>JBAMNC010000903.1:1200000-1800000 GCA_037902135.1 Cetoscarus ocellatus | reverse complement strand
TAAAAGACAACAGACGAAGGGAGGTAGAAACATAGGCCAAACGTCTGCATCTTGAGGGGTAAAACATCATTGGTCATCAACACCAACACAAGCTGTGACAGAAACATATCAACATAAAAAGAACAAACATCAGGACAAAAAACTCTCATCATCAGCCTTGCTGTACCTTAAAGATGAAAGTCTCGTTGAAAACAGGGCATAAATTCTTGCGTTGAACTTTGGTCTCGTATTTTTTCTTTTTGTCCGGTAACAGAAACACTTTGACGTAGGGGTCTGAGGTCCCTCCCATGTCCATAGCAGCGAGGTCTTGAGCCTGGAGGATGCCCACTATGAGCTTAGAAGAGACAGTATATCAGTAGATCCGAAAGGCAGTACTGAAAAGAGTGAGCATTTGTACTTTTAACTGCAATGTGATGATTATTATTTTACATGTTCTGACAGAGATTGTGTCTCCACACAGGACCTACCTGGGCATCAGTGAAGTTATAGTCCAACGAGAACTCCAGCTTGCCCAGCTTCTCCTGTTCTTTCTCCTCTTCCTCTCCCTGCTTCTTCACCTCCCCCTCCTACAAAATAATACCCACAATGCATCAGATATCCATCAGGCCAGGTAAGATTACACTTAAAAAAAGCAAAGTACTGAAAAGCACATACCTTTTCTCCTGCCTCCCCCTCACCTTCCTTTTCCTTTCTGCGACGACCTGCCTTCCTCTCCCTCACTTTCTTGGGCTTTTTCTTCTTCCCAAAGCATTTTTTGAAAACACAGAAGATAAAGCATGCCACCAGAACCAGCACAACCACAACTATGGCTGCTATGGCCCACATAGGAACTGCAACAAAAAGAGACTTAAATCAATCTATCAATGTATGTAGACCTCTGAAGTGCATATAACACAGAATAGAGTTTGTATCTGACCAATATGTGTGCTTTATTTTAAGTTTATCTGCAACCTCTCCTCTTAAACAACAACAAAGAGTGGGTTTATATCTAACAGACTTATTGAGGAATGATTAAACATCTGCATTTTTGAATGGGATTTAGATCTTTAACTTTGACATTACTTTAAAGAAAGTAAGTTTTCACTTAAAATCTAAATGACCAAAAAGATTGAAAGAATTCGCTGACGTTTAGAGACAGAACAAGAGGGTTAATGCACCAACCAGTGTTAGCTTTGTCAGCTGTTTTGAATTAAGATTATGCATATTCATTTTCATCACAATTTAGTCATTTGTCATAAACCCTAAAACAAAAATGTCAATTCACCCTTACATTAGTCAGTACTTTAAACAAAAATGCGTCTTCTCTTTGAACATTCTTAATCAGCTGAATTAAAAATTGATAAAATTGTATTTCATTTTTTTCTCTGCGTTAACAATACTTCAAAATAAACTTGGAAAATACAGGCATGCCTTGAAGAAAGGACTTTTACTGAGTCATTACTTGGTCAGTTGGTTTTAATTGATGAAAGTCTTCTTTGATACCACTGTTAATGCTTTTTTATTGTAAAGATGAGACATTGTGTCTATGACAGAACTTATAAACCTATTGAATGTGACAGGGTTTCCTCCCAAAACACATCAAAATCATGGATTTGAGTGTCTGTCAACCCACACCTAATATCTGAGTGTTGTCGTGTCTGGTGTCTGACTGCTGATGCTTGGGTTATTTAATCAAAAGTTTGTTTTCACCTCATTAGTTTCTCTTTTTTTCATGCAAAAAGGTAGTTGGTAAACATTTCTATTCATATTATCATCAACAAATCTAACCTTAAAATAAATCTTGATACTTAAAGTAAATGACAGAGTTTTAGAGGCAGTTCTTCTCTCATCTTGTTAAGTGCCTGTTTTCTTTGGTCAGTTTGCTAACTCCCACGTAGTGCTATCAACACCCTTCTTCACAATCTGATAATAACACACTCCCAGTCAGGGAGTTTCCCTGTGCTACCACAGCACCCAGCAGCACTAAGTGCCTCACAATAACATACTGGCCATGTTGAATTTCGGCAAATACCAGAAGAACCTCCTACCTCTAAGCCTTTTTGTCCCCTCACAATGGGTGGTGATTCTATCAATAATAACATACAATGTTTTTGTTAAGAAAAGGTAGCTGAAAAGGCCAAATCATATGGGAGTAGCCTAACTTTATGTTAAACTACAACCCCTCAAAAACTTCAAATTCCTGCTGTTTAATTTGAATCCTGGAAATCTCCTGAGGCCCACAGAAGCTTTATACAACTGTAACATGAGACTCAAAGTATTTAGCTCTGTATTTTAACAAACTAATTTCAGTTTTAATGATTACTTTTGCATCAGTATTTTCTCTTGTAATTTTCTCTTTTTAATAATCATTTTGAACTCTACAAACTCATGAGCAACATTAGTGTCTCCCTAAGCACTGATAAATTCTTATATTCAGAAAACAGACAAAATAGATATCTAATTAAGTACTTTTGATGAATAGGAATGTGATTTTAGTGATGCTTGTGTTTTTACTTATTGCAGTGCTGCCCAAGCTGGTCAACAGAGGTACTGCTGAAGCAGCGAGAGGTCTGTTTTAACAGATGAAAACCACAAGCATAATTGAAATAACATTCTAGCTGTTGGTTAACTGTGGACATACATTTTTTAAGTCCAGAGCTAAAAAAACAGCCTGGAGAATAAATTTACATGTTAACTTTATCATTCGTATTTTCTGATATCCAGAATTGTTTAACAGTTTAACTGGTGTTGAATTATCTGGGGGCATTTCACTGAATATCTCATTACACTGCTTGCTTGCTGATTTTATATACACAGTGCTTGTAGTGGATTGTCACTCAGTGTTTTTAGTAAAAGACTCTTTTCTTCCTCTCCGCTCTCAGTCAGAACAATTCATAATATTGCCAATAAACTACAGTTAGGGCCACAAAAAAGCTCTGCCATTATTACACCTCGAGACATTCACATTAATCTGTGAGGATGTAATGTTGGTATCAATTCACTGTGCAGTACAGCTTTGAATTAGCCAGAGAGTGTGTGGCACCGTGCTTCATATACTGTACTCACATAGGCAGTCACACACACTCTTAGTGCTACCGTCTCAGGATGAGTCCACATGCTTTCCTTTCATCCATACTATGCCTCTGATGCAAGTGGCAGCCTCTTTTGTTCAGACAGCCTTCAGTTCAACCTGAATATGGCCTCTGTGATTGTGAGTAGGTTGACCTAAAGTTAGGTTGAGATGATGTGCAGTATGGCAGTGTCCATTATGCTTTACTGTCTTTGCTCTGATAATACCTCTGGAGAAGAAACAAATGAGGGGTCAGGACCCCCATCTTGTCCTGTTACGTACCTGCAGTGTTCAAAGAAGAGGCAAAACATCACTGTAGTTGTGTGTACATCAAAATACAATATGATACAAAAGCTCTTCTTCTGGTCCTTGCTCATTTTTTCAAGTTTTTGCTCCAAGTTGCTGAATTTAGATACAGATCAGTCAGTAAACAGCAGCATGATAGGGACTGAGGAGGGCTCTAAATCTACTTGAATAATTTTTTTCTCCACTAACTGTATTTGACCTTTTATTTTGACCATAGGTGCATGTAGTCCAGCTCCACGGGTGCTCCCATTTGTTGTTATTGAGGATGATCTTAGATGTTTTTGGAATGATACATCTCCCTGTGATCAGCCTCTTAGTCGTGTTCTGTTTTTTTCTTTGTTTTAATTGAACCTGGAACAACGTAAACTACCTACAGAATGTTTCATGTTATGACAGCCTCTCAGCCAACAGCAAACTCATGTAAACCTTCATTACATCACACCTTAAGTTGCAAATAAAATGATTGAAATCTTTGTATCAGACAAAGCATTCATGATTACAACTTTGTTATGATAGAGCAGACCTATTTTGAGCAGTCGATCATTCCTAGAAGGAGCTTACTTGGGAGATGACCGAGTTCATTCATGAACTTCTCCTTCATGTGGTTGTAGTCGTGCCCAGGGTGATGCTCTGAGTGGGTGTGCTCATGGTGCTCTGAGTGGGAGTGCTCATGATGGACGGGCTCTGTTGCCTCCTCTGTCTCTGGTTCGGATGACTCTGCAGCCCTCCGGACCCGGGCCCCAACACTGACCAGCCTCATGTCAGCTGTAGAAACAACAGAATCAGTCCAGTTATTCATCTGCTGTTTATCTGCACTGTTGTCTATCATCATGGCTCAGCAGTGTGTGGTAACGCAGCTTCATATGTGCTCTATGTAATCCCTATGTCCATGCGTTGCAGTACAGTTGGAGAGCACTAAGCCAGATGCTCAACATGGCTGACCCTAATCTCTCTGTTACTCTCATTCTCTCTGTCATCTCCTCCTCCCATAACTCACTCCAACATTTGTCCCATCCCCTTTTTCTCTTGTCACTGTCCCTGCATGTAACTGGATTAAACTGCGGCGCTACATTATTAATCCAAAATCCCAGATCTTCCTGGCTTAAAATAATAAGGATGGTATCCACCCTACATTTTCCTACATGTGACGTTTTCTGGAATAAAAACAGTTTATTAATACTTCATAGGATACTTTATGGCTATGTTAAAATGATAACTGCAATAATTGTTGCTGGAGCTACTTCAGGTTATTTTTTGAGAAAAAGTGTGGAAACATTATTTGTTTGATTCTTATTTATTGGTTTTATATTATATATCATTGGAAAGCCTGATTAGTCACCTTTCTAACAAGGAACAGCAACAAGGGTCGTGCATTCATGGAATGAGCAACTCAGCTAAACTTGTGGGTAGCATCCATCCCAACCCTCCCCTAGAAGAAAGCCTAAGGTTCCTCAGTGAAGCAAGAATGAGGAACTGGTCTTCTTGGGGTGTTTTATTCCTGGGATGCCCACCGGTCTATCTTTGACTACACCAGTCTCACAGAACTTGGTCCTAAGTTTGAAAATGGTATGACGATCCTTACAAGTTGTATCTTGTTTTAAATGTGACTAATCAGGCTTTCCAGTGATATAAAATAAAACACCAATTGGTATAATCAAAGGGGGATGATCAGGCGAAATAATGTTTCCACTCATATTTTGAGCAGGATATAAAAATATCCTGTGGCTATCAAAAAAGCAGCAGAAGCAACAGTCTGATACTGTAATGTCAGTTTTTGTCTTTAGATCAGTGCCACATAGAATCGGACATACTTTACATACTTTAATGTTTGAGTGAATGTGAGTGTGGTTCTGTGTCTGTGTATGTTACTGATGTGTTACTTGAACTATGAGGGTAGTTTTAAATGGTGAGTGAAAAATGACCCTGAAGCGATAGTGATACACTGGTGTACAGTGAAATATGAACTAAGGAAATTTTTCACCTTTTCCTAAGTTGAGGTCACTTTAGGAAAAGTAAAAAAAAAATCAAGCTAAAAAAACCTGACTAAGGGGTAGGGCTGAACGATTTTAGGAAAAGATCTAATTGCAATATTTCTGGCAGATATTGCGATTTCAGTTCGATTCACAATTTTCTTCAAATCAAGCTTCAGTGCAACGTTCACTATGTTTACAGTATAGACATCAGTAAGGAAATCAATGACCAAAAGCACATAACACATTATTCATCATCTAATATTGATGATAAATAATCTGTTTTCATTATTTAAGGGATACTCCAACTTCTACTCCTAAACAGTGGCTTTGCTGACCTGCTTACCAGCACTTCCGTAAATGCATATTGCCTGCAAATTTGTAAAATAGTATGTGTAAAATAGTTGACACAACGGATCCTGGTAACTCTGAGACAATAACAAAGTCAGACAGGGCAGTCTGTCATGCACTCATTTGACATGCTGTTCTGTACAACTGAATCTTATCTTTGCTGAAACATGTAATTTAGTGAACGTTTTCACCACAAATTGTCAGGTAGTGTATCGTTAAACATTAATCTTCTACACAACAGTGAATAAGCAAAGTCCCACAGTCATCATTACAGTGCTCATAGGTGCTGGATGTCATTATGAGAAGCACTGACAGGTGGATAAACTGCATGAGAGATTCAGTTACTGCCTGTCTGAGCAGCTTGTTGAGGCTTTTTTGTGGCTTTTCAAAGGGCACCAAGTAGGACTGGGCAATTAATGGAGTTTTAATTTTGGCTTCCCACAATTATAAAAACACTATAATTGAGATTGAAACTATTACTTTGCTACTTATTTTTTGTTTGAGTGAGATAAATTATTCAAGATTGAATGATTTTTTACTATCTACCAATCACTTCTAAGTGTTGCTATTGTGGCTTTTAAGTGCAAAACACTACAACAAAGATAAAAAATAAGAAAACACAACAACTTACAGAAAAAGCAACACCTACCGTGATACAGCTACTCAGATATGTAAAGAACATGATTAAAAACACGCCTTATTAAAACACAACATATAAGAAAACACAATTTCATTTTGTTGTTTTGTTTTTCATTTATTGTGTTTTTTTGCTTTGTTTTTTTTTTTAAATTCTTTTGTTTACTTAATTGTGGCTGTTGTTTTTTTATATGTTGTGTTTTACTTTTTGTTCTATTTCCTTATTTATTGTTTCATCCTCTTATATGGTATGTTTTCTGATTCATTATTGAATCAGACCTTATTTATAAATATATACATATATATATATATATATATATATATATATATATATATATATATATATATATATATATATATATATATAATATACGTATTCATTCATTCATTCATTTTCTATACCGCTTATCCCTTTTGGGGTCGCAGGGGGGCTAACCTGTCATTGGGCGAGAGGTGGGGTACACCTTGCACCTTGAACCGGTTGCCAGCTAATCACAGGGCCACATAGAGAGACAGACGACCAGTTACGCTCACATTCATACCTAAGGGCAATTTAGAGTCACCAATCAACCTAATGAGCATGTTTTTGGTCTGTGGGAGGAAGCTGGAGTCCCCGGAGAGAACCCACACATGCACGGGAAGAACATGCAAACTTCACACAGAAAAGCCCTCCCCGACCCAGGGATCGAACTAGTGACCTCCTTGTTGTGAGGCACGTCCACTGCCTGCTGCACCACTGTGCCGCCCTATACATATTGTCTTTAATTATTTTCAGTTTTTGCCAATCTCTTGTTTGTTTTTGTTTTGGAGTTGCTTAGTTCAATTTATGGATGTGACTCAGGTGTTTTAAATCATAAATTGTATTAAATTAGTCCAATCTCAATTTCAGTCAGAATTATCGTTAAAATCATTTTTGCTACAATCAAGAGGCCTGAGTGCCATGTGGTAAAGAAATTAATAAAACAAAGTATCGTTGCATACTCTTTGCTGACTTGTGTTGATTTGGGTTGTACAGAATGGATAAGGTCCCAAATGCTGTAGCAACAGCTTTAAAATACACACATGGTAATGTCACACATGGTGCAGTTCACAAAACATTCAAGAGGTGACAGTCACAGCCAAATTACATGATGAGAAGATGCTCCAAGTTACAAATTACTTTTGAGATCTCTGAACACCTGAAATTTAAGTGTCTCAAGTCGAAGAAGCCCTTTGACTTTTGTCTTGTATATTTTTTATTTTTCACTAAAAAGAACAAAAATGGTCAGAAATACTATAAAAGGTGCAGTCAGTGTTCTCACTTTGTACATGAGTGTTGTTTTTTTAGTTTTTATATTCCCAATCTATCATTTCTGTCCCCTTTGGACGAATAAAGCTTTATTCTTTTCTATTATTTTCTATTTATGTGTAGTACACATCATGTTGCAGCCTCTGTATCAGAAAACACATTGCATCACGGAGTTGTGGGAAATACAGTGCCCAAGATAGAAACCTTTTATATTTTTTTTGCTATTTACAAGAATATGTTTCCTTATTGTTGTCGACTGAAAGTCCATTCTGCACATTTAAAACAACCCGAGTTGACAAAAGTGCTGTTTAAGCTCAAAACTTGATGAAAACAAGAAGTAGTCAAATGAAAGAACACTGTATAGTGGCTTAAAAAGTTCACTATCACAATTTTAGCTATTACTTTTTTATCAGTTTTTGCTGATGATATTTTAGCTGTAAATACCTGCATTAAGTTTCAGATTTTGCAAGCCTGTTTTATGGATAATTTTCAATTAAGTATAATGGAAAAACAAAACAAAATGGTTGCCGTGCTCTTCAGAGCTCACTGTCCATCAGCAGGTTGTTACAGCACTATTTGTAGACCTCAAAATGGCAGATAAAGCTTGGTTTAAAGCTCCTATTAATGCATTTTACATGTAATGAATATGTAATAAATAAAAATATACAGTATATAAAAAAGGTTTAACCACTCAGTGTTTACATTCGTAATAGGATACATCCATCGTTGATTTTAGAAATCAAATTAATTTTGATAGACTTTTAAAGTGCAGATCACAGAAATTAAGGTACAGAGAAGACTTGGTGTTCTTTGCTATCAAAAAATATGAACCTATCAATATTGGCTAAGATAAGTTTGGAAATATAGGCACATTGGATTTTACTAAATATTTTATTGTGCATCCTGGTATACAGTACATTCATTGGTTATCATCAAACTAAATGAACACATTTCAAACAGGCATGTTCAAAGCTAAAAAAGCAAGGATACGCCGATTGTTATAATCAGGATTGACGCCAATACTGTTGTTTCAAATAACAATTCAGCCTGTTGTAGACACTGATGTGAGTAAAACGAATTCTTATCACTTCTTTTGTGCAATTGTCCCACAAATCAGCATTTTCTCTCTCTTCTATAGACATCTGCAGCCAACATCGGCTCATGGCACATTAATTGCTGATACTCGTCAGAAAGGCCAGTTTAGGTGAAGTGATGCAGATGTATCAGCGCATTTCTACTGGAAAACAGAACAAACTTCTTCTTGCCATCCTCCTTTGTGTACTGTGTCTCAATGGATGAAAACGAAAACTGAATTTTGTTTCTTTTTCTTACCTGATGATATGTCCCCTTCTCCCCTTTATACCAAAAGGACTTTTTCAGCAGTTCTGAGTTCAAAATATGCCTTTTGTTGCTTCCTTCTCACACCCTCATTGTTCCTTCTGCATGTTGTTGACTGTGCCTGACATGCTCCTGTCAACCCTTTCCATCAGAGCTGAAACGCTGGCAAATCACTAAAGCAGTGTTGTGATTTAATCCCCTCTAGCCCTCCTCCCGATATTAGAATACTGACAACACATCTGTTGCTTTATGCCTCTTTGCAAAGATGCTTAAAGAGCAACAGTCCCCTTTCTTTAACTCTCTTTACAAAAATCTCACACTTTCTGGATTATGTAAGACTTTTCTTCATTGAGTGGTAAAAATGTTACTGGACCCATGAGACACATTGGTTGTGTTTATCCATTAGACTGAGGAGATTGTGTGCATTGGACCCTTCACTAATCCCCTCTGCATATCTCTCCTCGCTGTCAGTCGTCAATCTACACACAACTTTCACTTAGAGAGGATATTCCATCCCGCCAAGCCCTTGGCTTACCACTTTACTGTACAAAACACACATCTCAATTTAGAGCACTGTGAGGCGTAATCTGCAGGCGTGCTGCCATGTGTGTGCATCGCTTCATCTGAGTGTGGCTTTCTCTTTTATTACCATGGTATTTCTGATGTTTGGCTTTAACGTTGATGGTATTAACTTTGTCAGTTTTCCTTTGCAGATAAAATTTGAGATGCAAATTGTATATTACTATTCAGCACTTCCGATTGCCCAGCCCTACTTTTTTTTTTTTTTTTGCAAAAACTTAAAAAGTCTTATAAGTTCATCAATTTCATTTTTAAAATCTAAGGACATGAAAGGTCCTGAAAAGTTGTGTTTCTGTCTGTGTGAGGTCTTAAATCTTTGAAGGTCAAGGTAAACTTTATTATCCCCGAGGGGCAATTTGTTTTGCAGCCAGCAGTATCACACAGACAACAAACCAACAATAAATAATCCCGGCACCTTAACTTACCTCTGCCAAATCTTTATTTTGGGGCTGTTTTAAAAGCTGCTTCAAAGAACACTGGAAAACAGTCTTTGGCAGCATCATGTTACTTAAACAATAAGCATTAAAATGCACACTCTTGAGTTATACTTGTTCCTGTCTTAAAAGAGCTATGGGACTAATATGTAATTAAGTTTATATGTTAATACAATATAAACACACTCTGGCTTGTTTTTATATTATTTTAACACATCAGAATTTCAACACGGAAAAAAATTAAGGTACCAAAATATTTTGGGAAATGTTGGTTCTGCAGTGCCGACTCAATTTCTCTTCCTCAGTTAACCACTTTAAAAGGTCTGAATTAGTCTTCAAATATCTGAAAGCATTTAGGAGCCTTGCTCTAGGTACAACCAAAGCCTTATCTGTGATGTAAGCAAATGACATCCAGTGCTCTTAAAGTGAACCTTATCTGTGTGGAAACACGTGTTTTACTGGACATTTTTAAAACCAAGTATCTGGCAGCCAAACGTTAAACATTAAGCTCCCACCCTGCGAGTTCCTCTGTTATCATGACAGGGTTCTTTAGGTTCAGACATGACACCAGGAAAAACACAAAGTTCAATACAGACCTGATTATCTGAACTTTAATTTGAACTTCATCTTAACAGATTAAAAACAATCAACAACAAGGTCAACATGATCTGATTTATTATGAATTTTAATAATGATCCCTTTACAAATTACTTCACTCAGTATAAATTTTTTCAAAATATTTTTGAACATGAACCTCTTGGCAGACTGGAATGTGTGACACCAAACAATATTATTTCAAAATGAACAAATGACCCATTTGAACAGTTTAGATAAGTGTTATTTTCAGCACCATTTTAGTGTGAAAACATTATTTTTGCAACATGGTTTCCTTAAAAACTGAGGTATTTCCTGTTTTTATTTAGCTAACAGCTTCTCTTGTCATATTACTTGAAAAAGTTAGTGGTAAACTTTGTAACGGAGTAAAATGCATGGAGTTGTTGATCTCCTGATCCTACAAAGCTTTCTAAAATGTGGTGCATATGTCACTGTGCTGCTGTGACCTTTTACAGAGTGTGTTTATCAAAGAGGTACTCTCCCATAGAGCCATGAGTCTCAGACGAAGTGAGACGGGTGAGGCTGCCAATGTAATCGCCCAGCTTCTTGATGGTGTCATGGCTGTCAATGAGGAAGTGTTGCTCCAGGAAGTCACACAGCTATGGAAAAAGACAGAAAGACAGTAATGGGTGAAACATGAAAAGGATACATGTATGGCAACAGTTTTTGATCCCATCACTTATCCAGGCAACCATCAAGTGGTACCCTTAACAGACTCTGGTCCAGTCATTGCCTTTCTATCCTGACCTAGATTTATTTCTACAAACTTTTTTAATATCAATTAAGTAGCTTGCCATGCCGTTCAATCCAAATTGTTCAGCTTTTGTAGCTTTTATGGACCCTGTATTTACTGTCAGGAGGATCAACATCAAATTAATCTGTCTGAAAGCCTCACACTTGTTGCTACTCAGCCAGTCATTCAGACAATGCAGTGTGAACAAAAGAGAAGAGTGTGTGAGCAAAGAGAGACGAGACACTGAAGCATCAGGAACACAGTGGAGAAACAAAGAGTCAGGTCAAGGCTGACAAAGCAGGATTCATAAAAAAAAAAAACCAGACAGATAAACTAAGTTCTGAATTGAGAAAAGATGGAGTTTTGCACCAATTTTCCCATCAGCATATTCAACCAGAATGCTTTGTATGTTTTTATTTACTTGGGATGATTAAATGCAGTTATGAGACAAAGAGCATGTGTTAACAGGAGTGAACCAAATGAAATATTTCTTAACACACAGAAAGTTAATGTATGGAGAGTCTAATAAAATCAGTTCATCAATATTCCTGACACGATATCATTAACGGACCAACAATGTGCTGACAGTCACCCCAAAAGTTGTCTTAATTTTTCTAATTTGCATAGCAATCTCAAATGATATAAGGGTTTCTCTCTTTTAACAAGTGTGACAGAGAAAAATGTAAAAAGGAGCAGCTGTTACAGTTTTTAAATTTTATTATGAGCCAATATTTTTTTAAGTTGAAAAGGGAAAACTCAAACTACACTTTTTTTATTTAAGTAGAATAAACCTTTTTATTCTCACAAGGTCCTTTCAAGAGCCATATATTTCGACTAAAAACCTGTACCTGAAACTAAAGATTATTTATAGAGGGTTTTTGCTGTTTTCCCCCCCAGAAGACTCTTAGATTTTATATCACAAAAGGCTTATTTTCCAGCTAAAATGGAAACTGTTGCTGATTGTTTAGTTTAAGTTTGAGTAATAATGTGTACTCACACACACATAATTGATGACCCCTTACCTATGGCAATAAAGGCACAAAAGCTGTTAATTAACTTAATAATAACAGCTCAATCTTGACTATTGATTTTTTGAGACCCCTAACCTTGATCTAAATGGTTATGCATTTTTTAAAACTAATTATGTAAATGACATGGTGGACTTGACTTAACAAGAGTTTTTCAGCTAAATTCAACGTATCTGTGCTGACCACGTAGCATTTGTGATGTATTCACTATCAGCCAGAAAACAGAGTCAGTTTGGCTATCACACAGAGACAGACTTACATGGGGGTCAGTGTGGCTGCCAGCTCTGTGGTGAACATCAAGGATAAATGTGTTCATGGACTTCTGGTAGTCCAAAGAAAAGGTCATGGCATCCAAACCACCTCTCCAGTCCTCTCTGCTTGGTTTCTGAAGGCGAAAAATGAATATAGTTAGTAAATCTTAGAATTACTGCCTTCCACAATTATGAAAACCTAACAATCAAGATTAAAACATCACTGTGCCACATGACATTTAGCACTTGATTTATCTTTGCCCATCTATCATCATTTTAGGTATTTCTATATTTCTCTCACGTTTCAGAATAACAGTGTTGGGGCATTTAGGCTCAATTAATGCATGAAACGAGTGTAGTAAAATCAGGAAGTAATCGTGTTTTGTAATTATGATCTCAATATCTATCAAAATAATCGAGATTATGATTTTTGACATCATTGGGCCACCCTCATAGTTAAATTAAAGAACTCCTGATAAATAAGAGGAAATAGGAGAAGTGTTTTATATCATCTCTGAACCTATAGATGAAAAAAGGAACATTGTGTTCTCACAGCAATGTTTTGCAGCAGGATTCTTCCTCCTCTCATGTTTTGGTATTCAAGCAGCTTCTCGGCCTGTTCCCTCTCTTTGACAGATCGCTCCAGGAAAAAACTGGAGAAATTTGGCAGGGCTACATCATCCCTGTCAAAATACATCCCCTGAAGAAATTTGAGATTGCAGTTAGTGATTAAAATGCAGAAAGGATACTTCGAGCGAAAGAAAACAATCGCATAAATCACAATAATATACAAACCATTAGTCCATATTTACATGTTGCGATTTAAGTTATTTTACCAGCGACAGGTAGGTGTAGGATGCATTCAGCTTGAGATTGATGAGCTTGTTGATGTCTGCTTCAGTCTCCGAGTGGAGGTTTTGTTTGACTACAGACTGCATCGCTGAAAGTCAGAAAAACACAAATGCTGAAGAATGAAAGTAAGTGAATTTCATAGCATAACCTCATAGTTAAAGACAGGCAACAAGAACTAATGAAAATTAAGTTACCCAAGTTTGTCAACGCACAACCTGTTCCCACGTCTTCCTAGTAAAGTCCAACACCCTGTTCGTCTTTGTCTGCCTTTTTGTAACCGACATTTAAGAGCTTCGGCCACACACGATCCAAACACTCATCATGTGAGATTACGAGGTTTCAGCTCAAGGGGGATGTACCGAGTTTCGTCAGGTGTTCAGCAAGGTTATGCTAACGTTAGCACATTTAGCTACTTAGCCGCTGTGGACTTGAGCTAAAGCTATGACACTGGGGGAAAACACAGATATCTATGCATCATAATAGCCAACACATAAGTCCTAAAGTCTTCCGTTAAAGCACCAACAAATAACGAGTGACAAATAAACAAGCTGACCCCTTGTTGACGCTGCATGCGACTCCCCAAGCTAACGTTAGCAGCCTTACTATCAACAATGAAATACCTAACAGAAAGCCTAACATTTTGTCACTCGGTTGGTCTATGAAATGTCAGCGTCATCTTTTCTCTGTGACTGTACTTACCTAGTCTGTGTGAGTATCGTTACTCCACTTTCACAGGACTTGTACAGGTTTTATCTTCTTTATACACAACTAAACAAAACGGCAAAACAGCGACCCTCCCCTGAAAACGTCAACACTCAGTTGTGGTGTTCACTGTTATTTTGCATCTCTGGCGCCACCTTCTGTCCTGGAGACGCTTTTACTCAGTTATTCGTTCTGTAAGGGTTTTCAACTACAGCAGATATTGTTCTTTCTTTTTAACCTCCACCAAGGAGTTCACGTGTTTGCCGGTGTTTGTTCGTAAGTTAGTTTGGTTATCAGTATGTGAATAGGATACTATAATAAGCTCTTCAGGAATTTTGATTTCATTTTCACACTTTGGTGGTGATGCAGATGTGGATCGAGGACTTTTTTTCAAGGATTTGATGACATTGCAAGAGAGGTCAGTTTTCCACATTCTCACCAACAACCTAATGAGCTCTCAACAGATTCTAGTGACACGTGGTCATTTTTTTCCTTGTAATTTAATTAGATTTAATTTATTTGAGAGGGGACAAGTTCATGTCACTTCACTTCACTTTTATGTATTTGTCGCCAATGTGGCAGAACACAAAATGTGCATAAAACATTAGCACAAATGCATAAACTTATTTTTTTTTTAGCAGGCCATAAATAAATCTGAATATTCAATTAATAGAATAAAACTTATTCAAGAAAGATAAATTGCTGGAAAAAGTGATAATAAGAGAGAAAAATGCGAAGTACAAAATACAAAACATGAAAATAAAAGATTGAATAAATAGGTGACCCTTAATTTTAGACAGGACAGTTGCAGATACACTAGACTACCTTTTCCTCCTGGAATTTAGTAGGGAGATGGCAGAAGATACAAATGAATGTTTATATCTGTTAGGTTTTGCTAGTGGAAGTCTAAGTAGTGAACCAGATGGATGAAACTGAAACTGTTGATGTAAAGGGTGAGAACAGTCAGACAAGATAGATTTCGCTTTCTTCAACAGCTGTTTGTTGTAAAGATCATGTAGTGTTTCTTGAGCAGTGCCAATTATTTTACCACAGACATTAACCACCTTGTTGAGTGCATTTTTCTGCTTGACCTTCTGGGACTGAAACCAGCGGATAAAGGAAAAGGTAATCACAGACTCAATATCTAATACATCACAATAAAATAAAGGAAACAAGCCAGATTATATCCATCGTCTAATTTCCGCCTGTCGTCCCTGATGTCCCCTGATGAGAAAGAACTAAAAAGGCATTGATTAAAATTACGGGGCAAAGGTAACATAAGTGAACATTATTGCAGATTCTCTAAGTATGTTGCACTGATTTGATACACCATCAAAGTGCTGCTCCAGAAGTGTATATTAAACCAAACAGACAAACTACGAAAGTGCTACCATGATGATTAAGCTATTTCTATCCCATTTGTTTTGAATATTGTTATACTCTCTCTTACTTGCCAAGTTTCCAATTAAACACGTATCATTTGAAATCTAATTTGTTTTATGGGGCTGTTTGGTTTAGATATATTTAGTCAGAAAAGAAAGAAATTGAGTAAATAATTGTTTATTTTACAAGTCTTGATGAATGAAAATGTGCAATATCTTTTATGATTAGCATCTCTTTGGCATTTAGATTCTGCCGTGATGTCCGGATGTACTTCAGAGGAAGTGAGGATGATTTTGAAATAGGAAAACACCCTTGAAGTCTAGACACTGGTGGTGGTGGTGCGGGATTCAGGATAAGATGAGGAGCAGGGCAGCTTGCTGGGACCCAGATGCAATGGACTGAGGTGCTGATGAGGCCTGCAGGATAAGAGGAAGGGCCAGACTTCTGAAGGGCTGGACCTGAACACTGATGAGACAACAGGAGGTGCCTGGGTTGGAGGAGGGTTACCAAGATCAAATGGCACAAACACCACCAACTGTGAAGGAGCAAAGACAATTTTAAAATATGACAGCAGCAGGATGATTGGCCAAATCTGAATCAGAATCTGGTTGGGTTGATACTTATGTGAGTGTAGGCAGGCAGAGTGAAAGAAATGAAGGAGAGGTGACTTAAATGAACAAATGGGTGACTTAATTAATAAACAGTTGTCACAGTACAAAGTTACTCTTTTTTAAATCAGTTTTTAAGATTTATTTGAGGCTGTTATCCTTTTTGGGATTTTACAGTTAATGGAGTTGGTATTAAAAAAATACAAAAAGGTAGAGAGACTCAGGAATAACATGTTGGAAAAAGCCATGTTTCAGCAAGAGACTGAAAATATGGTCCAAAAAATATGGTCCAAAAATATGCTTGGGGGGTAAATATTCTATAGTGTCCTGACTGAGTATTTCCCATGTGTTGGAAAACCTGGGACAACAGCCTCTGTACATGGAAATGTGACCAAGTAACTTGTCAGTAAAAGCTCCAATGAGGAAACAATTAAACTGCCAAGTAAAACTCTAATAGTATTAGTGACCTTTTTAAAGTATGGAAAAAAAATGGAAGTTATAGACATCCAATATTCGGTAACCTGCAGTATTTTTTAATCTCCTTGTTTTAAACCCAGAATTACAGAACAAATGCTTCACAACAATTGTCAATAATTGATCAAATATGAGCAACAGTTGTATGTAAATGTTACTTTATTGTGCAGTTCAGACAGTGTGCATTGCATTTTCTTAACTCAGTTCTTTCCTGTTCACCTCTCCTATTATTTATAATCTTCATACACATTTTGAATAACATTCACATTTAATTTAGTTGTGATGGTTTCATATAAACACACATTATCTTAAAATGTCACTATTGTTAATTTTGAAAACCTTGGACCATCTATGCCTCTGTGCAGCACTTTGGAAAACCTGATTTTGAAAAAAGTGATATATAGATAAATTGGATTGGATCATATTGCTTAATGCAGCATCCATTGAATAATATTTAATCAACGGATAATATGAAATATTATTGAAAACAATTCTGAACAGGAACATTGAAAGTTATTAAAAATGCCTAGACTTTAATGTTCTTTTTTAAAGTGTGAAAAGTGCTGGGCAAAGTTCTTGAATCATCAGTCTGACCAAACAGTTTGTTTCCAAGACAGTAAACTGAATATATTTGGAGGGTCTTTCCCAAAAAATGTAATGTCTGCGAACTAGTGGAAAACCCTTTTTCCTTTTGGAACCTCAGACAGAATCCAAGTAAGCTCAAGGTATCTGTCATCATTTTAGGATAATTTTTCATGTAGAATAATTTGAAAATTATTTGAGAGGGCAAATGTTAATATAGATGGTTTTTGCATCTTTCTATCCTATTCTCTTCTCTTCTATTCTCAGTTTGTATAGGCTGCTTGTACAAAAAAAACCCAATTCTGTCTATTAAAAGTAAAAAAAAACAGTTTTACACTATGAGAGAGTTTGATTTTATGTATCTATTTTTTAATAAATACATTATTTTTCATTGCTGTGAAGTCCTAAAGAGAAATTCACCATATATGTGTTTTTTCATGCTTCAGTTTGAAATTTGAAGAGTGAAACATGAATTCTTAATAGTGTACCAAACCAAAATCTATAAATGTTTGTAATTGTAATAAGTTTTAAGTTCTTTTTTGCAGTTTAAACACAAAAAATAGGCAGAATGTTATCTTCTAAGAAGCAAATAATCAGGGTAAATTAAAAAAATAGAATATTGTAGATTTGTATGAATGTAATGTAATGTGACATTCAAAGCAAATTTCAGGTATTCAGAAGCTGACTTGTTTCAAAGTCACGTGTGTACTTCACACAGAGATGAGAGGAAAACTGATGATATCATTTATGACTGAGTTAACTTCTTTCTTACATTGCCAATTGCAGAACGTTGTACAACATATTCTTTGTCATATCCCTCTTTTATTGACTGGTGCACCATGGTATGAAACCATAAACATCATCCTGACTTCATGTTTTAAAGGTGGCCGGTGAGATTTCTCTAGGTGCAGTTCCTTATGGAGATATAAATATCTTGGCCACCCTGTAGCAACACGGAGAAAGCAAAAGTAAATCTACTCTAGTCATACCAAATAACTGAAGAGAAAAGATTTCTTTACAAAGAAATCATTTCAATAATTTTTTATTTTTCTTGCAAATACAAAGCTGGTCAGTAATTAACATGGCACTTGTGATAAGCAGGTAGCAGGCAACACACAGCAATTACCACTAATAAATATGTAAAACTCAGATAATAAGGAAGTAGCAGGCGGGGCAAAGGTCTCTGTGGTTGTACAAGGCCGAAAAGGAGAAGCAGCCATGTACTTGCTATAAAAGAGGACAAGAGGTTACAGAGGGAGGACATGGTGAGGAATTAAAAGACAACACCTTTGGGATAAGTTAATATTGGACTGCGTCAGCCCAGGCATGAGGACCTTTCCTGTAAGGCTCAAGTATTGATGTTACTGAAGACCAACCACTGAAGTTCATCTTGAGACAGAGAAACAAATCTGAAGAGTTCATAATCTACAATTTTCCTCAAAATGACGAAGGCTTTATCTTTCAAAATCATTTCAATCAAGTGGCTGCTGTGTGTCTTCCTTTGTCTACTCTGGGTAAGTGTTTCTTTTAACCTGCTGCTGTTTCTTCTGAAAACAGAGCGTCCTAACAACAGAGAAGATTTAATGTATGATTGGTCACATAAGAGCTTAGACAGTGAAATTAAATACACTGAAGTATAAGTTTGTAAAGACAAGAAGACTTTCACAACTTGAGAATGTTGAACCTTTTCAGATTGTGAAATATTGAAATGAGAAATAGTTCTTTCTCAGCAGCAGTAAACTTTTCCCACTGACTTCCCCAGGGCAGCAAGTGCACAAATGAGGAAATGACTTAAAATAAAACATAAACTAGAGCAGCACATTCAGCATTTTTTTTGTTGGATATGTTAAAGGAAAAAGATGTTGGTGTTTGTATAATTCTCATTTTGAAGAAGGTACAGAATTTTCTTTTATATTTTGCCTCGGAAAGATGCATTTGGTTAAGTTTTTCTCTCAAGTGTTGTCTGGTCTTAATGAATGTGTCTTTATGAAACACAGAATGTGTTTAGCTGTTGTTTCTTTTTGACAGCTGCTTTTGTTGTGTCTCAGGGTGTTTTACAAGGGGTAGGTATGGAGGGACACAACAAAATCTGCGAGAGAAATGAACAATACTAGAGTTGATGTTAACACCACTCTTTTGGAGAGTTGGTATGTTAACTCTTATCAAGTGTAATTGTTGACTCTTTTTGGAGTTAAATTTTAAGACACTTTAACACTTTACGATGTGACTTTCGGTCAACACTTCTGAACAAAAATATAAACGCAACACTTCTGTTTTTGCTCCCATTTTTCATGAGCTAAAACTTTTCCGTGTTCACAAAATGCCTATTTTTCTCATATTGTTCACAAATTTGTCTAAATCTATGTTAGTGAGCACTTCTCCTTTGCCGAGATAATCCATCCAGCTCTTAGGTGTATGCATATTAAAATGGTGATTAGGCGGCATGATTATTGCGCGGGTGTGCCGCAGGCCGGCCACAATAAAAGGCCGCAACTGAAATGTGCAGTTTTACTGTATTGGGGGGTCAGAAAACCATCTGATCTGACCTCATTTGTGCAACACAACTCCTTTGCATAGAGTTAATCAGGTTGTTGATTGTGGCCTGTGGCATTATGGTCCACTCCTTTTCAATGGCTGTGCGAAGTTGCTGGATATGGCAGGAACTGGAACACGCTGTCGTATCCACTGATCCAGAGCTTTAAAGATCTTACAGTGACACCTATGGATTTTATTTATTGAATTATCATGTTTTCACTTCTTTTTGACACCAGCTCTCTTTCAGCTGAGCATATATTTTCAGGGATTTCACTCCATCAGAGTATAATTAACTCTACCTTTGCTAAAATTTTGCCAACACCAGAATTTCCACTTTTCTCAATTTGCTGTGTGGAGGTAAAATGTGAAAGACTTTATAGGACAAGTTTGTATTTTAATTCTGAAAAGCTTTTCACATTCAATGCCTTCGCCGTATGGTCAAATTTGGCTTGGACTAGGAATTCTCTTATGCCAAGTTTTGATCTCCTGATCTACTGCAATGTGCATGTTGTTTATGAGTAAATGAACAATTGATCCTTTTTAAACACACTGGAACTTTCTTCAGTTTTACTGCCATTTTTTTTAGGAGAACATCCACTATCATAAATTATCATGTGATATTTTACCTTAGACATGAAAACACAACCTCAAGAATGATCTCTGACAAAACTGAAAATAGCAACAACGAACTAAAGTTTCTTAAATGAAAAGTATCATCGGGATTAGCTGGAAATTCATTTTAAGACATTTTAAATTTAGATATTTCTGTAGACGTTTCAGTTGAATCTGGCTTGAAATAGATGCATTTAGATATTTTTGACCAAGGGTGTAGACAGTTGCTTAGATCTGCACTTTTCTTCACCTAATATTGGCTACATTTGACCAGAAGCAGCTTCTGTTTATTAAATTTCATATCACAATGTCAGAAATATATATTTGATCATGATTTCCTTGTTTGGTATCTTTGGTTTCTCTGAGAGAGTTATACAATCCAGGCTAAAACAATGAAAGTAAAAGTTAAACAATGAAAAAATGTCGAATGTAACAACAGACAGGGGCACTGCCAGAAATTTTTGGCCCCATGAAAAGATATCAGATTTTGCCCTATTCCAATACAGCACTGCACAATTTCTCAACACAAAGCATCTAAGAAGCAAATTGATAAATAAATATGATGGTTAATATATATTTTAATGGACTAATTATAATTAGTACAGCCCAGTTATTTTGTATGAAGACATAAGTAATCTTTAAACAGTGGACAAAACTCTCTTCAGCTGAAATTACAGAATAAATGATAACACTAACTTTCTGTCATTTGGCCCATTCTAAGCATTTACATTGTTTTTTTAATCATACAGTCAATCTTAAAAGATAATCTCTTTTGTAGATTTTTACATGTGTCTTACTTTATAACCTGTTTTTTATGAAGTCACAAATATTTTAATATGCTATTTGTTTAAATTGAAGTAATATTTTCTAATAAATGTTCAACACTGTAAGGGTTAAGGTCTCTTTTATACAGCTTTGACCCTAACAGTGTGTTTCTTGACCTGTCTTTCACTGTAATTAAATGCATGATGGATAAATTTGGATCTAGAATAAGATAATCCTTATTGTTTTTTTATCGTACTCACATTGACTTACAATTGTGTTAACTTTGTGGTTTTCATTATGTTATAAAAACTTTTGGTATTTTTCATTTTTTTCTGTTTTAAGTGTGACAGGGAATCTAATGCACAATCAACACTGGAAACAAATCCAACAACAATCATATCGACTACAATGAAACGTAAGTCTGAGCTACTGTCCTTTTTTTTTAATTAAGATTTTGACAAAAGCCATTTTGAAATAACCATTTGCCAAAAGAAAAAGTGTTCGAAATTATGGTTTTTGAAGTCTGTTTACCCTTCAGTGGTATGATTTAAATAATTTCAGTTTACTTGCATGGCTGCTCAAAACTTTACAATTTTTACAACTAAATTTAATTTAGCAGATGCTTTGTCCAAAGCAACGTACATCTGAGAGTACGTACAACACAGACAAGAATCTTGACCAGAGGGAGCATCATTAGTCAGTGCAACATTCTGCTTCAAGTCTGTTTGGACATAGTTCCTGCCATGTAATGCTAGAGGCAGTGCCTATTCTTTTATTTTGGTTTTTCCAAACCAAGCAATAGACAGAAACCTTGTCAAGTCACCCCAATATCATCATCATCATCATCATTCATCATTCATCATTACTATTTTCATCAAGTACTCATGTCATTGACATCGACGTGATATCAAGCATCAGCATACTCAGTGCTGAATTGTTTAGAAAGAGCAGGGTCTGAAACTGTCTTACACATTTTACCACTGAGGACTACAGAGGAGAAGAGTCAAACTAATTCATTCCACCACTTGGGAACAACAGAGAAGAGTCTAGCTGGTGATTTCAAGCCGTGCTGAAGGAAATGTATGGGTATTTTTCCTCCTCTCTTCACTGGCTTTGGCAAGAGTTTGATTTACCAACTAGCTTGTGGTTATGTAGATTCCTACTTAGCAGTGGAGAGAGTCTACCTTGTCATTCATCATGCATGTCCACTTTGTGGTATTGGCTCGACTTGCCTCAGCTCTTCTCACTTCCTTTGTTATTTTGCACACAGAATTGTACTTGATACATTACATATATTACCTCTGGTGAGGTTCCAAACAGGCTGTGCAGAGGCTAAAATCTGACATGAAGCACAGAGAATATCATCAGAGAATGTAATCATGAATTTCCTTCTGATATCAACCAGGTAGATTTATGTTAAAGTGGTACTGTGACCTTAAAAGTAACAACATTATCTTTTAAAAGGTCTACACCACCTCTCTGCCCCTACACTCTTCTAGTGAAAGACTGTCTCAGAATGACTCAAATCACTATTAGACTGTTCTCTGTTGTTCCAAAATGGTGAAATGAACTACTCAATTCTGTTTGATCCACAGAGTCCCTATCTGCTTTTAAGATATTTAATTTGATGTTGATGTCAATGACATGATGATGATGATGATGAAATTGAGATGATTTTACAAGGTCTTTTGTCAGTTGCTTGGTTCGAAAAAATTAGGCACTACCTCCAGCATTACATGTTAGAATCTGTGCCCAATCAGACTTTAAGCAGGCTGTTGCTCTGCTCTTAAAAATGATGTTCCCTCTGGTCTAGATTCTTGCTTGTGTTATACTTACTCTCAGATGTACATCGCTTTGGACAAAAGCCTCTGCTAAATAAACTTGTAACATTGTTAGAAACAAATTATATATTCAATTCACCTCCAAGCTGTTGTTGTGTTGCCCAGATAGATATGAAAAATGTCCCAAGGATATTAGAGACAGTCCATTCGGTATTTCAGGTTTGTCAGGGACTTGAGAACATTATAAATCTGTAATACACACAGAAAAGATAGCTGTAGCCTGTTGCACCAGCTATGCACAACTTCTACCTGATGTTCTGGTGTAAAGTCCTCACGAAAGCCTACGTTAAACTAGTTTAGTTCTAACTTAAACAGTGTCCCAGTTCAGCTGTACCCTAGAGATGTAAGGTCATCTTAGGTTGTAACATTCAGACTAAGAAAAAAATATTGTCTCAAATATGATGTTTTAACTTCAGTTGTTCAATCAGTTGAAATAATTTTTTCTAAGTTTGAAAGAAGTGATGCTTCCAAATGCCAAAGCTTGTTGAAGCTTCTTTTCTCAGTGGGACTAGCATCTGGGATTAACCCCGGATAACTGCTGTTAATTAATACATCGCAACAAAAATGTATGGAAATAGTGTCAAAATATTGGGATAAGAAGTGCCCTAAAGCTTAAACAAAGTAATTTAAAACCAGTTACAACATGCAGTAAAACTGCTAACAGCATGAGATCATTTAACAATACTTTTTTGCTCAAAGGCTGAAATTAAATTCACAGATGGAAAACAAAGTTGCGGGAAAGTCATTGTATATTTCTGAGAGATGTTTTCCATCACAGAGAACACACTGCTGACACCAAACAGCCTCTAAGACCCTCTGCTACGCCATGTCCTTGGAGTTTTCTCAGCTTAATTAACAACCACTGGGCAACTGTATTTTACAGGAGTACACTAGAAAGTATAAGATTTATGTTAGAGCTTAAGCTCATGCTGAAAGTATCCTGGGTGTCGCAACACCTCAAACAGTTGGGTGTAAATTCCCTCTGAAGTGAGAACTTCAGATTGATCTGGGCAACATTCGAACTGACATAGACCTGGGGTCACAGGTCTATGTAAATTCTGGGGCACAGAGTTTAAGTCATAAACATGTTTCGTTCCACAGGATAATATTGACAAATGACTTCTTGCATATTTTTGGCACATATACACCACTGGCAAAAGTAAAATGTTCATGTAAGGCTGTAAAGGAACTGCACTCCGGTCAACTGACTTTAGCTTCATCACCTCTAAATCTTTAATTTTAATTTAATGCTCTTAAGTTCTTTTTAAAAAAATGTCTCCTTAGTTTGACCCGAGCGAGTTAATGATCTTGGCTGTGTCAATTATGAGCCCGGCATCATATTTCAAAGACAATTGAAAATGATAATGTTTTAATGTATTTGACAAAAAAATTGTAAGATTCACAAGTGGGGCATTTTTAGATGTATTTTAAAATGTTAAATCTTCTAAACTTGTTCACCACAAACCTTTTTCAGAGTTATTACCAAAAACCCATGAAAAAATTCCAAGAGACTCTGAGGCAAGGGAACTGGAAATGCTAACATGTCCATTCATTTCCAAGTTTTAGGTCTCATTGATGCACCTCTACTGCTTTTAATGCTTTGTTTTTACTGTAGAAGGCACTTTGAATTGCTTTATGTATGATACGTGATTTGTAAATTAACTTCCATTGCCATCTTGTTGCCCTCAGCCCCTGAAAATATCCAGAAACTTTCTGTAATTCAACAGGAGCGCAACATAACTCTGACATGGGACAAAGTTGACAACATCTCAACATATTATGTTGATTATATGAATGGAGATGTGAGCATAAGCCATGAAGCTAATTCGACATATGGGAATACAGTTACATATGTGGCAACTCCTCTGACTCCTGGGACTTATTATACTTTCACTGTCATCACAACATCCAATCGACTTAACAGCACCAGACTTACAGTCTCAACGTTTACCTGTAAGTAACCTCTAATTCAACATTGGGCATCAAGTGTCTGACCTCGTTTTTAGCATGGAAATTCATTTTAAACTTTCACTGTGGGTGCTCTTATTTGCTCAGTGAAATGCAATAACTATGACAAAAAAATTTTAAAGATTAAAGAATGTTGTCTCTGCTATGTTTGTTTTCCAGTGCCGCGTAATGCAGAGGATTTTAAGGCCACTGACCAAAATGAGACAAGTATAACTCTACAGTGGACTAAAGTGGAAAACAACATATACATTCTTAGTTATGGTACAAATGAGGAAACCTTCACTGTAACAGATAATGTAACCACAGTGACAATCTCAAGTTTGAACAATACAACTGAGTATGAGTTCACTCTCTACACTGAATTTAATACTAGTAGGAGCAGCGGAGTGAGCCTCACTGCATATACAGGTAAGAGGACATATTTTTCTTTTATTTATCTATGAAAATGAGTTAAAGCACTATGAACTTTTAAAAGAGGGGGTAGTTTTGCCTTGGTTTTATTTACTTCAGTTCAGAAAATGATGTGTTTTGCTAATTTATTTTCCGAGTTTACATGCTTAAAATAGGGTGGCACAGTGGCGCAGGAGGTTGTGTGTACAATCGGCTGGCAACCAGCCCAGGCTGTACCCTGCCTCTAGCCCACTGTCAGCTGGGATAGGCTCCAGCTCCCCTCCACCCTACGCCCCACCCCCCACCCCCTCCACCAAGAAAGGGATACAGATGATGGATGGGTGGATGAATGTACTTAAAATAACAGAAAATTGCATGGTCATTCCTTTTGAGGCCACCAACATTTTATGTTGTTGTTAGGATTATTTTTTCATCAACAGTTCAAATGACATGCAATTAAAAAAAAATCAAACAAATTTTAGGTTAGAGTCAATTTATTATAGAAGGCCTGTAGAGCTCTATTTAATTTAAATGATTAAGCTTTGCCCATTGAGGCCAGAATCAGCCACATTTAAACAATTATTAATGTGATTATTGAACATATGGCCATTGTAGCAAAAAACTGGTGAAAAAGAAAGAATATGATAATTTTGTGGCCATTTTCAGAAGAAGGATGACATGGACAAAATGTGACTCTGTTTTAAATTGGCACAGTACAATAAAATTAAATGTGTAAATTAAATTTGTTGATAATCAATGAAATGCAATTTACCCCTTTATATTTGTATATTAAAAATATTTTTTATCATATGAATATCAGGGCTATATTTAAAACCTTGGCTATAAAGGGTTTCATTTCAGAAAAAGATTGTCCTCCTATCCCCAAATTTTTTGAACAGTCTGAAGGTTGGTAAAGATATCTGAGGCAGTCAAATACTCGTGTATTAACATTTAATGATTTCATGTACAGTTTTACCTTCACCAAGAAAGTTATGTGTCTGTTTCTTAGCAAGTTAACTTGAAAAGTTACTAGCAGATTTTGATTCAAATTTCAGGGAATGTTGGTCATGGGACAGGGAAGAAGTGATCACATTTTGGTGGTGATTCAAATCTGGTTGTGGATCCAGGACATTTTTTAAAGGATTTGTTAATGTTGCAAGATAGAGAAATAATGTCAGAAATGCCGTGGTGGAGGGTTGTGCTCTCAGGGCACTTTTAGTTTTTGTCTTAAGATTCTTGTTTTAAATTATTGCTGTCCTTGTGAAGCGCTTTGTTACTTGAATATGAAAAGTGCTATAAAAAGATTATTTCCAGTATGCATAGTGGGACTTTTCCCTTTTAGCTGACAAAAACATAAAAACATGAAAATAAAACAAAATGATATGACAAAGAATCACTGAAATGTGCTAGGCTGTGTAGTACAACAAAATCATCAACAACTCTTCCTTGTTTGTAAACTATCTGAGAAGAAAATTCATTTTATTATTTTGTTTTTTTTTTATTTCATAAAGAATGTAATCACACACTTAAACTGGCATATGAAACATTAAACTACTTAACGCTAATATTCTAAATAGTCTTTTATTCTTATTTTGTTGGTGAAAATTTTAGATGCAGTGAAAGTGGAAAACAATATCAGTGTAGAAACATTCATTGTGTATCCACTCTGAAAACTCAATGTACTGTCTAACTTTTTATAATCAAAGATGAGGATTAAACAAAATTTACACTCAACAGCACTTTGTAAGGTAAACCCATCCAACTGATCATCAATGCCAATATCTAAACAGCCAATCACAAGGCACAACCAAACAATTTAGAACCTAATCATGGTCAAGATGATGTACTAAAGTTCAACCCAGGCATCAAAACGGGAAAGAAAGGCAATGACTTTTGAATATGCCATGGTTTTGGTAGTCCACAAGGTTTTTATGTTGTGTCAGCACACTCGTGCCCTACCACACAGAAGTTTATACTCATCAGCAGGATGATTAGTGGGCCCCATTAAAAGATAATAAACCGTCACATCTTTATGTCTGAAATACCTACCTTTATGTTACATATGGCTTAATACACTAGGGCAATGTGGCTTCTCTCGTCAGTGCCTGTTTGGAGGTGAACAGCAAGGTCTTGGACCAACTGCAGGCACTGGATGGGTATCAAGTCCAGTCTAATGTACTAAGAATTGCAGTTGTCAGAGCGAGATGTTATAAATGTATGCACCCCCCTCTCTAGATCTTTGGGGAGAGAGTTGCTTTTACATCATATATTTGTCAGATAGAAACTTCAATTACCAATGGAAAAGCTCTGCATTTTATTTTTACAAACATTGTCAAAATAGACACAAGACTCTCGAAAGAAGAATGCACTCCACAGGCAAGCGGGCCATGAGTGCACGCATCAAACAGCCAGTGTTTCCAAACATAATCGACAAGGGATGCAGCAGACACTGACTTTTATTTCAAGGTATTGTAGCCGCACAGGATCTGCAAAACGATGAAAAAATAAATTATATTTATCAAAGAATAGAGCCTGGGGCCCAGAAAACCCCAGAGGATGTGCGGCTTCTTCGTCTATCGGGCAAGCATGGCACCTTTAAAGGTCCCTTGTCCTGAAAAAATCAATGTCTTTGCTATCAACGTCGCTAGAAGGAGCAGAAGAACCTGACATCTTTAACTAAACCCAAAGAGAAATGTGCTTTGCCTCTTTAAAGGAAATGCCCCTAAAATGCTCTGTTTTTATGTAATGGCTATACAGGCTCACACTACACATGTGTTTTCTGCTTATCACAGGCAGATGCTATGACTGTTTTGTACGCAGTCTGTACTCACTCCTGTTAGACATCTTCTGGGCAGCCAGTAAGCGCAGAGCTCATTATCATACAACTACCTCCCCACCCACTCAGATCTGAGCATTTCCAAAGGGAAGGGAACCAGAGCTGCATCTGGTCCCCTACAGAGATATGACTGTTCATGTTTCTAATTTAGCTTAAATCCTTACTTAATAGACACACAAGATATGATGTTATGAGTCAGCACATCAGGACATTGGACCTTTGAAGTCACTTAAATCACCTTTCTTTCCCATTTTGATTCTTCATCTGAACTGTTGCCAGCTGTATTATTTACTATGTCTAAATGCCTGGATGCATTTGTGATGACCTGTTTGTATTAATGAGAAGTTGAACAATTAAACACAATAAGTTAACCATTGAGTTCAAAAACTGTAACTGTTTCCTTTCTGTGTCTTCTTGCTCTCTAGCTCCTCTTAACCCAGATGTTTTGGAAACACTCGATCAAAATGAGACAAGTATCACTCTGCGGTGGAATAAAGTGGGTAATCTCAGTTATGTGCTTGAATTCAATGGAACAGAGGAGAACATCACTGCAGCTGATAAAGAAGATCCTGTGACACACACAGTCTCTGGTCTCGAAAGTGGGACTAAATATAATTATACTCTTTTCACTGTGTTTGAAAATGTCAGAAGCAGTGGACTAACAGAGTCTGCACCTACAGGTAAGATGTTTTTTCTCTATTATGACTTCAGAAATAACCTGATGACAATTCAGTTATGCCTAATTTAAATTACCTGGTAACAAACAGTGTTGGTCATTATTATTAAGCGAAAGTGTGTAGGGTTAAGACTACTGCTGATTTTAGACCTCTTTCTGGTAGACTGAAGCATCATGACAATGACAACACAGCATCCCTAAAATAATTATGGCTGGACAGAGATTCTTTATTTTTGTTCTTGTGATAGATTTCTATCTAGATAGATAGATACACTTTATTGTCCCTTGCAGGATATTTGTCTTAGACAGCAGTGCTACTGACTAAGGGCAAGATATACATAAAAACCACTAGACAACGTACAACAGTTACATAAGCAAGAGGTCAGCAGCAATCGTGTCCAGTAGATATTGCACAAGAAGATTAAAGTGCAGTGCTCGTTATAATAAGCAGTGAAAATAAGTAGAAACAATTAATATGATTAAATAACGATAAGAATAATAAAACAATGGATAAAAAGCAGGATAACAATTACAGATAAGAGACTGGTGGCAGTAAAATAAGCTGAAAAAGTACAAAAAATATTATATGGCAAGTGCAGGAGAAGAATTACTCTGACTGTTTGTTGAGAAGAGATATAGATGTTGGGAGAAAAGAGAGATTATAGCGGTTTGTTTTGTGTTTGCTTGCTCATCTCCCAGAAGGCAGAAGTTCATATTCTAGAAAAAGATTCATCATTCAGGATCATTCAGAATTTTATGTGCCTGGTTAAGGACAACACTATCGAAGCCAGACTGGAGGGAAGGGTGGTCTTTTTGACCTATGACCTTCATAACAGACTTCATCAGTTTGGAGATTTTTGATTTACTCTGGATGGAGAGTGTGCTGAACCAGGCTGCCAGTCCATATCTCAGAAGGCTTTCAAAGATGGCATTATAGGAAATCAACATAATTTCACACCTGACACCAAACAGTCTTAGCCTGCAAAGGCAATGCAGACTTTGAGATAATTTGCTGCAGAGAAAGTCAGCATGATCAGACCATTGTCCATGACAATACCCAGATAATTGTAGGAGGCAACCTGCTCTATAACACTATTGCCGATTGAATAGGGGAAGAATGGGGAGCCAGGCAGCAGTGAACTCAGATGAGCAGGATTTAAGCAGGATGCCTGGTGTACCATCAGGTCCCATAGACTGCTTAGTGCTCACTTTCCGAAAGACGGATTGGACCTCCATGGGGTCGATTTCCACCCAGTTAGAAAAATAACAGTTTTCAAAGGAATCAGCCAGCCTAGGTGGGGAAGAGGACTGAGAGGACTGCGAGTCAAATCTCAAGAAGAAATCATCTAAAGATTTAGCTTTGTCAAGATCGTTAGGGGTGACAGTTCCCTTTTTACTTGTAGTCATTATATTTGTCATTCTCTTCATGGAGCCTCACAGTTTTTTACCGTCATTAGTTATATCTCTGCTCCATGACAGCCCAATGCCTCATTTTGGCCTCCCTCAAGACTGCATTAATTTCTATTTCTGCAGTGGCTACACCTGCCCAATCTTTGTTTCTTGTTTTATGTTGAGGTCAACACTTTAACACCTACAGTTTGGTTACTTTGCTCCGATTGACTTGGAAAACTGCTACAAATATTTCCGCTATATATTTATAATTTGAATATACTTTATCAGTACTTCAGGTGCATTGTTTTCCTATACAGCTGCAAATTTTGTAACTTGACAATTTTAGAAAATCCAAGGAAACACTGTCATTGACAGTTAAAAAAACTGATTGGTGACTCTCCCATGTAATGGCTTTCCTATTCTTTAAAAAAACTGCAGTCTGTCAAGTTTAAATGTGTGTTGTTGTGTTTGTAAATTAAAATGTTTAAATTAATTTCTTTTCTTTTGAGAGTGATGCAGTTGTTTGGTAGATTTTACTAGGCATTTGTAAATATAAATCATAAATGATTATTTATAGACCAATGAAATACTGTAAAACATGTTTAAGGGGCTATTTTGAAATTACTTTTTTATTTCATTATTAATGTTTTACAGGGGCAGTGCACAATTAAATGTAATTACAGCTAAGTTTGCTAGTACCTAATTTGCATCTTTTGTCCCTGGACGGATAAACAATTTATATGTAGCAGGGGATACATGATATAGAATAACAACAGAGTATATTAACAGTTAATTTGTATGAAAAAAGAACTTCATATGACATCAAAATGAATCCATAAAAATGAACAGACACTATATAATACATGTAAGGCACAAAATGATATATGAATATGGCGCACCTTGAGACTTCTTCATCTGAACTGTTGCCAGCTGTATTATTTACAGCGTCTAAGTGCCTGGATGCATTTGTGATGACCTGTTTGTATTAATGAGAAGTTGAACAATTAAACACAATAGATGAGTCATTGATTGTAAGAGCTGTACCTGTTTCCTCTCTGTGTCTTTTTGCTCCCTAGCTCCTCGTAACCCAGAGGGTTTATTACAAGCCAACCAAAATGAAACAAGTATCACTCTGCAGTGGAACAATGTGGGTAATCTCAGTTATGTGCTTGACTTCAATGGAAAGGAGGAGAACATCACTGCTCCCGCTGGACAAGATCCTGTGACATACACAGTCTCTAGTCTTGAAAGTGGGACTAAATATGATTATACTCTTTTCACTGTGTTTGAAAATGTCAGAAGCAGTGGACTAACAGAGTCTGCAGCTACGGGTAAGATGTCTTTTCTCTCTTGTGACTTCAGAAATAACCTGATGACAATTCAGTTATGCCTAATTTAAATTACCTGGTAACAAACAGTGTTGGTCATTATTAAGCGAAAGTGTGTAGGGTTAAGACTACTGCTTATTTTAGACCTCCTCCTTTTGGACTGAAGCATCATGACAATGAGAACACAGCATTCCTAAAATAATTATGACTGGACAGAGATTCTTTATTTTTGTTCTTATGTTGAAGTCAACACTCTAACAACTTACAGGACTTTTTCTTTGAAGGCTGCAGAGAGGATGTATGCATGTCCCAGTTTAATGTGCAGGGAAGTGCTCCACCTTGAAGGACACAGAGAGCTTTTAACAGACTGTTGAACCACAGTCCACATTGATTTGAACATTTATCACAGTTCTGACAAGGCTACAACCATTCCGTCTTAGGGGGTTTCACACCTACAGCTTGGTTAATTTGCTCCGATTGACTTGGAAAACTGCTACAAATTTGCATATTTCCTTTGGATTGTTTTCGTGTTCACATGGCTAAATTTTAAAGTAGACCAGGTCCAGGCCAGGTCCCATTCTGGTAATCCAGCCATGACTACATGTTGAAAATGTCAACACGTAATCAAGCATTTTATGATCAAATATTATGATTTCATTTATATAGAAAATTATGTTCTGAGGGAAGCACAGTGGCACAGCCGGGTGGTGCAATGTGCAACACAGAAAGAGGGTTTTGGGTTCAACTCATTGTAGGACCACAGCCTCCCTGTGTGGGGTTTGCCTGTTCCCCCGTGTGTCTGCGTGGGTTTTCTCTGTGCACTCTGGTTTCCTTCCATGGACCAAAACATGCTTGTTAAGTTGATTGATGACTCTAAATTGCCCTTAGGTGTAAGTTTGAGCATGAATGTCGCTTTCTACGGGGATGTGGTGATTTTTAATAGAATAACGCCTTCTGGGGCCTTCTACATCCTATGAACGTACTTACAGTGAATCAGTTGATGGTTGGAGTTTTTGGATGTATCACTAAGATTTTTCCATACTGTATCCCAGCAAATCTCTCCATCATTTACATCTTTTAATTCTCTATTCTAAATAACTTTTACAGGTAAAGGTTTAAAGCAACCAGAGATGAATTTGTAAAGTTTAGAAACCAACCCCTGTGTGGGTCCCTCTGAGGCAAGTAACCTATGTAGAGGGTGTGTTGGGAGCTGCTCCCCACAGACCACCATATGCCCGCATAGCTGATCTCAACTGCACATAAAGGAAATGTTTGATACACACTTTTATGATACCTCTATCTAATCAATATGATCAACAAATTACTTAAAAAAAAAAACCATCCAAATACAATCAGAGAAAAGATTAAAAAATGTCCTCAAGTGGATTATCAGTTGCGAAAAACACCTAATGTATCAAGTAAGATACAAATAAAACATATTCGTCTACTTTTATGGAAATTTAGATTTTTTTGGATTTCAGTATAAAGTGAAATAAACATATCAGCTCAAAAAAACTAGAATTTTTCTGGCTATTTTTTTTCAAGTTTTAAGGAATTAAATTCTCTTCTAACCAGCTTTTGTGCTCAAAACCTCTTCTTTGTGCTTAGACTGAAGGCCTTAGTATACCGAGTCTGTTTTACTTCATTATAAAGGAAAACAGGTGAATTGTTTTCCTATACAGCTGCAAATTTTGTAACTTGAAAATCTTAGAAAATCCAAGGAAACACTGTCATTGACAGTTAAAAAAACTGATTGGTGGTGGCAATAATTACTTCCCGACTCTCCCTTTTAATGGCTTTCCTATCCTTTAAAAAAAACTGCGGTCTGTCAAGTTCAAATGTGTGTTGTCGTGTTTGTAAATTAAAATGTTTAAATTAATTCTTTAATAATATTGAGAGTGATGCAGTTGTTTGGTAGATTTTATTAGGCATTTGTAATGTAAATCATAAATGATTATTTATAGACCAATGAAATACTGTAAAACATGTTTAAGGGGCTATTTTGAAATTACTTTTATTTCATTATTAATGTTTTACAGGGGCAGTGCACAATTAAATGTAATTACACCTTAGTTTGCTAGTACCTAATTTGCATCTTTTGTCCCTGGGCAGATAAACAATTTATATGTAGCAGGGGATACATGATATAGAATAACAACAGAGTATGTTAACAGTTAGTTTGTATGAAATAAAAAAATCATATGCCATCGAAATGAATCCATAACAATGAACAGACACTATATAATACATGTAAGGCACAAAATGATATGATTATGGCAAACCTTGAGACTTTGGCTGCATCTGGTCCCCTACAGAGATATGACTGTTCATTTTTCTAATTTAGCTTAAATCCTTACTTAATAGACACACAAGATATGATGTTAACAGTCAAAGACATCAGGACATTGGACCTGTGAAGTCACTTAAATCACCTTCTTTCCCATTTTGATACTTCGTCTGAACTGCTGCCAGCTGTATTATTTACCGTGTCTAAATGCCTGGATGCATTTGTGATGACCTGTTTGTATTAATGAGAAGTTGAACAATTAACCACAATAAGTTAACCATTGAGTGCAAAAACTGTAACTGTTTCCTCTCTGTGTCTTTTTGCTCTCTAGCTCCTCTTAACCCAGATGTTTTGGAAACAGTCGATCAAACTGAGACAAGTATCACTCTGCGGTGGAACAAAGTGGGTAATCTCAGTTATGTGCTTCGCTTTGATGGAGAGGAGGAGAACATCACTGCACCCGCTGGACAAGATCCTGTGACACACACAGTCTCTGGTCTCGAAAGTGGGACTAAATATAATTATACTCTTTTCACTGTGTTTGAAAATATCAGAAGCAGTGGACTACCAGAGTCTGCAGCTACAGGTAAGATGTTTTTTCTCTATTATGACTTCAGAAATAACCTGATGACAATTCAGTTATGCCTAATTTAAATTACCTGGTAGCAAACAGTGTTGGTCATTATTAAGCAAAGGTGTTTAGGGTTAAGACTACTGCTGATTTTAGACCTCTTCCTCTTGGACTGAAGCATCATGCCAATGACAACACAGCATCCCTAAATTAATTGTGACTGGACAGAGATTCTTCATTTTTGTTCTTAAGTTGAAGTCAACACTTTAACAACGGACAGGACTTTTTCTTTGAAGGCTGCAGAGAGGATGTATGCATGTCCCAGTTTAACGTGCAGGGAAGTGTTTCACATTGAGAGAGCTTTTAAAAGACTGTTGAACCACAGTCCTCATTGATTTGAACATTAATCACAGTTCTAACAAGGCTATAACCATTCTGTCTTAGGGGGTTTCACACCTACAGTTTAGTTAATTTGCTCCAATTGACTTGGAAAACTGCTACAAATTTGCATATTTCCTTTGGATTGTTTTCGTGTTCACATGGCTAAATGTTAAAGTAGATCAGGTCCAGGCCAAGTCCCATTCTGGCAATCCAGCCATGACTACATGTTGAAAATGTCAACACATAATCAAGCACTTTATGATCAAATATTATGATTTCAATTTAAATAGAACATCATGTTTCTGAGGGCAGCACAGTGGTTCAGATCACTTTCTATGGGGATGTGGTGATTTTCATAGAATAAAGCCTTCAGAGGGTGAGGTACATTCTTTGAACGTACTTGTAGAGCAGTCATCACCAAATGGTGGACCTTGGTCTGGATCCGGACCGAGTGATGGTTCTGTCTGGACCCTTGACCAATCTCTGATAAATTTGTGGTGCTGAACACAGCATCCCTAAAATAATTATGACTGGACAGAGATTCTTTATTTTTGTTCTTATGTTGAAGTCAACACTCTAACAACTTACAGGACTTTTTCTTTGAAGGCTGCAGAGAGGATGTATGCATGTCCCAGTTTAATGTGCAGGGAAGTGCTCCACCTTGAAGGACACAGAGAGCTTTTAACAGACTGTTGAACCACAGTCCACATTGATTTGAACATTTATCACAGTTCTGACAAGGCTACAACCATTCCGTCTTAGGGGGTTTCACACCTACAGCTTGGTTAATTTGCTCCGATTGACTTGGAAAACTGCTACAAATTTGCATATTTCCTTTGGATTGTTTTCGTGTTCACATGGCTAAATTTTAAAGTAGACCAGGTCCAGGCCAAGTCCCATTCTGGTAATCCAGCCATGACTACATGTTGAAAATGTCAACACGTAATCAAGCATTTTATGATCATATATTATTATTTCATTTTAAATAGAATATTATGTTCTGAGGGAAGCACAGTGGCACAGCCGGGTGGTGCAATGTGCAACACAGAAAGAGGGTTTTGGGTTCAACTCATTGTAGGACCACAGCCTCCCTGTGTGGGGTTTGCCTGTTCCCCCGTGTGTCTGCGTGGGTTTTCTCTGTGCACTCTGGTTTCCTTCCATGGACCAAAACATGCTTGTTAAGTTGATTGATGACTCTAAATTGCCCTTAGGTGTAAGTTTGAGCATGAGTGTCGCTTTCTATGTGGCCCTGTGATTTGCTGGTGACCAGTTCAAGGTTGTATGCTGCCTCTTGGCCAGTGTCAGTTCCCGCCCCTCACAACCCCTGAAAGGAAAAAAGTGGTACAGATAATGGATGGGAGGGCATTATGTTTGTGTTATTCATTTATTGTAGCCCACTTGCAGCACCCATTGAGCCCATCTAGAGGCTGTGGCCCACTCTCTAGGAAAACAGCTTGACAAGGATTTTGTATCAATGCCTTGATTTTATTTTTCAGCCATCATGCTGTATAATAACCAGGTAGTTTCAGTATTGTTGTACTCAGAAGAATCAATATACAGCAGAAGAATAGTTTTTTTTTGCTATCAGTTCATTTAGACATCTCAAATTTGTATTTTTTAAACATTAATTTGCAGCAACAGAATAAAGTTTGAGTTTGGCATGAAGGCTTCAGCCTCATTGCACCTTGTAGGTTTTTTTTCATGCAGAATTTGAGTTGCAATGAGATTGGGTCTTAAACTTTTTGTAAGTGTCGACAGGATGATAGTGAGTTGGTGGAGGGGAAAAAAACCAAGACAGCAGTACTGCAGGGCAGAGCTGTAAGAGGCAAATCATAGAAATTGAACTGAAATCTTGCAGCTTAAATAGGTTGTTAATTGGTGGGATATATGTCAGGTATTTGGATGATGACATAAGTCAGGTGTAAATTCAGCACAACTGTCTGCCTAAACCAGCTCAAAGGCTATGCCTCATTGGTGGGAATTTTAATAAACTTTCATGAAATTAATAATTATAAACAGTGTAGAGATGCATCATGGCATGTAAAAGTTCTACATAAAATTGCATTTATGTAATAGTATATTGACATTGAAATCTGACTTTACAATGAGTAAAATGTGTCTTCACACTGACTAAATAAAAATAAAACCTTTTTATTTTGTTAGAACTGCAAAGACATCCTATTTCCTTACACCTGATCATACAGTAGGCTATCATCTGTAGTTTTCACACGATTCACTTACACCATTCATACTGCATTCACACACACAGTGTGTTTAGATGGATTATAAACCATTTATAATCTGATTCCTAAGGCAATCTAATCACATAAGTAATCATGTAAATGGAATAAGTCAACATTATTCAGAAAAAAACACAGAGATTTTAAGAATACAAATTAACATTCCTACATTTTTGCCTGGTAATCTTTCTTTTTGTTGCATACAGCTTAATCTGATTCTTTCATTCTGTTATATCTGTGCATCTGTCAAATACGCTTGCTGAGGCAGGAGAAGATGGAGAAGAAACTGTAAACACACTGAGCCACAGCAAGAGCATTGATGAGCAGCATTTTTGGAATGACTGTAATAATTGTCATGCTTAACAAAATACATATGTGTATTTTATCTGCAAGATGGTTAAGTCCTTGCTTACAATAAACAACCATTGCAAACAACAGCATCCTATCTGGAAAACAGGATGTAGGAATAAAGTGGCGATTTTGTTGTTTTAAGTTAACTTATGACAAAAAATCAAACTATAAACAAAAAAATGAGGTAAACAAGGATTTCTCCAATATCTGATTTATTAATTGCAGGTAACTGCATCAAATCAGATTATTACTATTATCTGATTATTCTGAATTGACAAATGTATGGTGCATACATATGTCAACACACTAATAGATGGGCCATTTTGTAAAATGTTTAAAACTATTTAGAAACCTTTTCATGCCACGGAGCAGCAGTAGATGCATTCTGAGCCTTGTTTCATGCCCTGTACATTTTAGCATGCAACTGCAGGAGCCAGGGATTGAACCTTTGATACTCTGATTGAGAGAAACCAGACACCAACACTGGTCCACAGCTCCAGATGAGTTTCTCTGTATTTTTTAATTCAAGATTTGTTTCTTAATTTCCCAGCTCCACGTGATGCAACAGGGTTTCAAACGGTTGGACCAAATGAGACAAGTATCACTCTAACTAACAGTCAAAGACATCAGGACATTGGACCTGTAAAGTCACTTAAATCATCTTTCTTCCCGTTTTTGATTCTTCATCTGAACTGTTGCCAGCTGTATTATTTACAGTGTCTAAGTGCCTGGATGCATTTGTGATGACCTGTTTGTATTAATGAGAAGTTGAACAATTAACCACAATAAGTTAACCATTGAGTGCAAAAACTGTAACTGTTTCCTCTCTGTGTCTTTTTGCTCTCTAGCTCCTCTTAACCCAGATGTTTTGGAAACAGTCGATCAAACTGAGACAAGTATCACTCTGCGGTGGAACAAAGTGGGTAATCTCAGTTATGTGCTTCGCTTTGATGGAGAGGAGGAGAACATCACTGCACCCGCTGGACAAGATCCTGTGACACACACAGTCTCTGGTCTCGAAAGTGGGACTAAATATAATTATACTCTTTTCACTGTGTTTGAAAATATCAGAAGCAGTGGACTACCAGAGTTTGCAGCTACAGGTAAGATGTTTTTTCTCTCTTATGACTTCAGAAATAACCTGATGACAATTCAGTTATGCCTAATTTAAATTACCTGGTAGCAAACAGTGTTGGTCATTATTAAGCAAAGGTGTTTAGGGTTAAGACTACTGCTGATTTTAGACCTCTTCCTCTTGGACTGAAGCATCATGCCAATGACAACACAGCATCCCTAAATTAATTGTGACTGGACAGAGATTCTTCATTTTTGTTCTTAAGTTGAAGTCAACACTTTAACAACGTACAGGACTTTTTCTTTGAAGGCTGCAGAGAGGATGTATGCATGTCCCAGTTTAACGTGCAGGGAAGTGTTTCACATTGAGAGAGCTTTTAAAAGACTGTTGAACCACAGTCCTCATTGATTTGAACATTAATCACAGTTCTAACAAGGCTATAACCATTCTGTCTTAGGGGGTTTCACACCTACAGTTTAGTTAATTTGCTCCAATTGACTTGGAAAACTGCTACAAATTTGCATATTTCCTTTGGATTGTTTTCGTGTTCACATGGCTAAATGTTAAAGTAGACCAGGTCCAGGCCAAGTCCCATTCTGGCAATCCAGCCATGACTACATGTTGAAAATGTCAACACATAATCAAGCATTTTATGATCAAATATTATGATTTCAATTTAAATAGAACATCATGTTTCTGAGGGCAGCACAGTGGTTCAGATCACTTTCTATGGGGATGTGGTGATTTTCATAGAATAAAGCCTTCAGAGGGTGAGGTACATTCTTTGAACGTACTTGTAGAGCAGTCATCACCAAATGGTGGACCTTGGTCTGGATCCGGACCGAGTGATGGTTCTGTCTGGACCCTTGACCAATCTCTGATAAATTTGTGGTGCTGATCCTGTCCATTTGTCAGTTTCATTTTCTAATTGTTTACTAATCGAGTTGATCATTTGTTCGTCTTATTTTCATTGTTGACATTCTACGGCTTTTTCCCCTTGTTTGTTTTTGAACGTTTCACTTTTGCCAGTTCTAGCAACCTAGTTGTTTATTTATTATGCAAGTGTGGATTCATGCATTATGTGCAGCACTGTCTGAGTGAGAGAAAGAGAAAGAAAGCTAGAGAAAGACTGAATGACAGAGAGAGAGAGAGTGACTCAAGGACAGAGGGAGGGAAAGCGTGACATCTGGAACCTCTGCAAATAAGATATATTTGTCTTCTTATCACTTTCTTGTTACATACAACAATTCAGCAGAAAAGCAGTTACGGATGACAGATGATTGTACTTTTAAGTGTATTTATTGTTTTCTGAAGATGTCGACTTCTTTAAGAAAACAGAAGAGAAACATTTTAAGTCAATGCTCTCCATGCACTTGCTTTTTGTCGAAGAAGAGCCACCTTTTATTTGCTGTTTTCTGAAGATGTTAACTTTTTTACTTGAAGTGTAGACTTTCTTTTCTTCAGGCCAGGATCTCTTTAATTTAAGATAAAAAAGGGTTATTCAGCTCTGTTTGCACTTTAAAAAAAAATATATTCTGGGGGTTTTGTTTTCTGTAATCTGAAATAAAGGCCTAAAATGTATTTGCCTGGGACTTTCTTTTATTTATAGTAAAGAGCTAGCTGGGCACTCAGTAAAACATATCCTGCATTGAAAATTGAAAATAAATATTGTTGAAACCATGAAAATGTAGACATAGGTGAAGGCTATAAGACACAAACTGGACTTCGGTTTGGACCTTTTACTTAGCGATAATTTTTTTAAGTGGACCTCAGTGACTTTTAATTGAATACCCCTGTAGTGTATCAATTGATGGTTGGGGTTTTTGTATGTATCACTAAGATTTTTCCATACTGTATCCCAGCAAATCTCTCCATCATTTACATATTTTAATTCTCTATTCCAAATAAGCTGCTCCCCACAGACGACCATATGCCCGCATAGCTGATCTCAACTGCACATGAAGAAAATATTTGATACATACTTTTATGATACCTCTATCTAATCAATATGATCAACAAATTACGGAAAAACCATACAAATACAGTCTGAGAAAATATTAAAAAAATGTCCTCAAGTGGATTATCAGTTGCCAAAAACACCTAATGTATCAAATGAGATACAAAAAATATATTTGTCAAATTTTATGGAAATATGTATATTTCTTTATTTCAGTACAAAGTGAAATAAATATTTCAGCTCCAAAAAATGAGAATTTTCTGATTTGTTTTTTTCCGGCTTTAAGTGGTTACATTCTCTTTTAACCAGCTTTTGTGCTCAAAACCTCTTCTTTGAAGGCCTTTATACTGAGTCTGTTTTACCCATCCAAAATTTTCACGTTTTATATCATATTTTTACACTGACTTCAGCAGTGAAAATTTTGTTCATCTTCTTTTTTTGGAACAGGTATGATATTCTACCTTTTTTTTTTTTTTTTTTTTTTTACATCCATTCAAGACATTTTTATGTACTTTTTGACTATTTGGAGCAGCAGCTGTAGAGAAAGCTGTGATCTTAAGGGACAGATTATCTCAGTGTGCCAGTTCCCCCGGCAGTCTTATGCCTGGGTCAGACTGCACGATTTATACACGATTATGGCTTGACCCAACAGTCAGGTTTCGGGACCCGTTGGCTAAAAAAAATCAGACTTTCCATCTATTGTAGTGTGTCATAACAACAGACAAATACAGATCAGTCTTAGACACCACACGACTCCACCACAGATAGTCTAGAAGGTTTTATTTTTGTCTCACCTCATATGATTTGTTCCTCCACGTCAAAGTCATTGAACAATAAAAGTACAGAGAGCTCTGCATATGCAGTAATCATGGGTTTTAAAAAAAACTGAGGGTGATGACTTGAGAGCTGCTTAAGACAGGAGAAAGTTTGCAACGCTCTGAAAATAGCAGCCCTGCTCTTCTGATGTGTTGTAGAAAAGCTGCCAGGTACTGTAAAAGAAGTTGAAGAGAAACAGCAGAGGAACATGATGAGTGACTGCTTACATTTATCAGCACACTGGCACATCATTCAACATAATGTTTGTAGATACAACCAAAAGTACTGTACTCTAAATATATTGTGTTTGTTTGCAGTCGTCTGTGTTACCCCTCCTTCTTCCACCGATATCACATCAGTTGTTACATACAGTCGTTTTCAGTCGTGTGGTCTGTCATGATCAGCAAATCCCTGCATGAATTTATGGCTCTGTGGTCACCTAGTCTGACTTACTGACCGTTGTTACAGATGAAAAAAATGGTGTAATTTGACCTCAGCATAAGCCTTTCAGCATGACTACAAACTTTCCCAAGCCTCAGCTGGCTCTTATTATGGGCTTTATCAAATAGAATAGTTTCAAACCTGTTACTAAAGGCAGAGATGGTCCTCCGGTCTCTCTGGCCTTGAGTGTTATATGATTTCAAAGCAGAGGGGCCTGATAACTGAACGCTCTCCCTTTTATTGATAGAGGCTGAAGGTAGAGCAAGTAGGCCTGCATTTTGAGACTGTAATGTTTCAGTTGAGATTTATCAAGTTTTATAATATGTTCATGCCTGACCAGTACGAGCTTTGTTAGTGAATTTTGCATTTAGATATTGTCTTCTATGCTACTGCTACAAAATGCTTTCCCTGTCTTACGTTTTTAGTAGTGTCTTATCATTTTATTTCATGCAGTAAATTTCTGGTTGTTTCCCGTCCTTCATTCTTTTGTAAACACTTCAGGCTGCATGTGGTTATTTATTAAGCTGTGCTGAGCTGTGGGCCATAAAGATAAACTTAAGATGAATACAAGATAGGTAGTTACTGCCTGTTTTATCTGCATGTGTTGAAATGCTTTGGATTTTTTCATAAGTCTTTTGTTTTTATTTTGTTTTTTCTTTTTATGTTTTCGATTCAGTGTAGTTTCATTTGTTTTTTGTGCCAATTTTTTGTCTTGGTTCAATTATAGGATGTGAAAATGCTTTGTTTTGGCTTAGTTTTTGTCAGCTTTGTGCATGATTTAATTTTTGGTCTCTTACTCAGAAAATGTTCAGAGGAAAATCTTTGGCAACTTCTTTGAAAGTTCATGGGAAAAAACTTCTGTAGTCAGTAAGCCTCTCTGTAATTGCAACTGATTTGAATGAAACCACATCATAGATATGTTATGTGTTGTTTTAAAGATGCAAAACGCAAAATGTTCTTATGTTTGTCATTTTAATTCTAGTTAGTTTTTAAAACACAATATTGTTTGATTTGAGTTGTTGTTTTATGGTAAAGCTGTGTTTTAGTTTAAGTTTAGTTGTTGAAAACGTAGTTCTTGTTGTGGCATAAGTTTTTGTTAGTGATAATCATGGGTTACCACATTTTTTTGCCCTGGGCACAACCAAATTTCAAGCCAAAAATCTCATGTTTCACCTTGTTTATATCCAAGCAAAAAAGCCTTTATAACACACACTGCAGTGGCTTTTCAATCTGTATTGAGAAAAAACAAAGATGATGAAATTATTAAAACTAGATTAAAATTCTGTCCATTATTTTTGAATCTCTGTTACATTTTCTGATGCCAATTTACTTTATATTTCGAGAGAGATTATAATCAGCCTTCTGAGCTGACATTGTGTATATCATAATGAAACAATTTATCAGCTTGTTAATTCAGAAAATTGACTTTTATTCTGCCAATTTCGATATTCGATTTATCTGTTTAACTATCAGGACTCAGAATTATTAGAGGGTTTTATTTTATCACCCCAACAGTCAAAAGGTGCAGCATTTTGGTTTAATTTGATTCTCGATGTTGATGTGTTTGGAGCTTGTGCCCCACTGCAAGGACTGATCTATGTTAGTATAATAGTGGTATGATGAAATGACACAGTGTCACGGAACTAATGAAACCTATTAGTAGTATTGGTAAACCATTTTTTTTTAGGTTTTGAAAAAAATGCAGAACAGGGTCTGCTTGAGTTCTATCCTAACTGCTTACTCTGTTAACTTCAGAACTTGAAGGCTTTCAGAATTTTTTTTAATCACTGAATTTGCATTTGAAAATAGAAATCAATACATGTAAAGTACTGAGAGTAAAAACTCACTCATCAGTCGCTGTATAGTTGTGTAAATGACACATAGTTGTACAAATTCCCAAGGCACATCTTGACTTGGCTCATAGCAACCAAGTGCGCCCTGCCAAACCATTTGGAAACCACTTACAATTATGACCCTGGTATAGGCTTATCTTGAGAGTCTAAAACATAAATGTTCTTTTTTCAATTTTGTAAATCAAGACATACATTATGTATTGGTGATACTAAAGTTTTTTTTTCCTTTATCAGTACCCTCAAAGGTGGCTGTAGTCTCTGTGGTTGAACGCACTGTGGACAGCCTTACCCTGGAGTGGAACAATGTGAAGACAGACTGGAACTACACTCTACAAATAAATGGGGGAGCCAACAATCTACAAAGTTCCGAGGATGTGGTGTCACATCGGGTGTCCTCTCTAAAGCCCGGAACAGAGTATAACTTCAACGTGATCACAGAGTTCTTTGGATTCAGGAGTGATGCTTATGAAGACTTCACAGTCACAAGTACACACACCAGTATTATCCTGGGAGTTTGGGTTATTTGAATTAAGATGTGTTGTACATTTGTAAAGTACTGACAGGCCCTAGCTCTTGAAAACTTGAGCTGATGTTTTTTTTAAGAACTCTATGCAAGTTTTAACAAACAAAGTATAATGTTAATATTTGTTTGTCTGTCATTTCAGCCATAGACTGTGCAAGTGTACCCTGGCAAGTTACAAACTCATCAATCAGTGGAACAGTTGAAGGATTGTTCTCAAAGGCAACAGCAAAAAATCACACAAACACTCAGATAAATCTGGAGAGTACCACTGTGCTGTTCACTGACCTTTACCCTGGGGACACCTATGATATTTCTCTGGAGTATGAGAAAGAGTCCAAGACATTTGATCAGTGTAGCCACACACTGACTATCAGTAAGTACCAGTCTCTTGCTCTGTATTATCTTTATATTTGTCTGCATTTTTAACAGAAATAATCCTGAGCTCTGAGTTTTTTTTTATCGCTTTAAGTGATATTGATGATTTTGTACAGTGGTGGGAGGAATCATACCCCCAGCTAAAAACCTTGAAAACTAAAGACATGAACATTGATATTAGCAAGAAAACACATGTGAATGAACTCACAATAATCAAAGGTCAGACCATAGAGCAGTCCTACAAGTACCAGTCCTACAAGTACTACAAGTACCTCTGTACAATAATTGATTCAAAAATGAGTTTAAAGCTAACTGTGAGGCAATGAGTAAAAAGGCTCTCCAGAGTATGTTTTATTTAAGGAAACTTGCATACTTTCATTATATTGAATCTGTCTTGTCTATTTCTTAGGTGTCATAGTTTAGTCACGTGTCTTTTAAACAACAAAAATTCCTTGAATCAGATTGTTCAGCTTTACCCAGCTGCCCACAACTGCAGTGTGTAGCTATGTCTGTTTTAAATGACAAATCCCACCCTCTGCACAGTCACTTGCCGCTTCTCCTCTCTGAACAGGGGTTTAAAACTCAAGGTGTCGAACAAAATGATACAAAAACAGCATTGTTCCAGCTGGTGTAACGGAGATGAATGAACTGTAGCTGTAGCTGCCCTGATCTTTGAATCCGAAGCACTTTATCATTTTATTGTTTTTATAGTTTTAATCTAATTTTATGGGTTTTAATTGGGGGTAATATATATTTATAATTTCCCTCTGTTATGTTGCTCTGTGTTACATCTGTTTTGTAGTTTGTGTGTTGTGATGGATGTCTGGAAGAATGGTCAACACTTGTGTAAAGCTAGATGTTTTTTAATGTTTTATTGTCTTAAAGCTCCTGTGAAGTTGTGTAAATCTTGGTACTCACTATGAAGAAGTCTGTACCTATTATTTCCTTGTTGTTCAGTTCTAAATGGTGTATTTCTTTTAATCTTACCCTGCAATCAAATGCATCACTTATAAAGATTATTTGTCATGGGAAATATTTGTAAAAGGCCATTTTCTGCATGAAACAGAGAGTTAACTTTTATAAGACCAGCCCCACAGCAAAGGTTTCTGACATTAAATGGTTGTATTGAAATGATAAGTTGTGTTTTTAGCTTAGAAAGAAGCTTCTGTATTAATTTAACCCTTTTTCAAAGCTTTCTAAAAACTCATCACAGGAGCTTTAACTGTTTGTACAGATGATGCACAATTTGCAGAATCAAGTTCATAATGTTAACACCATGTCGACACTGTAGTAGGATTTTCATGAATCCTATCTGTTGTTATTGGAGAAATGCATGATTTTGACCCATATAGCCAGTTATACAATTCTGTACTTTCACTCTCTAACAATATTTATGTTGCAGAGGCATAAAAACATCATGTTTTAGATTTAATATTCATTGTACTGGATTTTTTCTTTTTTTTTTTCTGCACAGATCCTCCAGATTTAAAGGCTAATTGTCAGTACCGGGGAGGTGGATATTCACTATATATTGTCTGGGACAAACCAGCTGGTGTTTGGACTTCAGTCGAGGTGAAGACAGCCATAACATCTTTGAATGTAACTGGCTCTGAGGAACAAAATGTTGAAATAGGAGGAGCCCAGCCAGCTAAAACATATGAGGTGTCTGTAGCAACAAGATCAGGACCTGTTAGGAAATCTACGCCATATGTTTTTCAATGTAAAACTGATCCAAGAGGTGAGTTTGTGATGTTTTCTCTGAATATGAAACTTTAATTCAGTTCTATTTTCACTTTAACATCATTATTCTGCTGTTTTGTATCATGTTTATTTCTATTCTACTCAAATAAGGAAGATAAGTTCATTTTGGGTAATTGTCAGTAGAAATTACTCTGTATTGAATCTGCTTTTTGTTGCAAAGCATTAAAGCAGGTTTTGGTCTTTGCAGGGGTTATCGCAGGCTCAGTGATCGGTGTGCTTATTTTTGTCATCCTGGTATGTTTGGTTGCCTTCATTTTGTTACGAAGACCAGATATAATCAGGTTGGTTCTGCTTCAGTGGCTTCAATCAGAAGTTTTCTGAATTAGACTTGATCACTCAGCCTTATTGCTTCTTTCCAACAGGAAAAATAAACCATTCAATGGTGGTTCCAAACAAACTGATAAAAAGCCAAAGTGAGTATGGTTTCAGTCATCTCCTTCAATGTGAACAACACTGTCAGTAATATGAAACTAGGATTACTGCATGGTAGTTTTGTCTCAGGGAGGTATTTGTGCATTTCAGGAGAGTAAAGGTACAGTGGTGGATCACTTGACATCTTACCTTACACCCAAATTTAATGAGTTTATTGTCAAATCAGAGAGAACATTTGTGCAAAATCTGACAGAAATCCTTCAAGAACTCAAGTTCAAGTTCACAAGGAAGGCATCATTATGCAGCCCAAAGACATTTGACCTTACTCCCCCAAAGTCTTTCCAGTTTGTTTTTGGGTCAAAGGGGACATTGGTACAAATTTTAAAGAAAAGCACCTTATAATTAGCATTTGCAAGCAGAGAATGAACATGAATCTCTGTAACCTTTGACTCTCAAAATCCAGTTAGGCTAACTTCAAGTGGGAGAAGACAAATGTGCAACATTGGACAGTTTAATCAAAGTTTAATCAGTTCATCCCTGTGTCATGGTGCACCTTTATCCAGGTTTTAAATAAAATCCCCATAAGTACCCTTGGGATTTTATGTTAAAGAATGATGGTACCACTAATGACCAACATCTTTGAACTTTTAAAACTGAATCAGCTGATTCTTTCGACTAAGTAGACATTTATATTATGTTATTCTATTGACTTTAATGCATGCTGCGTTCCTTTGTTCTTACCCCTGTACTACAACTCCTGAATTTCTCCTCTGGGTATCAGTAAAGGATTATATTACCATATCTTATTTGTGATGTTGAATGAGAATCCATCAAATCATAAATAACCTATTGCATTCGCAGTTGAAGGGTGACCAAGAGGCTCCATGACCTTGAATTTTAACCAGTGATCTTTAAAACCTTAACAGCACATCCATGTGTCATTATTGAGATTCATTTAAAGTTTGAAGAAAATCCATTAAAGTTTTCTTCTGACAGGGCAAGTACAATGTAGTATTTATAAGCACTGTGTTAACATGAGGATCCATGACTTTGACTTTTGATCTCTAACCCCCCAAATCTAATAAGTTCATCCTTGAGTCAAATTTCTGTCCAAACTTTGATGGAAATCCCTTCAAGTGTTTTTAAGATATCATCTCCTCAAGCAAAAGATGAGTGCAAGACTCCATGACCTACCACTGGCCTTTGACCCCCTAAACCTAGCCAGAACGTCCTTGAATCCAGGTGGACATGTTGTTGTAGTTTAATGACAGTCCTTTGAAGGCCAGCTGTTTTCAACATGGAGACAGAAAAATGAGAAAACTGTGTCTTTTTAGCCTCAGTCAGTGAAGGAATTACTGTTAATCTCTTCTGTATTTAGGATGGACCTTGTGTTTTTTTCTGTATTAACAGAACAAGTTTTAGTTGTCAAGTACATTCATTGGTTAAGTAACGTGAGTCTTGGAGCAACTAAGTAATCGTAAGAGGCCATAAAACCGAAGTGCTTCTGGTAAGAGGTAATCTCAATAGATATGATAAGAGTTAGTAAAGTGTTACATATAAAAAAAAGGTAGAATCAAATTTATGGAACTCTAAATGTAAGTACAAAAGTTGCATCGGAGGGACTGTTAATGATTATATCACAATGTTATTATTTATGCATGATAATCAAAAACTAAAGTGATCCGTGATTTATTTTTCTTCAGAGCCATTCCTGTGGAGAGGTTTCCAGAACACTTCTATCAACTAAGTATGGACAAGAACAGGGCTTTCAGTGAGGAATATGAGGTATATAAAGGAAGCTCATTATCTTTGTTCTTCCTCTGACTTCTTCCAGTAAACCATAAACCTTTCTGTTCATGGTTATTGATGTATGTTGACCTTTTGTATGTCACATGCTTCGTTTTCTGCCAACTTTCACACAGAGCCTTATGCCTATTGGCACCGAGCAGACTCAGAAGGAAGCTATTCTGGAGGAGAACAAACCGAAGAATCGTTACACCAACGTGCTGCCATGTAAGCCTGTGCTCTGACTGATGAGTCATGCTGTCAGACACAATTAAGATTCACTGAATGGTTCAGACTCACGTCCTCTTTCTAGTCATGGAATTATAACTTTAACAAAAGTTTGAGTTTGGTGCTGTCAAACTAGCTTCTCTCTTTCTGATCTTAGATGACTGGTGTCGAGTGAAACTAACAGCCACAGATGGGAGGTCTGACTACATTAATGCCAGTTACATGCCTGTAGGTATTTCTTTTACTCACACATATAAATACACCAAAACGTATACACACACTTCCATGAATGGTATGTAAGTCTCTGAATAGGCTGGCTCCAGAACACCTTTCTGACCTTATTAAGGTACATCAGCCCTCCAGAGCTCTTAGGTCAGGTGATCAGGGGCTCTTGGATGTTCCTCGATCTTTCTTAAGAACTAAAGGAGATCGAACTTTCACAGTAGCGGCTCCCACTTTGTGGAAAGCATTACCTTTCACTGTGCGGACTGCGAATAGCCTCGCCACTTTTAAATCTCTGCTTAAGACGCACTTGTTCACTTTGGCCTTTGGTGGAGTACAGCCCCCTTTTGTTGGGTCTTTTATTTGGTATGTTTCTCTCTGTGCTCCTCTGTTTTTATTGGTTTTTATTGTTTTTACTGCTTTTATTGTTTTTATTGTTTTTTATAGTTTTATGTCGATTTTACTGTAAAGCACTTTGGTAGGTCTATGGCTGTCTTAATTGTGCTATATAAATAAAGCTGACATTGACATTGACACTAACATGCATTTATGAAACTAAATTTGGATTAAATTATATTAAGTTCAATTGAGTGATCACAGTAAAATAAATACTTGAAAAATAATTGTTTTGATTTAAATAAATTAATGAATAAAAAATTGAATAATGATAATAATAACAAAAATGATATTATTAACAATAATAAATTAATAGATAATTAGAATACAAACTCTGATTCCAGTTAAGTTGGGATGTTGTGTCAAACATAAATAAAAACAGAATGGATTGATTTGCAAATCATTTTCAACCTATATTCAATTTAATACACTATTAAGACAAGATATCTAATATTCAAATTTATTTTTATATATATATATATATATATATATATATATATATATATATATATATATATATATATATATATATATATATATATATATATATATATATATGTATATATATATATATATATGTGCCCAAAACATTCCAAAAAAACAGGTACAGGAGTATATCTACCACTGTGTTACATCACCTTTCCTTTCAACAACACTTAGATCTGTCTGTTTTTTGTATAAACTTTTCAGGATTTGACATTCAGAGGAATTTTAGTTCAACATCCCTAACATACATTTTATACCATCTTTACAAAGGTTTTGAATCTTTAGTGAGTTATATTAACAATGAAAAAAAAAACACTGTTCTCATTCACACATTTAGTAATCATTAGTAATCTTCAAGGGACCCAAACTTAGAAAAATACATCATGTAATGCCACAAGATCGATGTATTAAAGTGATAAATAAATACACTAGATCTCCTGTGACTGTTTGCTATGTTACTAAATTCTCTCATCAATCAAATACCATATCGCAGACCTAAGAGCAAGCTTTGTTTGTTGTGTAGCAATAAACTAAAACTAAAATCTATTTTTGATATTGTAAATTATTATGATCTGGCTGTTTTTATAAGTGAAATCTCTGACTACTTACAGAAAAGATGCTACGAAGTCATTTGTGTGGAAAGAGCAGTAAATGAAGTGTGAAAAGGCTAATATGTAGTATTTCTATTTAAAAATAAATGGAGCAGATTTTGGAAAACAGGCCCACAAACAAAAGCTCTACAATTTTAGCAGTATATTTACTTTTAAAGTGTATTCTGTGTATTCAAGTTACTGTACCTTTTTAAATTTTTTCTTTGTCAGAGAAATTTCCTATAAATAAAGTTTATGATAATAATGATAATAATAATAATAATAATAATAATAATAATAATAACAAAAAAGTAGAGTTGGGGAGGATATTAATGAAAGATCTGGTGTAAGTGTATAAATGTTTTTATAATGTAAATAATAAAGTGAATCAGTCACCCATTTTATATATTATTTGTTGTCTAAATCACATAAAAACACAGCCTAGATTCAGGAATTTGTATCAAAGGGATGTTGCTGTGATAAAATATTTTAAGAAATATTTTTTCATGATACTTTATCTCATTATGAATTAAATCACAGTCAAAGAGAAGGAGATACTGCCATTATCTAGAGATACATTGATTTTAATGATTTCAATAAAGTTTCATACAAGGCTAAGCATTCAGAAGCCTTCATGGTCAATTGAAATTTAAAACCTAATAAATAATTACTGGAATTGCAAAGGCATCTTAAAAGTGTCAGTGTTCAAAAATACAGAGTCCACAACCTGTTACTATTATCAATTTCATCTGTGAATACTAACACAAATAATTACTAACTGATAATGATTTATGATTAAAGAAGTATTTATCATCATACTTCATAAAGCTTAGAACAGGACAAAGTTCACAGAGTTTACAGACTGCAGCACTTCCTTCATGTTAATCACATACAGAGGTAAAACACCGTGATAGTGCATATCCAATCTGAGTTTTATTATGGTATGTTATTATCTTAAAAACAGCTGTTTTGTTTTGACACCACTGACGGATCAGCTGTCAACATCAACACACAGACATTGCTCCAAGTGATGCTATGGGGAAAATAAAGGAGAGCATTGGGGACTATTAGGAAAAAGTATATTCAGAGAAGGAAGCTTTTTTTGCACTTGGAGAAAAAAACTTTTGAATTTGCCCTTAATGTTGTGACTTTTTTTTCTTCTGGATATTGTATTGTAATTTCTTACACTTTGACTTTAATCCCAACATTTCAACTTTTTTCTTAAGCTGCATAATTAAAAAAAAATCCTCTCTCCACTTTATTTTTCTCCTGCCTGACGCCAAACCCTAAAGTAGGGAAAAGACATCTCATGTCTTCCTTTGTCCTTACTCGGCAGCTTTACTTCCACAAGACACAACTCCGGTGTTTTCTTCTCTTCACTGGCTTCTGGTACAGGATTGATTTTAAGATTCTTTTATTTGTTTTTAAGTTTCTGAATGGGCTGGCCCCAGAATACCTGTCCAACCTCATTAAGGTAGATCAGCCCTCCAGAGCTCTTTGATCAGGTGATCAGGTTTTCTTGGATGTTCCTCGATCTTTTTTTAAAACCAGAGGAGATCGAGCTTTCTCAGTAGCGGCTCCCACTCTGTGGAGCACATTACCGTACTCTGCGCGGACTGCGAATAGCCTTTCCACTCTTAAGACACGGCTTAAGATGCACTTGTTCACTTTTGCCTTTGGCAGAGTATAGTCGCTTTTATTGAGTATTTTTTTGTTATGTTTTCTCTGTATTGCTCTGTTTGTTATTGGTTTTTATTGGTTTTATTGGTTTTATTGGTTTATTGACTTTTATTGTTTTCCATCTATTTTATTGTAAAGCACTTTGGTAGGCCTATGGCTGTCTTAAATGTGCAATATAAATAAAGATGACATTGACATTGACAAGACTCCATGCATCTTGGGGGGGAGTAAGACACAGAAAAAAACAGCAAGTGAAGGACAAATGGATCAAATTTATTGGAACTGAGTCATGGCCTAAACATTCAGCATACTGTTGTTTAATGTCCCCAACATTTTAGTGCAATTTTGCCACTGGCAACTACCTTTTACAGGACATAGAAAAGCTTCAAAACTACCAGCCGCATTTAATGCTGTGAAAATAAACCTAAAGTCTCCTGACTGCAGACCTTTCAAATCACTGCTGAAGACCCATCTCTTCTCAATGACCTTCAATTCAAACTAACCCTGAACCTTTCTGTTTTATTGTGTTTTGAAATATTAAGTTGTTTCTTTATCATATTGGATTTTATGGATTTAACTTTGTTTTGTCTGCCCTTGAATGTTGCGCTTCCTTGTCCCATTTTAATCCCATTTAACCTTTTTTTTTAATGCCTCATGATGATGCTCATTGTTGTTTTTCTTTTTTTGTTTGTCTGTTTTTGGGGTCGAACAGCACTCTGTTCAACATATGTTAAATGTGCATGTTTAAATGCTGTTCAGTGTTAAATTGAAATTCATTTGCAAGTTACACAGACTACTTTGACTTTTTGTTTACAAAGAAATTTGTTTGATTTTTTTAACACATTATTAATGACTGTTTCTCCTCAGGGCTACAACAGCAGCAGAGAGTTCATTGCCGCTCAGGGTCCTCTGCCCTCCACAGTCAGTGAATTCTGGAGGATGATCTGGGAACAGAAAGTGAAAGGTATCGTAATGGTAACCAACTGCAGAGAGAGCGGGAAGGTGAGTGAATGTAAATGTGAGAATCTACCGATACTAGATTTTCTGAAAAGACATTACCCAGACTATTGTGAGAGGCTGTGGATCATTTCCTGTACTGCTAATGCGTTGAAAAAATGAAAGTGAATGTGTGTTTTTGAACACCTACATTTATTTTTTTTTCTGCATGCACCCCAAAACAGCTTTGTGACCCTGTGCTGATTCCTTTTATTCTGTTCTGTGTGCCTTTCACAGACTAAGTGTGAACAGTACTGGCCTGGAGACAAACAACCCTGTGTATATGGAGAGCTGAGAGTCACCATTAGATCTGAGCAGACGGAGCATCACTGGACACTGAGGGAATTCACAGTTAAACATGTACGAAACACATGCATAGTATTTGTGTTGTAACTTTGAGTTAAGTGTTTGAATATAAATGTATTTCAAAGGAAAAAATCTAAACTGTGTTTATATCACCCACAAACTCTACCAGACATTTAAGAGATAATTTAATTTCTCTAGGTGTTGAAGAGCCCAAATTATGCTTGTTTTATCTGCCCTTCAGTGAGTTTTACATGTTTCCTCCACATGATAGAGCACTTCTGTACACCAGACAAGAAGTCTGTGGCATCAAGACGTCTCCTTTAACTGTGAACATCGATTAAATTCCAGTAAAGAATTTTGATATCCACACCTGGTCTGATACCATGGCAAAAATTACCCTTAATAAATAAATAGTCCTTATAAAAGATCTTTTTTTTCATTGATAAATGCAAAAAATGCAGGTCCAGGAAGGAAGTAACTGAGCTTATGGCAACACATTTGCAGTGAAGTCTGGGTGAAAAACCTGCTGTTAAGACATTAGGACATTTCCCTCTTCCCCTGTTTACACCACCATTGTCATGAAACACTGAACCACGCAAAAAGGTAGGACACAAACGCACAACTCATGAGACCAATAGTTCAGCAGGCAAAAGGCAGGTTTATTAACAGTCCAAAAACCAGTACACAAAAAAGGCAAGATATCAGCTTCAGGTCCAAGATCCGCTAAGGCAAAAGGAGAGTCAGAAAAACAGACTGTGGTCAAGATAACTAGATCCAAGGACTTGATTACGGCTGGTATGTGAGCATGAAGCAGACAACGAACGAACACTGAAGTGAGGGTGAATGGAGACTAAATACTGAGACTAATGAGTGACAAGGAACGTGTGAGGAAGAGAGCCGCGCGGGAGTGATCAGGTGTGGGAAACAGGAGGGAGGCGCGCAGGGAAGAAAACAGGAGAGGGGCAGGGCAGGACGGGAGGTGAACCTAAACAAAGAAACAGAGATTAATGCATGCAACAAAAACACCGGACAAAAAATGTGTAAAAAATAAAAGACAACAGAACGTTAGACGTGGACTGTGACAACCATAGCTGCCTGAAACACCCCCGTCCCAATGAACATACCAGTTTGCCATCCTACCATTGGTTCATCAGCACTTTTAGCCCGTTGGCTTGGAGTGGCAAGCCGAAGAAGGAATGCAGAGTTGTTGAAAATGAGACACAGAGCAGCACTAAACTGAGATTGGCTCCTCCAATCAAAGCAGACTATGCCCACATGGGGAAGGGGGACTTAAAAGACATGATTTGCAATAGACTGTCTCAGACAGACTGAAGATACAGGTGGATCAGGGTACTTGGCATATGAAAACAATGAGGTTTTTGTGGACATATTCTAGCAGTCTTAAAACTGAATACATGAACTGGATTTAAGGCAAAGTTTGGGCCCTTTAAAAGTGACAACGTTCATTTTAAATCTATTTCTGTATTTTTTCACAACACAGACTTACAGTACTTTACATTTTCTCCACAGACCAGAGGCTCAGAGGAGCGCACCGTGAAACATTTTCACTTCACGGCCTGGCCTGATCATGGAGTCCCACAGGGCACAGAGGACTTGATCCAGTTCAGAGAACTGATAAGGCAGCACATAAACAGAGAAGGAACTGGAGCCCCCACAGTGGTTCACTGCAGGTACAGAATGAGTGCTTGAACTGAAACTTCCAAAATCTAAGACATTTTTTTCTTGATTTGTGCAAAAGTTTGAGTAAAAACCCCTTACGTTTCTCTGGAAACCATAAATCCACAAGCTAGGTTTGAACACAAGACTTTATGACCCTGACCTTTGACATATGAACTTGAAAATCTTGCAGTTTATTCTTGAGTCTGAGAGGACATTTGTGCACACTCAATAAGAAATCTCTCAAAGCATTCTCGTGGTCATGTTCATAAACAAAGAATGAATATTAGGAACAATTGCCTAAACCCTTGACCTCCAAAAACGCATAAGTTTAGCCAGACCAGACATTTGGAGAAAATGCCCAAAAGAATTTTTAAGATTTGATTTTCTTGAACAAGGTTGAGCAAAGGGATTTTGCACAGGTATTAAGAAGTATCATTCGAAGAGGTCTTCAGAAATCACATTAACAAGAAGATCTAAATGAGGTGCAATAACCTAAATATTGACATATGATCTTAATAGTGTGATCAGCTCATCGTTCAGCCACAGTTGACGTTTGGTAAAGACTTTGTGAATATCCCTAAAAGTATTCCTGTGATACCAGGTCCACAGGGCAGTGAGGTTGTTAGGATACCAAAATTGTAAACTTCAGTGCAATAAAAGAACAGACATTTGATAATCAATACTTGTTTTGATACCACAGCAGAAAATATAAATAAAATAATAAAAGGTCCTTTAAAAAGATCTTTTTTTTTCATTGACAACGTGCAGTGCAAACATGCATGAAAAGTAACTATGATGTAATATGATGACACATTATAGTTACTTCCTAAAAATTCCCTTGTTTTGTAAGCAAACACATTATTTGTCATAGATGCTTGTTTAAGTTTGTGTTTTTTCTCCAAATTTACAAGTGGTTATCTGAGGATACTTGTTACATTTTTTTTAATTTCAAATTATGTAAAATTATTCAAAAATGATAATAAACTAAATATTAAATGACCAACAATTACTTGACATTGCAGCAAAAAAACTGTTTTATCTTATATTAATATACCCTTTGCAGCCACATTGGCTTAGATGAATGTGTGAAAGGATAACCTCAATACACAATATGGGATTAATAATTTCAAAATTGTAAGGAAATTTAGTAATCTGAAATTCTTTCTGCAGTATTTTTCTTACATACATTTAGTTTGTGTTTTGACTAACATTAAGTAACAACAAACCTTTTTTGACACCATGTGGACTACCTAATGATGAGTAACATACTTTTTCAGTGCTGGCGTTGGGAGGACAGGCACCATCATTGCTCTCGATACTCTGCTGCAGCAGCTTGAGAAAGAGCAAGCAGTCGGCATCAACGCTTTTGTGCACAAGATGAGGCTGAACAGACCACACATGGTGCAAACAGAGGTATGACTGCTTTTGTCTCAGGCTGAAAACCACTTCCTTAGTATGAAACCACTGCTTGCCTTGTACTGCTTTGTTTTTGACAGTTACTGTAATATATATATAAATAGATAGGTAGATAGACAGAAATAAAGAAAGACAGACACATAGACATAGATAGAGAGACAGACAGACACAGACATATAGGCAAATAGATACAAAGATAGATATATAGATAGACAGAGACAAATAGAAAGATAAATAAAGTGATAGACAGACATACATATGTGTCCATCTATCTGAGTGTCTGTGTGTGTGTGTATATATATATATATATATATATAAAGATAGATTTATAGATATAGATAAATACATCGATATATATATAGATCGATAGATATAGATACCTTACTGATCCCAAAGGAAATTAAGTTTTGCTTTAATTCATGTTACTTCTTACAGTTGCATTTTTACCTTGCCTGGTGGCATGCCACTTGAGAATGTGACACAGCAGCACGATGCGGTACATGGAAGATGTTATTAACAATGAATGTACAGAGCGTCCCCCCCCGGCCCAGACCTGTCTCCATAACTTGGCTTAGGTGATTTACATCAGACCTTAAAACAGTGAAACATACAGCCCCATTTCTACCACACTGAATAGTATGAGGTAAACAACTTTGTTATGGTGACTGAAAAGCAAGTTATCCATTTCCAGTCCGACAAAATATGTCCTAAATGTAGGTTTCTATGATTTCATGAGGGATCACTGTTTCTTCTGGCTTATGCAACCTAGGTTACCATGTTAGCTCTGTTTTTGCTCCAATAATACTTGAATTATATGCAAGGATGCGTCTTTGAAATTACAATAACAATGAGGAAAAGGCTTTGAACACACCTGAAAATGGAAGGAAGTTCTCATGTCTCACAGTTACAATCAAGATGTCAATAAAGAACAAAGGAGGCATTTTGGTTACTAAAAGTGGCGCACTGCTATTATTATGCATACACATCATTTCTTTCATCTACCATTACACTGGCATGTCACGTTTTCAAGTGGCATGCCACCAGGTAAGGTACAAATGCAACTGTAAGAAGCAACATGGCACTAAAAGAGTGGAAGCTGCTGCTTAACAGACTGTCCTGCCACAAATCCCCTGGCAGCCTGTCACATTTGGATCTTGCAGTCACTCTGGATTTAACTAGTAAGTATACAGTATAAATAAATGACCAGGGTCTGTGTGCATGGGCTAAAGTAATGACTGAACAAAGAAATGAACAGAAGTGTGTATGGGTGTACGTTAAGTATCAGTGATTGTAAATGTGCATGGATGCGGCAGTAAAAGAATAAATAAGTAAAAAAAAGCCAGTGAGTGTCTGCACACACAAATGCCGTGCGATCTTACAAAGCCTTGCCACATTAACTGAAGCTTGTGAAAACAGTGTATCTGATTTTGGTGGTAAAACTGTTCAGAAGGAAGTGCCAAACTGAAAACACTAAGGTTATTGCACCCTTAATACAGACTTCTGCTTTCTTCAATGACCAGATGTTGTGGTTTCCTTTTTTCTAGTCGCAGTACGTTTTTTTGCACCAGTGCATCATGGACATCCTGCAGCAAAATGAGGAGCCTGAAGAGCCCATTTATGAGAATGACATAATGTATGTCAATGCAACTGCAATGCGAGAGTTTCAAAGAAATGGTGGTGTTTAACTTTGTTGTAAGTCTATTGCACTAAATTAGAGACTTTAGTCTTAATTTTAAGTTTGTTTTGAAGCTGTAAATATGATAAATCTGTATGTTGTACATTCACTGTAAATGCATAACACACCTGAGATTTTATTTAATTTAAATTTTTGTAACTTGTTTTTAAATGTGTATTATTCTAATTATTATAAAAACTGTCATAGAGGGAAAACATCTGAGGAAAAAATGTCTTTGAAATTGTGTAAAGGTTAAAAGAACAATCACAACTTGTACAAGAAATGAAATATTTTATTAATAAAATACTGAATCTGTTTTTACAAGTCTGTAAACAAATTGAAAAATTATCTGCTTTCACCCAGCATTAGCATGCCTCCAACTGCACAATCACAATCATTTTGTTCCAGTGTTTCTCTGATGTTCATGTTTGCTGTTAACCACACACCAGTGTTATGGCTGCCATGCTTGCCTTGTATTTTATAGCAATGCTGATGCAAGCTGAAGAGAACACATGACCACTGGGGGCAGCGAGGAGTCAGAGATGTGACAGCCAACATAACAGCAGGGGTCATATAACGACAAGGTTTAAGGACAAACTAATAAAGCCCACATTGAAAATCAATGTGACACATTAGACACCAGACTAAGTTTTCTATAAATAGCTTTTATGTGACTGAACATGAAACACCCTCTGGGAGGGCTAGAAACACATCTCTCTGCCACCAAACAACTTCTTCTGAGCCTGAAGTTACATTTTGTCTTGAACAGTTTAAATGGATACTGACTTTAAATTATTGCCCCAGAGTGCAGACTGATAGTGACAGCTGACAGTGACCCTGATAATATATTACTGAACAACAGTAACAAGCTAATCCTCGCTTATTAACACTTTCCTAAACTTTGATAGTGAAAAAATTCCTGTTCTTCACTTCACGGATTACAGCATCAAAACACATCAAAAATACATAAAACTTGCCAGAATTTGTAAACTTTCATCCTGGCAGTGTCAGGAGAGGATTCTCTCCACTGCTATAGATTGTGAACATTAATTAAGTGAAGTTTTAGTCAGGAATATGCCCCTTTTGATGACTTTAATAAGGGTCCAAAGTGCCTGAAACTTACAGTTGACATTAAAGGGATATTAAAGGGATATTTTAGTATTTCTGATGTTGGGTTTGGATGGGGTACTTGACAATAGTCAAACAATGGCTGAAAGGGCTCCCAGCACCACAGTGACCTGAGACCATCATTAAGGTGCACTTCTGTACTTTGGGTAGTTATTTCATGTAAATGTGCGAGTTTTACGTAAAACTGACGTACCGGTGTTCTCAGGTTGTTCTTCATAAAGGTACAGCTCTGCCAGGAGCCCTTTCAGCCACTTCTCACTAGCTATCGCCAAGTACCTCATCCAAATCCAAATTCAAAATTACTGAAATATCACCTTATTATCGACGTTTTCCAGTGATTTTGAAGAGATAAAAATGAAAAAGCCTGTGCCACAGCTCATCAGAGTGGTCAATAATAGCTGAACTCTTACTGCTCTTCCGCCTTCTTAACTGAAAACTATCAATACATGCTCTAAGCTGTGACATGTATTTGCACATTTAGCTACACGTCAGCTGCAGAAAATTCTACACTGAGACAATTACACCCATGCAGGGAGGAAAATGTAGAAAAAGAGTGCAGACAATGCTGATGGTGTGTTCACTCATTGATCCCCTGATTTTATCTAATTTTTGTAGTGACAGTTGTCGTATATTATGTTGGTTTTAATCCTACAATTAAAGTAACTGTCTCCATGTCTGTAGTGTATTTCCCATAAAGCAGGTAGTTGTATACAGCCTGAGTAATGTGTCACTAATGGGCAAAGACATTTATTTACGTAGGCTCATGGTGCTGGTGCATTAACAAGTTTAAAAGGCAAGTATATCTTTGGCCTCACACCCCCTCAGTTATGACTCCTTCATTCTGAGCCTTTTTGTTACGGGAGATATTTGTAAAGTTTTCTTTTATCAGTTCCTGTCGAGCTTTTGATGCTTCAGGGTTAATTTCCACTTCTGAGCGCTGCTTGTTGGGAAGCAAGGGCTCAATGTTACCAGCGTCAGGCGGTGGAGGCACGGAGAACTTCTTAGCAATGTTGTGAAGGACGCTGCATGCCTTGATGATGTTGGACTTCTTATCCAAAGAGTTTTCTTGTGCAAATCCAAGTTGATTTAGACACTGGAAGCGAATCTTCATGTCCCCCAGCATTGTTGCCATAACGCTGTGGATCTTTGCGTGGGCCTCATTGAAGTGGATCTCGCTGTCATTTGTGGGTTCAGCCACAGGAGTCAGGACATGTTTGCTTAAGATGTAACCTTTCCCAGCTTTAAGAGAGACAAGAGAATGCAATCAATATATAATATCAGAAAATCAAAAAAATCTACCCCAAATTTCCACATAGTCTATCGGCAGAGCATCACATCCGCACCACGGCTTTGCTCCAAACGATGATGCGTATCCTCGCCTACAGGAAGCATATTTAAAGCACCGCGCGGTGGAGCGCAGCCCTGAAATCTTGACACTCAGGATCATAAAGATTACGAGAGAACCACGACTTCATGAGGTAATCAGGAGTTTATGAGAGAACAGAAAGAGCAACATGTAAACAACAGGTTACTTCCTGTCTAACACTGATCTGGGAAATCTGAGCACTTGTTTTCCTGTGTTTGATCAGCCTGCTTGGTGGAGATTGACACGGAGCTGAATCTGCTAACACTGAAAATAGACTCACTGGGTGTCAAAGCACAGGATGTGGAAACAGAGCAATTGACAAGACTAGGGGTAATTTGCTGCGGAAAACGCTGCATAGGCGGGCAATGTGGAAATTGGGGGTTACGTATTAACCCAGAAAAGCCCTCTTGGCATTACAAACCTAAAAAAGGTGTAGAGGAAATGAAACTTGCACATCAGAAACCACAAGCACTAAAAAAAGTGAGTTTTTTATCTGAATGTGGTTGAGAATATTATGTTGTTATTGCTGAATAACGTGTCTATAGATTGTAAATATGTAAATTTTATAATAAGTTTGGAATGGAGCCCTGAGCAAACATACATCTTTTTTTTTTTTTAAATAACTTCTTCCTATGATGACAAGTCATTTCTGGTAGTTTCCTCGTTGTCTTAAATTGTGCATCTACTGTATATGTCAGCGGTTGCAAAAACACAATGCACATGTTGAGATATGCTTGCTTTACCACATTATTGCTGGCTTGGTCGCATTGTATGTCACGACATATCACACAAATCGGATATTTTACTTCCTGGGTTGCCAGTAATAAAAAATTTGAATCATCGTAACAAAAACTTTTTTTTCCCAGATGATAAATAAATAAAACTGTAATGATCAGAAAGCATTTTGTTGCTGTAAGATAGGGAGAGAAATAAATCAAGATCTCAAGGCTAAATGGGCATTAATTTATTACAGGAGGCAAGCAGTCCTCTCTCTTAATATCAGGATAAGTCATCTCCAGAAAGCAACCTGAAATTCTCTTATCACTGGATAATGAACCATGTAAAATGTATCAATGCTCACGAACTCTGTACTATAGACTTCTTTCAATTTTGTCAAAATTAAGTTTTATTTTCCCTTTATACAACACAAGCATAAATAATAAGCTTAGAGTATAAATGAATTATTTTTTCTCTGTTTTATTTTCAGCACTGGTTGTGAAGTACTACATTGTGGTTTAATAATTATTACTACAGTATAATTTGATCATGAGCAGGTGAAATTGAAGTTCACCATGCTGTGTCGATTCTTCTTTGACGAGGGAGACACGACTTAATCTGACATACCAGAAAGACAGTCCAGATATTCACTAGTCCATCTGGACAACAGCCCAAAGAGAGTGATTGGGGAGGTCAGAACCTTTTAGAAACTGATCAGGGCAAATGGATGATCATTCACATTCAGGACCAATCAGATGTCAGGAAGTGGACGCTACTTGACCTTACAGTGCAGCTGTATCATCCTGATTTAATGTCTGGAGTCTGGCAGGTCCACCTTACCAAGCTCCAATCTACAACTGTGAGCCGCCCAAAGTGGGGCGGTCCATTCAGAGGAAGAGATGGGAGTTACGAGCTGGACGACTGAATTTCTTTATTAACTGAAAAACAGTGTTAAAAGTGGAGCAATGCTTTAACTTGAATCTGTTTGTGAAATTAAATTCAGCAAGTTGAACAAATGGTACAAATAATCAACAACTCAGTAAAAGAATGAGAGCAGAAATGGCCCCTACTGATGAAGAGAAAGTTCAGCAAATGTATGAAAAATTAAACATCACAAAAGTGTGAGCCAAAATTGTCCCAAAACATCCAAATCCTGATCAAAAGGAAAAAGGTGCCTTTTTAGAGACATTTTGGAATAAACTTTAGACAAATTGACTCCTTTTCTTTAGAAAAAACGTGATATGTGGGGATTACATTACATCCCACTTATATGCATTCCACTTACGAGCTGCTAAAGTCATGAAAGCTGAAGATTTTCCAACTCCCCATTAGGAAATCCTGACCAAGAGGGGTATTCCCAGTGACTTATCTAATCTGCAACTTGTAGAATCTGACTTATCAACTGGAACGCACCATTAGATCTTCCAATACGATATAATCCTGAGACAAAATGGCAGTCAGTGCATCGGAAAACACCATCTCCACCAAGGCCAGAGATAGGGCAGGGCAATACGTTAATTAAATTGATTAATTTGAATTATTTTCTGAAGAAGATTTTAAAAATTAAAAATCAAGATTTTTTTGTCTTGCCTTAGTCCAATTCTAAGTTGTTGCAATGTTTGAAAAAAATGTACAGTTTTCATAATGGTAGGCCCGGTCAGGTTCTGCACAAGCACTTTTACAGGCTTGTATTTGTTTTTTAAATGAGCTTTGATTTTGAACAGAGAGTTTCATGCAAATAGTCTGTGCAAATAGCTCAGCCTTTAGTGTTTATGTAGCCAAACCTGCCTACGTTTGAACTACTTAATCAACATTTTGACACACTTAACTTTAAAGGGAAATTCTGTTTGGTTTAGGAAAATACTTTGACAACATAAAGGAAAACTTGATTTGTCTTTTTTTTTTTTTACCACTGGGAGGTTTTTTTATTTGAGAGGGAAAAAAAAATCTATTAAAATTGTAAATCGAGTGTTGTGGAAAAAATTGAGGATTTTATTTTTAGGCCATATTGCCCACCGCTAGATACAGAACTCACAACAAAGCAAGTCCAAATTCGAGGCCATTTTGACTGTTTTCTTTGACATTAAGGGTATCATTTTGGAGGAGTGGGTTTCAGAAGGGTAAATCAACACAACCACAAAAGCTTCTGGAAAAACTTAAAGAAAAAGGCTGATGACAGCGAGCATCACTATACAACGCACCAGCTCACTCTGCACTCTCAGCAAAGAAGCTTCTGGCCCAAAAACTAATCACAGCTCGATCACGTGATCTAGCATAATGTAACTTCTTTCTTTTCAGGAGGAGACTGAAGGAGAAAAAGACTGGGAAAAAAAGTTCATATTTAATAAAATCGTATCACAGCATTAACCATAGGTGTATGACAAACTTCTGGTGCTTGTGCTGCCGCCCTCATGTGGACACTCATGGAGCTGCACTTCCTGACTGGCCTCATTTCTGAACCCTGAATGTTGATGCTTGGAGGTGCTCAGGGTGACCTGGTGGGGCCAATGCCACCCCTCTGGACACGCCCCTGCTCACTTGACACTATGACCCCCAAAACATAGTCCTATCATGGAGAAACAGAATCTCACGAGTTCATGTCTTACCAATCACCCAGTATGGTCCATGGATCTCCTCCTCCATCTCCTTCCCTTTGAAAGAGGACTCCCACAGCTCTTGCTCGAAGGTGCTGCCTACACAACACTTCTCAACACTCAGTATGTTTCCATCGGAGTCACATATGATCTGGCTGACCACGGATGTGTACCCCATGGAGTTCACAAAACACCTGAAGGTGTCCTCCTCATAAGGGGAGGCTCTGACTTTAAAGTGAGCAGCACCCAGGACCCCCAGCACGTTGGGAAGCCCACAGAGCCTCTCAGTCATTAACGCAGCTTTCCTTTTGGCGTCGTGGGTGAGGGGGAAGGAGATGAACTGGTCAGACATGCCTGCGATGACCCCGGAGAACGAGTTCACGATGCTGAGGCACTCGGACTGAGTCTGGCCGACCCTCTGCATGATGGAGCTGGAGGGGACCCCGTGTGCGTAATAGTTCAACGCCACCATCACCGTGGCGTCCACGGACAGCGCGGGGCTCCTGGGAGCAGCTGCCTTCATGCGGATCCGAGCAGCGTCCAGGATGAAGGATATGCAGGGTCTGCTGAGGTGGAACAGCTCGAACAAAGCTTCATCCTCAAACTCGTCGAAACAACTCGGAGCTCCACAGTCTGGTCCTCCATCATCGAGGAGCTCCTCCTGGAGGGCCAGCCACACGGGCAGAGGGAGGGCGAAGGTCATTTTAGTCCTGCGTTAACCCTCCAAATAAACACAAGACAGATACAACACAAAATACTGAAAAAATGGCATGCAGGCTGTCGGGTGCAGTCTTCTTCTTCAAGTTTGAGGAAATATGAAGCGTGTGATATCGCCACCCAGTGGACAGGACCAGCCTTACAAAGTTATACAGAACCGTCTCAGCTCTGGACATACTGTGTCAAAAACAGGACAGCAGATAGACCACAGCAGAAATCCTGCAGATGTTTCTGATTTATGAAAGTGTCAGCCTGTCACCCTTAAATGTAGAAATAAACATCAGTATCACATTATTATACATGTTAAGTTAATTACTATATAACAACATATTTATGTCATATCATGTCAGACTTGAAACTCATATTGTTAGAACAGTAAACTTATATATATGATAGTAATACACCGCTGTAAGCTTAAGCCTATGTTAATTTCCTCAACCGAAATATGTCAGGATCAGCTGCTGTTTAACAGTCACCCTGTCAAACCATCAGAGGAGTGGTTGCAATTTTTAGTTAATTGTGTGGCATCTCAGCTCAGGCTCAGAAATGGGTTCTTTCTTTCTCTCTCTTTATTTATCTCAATCTTTAAAAAACAAACAAACCAACAGCAAAACAACCAAGTCAACGTAAAATAATACATATGTACACCAAATAGCTCCATCAAACTAATTTAAACATGTGAGTACAAACACATGTATGTCATCATAACAATCTGTTTGGGAAGGAACAGAATGAAGCAAAGAGCTTATCTAGTCCTGCCCCTTCCTTACAAATCAGATCCAATACTGAATTATAATTAAATATAATGTCATTATTCATGGAAACAATAAAAATTCATGGGTAATAGCAATGCCACTCTTCAAATAAACCACCAAGACAAATAACAAAACATCCGAAAATAAGTAAGCACTTCAGTAAATATATTATATATACATATCCATACATATCTACATATTACAAATACAGTATCTTCATAAACATACTTTTTAAATGTCCCCTACAGTATTCATGATCATCCATCTCATAAATACTATATACACACACAATAAGCTTCTCCGTAGCATATCTGTTCTAAAGTACATTTTATGTCATTTACTATATTTATTTGCATATATTAATTATAATCAGTGTTAATACACCTAAAATTACCTAAATGCTATAAGATTGTGTTGGTATAACCCCATGCTAATGCTAAATTACTTGTATGAATCTAATAATACTTGTCTATAGTGTAATTTAAATATTTGCATGTTATTGTACATTTTTAAAGTGACATCCCGGCTGTTCCAGAGTTGAACTCCACAAACAGAAATTCACATTTTTATTTCATTAGCTGGTTATCAAAGTCAATCCTACTGTTTAAGTGTCCCATTTAACATGAATTTATGTTTTTAAAGAAATACATCTATGGACATCATAAATCAAAGCTTTACTGGATCATTTAAATAAAATATACAGCACATATATTTCATATGTGACTGAAAGTTTTTGTCATTTCTTCTAACTAGACAGTAATCACATACTATCTTAGACAGTGCACAAACTTTACTTAGTGTTCGTTTTTGGCATCAGAAAAGACAAGTTCATCTTCATCTTTGCCTAACGTTGCATTGGTCTTAAATTAATGTAACAGTTAAAAGACAGATGGTAAAAAAAAAAAAAAAAGGCATCCAGGACAGCAGCTTAACCTGTGTGCTATAGCTTTTGTGATAAATAAAACATCTGGTTGACTTCACTAATGGAAACGTCTCTCAGTCTTGGTATTCCTCCTTTGTGACAGTCCTCCCTCCTCTGTCCTTGAGCGTACACATCTGTAAATGATAAACACATTACAGGCTGCTCAGTTCAGGAAGATATGAGCACTGGGAGCATATCTGATGAACACGTGAGCACTTTTTTATGCTGATATTCTAAATGCACCAATAAAGACACTCAAAATATAAATTTGCTAATAAACTTGCCGCAGAGGTGCATTGTCACCTGAACATCAGGAAAAAAAAATCAGCCTACACCCCTCATTACCTGTGATGTTGTCCACAGAGTCGAGTGGAGCTGTGTTGTTCATGTTTATCCCAAACAGCATCACCAAAGAGATCGTCAGTGCAACCAGCAGATAGATCGGCATCGCCAGGGCCCAGTACCTACACACACAGAAACAAAGACATCAGTGAGCAGGGGAAAGCTTCATACACCATTTATGCAACAATACAGTTTGAGACATTTTACTGAATATTTTGCTCAAGTTTTTGCTTACTTCTGGGGCCAGTAAGTGAGTCCTACTGAGTGAAGCCATTCTTCTGGTACAAAGGCCCACAGGCAGTACAGACCTATGAGGAAGAAGGAGGAACAGAAGTCGCCATGTTTTGTTGGCGCATTAATCATGTTTCATCTCGAATAATACTATTTTGATTTCCTACTATCACAAACACAAGATAAACAAGTTAACCCTCATGTCCTCATGAGAATAAGTCATGCATAGCACATTAGGTGAGAATAGTGGATACGTCAAACTTTGCAATCAAAGTATTACACTTTGAAATTATTTTCTACATTCACTTCATCAAATGTCTTCATGAACAAGGAATAAGTATTGTTTTTTAGATTAAACCCACGATATGCTAATTTGCGGCATTGATGCATTTTTGGGAAATCACAAATCCAAATAAAATTAATTGTACACAAAATGCCGGGGGGGACATATCTTCCTGGACCATCTGAGACATGTTAACAGCTGACAAAAAGACTTTGGTACTTTTTCAAATGATCTGTTTGTGTAAACTAAATAAGAATTCCCTGGATAAATTCTCAGTTGGTCACTTGGAGAATTGCCAGTTTTTCCTTGGAAAAATAGGAAAAGATTCAGATTTTAAGCTTGGCCTGCAAATTTACAGCATTTTATCAGACATCATGTGTTTTAAGCTGCTCTTAGCCAAGATCACATTCTTTAGAATCATGTACAATGTGGCTGGTTCTTAGCCTTTATGGGCTCAGTGTGTTTATTCAAAGAGCAGCGTTGACTGATTATACCAGATGCAGAAACGACTCCAAATCCCATGAGAAGCTGCTCACTTTTGCTAAATGATGTCTCATATGTTGTTGCTGGAGGCAGAACTTTAACAAGAATGCTAGTCACTGGAAAGGAATGATTATTGTGCTGCATGCTGGGTCATGATTGATAAATCGTTCAGTGTTTTTTGATATATTTAGGCAACATGAGTGCATCCATATACCCCCAAAACATGGTACATTTATTACGATTACATAATATAATTTTTTAAATGTATATAGAGTTCGGCACACAACGCCAAATATAAGCAGTGGAAGTCAGTGTTTATATAGAGCCAATTGCTAGTCTGTCTTTTTCAACAACTCTTTTTACAGTCAAAATTTTAATACACAAATAATTTTTAAGGCACAGAAAAAGAGGACATCATTATAAAACAGTATTTGTATTTTGATCTACCCACCCCCCTCCCTCAAGAACCTGTTCTGGTCAGAAACAGACTGGGATGTATACAGTATATACATCATTGCCTTAATGTTACATATGTCACTGAACACAAAAAACATGTAAAACTGAGTAATAGCAAAATAAAATGAGACTAAATGCAAACTGAAAAAACAGGGCAAAATGTATGAACAATTAGATGGTAGATAAATAATAGTTTCGGGGGGGGGGGCTGAAGGACGAGAGAGGGCTGTTACTTCTCCTACACGCTGCCGTCATTCTTACAGGACACAGAGGTAAAAAAAAACTCTTAAATACTCTGTACTTTGAGTACATTTTCAGCAAAATACTTCACGAGGCTTCATGGAGAGCTTAATTTATTTGAGTATGATTTGATCAAAGTATATGTACTTCCACCTGAGGACTGTATTTGTGTATTCTTACAACCCTGACAATAAAAAGCTCAGACTGAAATTACTACTGCATACTTTCATTTTGTGAAACTGTGAAATTCTATGCTTATTAAAAAGTAAAATGCTCTTGTGCTAGAAATGAAGAAAAAAAGGCACAGAAATGAGGCAAAAATAAAATTAAATACAATAAAACAACAACAAAAAGAGACTTACAGAAGCCGAACTGTGAGCCTAGGAAGAGAACAAACCCATAAATGGCTCTCTCAGGAAGAGGAGAGGGAGAATTTTCCACCATGATCTGAGAGCAGAAGAAAAACACTGACATAAGGAACAATAGAGAGGGAACAACATAACATGACATGAAGGTTTTGATCAGAAATAAGAGTTACAAACCTGCAGGCCTGACAGATACAAGCCTCTTAGACGACCTGTTTGTTTACCAGAATGTCCTCGACAACATGCGACAGGAAGAGTTTTTAAAATATTAATAAAACAACGTTCAGGTTTTTAAAAGTGACCCGAATGAAGCTGTTTATCACAAAATACACAACGCTTCCTGTCTTGTATGTCCGACGCAATATTGTGTCCCATGAAAAAATCTACCAAACTATTAGTTCCGTACTCCACGTATGACTCAAAACATTCCCCTCCCGCAGAAAGTCTTAAATGCAAAAGAGTATAAAATATAAATAATTGACATTTAATCGCCTTGAGTGTTACCATACCTTCCTCTTGAGCAGACTCTTTTCTCACCTTATATGTGTGTCTGTTCTCTAATTAGGAAAAAAATCACTGCAGTGTGGCAGGAGCTATCGGAGAATGAGGAGAGGGGCGCCACCAGGACTTCTTATTACATAACAGTGTGAGGACAAACCCATAACTATGGCAAAGACAGAAAACTTAACGTAATTATGACAAGACTGTCCCCAAAGATCGTCTAGAAATGGGTAAATGGAGTTTCAGATGCTGCTCCTGCACACTGGAATCTGCTACAAGAAAAACTGTCTTGGAGAGCTGGTCTCTGTAAATCTTTTTAAGAGCAGGTTAAAGGCTTTAGAGGAGGATGAAGCAGGCTGTAGATGCTTTGACTGATACATTTGCTGCTCTGTGACTCTGACTGGATTGGTTGATGTATCTGCAGTTGTGTCTGTAATTTTTTTTATGTCTGTAACTTTGTAAATGTGCTGCTGCCTGTCTTGGCCAGAACACAAATGAGATTTTTTATACTCAATGAGGTTTTTCTGGTTAAATAAAGTTAATAAAAACTAGGACATTGTGGACTTGCATGGGACCCAGCAAAACGGGCAAGCATGAGGACAGATTCTGCAGGTCCTACAATCAGCAACAAACTGAAGCCTGTCCTGTTGGAGTGGGACTTGTACCTGTAGCAAAGGAAAGAGCTACGCTGTGTGTTGGCACTCAGTGGAATTAATGAGATCAATTTAAACATTCTGCTTAACCCTCGGGAAAATCAGACACTGACTGTTAAGGCAGTCCTGAGCCTTTATTTATTTATTTATTTATTTATTTGAACACACAATAGAACAAACATAAACATACATCCTCTCGTAAGGACCATTTGTCTTCTTACAATGAGATGTTGTAAATCACCAGGCACAGAAATAAGGCAAACAAATATAAGAAGGAGCAAAGTCTTAAAGAGAAATTAAATAATCAAGAAACAAGATATCCACAGGTCTTTTTAGCTATTTTCCTGGAGCACATTTTTAAGGGATTGGAAAAATAGTTTAAAATCATTAAAAACCAATTAAAGGGAGGTCTGCTATTTCTTCACTTACTACAATGAATATGATATTTACCCATTTCTATAATCATATTTACCACATCTCAGAGATATTAGATTTTAAATTATCTATGTAAGAGAATACATGAGAAATATCAAAAGCCAGGATGTCATTTATTTTCAGTAATAACCAGTTTCTTATTTCTGACCAAAATTTCCACACAGGGCATGAGAAAAACACATGGTCTGATCTAATGTTTCATCTGCCGCATTACAAAAGCTACACCGACCAGCTTTAAACTTAAATAAATTATTTTTTAAATAAATTCTGCAAAGGGGTGGACTTTATGAAGAATTTTAAAATGAGTTTCTGTAATCTTTGGGGAGACAGGCCATTGGATATATTTAAAGTGCGCTTTTTCCATCATAGACGCCATTACCATATCACTCATTTGTGCTTTAATTGCTCTGTTGTAATCATAAAATATTAAAGGTTTCAAAGCAGTATTAATCAATATATTATTACATTTTTTCCCATTTAACTTACAATCATCATCAGTTTTAGTAGTAGGCTACTGATTCAGCATTCTAATATAATAAGGTATTCTGGATTAACTGAATCATTAAGGGGATTGCTTGACAAATCGGCAGTCCTGAGCCTGATAATCTCCAGAGGATCACTCTCGTTGTGGAGATGGACTCACCTGAGACTGAAGCTTCACCTGAGAGTGGCAGCAGAGCCCCGAGGCAGCGAGTCTGCCGGAAATACAAAAGAAGTGTTTCTGACCGGAGGCTTTTAGATGCTGCACATCGCGGATATACACATTTCAGCATGGCTTTTGGAGCAGCTGAAGTTTAGCACGCTGTTTTCCCTAAAAGTCAATGGAACCGTAAATTGAAACCGTTTTTGGCGTGTTACTCTGTCAGACTTTCATCGGGACAAAAAGTGTTGGTGTGACGGTTCGAGCGTTACGTTTTAACGTCACCTCGTTGCCCAGTAACGGAGCTGTAACGGAGCTCCGGTGGTCCAGCGTGGCTCCGGTGAGTCCAGACTCTTAACAGATATTTTAATTCAATTCACCCCAAGTGGCGATGTCAACGGTAAAGACAAAGAAGAAAGGTCCTCATGTTAAAGCAAAGCAGCGCACATTTACAGAGAGGAGCGCAACCTCGAAAATGAAGAAGAAGAGCTGGATGAAGGAGAAGTTTTTGAAGATTAAACCTCCACCTCAGCTCAAGGAAAAAGCCAAACCTCAGGAGTTCTCTCCTCCAGAAGATGCTCAGCTGTACTCTGCCAACTGGAGGTCCTTATTGGAGGTTTGTCAACACAGTATTTTCCCCTAAAGCCTGACGTCCACCTGAAACTGAAGTATTAAGGCCAGGTTTACCCCTCTAATAGGGATGCACGATATTGGATTTTTGGCGATATCCGATATGCCGATATTGTAATTCATTATCGCAGATGCCAATACTGATATTTCTGGTCAAGAGCATAAGCTCTGTACTTAAGAAAAATGGACTTGTTTCTTTCAGTGTTACAGTATATTTTTGCAAGGAACAGATGTTTAACAAGAAAAACACCTTTTAACTCTTGCAAAAATAAAACCCTTTTAAATGTACCACGTTGAATTAGAAGTTGCATCAATATTGTACATTTGTGTAATTTGCCAATATTCGTATCGGCTGTAAATATCTGCAAAAATGTATGTCACAGCTGATATGATACTAAACTTTTTAAGCTGATATTGGCTGATAGTGATATCAAATCTATAATACTGATCATCCCTACCCTCTAATTTTTTTATTCTGTATATGCCATTCTGATTGATTATAAACGTGAACAAATCACTACCTGACTCATCACAGACGCCCTGCTGTCACAGTGGTCTCAATATATTCGAGTACATTTTCAGAGAATTACTTCTAAATCAGTCTTGATTAGATTCATGGAGAGCTACATTTACTTCATTGAAGTTTTACAAAAGTAACTGTGCTTCTAGTTGAGCACAGTATGTGTGTATTCTTACCACCCTCTGTTTTTGAAAAGCTCGTAATTTTAATTAAATTGAAACTTGAATTACTTTGCAAAATTCTTCTGAATTTTAAAGCTGATACATAATTTTACATTGGCCATAAAAATTGGCAGGAATGTTCATATCTGCAGATACATATCATGAACATTTGAGGCAATATTCTACCTTTTCTGCTGTCCCACAGAAAATATTGTGAATCCATATAATAGATTTGATTGAATTAGAAATGTTGATAAAAGTCAAATTTGTATATCTGAAAAAACAACAGAGATGTTGAAATGTTGTGAAAATCAGAATGTTGAGAAGAAATTGGAGCTTTTGAGAAGGAACTTTAACAACAGTGCACGTAAATGCTCAAACAGAATATGCCTTTTAAATATAATCTGGTGAAACTGTATTCCAGCATTGGCTTTAGTTATAAAGAATTTATTTGTATTTTGTTTTTGAAAAACACGAGTTGTGCTTTAGAGGAGGAACTTTTTATCGTTTAGGGCAGGAAGAGGCGGGAGCTACGAGTCAGACAACAGCAGGAAGTGGCTGCTTGTACAGAGATTAGCATAGATGCTAACAGCTTCAGTAGCAGTTTGTTCAGATCTGGACCGCATGTCTTTATTAAATGAAAAAAAACAAATATCAGCACGACATACTTCTCTGTAGAAATGGTATTTCTACAGAGAAGTTTGACATGTTTTTGGAGGGAGTTTGTTGTATCAAGAGGCTCACATCTTGTCCTTTTCCCCATGGCATTACTACATTGTCTGTTTGGCCCGTATGAATTTGATGGAACAATCATCCAATCACCTGTTGGATATGCTTTTAAAAGGTTCTGACCATTATGGGCTCTTTCTCTGGTGGGCCACTGAAATATATTGAACGGTCCCGTGAGAGCTTGTAATAAAGAACAATCAAATCTCTCTCTGCATGTTGAAAAAACAACTTCCCTCCATTATTTTATTCTCACACCTGGCTCCAAACCTCTTCTGTAACCTTTTTACATCTTTGTTATTTGATTCAATTTTATCTTTTTTATTCACATCAGTGTTAAACTTTCCACAGGTTCTGAAGGCCTCTGAACCTGAGACGAAGCAGCCTGTGACACCAACACAGAATGGCTCTTTACAAAAAAAGGACGCCAAAGACATTTCCCCAAAAAATCCGTCCAAAAGTAATTTCGATCACAAAAAGACAGATAAGGGGACTAAAGTCAAGCACAAAACTGCCTTTAATAATGTCGTCTCCGAGGACTCTGGAATGAGCTCAAAGGTTGCTGCTGTCTCAGAGACGAAACAGTCTGTGGCTCCAAAAAGGAAAAAGGAGAGTGGAAGGTCAGACCAGGAGCAAGCATCCAAAAAGAAGAAGAAGAAGAAATCTGTGGTTGAAGAGACTAAACCGACCAAGTAGGTATCCAGCAATACCTGCTGCTCGTTGACAAGCAGAGGAGAAGATGACAGCTTATTTCATCTTGTCCTTTGCTTTTGTAGAGAGGACCTTTGGTTTGATGACGTTGACCCTGATGATATTGAGGCGACCTTGGGATCAGAGGCAGCAGAGATTATGCGGCAGAAACAGGGAATTCAGAAGAGCAAAGATCCAGAGAGCTCCCTGGTTAAGGAGGGAGCCTTTGAGGGGTGAGTGAGAAAGACAGTATGCTTTAATTTTCACTCCATGCTTTAACTGATGTCCTACTGTGAAAAAGTGTGAAGGAAGCTATTTTGTTAAAAGATGACGTTATTATTTTAGTACAAAGTATGATTTTGATTTGATGTATGTATTTGATGTTTTCCAAAATTATAATTTCACCAACCTAAATGATCCCTGAGAGGGAAAACTCAAGTTCTGCAGTAGCACAGTGACTGCAATGTTCATTTCTTTAGCTGGAGGGCAATATCAGGGTTCCCACGCATCCTCGAAAACCTGGAAAATGATTGACCAATTTTCTAGTCATGGAAAACATATGGAAAATGAGGAAAAAAGTCAAATGTCCTGGAAAAGCTTGATTTGTCCTGGAAAATCTTCCTTCTACCTTGTTACTGAACAAAAATCAAACATATTAAATAAAGTAAAAATGTACTTGGTAACTAATGCACATTTAGCCATAAAATATGAGTAGATAAAATAATGCAAGTTAAGGAGTAAAATATAACAACTCAAAACATTGGTGACAAAAAGAAATAATAAAAAATGGCAAAATAAAATGTAGGCTGCTTAAACAGTAAATGAACAAAATCTGTTTATAAACAAAGCAGAGTAAATAAATATTAAAAAAAGTATAATCCATGCATTTATAATAGTGAGACACTCCATAAAAGCCAGACTAAAAAGATAGCTAACAGACAATGCTCATGCCTGAGTGTTAGAAATAAATACATTTTAAGGGGGGTGAAATCATCCTGGAAAGTCCTGGAAAATTATTTCTAGAAAAGATTGGGAACCCTGAATATTGAACAGCTTACTAAGAAGAGAAGGTAAAGAGGGTTGAGCATCAAGGCAAATGACAACTTAATGAAGCACATAAATCTAGAATGTAATTCTTTTTAGTAGGTGTCTGGTTCGTTGGTACAGGTTCTCACCCTGAACGGCGGCGGCTGATAATTTCTTTCTCTACTCCTTTGGACTTTTTTTTAGCCTCACTCGAGCTGTGGCCATCGACTGTGAGATGGTGGGAGTCGGCCCTGATGGAGAGGACAGCATGCTCGCTCGCGTGTCCCTCGTGAATCAGTTTGGGAAATGCATCTATGACAAATTTGTGAAACCCACAGAGAAGGTGACGGACTACAGGACAGCTGTGAGTGGCATCAGACCAGAGAACATCGAAGACGGTGAGTGGAGACAGAAATAAAACGTAATAATAATAATTAGGGACATAAATGGGTTATAATTTTACAACAATGTTTGTCTCACTGCAGGAGAGGATGTGCGGACTGTGCAGAGGGAGGTTGCTGAGATCCTGCAAGGACGAATAGTAGTTGGACATGCCATCCACAATGACTTAAAGGTAGCATGAATATGCTCTCACAAAAATCACATATACTCCTCAAAAACAATTTGGAAATGATATAGCGGTTGATGATTTCTCCACTTTAATATTACCAATCAATATAGTACTTTATATCGTGGGAAAGCCTGTTAGTCACCTTTACAACGAAGTACGACTGAAAAAGATTGTGCATTCGTGGAATGAGTAACTCAGATGAACGTGTGGGTAGTGCCCCTGAAAAAAAGTGCCAAATCCCCTGCAACTGGAAGTGATGTTCTTGTACGCAGAGTGGCAGCATAATTTGGTGTCGGCCCTGCTACCATTTCCAAACTTAAGACCAAGTTCTGTGAGACTGGTGAAGTCAAAGACAGACCCTAAAGTGATCGTCCCAGGAAGACAGCACCCCAAGAAGACAGCACCCCTAGAAGACCCGTTCCTCAGCCTTTCTTCCAGGAAGATGGGATTTTGGCACATTTTTGGGGGGTCACTACCTTGACTTTTAGCTGTGTTGCTCAATCCATGGATTAAAGGGATACAAATAAAGTAAAAAAGGTCATAAAAACTGAAAATGACACAAATGTTGTCTCCATTATGGGGTGTTGGTTTGGCGGCGTGGTAAGCAACCAGGCACGACCCATATACATGATTCTGTCGGCCCAGGTTCGAACCCAGCCTGTGGCCAGTTTGCAGTGTGTCCTCCCCTACTCTCTCAACCCCCGTCACAAGTATATCCACTGTCACTCTCTCCTGTCAATTAAGGCACAAAATGCAGAAAAAATAATCTAAAAAAAAAAGTTGTCTCCATGCATCTAAGTGTTACCAAAAGGACACCATTTATATGCATCAGATAAACCAGTTTTAACTTGTTTTTAGATTTTGCTTTTGGATCATCCCAAAAAGAAAATCCGGGACACTCAGAAGTACAAACCTTTTAAGAAGACTGTCAGGGTATGTTTTTACTAAAAATAATGTTTTTCCTGATTCTTTTAAAACCTTACAAATTGCATCAACTAATGATCACTGTCTTTCCTTTGGATCTCTTCAGAGTAATCGTCCCGCTCTTAGAGTCCTCTGTAGAGAAATACTCAACGTCAAAGTACAACAGGGTGAACATTCATCTGTAAGTTTTTCATACTGTCAACACAAAGTGTTTTATCTCTCAGTTCGAAACATTTGCTGTTAAACATCTCCACTGATCCCCGTTTTTCTGTGTTCCATTGTTCACCAGGTCCAGGACGCACAGGCCACCATGAGGCTCTACACGCTGGTGAAAAAACAGTGGGAGGCTGAAATCAAAGCCAGGCAGAATAACAAAGACTTGAATAAGAAGAGAGAGAGGAAGCCAAGGTTTCCCAAAAACAAGGACAAGAGGCTCACGGGATTAGGAAATAAAACCACAGACCACTGACAGTGTCTGGATCAGATCAGAGGTGACTGAAATCATAACAAAATGTTTTTTGTTCTTGCAAAACAGGAAACAATGAACAAGCGTTGGTGTTCCAGGATGTTAAAGACTGATCTTTCTGTTTATTTTTCAAAGACCTATTAACCTGGTCATTTTTTGTTCAAACTTTCAGATGTCTTTTCAGATTTCTTTCTTTCTTTCTTCTGTTCAGCCTTATCCCGTTCAGGCTATTAAAGGTGGGTTAAAGGACCATTAAGGCATTTCATCACCATTCAGAACAGTTGGTATGAAGTCAGTTAAAAAGAAACTTCAAGTACTTTCTGGGTCTGTGTCTACAGCTGCTGCATTTTGCGCACACAACCTAGTTTGTTCCTGACCTGCTTGCATTCTCATTTACGTCTCTGCCGTCATGAGTTTTTATTAACTTGGCTGTATGCAGCATGTGGTAGCTTTGGACTACACTGGAAGGCACACAGAGACCTGGGGCTGTGTACAACTACCTGTTGTGTGAGAAGTGAACTACAAAGATGGTGAGTATTAAACTAAGTCTGAGAGTAAATCGAAGTACAGCAATAATCAATGTCATCATCAGATTTGTGACAGCTGATGACCAGTGGTCTGACCACACCATCAACACCCTCTGCAGGCTTTTGCTACAACGATGTCCCCTGTGCAACATCAAGGCCCTGTTTACACGACAACATTGTCAACAGAAACGGAAAAGGTTTTTCCTTTGTGTTTTCAAAAGTGATCCGCATTCACACGCGAGAACGACTGAAAACACTGTAGCATGCATGCCAGGCCAGTAGATGGCGATGTCGGTTTGTGGCGAAACACCGGTGTTAAAACACATGTACGCTTTCCGGTACAGACAAACTTGTACAAACAACAATGGGGAGTGGACGCACAAAGACGTCTGAGTTTCTTGTCTGGACAACAAATGTGTCTGGATAACAAACTGAGCACAGTAAACAGCACACATGTTGCTCGGTAGACGGCCGAAGCTGTTGTTGTTGTTCCTGAGATGCGCATGCAGCCTTCCTGTGAAAGAGTGCTGCGCACGTGTTGCACATCTGCGTTTTCTCTGAAAACGCTGGTACTCGTTTACACGGATACGGATATGAAAATGTTTTAAAAACTTTTCACTCTGGACCCTGGTTTCAAAAGTTTGTGGATTCAGGCACTTCGGGCACAGTTCTCGTGCAAATAGAAGGTGGAAACGCAATGAAAACTCTCCGTTTTCGGTTGTTTTCATTGTCGTGTAAACAGGGCCTCTGTGATGTGGTCTGTGGTCATCTATTAAGATGAAAGATGTTGTGGTTAAAGCACCAAAGTGAAGCATTTTATCACTGATTCAAAATACATATCAGTTTGTTGTGTTGAAGAAAACAGCTACAGAAACTAGACAAATACTAACTCAGCCACAGACAAAGTACACCAGAAGCCCCCGATTTACACAGTAACTGGTAAAACCAATTCACCACTATTCTTTCTAAATTAATGCCCAGTCACATGTTTGCATCGTGTTGTCTCAGTGACAAAGTTAAGCTGTTGATGATTGTGGACTTCATTTTTCAACTTGTCCTCAAAACTTTCTGTCACAGTGATTCCTGCTGCTGTTTTGATGCAGTCACTTGTGTTTGCTTCTATACCATTACATTACCACACCAGTCCTATTAGCCTTAAGTCAGTCTGCGCCTCCCTGATCTTTGAAGGAGGGGGGAAACTCAACTCAAAATTGGATTAAAATCATCTAGCGTGGAGCAAAATGATCATTCAAATCAGTTGATATACTGTATATTCATTTTTAACATGAGTATATTCTTTTTTTACAGTTTGTCTCAGGAGACTCATCTCTTTTAGATACAAGTTTGGGTGACTTCAAAGAGAGCAGGATCCTCTGGTCTATGTTACAAACAAAAGTAAACATTGGTTCTTTGAAGTAATTAATTATGAATTAATGCCAGACTAATATCAGAATCATAATCAGCTTTGTTGTGTATGTTAGACATACAAGGAATTTGACGCCTGTTTACTTCACTCTCTAAGAACAGACTAGATAAACACAGAGTTTATGTACATATACAAACAGAACAGAAGCAGAAAATATTATGTTGAACTACGAGCCATATAACTTGATCTTGAAATAAAGTACCAAAAGCAATATTGCCAACCACTGAGCACCCTTTTCTGGCTCTCTAACTGGTTGTTACCTCCGCCAAGGAGGTTATGTTTTTGCCGGCGTATGTTTGCTTGTTTGTATATTTGTTTGTTTGTTTATTAGCAAGATTACACAAAAACTACTGAACAGATTTTGCTGAAATTTTCAGGAGATGTTGGTAATGGCCCAACTTAAAATGATTCGATTTTGGTGGTGATCCAGATAACTGCCATTAGCGAACGATCGTTTTTGCTCAATAACTGTCAAACTAATAATGATATTAACATGATTCTGGGTGCTAGGTGTGGGTTTTCAGGGTCAAGGAATCATATTATGATGGTAACTTTGTCATGGAACTATTGCTTATAGATGTAACAGCAATATGTGAGCTACCTTGGCAGAGCTTTGCGCTCTCTGAGTGTTTTCTAGTTGTGTCCATCAAAGTGTAGTACGGCTGTCATAACACCAGATGTTCAAACTCTGATGAACTAGTATGGACAAATAAAGATAGCAGTTTCTGTTTCTATTCCCTGACAACAACAAAACGTCACCAGACATAAATACAAGGTAATAATTTGCTTTCACAATTAAAAACAAAATCTGGCGGTGAACTCCTGCACTCAGACTTAGTTCTACAAATATGTTAGCAATGTTTCTGTATGTACAGTTATGTTCATAATAATAGCAGTGTGTTTAAAAGGGTGAGTAAACCTCAAAATTTTTCAAATAATTTTATTTTAATGCACACAAATGCATTGAGGACACTGCACATTCTTTTTCAAAGCAAGACATTTGGAAAAAGTAATTGAATTTGATAATATTTTACAGAAAGTCAAGAAATATAATGTTCAAAAAAATAGCAGTGTTGACATTTTTATTTACAAACTCAAAAATGTAATGTATAAACTAAGAATTGCTTGATGATTCAACTTTCCTGAGAATCATAAACTAATATTTAGTTGCATAACCACAGTTTCTGATAACTGCTTCACATCTGTGGTGCATGGAGCCTACCAGCTTCTTGCACCGGTCAACAGGTATTGAAGCCCAGGACAATTTTACTATGATTCCACAATTACTCTGCATTTCTTGGTTTTGCCTCATGAACAGCATTTTTTATGTCAGCCCACAAGTTTTCTATGGGATTAAGGTCCGGGGATTGTGCTGGCCACTCCATTACTTGAATTTTGTTTGTCTGGAACCATGATTTTGCTCGCTTGCTGGTGTGTTTGGGGTCATTGTCTTGTTGAAACACCCATTTCAAGGGCATTTCCTCTTCAGCATACGGCAACATGACTTCTTCCAGTATTCTGATGTACTCAAACTGATCCATGATCCCTGGTATGCTGTAAATAGGACCAACACCATAGTACGAGAAACATTCCCATATCATGATGCTTGCACCACCATGCTTCACTGTCTTCACTCTGTACTGTGGCTTGAATTCAGTGTTTTCAGGTCGTCTGACAAACTGTCTGTGGCCCTTAGACCCAAAAAAACAATCTTACTCTCATCAGTCCACAAAATATTGGGCCATTTCTTTTTAGGCCAGTCAATGTGTTCTTTGGCAAATTGTAACCCCTTCAGCACATGTCTTTTTTTTAACAATGGGACTTTGCTGGGGCTTCTTGCTGGTATCTTGGCTTCATAGACGTCGTCTGATTGTTAGTACTCACAGGCAACCTTAGATCTTCTCTGATCCTCCTGGAGCTGATCATTGGCTGAGCCTTTGCCATTTTGGTTATTCTCCGATCCATTGGAAAAGTCGTTTTTCTTTGTCCTCCTCACCTTTCTGGTTTTGGCTGCCACTTTAAAGCATTTGATATCATTTTAGCTGAACAGCCTATCATTTTCTGAACTTCTTTATAGGTTTTCCCCTCTTTTATTAACTTCTTAATCAAAGAACGCCCTTCTTCTGAACAATGTCTTGAACGACCCATTTTACTCTGTTTTTCAAGGACAATGCACAGCCAGCATATGCAGCGTCAGTTGCCTTGATCCTTAAATACGGGCCACCTGTTTAACACCTATTTTTTTCACACAATCAGTTACCTCACTAATTGAACTCAGCACTGCTATTTTTTTGGTCACGCCCCTTTCAGTTAATGATTCGGTTTCACAGAATCAGCAGCATGCACGTCATGCCTGTTGGGTCTGTTGGTTTTCTATACCTTTACTAAACCTTCTAGAAACTTACTTGCAGTGTAGAAGTTGAAATTCTAACAAAAAAAGTGATTTATCTTGCTAGTGATGTGGGACTGCTATTATTTTGAACACAACTGTAGATGTTTCCAACATATTTCTAAAGTTTAGTTCTCTCTTTCACCCATTGTGGGTTTTGATAAAAAAAAATTACTTAAGATTTTTTTTAAGCTTGGTACTTTTTGATAATGTGAATCCTTTTTTCAGCAAATCTCATTGGTTCACAACTTTTTGTTGGTGCCAAAAATTTTGACCGGAGAAATTTCCAAGTAGTTCTCAGAAGCCTGAAAACCCTGCCATGGATTTAAACATTAACATTATTTTCTCAGGCTGTGACTGAAAACTGTGGGAGAGTATCCTTTGAGCTGTTTTCTGTGGAAATTCTCCAGATATCATTTTCAAATCTGTAATTCCCAGCTGTTGGAGGCAGGTGTTCAAATCCCAAGCCTTCCACTTTCCGCCATGGAGATCTCCTCAGAGCTCTAAGTCACTTCCCCTCCAACATTCACTTGCTTTGCTTCTCTCTGCTTTCAGTTTGATATCCACTGTTTGCTCAAATGTGTAGTCTGTTGCGTGGTTTGTGATCAATCAATCTGTAATGCCTTAAGATTTGAATGTTTGAAAAGTGTGAATAAAACAGATAAGATATTTTTTGATGTTACATTACTGGTATATTTATTACTGACTTAACTCTGAATCTGTGGTGAAGTTTTGTCAATTATACAAGTAAATCTATAGCTTTGTTACACACGTGCACCCTGATAAGTTTGTCCTTTACATGTATTTTTTAAGGCTTTTTTGTTCCATTAAGCTGTCTGTGCACACACAAACTGCACTGTTGGTCACTGAAGAAGTACTTTTTTCCAAGAATTCCTCTTTACAGTGTCAGTTCATTCAAACTATGAATTTACACTAACCACATTTCACATCTGTGTTGTGTTGATTCTTGATATTGTGCACAACTGACCTGCTGAACCGATCATGGTACCGTGCAGTTAACACCAAGTGTATCTTGCTCTTTGGAGATAAAGGATGGGGGTGGGTGAGAGCAGTAACACAATCATATTGACTGTTTGGCACAGCAAACCTGGGGTTTATTTGGACAAAAAGGGTTGCCATTGGCCTCAGTCCATGCCTCCCTTATTATTGAAGGGGGCGAACTAGATCCAAAACTGGAATAAAACCATCTAATGTGGAGCCAACCCTCATTAGCCTTTCGTAATTTGAGTAATAGTAAAAGCAAGCAGGGTGCTCTGTGTTCCAACAAAAGTGAGCACTGGTCACCTGTAGTAATTACATCTTCCTATGAGGTTATGTTTTTGCTCTCATTTGTCTGTTATCAAGATACCTTTAAAAGTCATGAACGAATTATAATTAAATGTGTTGGTGAGTATTGGTCATGGGACAAGGAAGAAGTGATTAGAATTTGGCAGTGGAATTCCGATCCGGCTGTAAGAACTTTTTCAGAGAATTAGTCAACAGCGTGAAAGGGCAGTTTCCACATTTTTGACAGTAACTCGCCGCCGTTGTTGGAAATGCCTTGGCCGTGCTTTTTGCTCTCTGAGCACTTAAAATTGAATTAATGCCTGGCTTAAACTATAAGCTGTATAACTTTGATCTTGGAAAACAGAAATCCTAGCAAAACTGCCAACCACTGTTCACACTCTTCTGTCTCTTTGACTAGTTGTAGTGAGGACCCTCTTGAAGTGTTTGTCACAGAATAGTTCTTTGGACAAAGATATCGGTTTCTGTTTTGTTCCATGATGACAAAGCAAATCACTAGACTCAAATATTTGGGTAATAATTTGTTTTTAATCCCCAGAAAGTGTTGTCGAACTTACGCACATAGACTCAAGTCACACTGTGTGGGAACCAATCATGAACCGAGAAATGTCCAAGGAGTTCTCAGAAGCCTGAAAACCCTGCCAAATATACACACAACAGTTGTTCTCAGGCTGTGACTGAAAACTGTGGGAGAGTGTCCTTTAAGCTGTTTTCTCCGAAAACTCTCCAGATGTCATTTTCAAATCTGTAATTCCCAGCTGTTGGAGGCAGGTGTTCAAATCCCATCCCGTTTCCTCCATGGAGAGCCCCTTAGAGCTCTAAGTCACTTCCCCTCTAACATTCACTGGCTTTGCTTCTCTCTGCTCTCAGTTTGATATCCGCAGTTTGCTCAAATGCTAGTCTGTTGTGTGGTTTGTGGTCAATCAGTCTGTAATGCATTATAATTTAAATGTTTGAAAGTTTGAATAAAACAGACAAGATATCTTTTGATGCTACATTACTGGTATGACAACGGACGTACAGAAGCGATCATGGTACCGTGCAGTTTACAGGTGTATCTTGCCCTTTGGTCCATAGACCACATCACTTAGCAATAAGCTACGAGACATTGTCGTTTAAAATTGTTACAGAAGGACATGGAGGAGGTTAAAGGTATGAACATGATGTCAAGGGAGACGGTTACACCGACAAAACAGCACTCCATAATTACAGATCTTCTTGCTGAAATCAATAAAACTTGGAAAAGGAAAATAGACTGGTTGGAGAATCGAGTGGTGGATTTAGAACAATATTCACAAATGAATAACATAATCATCACTGGACTAAAAATCAAACCCAAAAGTTATATTCAAGCGGCATGTGGTACCGCAGAGACACAAGTAACTTTGTTTCTGCAGATTAAGAATATTGATGTTGCCAAAGAAAATATTGAAGCTTGTTATATGTTGTCAACCAGAAAAAAATCAGGACAAATCTGCCATACCTGCCATAACAATACCCTTTAAAAACAGAAAAAAAAGTTGATCTACTTAAGCAAGAAAGGAAACTGAAGGGTACAAATGTATATATGAATGAACATCTTACTAAGAAAAATGCAGACATTGCCAAAAAGCAAGAAAAATGAAGAAATGGAGAAAGATCTAGTCCACATGGACTGTTAATTGTAAGGTTTTCATCAAACCAAAGGGGGCTCCAGAAAATGCCAGACAGCAATGGATCAGGAACAATCAACTGGAGAGTTTAGATAAAAGCCTGCAAAGTAAGAAAATTTCTTACTTTCTTACTGAGTATTTAATACTCAATCTGATGAAACAGTAGCTTTAAACATGGGATACTCAATTTTATATACATATATATATATATATACTTTCTGAGTACTTCTTCAATTAATGCCTGGTTTGAACTACAAGCTGTATAACTTTGATCTTAGAAAACTGCCAACCACTGTTCACACTCTTCTGTCTCTTTTGACTAGTTGTAGTGTTTGTTTAGTGTAGTAGGGCTGTCATGACACCAGATGTTCAAACTTTGACATAGTTCTGTGGCAACAAAGATATCAGTTTCTGTTTTTGTCCCATGACAACAAAAGCAAATCGCTAGATTCAAATATTAGGTAATTTGTTTTTAATCCCCAGAAAGTGTTGTTGAACTTACGCACATAGACTCAAGTCACACTGTGTGGGAACCAATAATGAACCGAGAAATGTCCAAGGAGTTCTCAGAAGCCTGAAAGTCATGCCAAGGATTCAAACAATATCCGTTTGTTCTCAGGCTGTGACTGAAAACTGTGGGAGAGTATCCTTTGAGCTGTTTTCTGTGGAAATTCTCCAGATATCATTTTCAAACCTGTAATTCCCAGCTGTTGGAGGCAGGTGTTCAAATCCTGAGCCAACCAGTTTCCTCCATGGAGAGCCCCTTAGAGCTCTAAGTCACTTCCCCTCCAACATTCACCTGCTTTGCTTCTCTCTGCTTTCAGTTAGATATCCGCTGTTTGCTCAAATGTCTTAACCTATTTTTATGATGCTCCATTACTTGTATTTTTTATATTGATATTACACTGAGCCTGTGGTGATGTTTTGTCATTATACAAGTTAATCTATGGCTTTGTTTTACACATGCACTCTTGCAAACTACCAGAAAATTTTATGACCAACTGTCTCTCACAGGAATTTTTAAAAACGCAGCTTTTTCTGCTCCTTCAGGCCTTTTTGTCCAGACACAAACTGCATTGTTGGCCATTGAAAAATTACTAAGACGTCCTGAAACTCTATTTACAAAAGCCCTTTTCACAGTGCACAGTAGCAGAACTCTGTCACCATTAAACCTCAATACATTCACGTTAATAGTGGGAGGATGTGACATCTGTGCCAGTTCACAGTGTGATGTGGCCTTGTCTGAACGTGACACATTGTCACACGGGGCATATTTCATATGCATGCACACAGGGCTACCTTCCCCCATTGGTTCTACATGCTCCCCTCTCACCTGTGTTACACCTCTGGTTCTACTAATGGAAATGGAACAATGGGGATCAACTTGCCCCCCACATTCTGTCCCCTAGATATTCACAGTCAATATTATGGCTTAAGATGGCGGCGTGGATGGAGCTTCTGTTTATGTGTTCACAGGGAAAACCATGCTTTGGCGTTATTGCGCTAAGTGCTGCTTTTTCCTCTTTTTGACAACATCACTTTTACTACAAGAGTAGTGTGGATAGTATTACCCTTTGCTGGTTTTAGGGTGGCTACTTGGGCCATTTTAATATTTACATGAAAAACCTTTACATGCATTTAAAGGTAGTCATTTAGAAAATGTGTCTGTCACTCAATAGAAGGGTGGAGGAGGGGAAAATGGGGCTAGCAGGCTAATTCAAGGTGAACGTCCACCTGTAAAAGCCCTGCTAATTGCATCCACACATGCAGCTCAACTTTGTAAATTCAGAAACTGATCTCTGCATGTTTCGCCCTTTTCACAAGAAAACCCAATATATCTCAAAAGTTTAAGAATAACCTGCCAAGGAAATCTCCTGACAGCTCATTTATGGCAAGATGCTTTTCTTCATTTCACATGCCTTCTGTTAAATCTTTTCACAGTACATTTTTTAAGACAACAAAGCTGTGTCATCATTGCAGCTGGAGACATTTTCATTAGCTCAGTTTATTCTGCCATTTAAGCCGTAATATTTACACCACTGTGACGCGTCGTCTCCACTATGAACTTTATTTAGACTGAATGGGGGGGAACAAGTTGACCCCCCATTTGCTTCTACTTGAGAGGTAGTATTGGAGGTGAAATATTGGAGTGAGGTGGGCACCAGGATTCAACTGGAGACAGGAGCACTGTGAGTGAGCATCTCTGTCTTTGAGTGTATGGGAAGCACACGGCATTGCGCAGATCCAAGCCGTGTTGCACCATGAGTTGACAGTTGTTACACCCTCATGGAATTAATGTGAATGTCTTGAGGTGTAATGAAGGCGGACGTTTGTTGTGGCACATTTGCACAAGAGCACGATTAATTCTCAATTCTGTGTGGACCTGATGTTTGAATCAATTCATGTGCAATTCAGCCTTTCAGAAAGACACAGCTTTTTCTCCACACACGCAAAGGCAGTGGCGCACTCATTGCTCCTGCCCCCCCAAGTCCAATTACCCCTCTATATTACACCTGTGAGACGATGAAATGGTGGGTCAACTCATTGCCCTGATTCCATCTCCATGACATTCAGATTGAAGGCGAAACATCACAGGGGTGTAAATATTATGGCTTGAAACAACAGCCTAAAGGGGGCTGACGTTATGGGTGGGGGAGGGAGAATGGGACATTTCAGGGTTAGGTCTGGATAACAAACACCTTTAGTCACAAACCCTGATGTCAGCTGTGGCAGTTTTGTGTAAAACCCAGTTGGAAAAGTCATTGCAGGGACAGGGTTTGAACACTCTGGAATGTCAAGGACGTAGTTGTACGCTCCTGATAGCATTTAACAGTGCACTATCCACTTTCATGCAGAAATGGAGGTTTTTGAGAACTTGTGTGTGGATGGGATTATTTTTAGGAAAGAGGATGAAAGCCTCTGTTTTAAAATTACTCATCTATGTGTGGACTAGGATGCAGGGTATGATGTCAAAAGGAGAGTCTTAAATAGTGAAAAAGCAAAAGATCTAGAATGATACAGGTTTATTTATAGCAGGGGTGGGCAACTGGCAGCTCGGGGCCAGCTCAGCCCTCCTTTCCCCCCAAAGCGGCCTGGTTGTTAAACATAAAGAAAGATACCATATCTGCCATAAAAAGAACAAAAATATCAGTGTTTCTAAGAAAACAGGGCTGTTATGGTGTCTGTGAGACTGTGTTCTCTGCATTGATAAATTAATCTTTACAAATAAAATGAAAGGTATAGTATCCTTTAATAACCAGTAAATACACTTAAACTCACAATGACAAAAATGTCCACAGTGGCACATCCACACTGAATATAAACAAATACTTGTCATGACTGTGACTTCCTCTTTTTTTCTTTTTGTGGATATGCATGTTAAATTAAACCATTAAACACACCCACACTAGCTCTGCAAAAGTAACCGAAACTGGCTTGATTTTTTTTTTTTTTTTTCATTAGATTGTCCAAGGCATCTTGCATTAGAGTTAACATATAAATAGTGATAAAATATCCTCGTTTGTCATCTATATACATATTTTGCCTCTTTTAATTTATTAGTAACTGACCCTTTGTCAAGCCCTGCCATTTACAGGAAGTGACTCTCTATCAAGCCCAGCCCTTAGCAACTAGGACTAGGTTAGCCAAAACATGCTTTTGCTGGCCTGTTTCACATTTGAAATAATTGAAAACAACTGCTTTTGTTCTTGATCAGTTCATCTGAGGCTACTGTATAAATAGGAAGAGGGTCATTGATGACAGCTCAAAAATCATATATATCTCCATAGTAGGGGCTACACTTGTTATGGTTGTGTCTTCTCTTTCTTCTTTTTGGTGGATTTAATAATCAACCACACATATACTGCCACCTGCTGTGTGATGTTACCAATGTGAAAGTAGAAGAAAAGAAGAAAGAAAAATGTAAAAATAGGCTTGATCATAACTTTTCAAAGAATCAATTCACTTTTATTAACTCTTCATATTAGTCAAATGTGGTATCATCTCCTACAGTCTCAGCAATGGTGTTGTTTTTGTCTCATCCATGTTGCTGAAGTCAGTGGTTTGGACTCCCTGTGTGCCTGCAGTGTGTCAGTGTGATTTGCTGCTGAGAAGCTGATGCACAGTGTGTCCTACATTGCAGAAATGTAGTAGCCGCCCTTGGTTTGCAGCCTCAGGGCTCTAAATTAGACTCTACGTGGAGCTCAGGCAGATGCTGTGAAGGCCTCTGGCAGATGAAAAGCTGCACAGGACACAGTGGCGTGACATTGAGCCCAGAGAAAGACTCATTTGATGACACGTAGGTTTGTGTTTTAACAGGGATTTATTTAATTGTGTTATCTATTCCTGTCCTAGGGCGCTTCTTTACAGAGGGAGAGAGAACAGAGCACTTGTAACACAGCTCTGTGCAATCGTACCTTCTCTTGTTTATTCAGTGCCATACAGTAGAATATATAGCACACAAATAAATCCCCCTTAAACCAGCACAACCTGTATTTAGGAGATGATAGGCTCTGTACCCACAAACATGATCATATAGCACACACACATGTGGAAACAGAGTGACAAACAGTTATAAACCACAGTGTCATCCCATACAGCAGGTGTTTTGTACAGCTGTGTCATGTACAGACTGTAACAGCAGAGCCCAAAATAATTTAATGCTACCACTAATAAGATATTTCTAAGTCTAGTAATTTGATTTTGAAAACCAGAGCTTGTCAAATCCTGTGGCCTCAGGACTATCTCCATGGACACAATCACAGACCCAAATTCTTTTAAATTCTTAAATCTGTTTAATGTAACTACTTACCCGTGGGAGGTTCCACCTTTATTTTTAATGTTCAAGAAATTTCTCAGTCATTTATTTCCCAGGGCAGCACGATGGTGCAGCAGGGAGTGCACATGCCTCACAGCAATAAGGTTGCTGGTTCGATCCCCGTGTCCATCAGGGCCTTTCTGTATGGAGTTTGCATGTTCTGCCTGTGCATGTGTGGGTTCTTTCCAGGGAGTCCAGCTTCCTATCACAGACCAAAAATGTGCTAATTAGGTTGACTGGGGACTTCAAATTGCTCTCAGGTTTGAGTGTGAGCATCAGTGGTTGTCTGTCTCTTTATGTGGCCCTGCAATTGGCTGGCAATGGGCTCAGGGTGTACCCCGCCTCTTGCCCAATGTCAGCTGGGCTCTATCACCCATACAACCCCAAAAGGGATAAACAGTATGGATCATGGCATTAAATTCAGAATTTGTGTTTATTTACAAAGAGAAAGTAAAGTTCATTGGTCTGAATACTAAAGACCTTGTCTTTTGCTGTATTAAATTGCAGATGGGTTAAAAATAATTAACAAATTGCTGTTCTGATTTTATTCTCCATTTACACAGTGTCCCAACTTCTTTGGATTTGGCATTTGTATAAATTAAAAAATCAAAATGTTTTAAGACAGTGAGGACCTGTTGAAAACAAGCAAACCTTTCTCCTCTATGAAATTCAAACAAGGACATTTAAAATAAAAAATAGCTGCATATTGACTTTAACTGAGGTTAATAAGATGGATTAAAACCAACTTCAGGCTTTATATCCGTGTTAGGGCCGTGTTTTCTCAATCCTGACTTGAAGGAACAACTTGTACAGACTCGGACCCTGTTACACTGATAAATAATGAACACTAAAAGCAGCCATTTAAGGACGGGAACTTCAGAATACTCTCACTAAACATAAAACTCAATTATGGCTGTGAAGAAGAAAACATACATCTACTCCTTGTTTGATAGATAACGGGAAATGTAAATGACTTTGTTTATTACAAGTCTGAAACTTTTATTGATTAATCAGTAGATTTTTTTTTAACTTGATGAAGCCACTATTAACTTATTTGGATGACACAGTGCACTGGAGTCACCATATAAGTAAAACTGGGCTGGCCATCAAAAAATGTTTTTAAGTAACTAATATACAGTGCCTCTGTTTAAGAGACAGAGTAAGGCAATATTGTTTATATTGGTATAGTTTATGCTGATGTTAGTTAAAGAAAAGAAATACCAGGCTGCAGCCACCCTCACACATAAACATCACTTAAGGCACAGCCACACCAAACACCCTCTGAGAAGAAATGCAGGGAGTTCTTGTAGAAAGTATCTGCGTCCTGCGGGTGCTTGTCTGGCAGAGTGGTAAGCAACCAGGCACAACCCATGTACATGTCTCTGCCAGCCCAGGTTCCAATCCAGCCTTTGGCAGTTTGCAGAGTGCTCTCGACCCCCTTCACAAGTCTATCCACTGTCTGTCTCTCCTGTCAATAAAGGCACAAAATGCCCAAAAAATAATCTTAATACAAAAGAAACGTAAGAAAGTATCTGCGTCCACACACAGCCTAATAAAATTGGAAATAAAATGTAGGTTTTAACAAGCATATTTAATGATTCATAAAATTGCCAGAAAATGACAGATGGCTTACTGAGGGCATCAGTAATCAGCCACACCTGTCTCTTTGCCTGTTTTCATCTTAATTTATGTCTGCTTTGGCTATTTGTGACATTAACAAGCGCTGTGACTCTGTGTCCTCTGCAGAAAAGTGGAACATTTTTCAAATTTCATAAGTGCACCAAAAATGCTGGAAAACCAGTTCATGGAAAAAAAGGACTGGCAGGCTCGCCATTACATACTGTAGGTAAACTATATGTTTTAATTTGTATTTTTTTGAATACCCCCCCCCCCCCCCCCCCCCCCCCACACACACACACACACACACACACACACACACACAGATCTACTAGCTATGTGGTCCATTGTTGGAGAAAAACTTCTTATGATACCAGGCTGAAAGTCCTTTTGCTGTATTCTTTATATATAGTTCATGTTAAAATCGGTTTTATGTATCAAATATAATTACTATTTCATGGCCCCTTTCCCCATCAGCCCTTATCAACCCTTTTCCTCAAGAGATTAAAGTCAAACATAAACAAATTTATTTAAATCAAATTCACTGGGTGCAATTATTTTGTTTTTGACACACCAGATGAGCTGCCATAGCCAGGCTGCAGCTGGATGCTGCTCATCTCAGCATCTCCTTGATTTCAGAACAATTAAGGGATAATGCCCGACAAGGTGTCCATTATCAGAAATTAATGGACGACGAGGAGCGGTTGCTTCCGCGAAGTCCATTTATTTCTCATAATGGACACCTCGAAGGGCATTATCCAGCTTATACCATGGTCACTGACGAAAGAAATAAATATTAAATCAATTATTAATACGTTAATGTTGTTTTTTTTTACCATTAAAATCGTAAGTTTTTCACAAGAAGTGGCTGAGTGGACTATTTAATCTCTCGTTGTGACGCGTTGCCAAGGTAACCGGCTCTGGCCACAGAACCTGCAGCTCGGTCGGCCGCAGGTGATTAGGCCTCATCAGTGAAGGGAAGAGAGATGATTGCTTAACGTTATGTTACGTAATACAAAGTATCATTTCAGAGGGTAGGTGCACCTCTTACTGCTTGTGTTTGTCCAGACGATGATGCAAAATTTTGTTTCAAAGAATCAAAGTCCACAGATAGTTTCCTTGTCATCCTCTAAATTGTTCAATTCCTCCGGTGTCACCTCCTTGTGTCGCTTCTCCTTCTTCTTATATTCTCTTCTCTCTTTCTCTTCTGCTGCATCCCAGTCTTCAAAATTATCAAATTCACCAAATAGGTTTAAGGAAACTTTAAAATCACTCACGTTTTGTCTACTGTCTTGCCTTTGTGATAAACTGTGAAATAACGTACGTTAACGTATGTTCTGAGTTTCTGTTGCCATGGTTACCAACTAGCGTCTGAGCCAGCGCAATAATTTAGAACAATCAGGCTATTTGACCGGAATTTTTTATAGGTGTCCTTTAACACTTTTTAACGGACACCCTGCAGCCAATCAGAATCGAGTATTCACCCAGACCATGGTATAATTGAAAATAAGGACACTGCTGCTCCTTTGAATTCCCTTTTCACTCTTAAAAACTATAAGTCAAAATTGATTTGTTACAGTTAACTTTTAAATTTAAATGATTGATCACCCTTATTTGTATAAGTTGTTACAACAGAAAACATAATCAACAAATAGATTTAACTGTTATGTCTGCACAAAACATTTTAAAATACAATCTTCCTAAACTGGTATTTCACATGTGCTCAGAACATGCATATTTGCTGAGATGAGACAAATCACACATTCCCCTTTTCTTCCCAAAGAACATTCTTCTACTGTCCTGAGGAATGAGTTTAGGTTTCTGTGATTGTTGGCTATGAAATGAGCTTGAATCTGGAAGAACACAGTGTACTGCTGAATGCCAAAGCTGCAGATCCCTCCAAATAAAATTTACTTGCTTGCTTTGGGGAATAGGGGATGGAAATGTTTATTCAAACATGTAAAACAGAAAGAAATGAAACAAAACAATCATACAGACATGGCCAGTAATAGAAGAAAATACATACAACAAAGTAGATCTTCTGCATGAAGGTTATAAACTTCTAACTCTTCCACAGTGAGATTATAATGGTTGGTCACTTGACCTCTGACCTTATGCCTCCAAAATATAATCAGTTTGTCAAGTCAGGAAGGACATTTGTGCAAAATTTGACTAAAATAAAATACAAAATTCTTGACATATGAAGGTCACATTTGAGGAATGATCACAGCACCTAAGGACATTTGACCCTGTCCCTCCAAAACCTTACCTGTTTGTTTTTGAATCAAATTGGACACTTGTGAAAAATCAGACAGAAATCTTGGAATGCGTTTTCAAGATATGGAGCATGATGCTGATTAACCTTTGACTTATGGCCTCCAAAATCTCTTCAAGTTATCTTATGGTTGAAGAAGACCAACGTGCAAAGTTTGACAGAAAACCCCAAAGCTTTCCTGAGATACTGCATTCACAAGCAGAGGATGAAGAGGAAATTCCATGACCTTAACAGCTGACCTTTTACTTCCAAATTGTATGTGGTTCATGCATGTGTTTAATATTTGTGCAAAAGTTACAGAGAATTCCCTTGAGGTATTTTGTAATATTGGGTTTTAACATGTTTGCATTCACAAGCAAAGTTTGGTCATGCAACTCCATGACCTTAACAATGACTTTGAAGATCTGATCATGTCCTCTTCAAATAACAGTGGGCATCAGTGCAAAGTTTGTTATTTACTTATGAAGTCTTCCTTTCTGTGAGCAACAGATGGCCATTAGACTTAGGTCATAACTCACTATCCTGTGACCTTCAAAATACCTCATACTGTCACCGAAGGAGACTTTTGTGAAAAGTTTGGTGAAAATGTCTTGAAGCGCTCTATACATATTGCATTCACTTACAGATGATGACTACCAAGCTGTTTTGTCTTGACCTTTGACCTCCAGAATGTTGAAAGGACAGTTCAGATTTCTTAAATTGGGTTTGCTGGAGGCCCATGACACTAGTATATCTTACTGCCAAGCGACTGTTTAGCTCTGCTCTTTTGGGAAATAGTTTAGACACAGGCTGATACATGACAGTCAATGGTGCCACCGAAAACCTCGTAATTTACCAGTTTTTAGAGTGATACTACACAAAGAACCATGTAGGCTTGACTATAGGCTACAGGAAGAATCTTTACAGCATTTTACTTTTCCTCAACAAAGCCCCTGTGTTTGGAGTTATTTTGTGAAACAATGCATGCAGACAACTCAAAAACATAATGCCTCCAGCCTTGGCAGTGGCAAACACAAAGGCAAGATGAAGAAAAGGAAAATCAAGAACTCCTAATGATTTGGTTGTTGTATTTAAAAGAGGAATGGAAGAAGTACAACCTTAATTAATTCCATCAGTTCTTCATTCATTAATAATCCTAACTGTGGTTCAAGTGATTCGTAATTTGGCATGAATTTTCTTTTTTTACATCTGCCAAGAGGATTATGATTTGGCTGACATTTGTCAGTTTGGTTGTTTGTCTGTCTGTAGGTATCATAACTCAAAAAGTTATTAACAGATTCTGAAAAATTTTTCAGATAATATGTTGTTTATAGTACAAGGAAAAAGTGATCAGATTTTGGTGGTGTTCAGAACCTGGATGTGGATCCGTGAATTTTTTAAAGGATTTGTTAAAATTGTACAAAAGGGATTTTTTTTTTTTTTTATGAGCACTTCTAGTTTAACATGTGTTATGCTCCAACTTTTAGAACAGACCTATGATGCTCTGTGTAATCTAAATTATCAAGAAAAACACAACAGTCAGCACTCAGAAATGTCCTTTCATGCAGTCTTTTATTGAGACAAAGGCAACTCACACTTCATGACAAACATGTTTAACCCCTCAGCCTTTAACAGTGTCATGACAAAACATGTTTATCATGAACTAAGTTGCATTTGCCCCATTAAGTAAGACTGTATAAAAGGACATTTCTGAGTGCTGACTGTTACGTTTTTCTTGTTGCAAGTTCTTTGGTCTGGCACCAGTCATATAGATATTTTCCTAATCTAAATAATCCCACTTGGCCCATTGAGGCCAAAACCTACCAAATTTAATCTCTTTATAAATGTAACTTTTGATCACATGGACCTGCAGCACTTCAAGCAAATAGTCCCACTATCATTTTAGTTAATCTTGGGCTGCAGCTGGATCTGCCTGTTTCAATATCGGTAATCTGACTGATCCATTTTTGCCAAGCTCCAATTTACAAGGGATGTCCTCGGCCCGAATTGGCACAGTCTAATCAGCGCCCTTTAGGATGATCATTCAGTCACCTGCTAGATATACTATTGAAAGGTTCTGCCCTCCCAAACTTTCTATGGGCTGTTGCCCAGATGGACCAGTGAAATGTGTTGAATATATTAATATTTTTGGTGTTTTTCAATAAAAACATCAGTGATATTACATGGACAAACCAACATGACAAGGGTTCAACTGCTGAGGATAAATAGTTGTCATTTTTTTAAAAATAGGATTTTAGGTTGGGCAAAATATGTTATCCCGTGAAGGCAGAAATGAATCTTTATGTATTGTGCATTGCATCAGCACATCCAAAACTGTGTTAAATTAAGAAGAAACTCCTTTTGGCATCTTGTGTGCCCTTTTGGGTTGTAATGTGCCAAGTGTGACTATTTTCAAACACGATATTAGGGGTTATTTACTACTTTTCTGTCATTTTTTTCAAAACTTTTTCCAATAATGTTTCAATAATCACCAATAGTCTTATAATTAATGCGTATTAACAACATACATATTATTTGAATTGGCTATATAGTTTAACAGAAATCCCTGTATTTATAAAATTGTTTTCTGAGCTAGACTTTGCATGAAATACTCTGAAAAACAATACATTGATTTTTCTTAAACTTCCTTCACAGCTAATTGGAGGCAGGCAGTGACTTGCAGAAAATAGTCCCTGATTCATAACAAAGCTGAAGCACACAGCTCTGCCGTCTCTTTGCAGAGCAGCTAACAGGAATCTTGTAGCTGTGGAGTTGGAAATAACATGGTCTGCATCTCCTCATTAACAAATCTCAAGAAGGGATTCAAGGCTTTACTGCTTCCTCTAACATACTGCTGTCTTCGTAATCCAATAACAGCTAGCTCACAGTCCTCCACACAGCTTCACATTGTTTCTGTCTCGAAGGCGATTAGAGTCAATATTGGCGTTTCCTGTGTGGTCTGGAGCTCTGCAAAGTTGGGTTTGTGTGTCTTGTTTTTGTTCGCAAACTGAAACCAATTTGAGATCCCAGTGCAGCCTCCTTCCATGAAAAATAAAATATGTTACAGACCTGAAGATCACTCAAAATTTCATCACTGAGGGACATTTTTCACCTCTCTAAGTCAGTGGATGATGTTTTCGATAAGTGATGGACAACATCAATACAGATTATTGACCCACCAGTCTCTCATTGTCACTCATAGTGTTTGCACCCTCAAGGCCAGAGGTGCTCTCTGTTTACTCCACACTGATCCTCCCAAACATATACATGGTCACAGTTTCACAGTAATAACAGAAGGTAGTTAGTTCTTTCTCATCATTAAAGCTGCTTTTTGTTTTTTTGCTCCCATCTTCTCGTGTCGTGACCACACAACGTTTCCTTGGTCTGACTCTACTTTCTTATGCATGAGCTGCACGATGCTGCCGCCAAGAGCCCGGCTGTGGATGTGTCTGCTCCTGCTAATGCTTGCTTTTAGAGCAGACTAAGTCAGGCATTCAGTATTTATGGAGGGTTGATGAAGAAACACTGTCAGCTCTTTCCCGTAGATGACTCCCTGCTCCTCAGCTGCTTCTCACATTGAATCTGCTTTTGGATTGTTGCAAAAGAGTAAGAGCTGACAGAAGATAGAGACTCTCCTCTACCATCCATTACCCTAACATAACTCCCTGGTACTCCAAAAGACAAGTAGAACATACTTTACAAAACAGAAGGGCTCCAGGAACACAAACATCAGCTAAGACATTTCCTTTTTTAAAAATATGTTTTGCCTTTAATCAATAGTGAAGTGAAACAGTTTAAAGGCTTGTTAAAGGGGATGAGAGAGCACAGGGGAGGACATTTTGTATGTAAATGGAGCTAAGGCGGGAGTCGAACCCAAGCCGGCCAAAGCATGTATAGGACATGCCTGTTTGCTTACCGTTTTGCTAAACTTGCACCCCTGCTAAGGTAATTCCAACATTGCCACGCGAGTTATTGTCAAAAATGTGCAAAACTACCCTGTCATACAAGTTCCAAACATAGGGACTTTGTCAAGGAAAAGTGAAAACCTGTAAAGAATCTTACTATAGCGTCTAGTCTAGCCAATGTTTGAAGGTAGTTTTAACCTAAAAGTGAGTTGATCATAAAGCTTCCAGTGGCACAATTGACTGCTATGTATCGACTGATACTGATGTAACTTCCAGGGGCTCGGCCAGCTGCTGACCCTGTGCTCACGGTCTGTACAAAGTGACCAACCCACAAAAATGACCTGAACTGCTCCAGTCCTATGTTTTATGTATTGTATTAGATCGTGTTTTTCCCCTACTTTTATTCCTTTTATTTTTTTTACTATACTTTTTTATTCTGTTTTTATTCTGTCTAATATATGTTTTTTTATGTATGATAATGTTTGAACTTTGGTGCTGTCTGTCTCATGTGCTGGTGAGCCAAAGAAAATTTTCCACTTTGGTGGACAATAAAGAATTATTCTATTCTATTCTATTCTATTCTATCTGGCATCCTCACCTGGATATCTCCCCTCAGTGACAGAGCTGGTCTGTTGCTTTAGTGACAGTTCCAGTATATTCTCTAGTGCCATAGCTCTCGAGCAACCCCACTCCAAAAAAAATTCTTAACCATCTCTTGATCTCTTCCGATGTAATGTCATTATAGGGTTGAAAGTGAGTTTTGTCATTCTGATATTTGTAATTAGCCATTATCTCCACAGTTCCTCAGTGCAGATTCTAAGAGTTGTTTGCATGGCTGCAGACTTATTTCATTTGAATATCAAACTGTGAGTTAAATCCTGCAGAGAGAGGTCCTGCAGATTTTGTTGCAACAGCTCTGGTTTCTGCTTCAACAGCTTTGAATTATCTCAGAAATTTTGAGAACACCTTTATAAATCTTGTTTGACCATAGATGGTGCTGCAGGGGTTTTCAGGGGATTGTAAATGAAACAAGGAGTGATGCTGTGCATGACAGAGTTATGCATTGTTTCCTGAGGGTGCAGAAAAAAGCAAGTTTCTGTTTGAAGCAAGGTATGGGCTCCTAAATGTTGGACAGGAAAATATGTAGCTTGCTAAGTAAAACCATTTTAAACGCCTCAGACTACTTCAGTGTGATTATTCAAAGCGATATGCAATGTACATGTAAGTGCTGTGGGGTTGTCCCTGAAATCTTGTGGAGTTATTTTCAACAAATAAATTTGGGAAACAGTGGAAAGTGGTTTATGGGACTTAGAATGAAGTGGGATTTAATGCACAAAAAAAGACTTGGAACTCTAAGAAAGAATTACTGTGGATTTTGATCTTTTTTGTGTCCTTTAAGAGTGTGTTCTGTTTTGTTCCCACATTAGGCATTTTATTTCATCCTGCTTGCTCTTTCAATAGAATATTTAATTTGTCCTTTGTATGCCCCATAAAGACAGAGACTGTAAGTGAAGAGACTCTGGTTTTATCACAGTAGACTCACAGCACAAAGAGGGCTAACCTCAAACTTTATCTTGTTTGAGATTGTATGGGAGTTTAAATGACTCAGCAGTAGGGTTGCCCCAATATCAGATTTTTAAACTTAGATGTCATACTGGAAAAAAATCATCTAAATATCTAAAAATGGAAGTCCAGGGTTACCAGTAAAATGTGATATCTTGTTTTTCAAGCTCCTGCAAGGAACTTTTTTTCTGTGTTCAAATCTGGTTCCCAATGTCGACAAATCAGTACCCCTTATCTTTGCTATTTTTGTTCTATACGTATATATTATTGTGCAAAAGTCTAATTCAGGAATGATTTAATCCTATAAGGTAAGACTACTTTCACGAATAGAATTGTTAATGTGTCATTTTAATCAATGAACAAATACAAAGTGAATGAACATAAGATAAATTAAATCAACATTTGGTGTGACCACTCTTCGCCTGCAAAACAGCATCAACTCTTCTTGGTACACTTGCACAGTTTTTGAGGAAACTCATAGGGCAGGTTGTTCCAAACATCTAAAAGAACCTCAGACCTTGTGTGGATACTAGCTGGCTGTCTCTTTGTATCCCAGACTCACTTAATGATGTTGAGATCAGGGCTCTGTGGGGGTCATAACACACTCACAGGACTCCGTATTCTTCTCCCCTCATTGCAGCGCTCTCTAGCCTTTCAGTGAACAAACTGCCTTCTTCTACAGCCAAATACTTCAAATTATGACTTACCACTCCAGAGTGCCTCAGTTCCTATGTCTTTATGCACAGTCGAGTGGCATGGCTGTGTTCTCAGATATATAGGTTTGTCTCCAGTCTCCTAACTGTAGAGACAAAGCATTTCTTTCAGAATTTCAGTATTTTTCAATACTACCAACTACCCAAACACAAAAAAAGATTATCAACGTGTTTTCCATAGGTTTCAAAATTTTACCCTGGAAAGCTGAAATCTGTTTTATGTTAAATTAACTGATTATTTTTATCTTTATACAGTATGTTGTTATTTGTACTTAATTTGAATGTACTTTCAAAAACCCATCCATCTTCCCCCTTTAGCCTACTCATCCTTTTTCTGACCACACTTTGCTCTTATGAGAACATTTTGTGGTTGCAGGGAAAAGCCTAAGCGATAGCCTTTTGCCCTTTTACTGCTGTTGTAATTTTCATGAGGGGATGCTTGATGAGTTCCTGGCGACAAGTGCATCAGCAACAAAGCTAATGGTTGTACTTTGACTACATTATATCTCAAAATAAAGGGCCCACAATGCTTAAAACAGTGGTAGACAAGTCCAAAAAACAAGCATTTATTATTTTACTGGGGTTGCTACTTAAAGAATTGTTCCTAATATCCATTATGGGGACATTTAAAAACTCATTTTAGCCAATGATATAGTTATACCTATTTTTAGTGTGAGTAGCACAAAGTCTCTCCTGTGCTAGAATTTTATTTCAAGGTTGGGGCAAGACAGTCTGCTCAGCTCTGCCCCCCTCTGCTGTGTACTTGTTTATTTTTTAATGATGACTCTTTTCAACAAAAAACTGCACTCCACAAGACACTTCCTCTGATCAGTAAACCATTGTTTTTTGTTTCACAGATGATACAGAAATGCTGTTAAAAGAGGAATTCCTGATGCGTGCTGCAAATACTCACATAGCATTCTGGGATCATTCGAACTGCAAACCAGAAAGGAAGTGAAGAAGATTCTTCAGGTATTCGAAAAAGTTTCCTTGTTAATCTAATCTTGTTAATCTAATCTAATCATCTCCACACAAACTGTCTCAGAGTCAGAGAAGGTGGACAATAAGTGAATAGGAAGGGCTAACCGCAGGGATAATAGAACTAGATTCTCTAGTCTACTGCCGGACTGAACGGTATTGGGAAAAATGTATTACATTTTTTTTTGCCTCTGTGACATATGATGCAAAATTTTTGGTCCCTGTAAATACTAAATGGTGTCAGCCACAGTGATAAATACACATAAACACAGAATGGAGGCAGTAAAAACATTTCTTAATAAATTTTACAAGTGACTTCAATAACATGACTTAAAGCATAAGTGACTTAAGAGCCTTTTATAGGCTAAATAAGGCAAAATAAGAAAAACTGAAAAGATTTTGAATCATGTGGCTGACATTTCATGTCCTACGATGAAACTATTGCACTTGTACACATTGCTATTGTGATGTCAAATCAATACAGTGAGCTGAAAAAAAGGAAAGCCAGATTCATATGAAATCTCTCAGGATCCAAAAAAGATATCATTAAACTGAAATAAGGGGATGAGATGATAATTGTCTTACTTTCATTTGCACAGCAATCAATTTTGTGATCAAATTTCTCAGACTGGAGATGCCCTGCTGGGTACAGAAGGGGTGGTGAATGCTTCCACGAGGGGAGAGTTGTGTGTTCAGAGAGAGGGGAGACATGTCAGAGGACATGGCCTTGAAAAAAAAAAAATGCTGGTCTGAAGTATGTGCCTGTTTCTTTAAGGTTCCTTCATCAACATTTATCATTATCATTCATCCTTTACCAATTATGGCCTCACCTATGGAGAGATGAGTTCACTGGACAAGGCGGTATGGTGCTCACGGTACCCGAGCATGCAGACAAAGTTGGAGTCTTGAGGTCCCTGGTCCTACTAGTCTTGCTGTTCTCTTGCGAGGCTTGGATAATGACGAGTGGCCAGAGACGCTGGCTGGACTCCTTTGTGACTATTTCCCTTTGACGCATTTTTGAGTATTGTTTTGCAAGACCGTGTGTCTAATGCTGATGTGCACCTAAGCGCTTTCCTCGAACTGATCCAGCTAACCGTGTACTGAGTGCCTCAGACCTGGTTGGACCAGGCCACGGGGGGCGACCATATGCATCATGGAGGGGTCAGCTCAAAGGAAACCTGAAGAGTTGATCAGGTCTGGATGAAGGCTATCAGGAGGCCGGAGTAGTACAGGGACCAAGTTGACAAGGTGAAGTGCCAAACAAGCATGATGCTCCCACACCTGACCTGACCTGACCTTTAACAACATATCGCAATGCAGCTGGCATTGTTGGTTTTTGTGGTTGTTTTTATTTTGTTTTAATTTCTGAGTTGTCCTTGCTCATGCAAATGTATCATGCAAAAATCCAATTCCACAAACTCATAACTTGGACAAAAGCAATTTTGACAGGTTTTACAAATGGATTAATTTGCAGTCACCCATGACCAAACATGAATGGCCAATGTACTGTATAAAAATTAAATGATTATGCCATCATTTCCTGAAGTCAGTTTTAGATATCCATTATTGCTTCTGTGAGACATGGAAATGAATCTGAATTTCCTTTTTTTTTTACTCACGCTGGATATTGTTGAGCTCTCAGCTACTGTGTAAAAACACTGAACACACTGCACTTGACTATTTGCACCTGAGCACTGTTTTATTTTACCTTTTACTAAAGTCTCAGTCCGGGGAGAAATGCACTCTGCCACTGTTTTTAATTCCTGGGTTTATTATGTAATAGCTATATTACAGCCTCAGCCTACACGTGTGGTTGCATCTGTTCCTCTACAGAGATTAATTTTTTCATTTTTTAAATTCAACTTAAATCAAGTCCTTGCTTACCACACACCCAAGAAATGATGTAAACAGTCAAACACACCAGTTTGGTTTGGATAGTTTTCAGTGGTTAACAAATAAAGAAACCCACACATAAATGAAGAGTTTGACTAGTAGCATCGATTTATTAAAAAACAATGAAAATGGAAATACAAGACTTTTGCCAAACAGTGGTGGTTTGTACATTCTGCCATTTATCTTGGCTTTTATTCGCCAGAACTATAACTACCTGTAAATTCCAACATTAGACCTAAAAGATTATAATGCACCCTTACATTTTATAGAAAAGAATTATCCAATCAAAATATTCTGCAGCTTGTCTTTTCATTCAAAGCAGAGATAACAACATCAAACCAGTACCTGCACCTCCTCATCTTCTTGTTATCACTGTCAGTTTTATTGTAATTGGACATATTACTCCACTCTGTGTCATATCACCCACCTGCTCCTGTGCTGTACCACATGACTTGCTGATGTCAGCCAAGGCTGGGAACCTGTAGACAAAATGGTGTTTGTGCGTCCATCCAGCAGAGTGAGCATGTGTGGGCAATGTAGGGGGGAAAGAGAGGGAGACAATTAAAAACATGGCGTCAAACCATCATGTTATATCTTCTCATAGGCGTGTGTTTGTGTGCGTATTTTAAAAAAACATTTCCCGTCATATGTATTTGTGAAGTTCAGTGAGGAAATTAGCCTCTGTATTCACCGGGGTCCTCCCACCCCTCTGTCTTCTTCTCTTATCCGCCCACATGTATCGTCTGAGGGAGAAAAAAATAGTGCAGAAGGTGACGCTCCTCCAAAGGAACAGAGAAGGAGAAAAGGCTCAGAGAGAGAGGGAGAGAGAGAGAGAGAGGAGGCATCTCCATTGAAACATTTTGGAATTTAAAAAAAAAAAAAGAGAGAGAGGGGGAGACAGAGGAAGAAGCTGAATGGTAGCTACACCCTGCGCCTGGAAGCGTAGAGACACTGTAACAAAGGCTGGCAATTATTTTTTGGCAATAACAAAGAAGTGGGAGAGGAAAGAGGAGAGGGGCTCTGAAACCGAGGGACATATAAGAGAGACAGAGAGAAAAGAGCCAGATTTCAGGGGGACTTCTGCTTCATTTTCATCCGAAAGACTCATCCCTTTGCCATCATCAGCATGACCATAAGCTATAAGTAACAAGCGGCAATAACGAGAGCTTTTTTTAAGCAACACTCGCGCGTAATCCTGTTTTGTTTAAAATAGTCGTCTTTTGAGAAAAATAGCTCAGCTGAATGCCTGCGAGAAACTGGATACAGTCTGAAATCGTAAGAAAAGAGCGGGCTAAAGAAAGAAAAACTACATTTTGATTGATCGGTAAAGCTTTTGATGTGCGTGTCCCTGCACGCGCTCCAAACGAACCTGAACCAAGTGAGTATGAACCGAATCTCTGTGTTTAAATGTATGTATTTTATTTTATTGTGGCTTTTTTTTGCGTTTACTCCTCTCATAACCGAGCTTTTCCTGCTGGGCAGCTCGAAACGGAGGATTGGAAGAATTCGGCGTCCAGCCTGCATTCAACAAGTATCGTTAAATTCACATTAGCTGCGATTTATTGTCTGTCTTGTAGCCTTGATGGATACTCAAAGAAGCATTATGTGATTAAAAACACTCAATCATGCTTCCTGAACCTACGCACTGTATTTTTACTTTTAATTCTATCTTCATATATCAAAAAGCTGCACTTTTACGCAGCCATATTTTATAACACCTTGAAAAATAATGTAAAAAAATTCTTACATTTCATTGCACAAATGGTGGGTGTTTCCCCATCTACACCACTAGATCAGAGCAGCTCCATGCCTCTGAGGGGAAAATGAGTGTGTAAGTGTGTGAACGTGTAGCATCATTTGGTGACTGTCTGCATGTGCATCCATGTGTGTTTTTATTTGTGTTTTTGTTTTTCTTGCCATCATTGTGTGTGTTTTTGTGTGTTATGCGCATGCAGCAGTGGGTAAGTGTCAAGGCCTTAGAGGGAAAAAAATGGAGGTTTGATAAAGAAAGGAGGGTGAGATGGGCTTACACACAAACACACACACATACATATACAAGGGGGCGAGAGGAGGAGGGAGAAGAAGGTGTGATGGAGATGGTGGGGTTGGGGTGGTAGGGTGTAGCGGAGCGTAACAACAGGAAGGACATCGTGTCACTGAGAGCTCTTCCAGGAAGTCTTTGGGGGCAGTTAAAGATCAGTCTAGACGAGGTTCTTCTCCACCTCCTCTTATATCTCAGTCCATCTTTTCCCCGCATCGCACCCTCCAGTTTCATAACCCCTCTCCTTCTACTTCGTCTTCTTCCATCACTTCCATGCTTCGCTTTAACTCCAGCATCTTCTCTTCCTCCATTTGCACCCTCCTCCACCAACACCACCTCCTCCTTCTTCTCAAATCCTGCATTATAAATCTACAGCTGATGCTATTTTTAGATTGAGGGTAACCCAGAAAACACCCCTTCGATTTTAGAGAAAAAAAAAAAAATCCCCTCCAGAGACAGACAGTGGCATGCTGTCAGAGGGATGTGAGAGTTGTGATGGGGTTAGAAAAAGAGGGCGCTGCTGGTTAAGCAACCGGGGGAATAAATCTATTTTGAGGGCCATGATTTGATTACGCATCTGCCGTGTCCTGTTGGTTTTCTTTTTCTTTGCTCTGACCCTTTCCTCTCTCCTTGGTTTTGTTAGTTTTTCCTGCTGAGAACTTTCCCTCCATCTCTTTACTGATTCACACCTTGATCCGGCTTAAACATTGACCTTGAGCCTCAGTTTTCTACGGAAGCCCTCAGCCAACGTGCATCGATACATCTTACTTGAATCAAGTTTTGGTGACTACGTATGTTAAGTTTACCTAAGAGCCGCAAAAATGAACCCAAGATCCCAAAAAAATAGTTATGTATTACCTGAAATCCAGCTTAAAAAAGCTCAACTAGAAGTGCGTCAAGAGCACAGACCTCTGCCAAGGCATTTCTAACAAAAAATCCCTGGATCCCAGTTTGAATCACTGCCAAAACCTAATCACTTGTGCCATGACCAACATCACCTGAAAAAAATGAAAACTGAAATACAAAATTTCATTACAATCTGTCCATAACTTCTCGAGTTATCTTCTATCAGACAGACAAACAGATGAACAAAGACCTGCAAAAGCATAACCTCCTTGGCAGAGGTAATAGCGCAATAAATGAGTCAAATATCTAAAGAAAACAATCAAAATTCCATGTTATCAAAAAATAACGGTAAAAAAATAAGTCCATTTGGTGCTTCCATAGTATGTATCCCCTTTGATTGTATGTATGGCCATCATTTAATCAAATTCTTTGTCTCTGAAAAACGCCTTAACCTTGACTTTTTACCAGTGGGTAACATGTAATTCCTTTCATCGCCCTTATTTTCAATCTTTTGTTTTAGCTGTTCAGACCTAAACCCAACCTTTTCTCTGTAAAGAGTCTTTTTTAGGACTTTTCATCCTTCAATGCTGTATAATTCCTGGCAAATTCAAACATCAGAAGTCAGTGTTATAACACTTGAATAGTCCGTCTGTTTCATACCTCTCTGTTCATCCCCCTTTTCTTTTAATAATTGTTTTGTACCTCGCAGATCTGAAGTCATCTCCTTTTTGATGGAAAGAGGTTTATGGTGTTTTTACCAGCTGGTTTAATCTGACTCCTGTTTAGTCTATAGGCTACATTGGATTTCAGCAGCGTACGTCTGTCTTGTTCAAAGCCCTTTTCCAAATTTTAGCTTCATCACCATATTCCTTCTGTTTTATTTCTTCATGTTTAAATCCAAACCCATGTTTTGGTAAGGATCCCTATCTGTGACTCTCCAGTCCCCGGTCATGTCTAAGTCCTGGGTAATTCAGTTGTCAGAGCACTGAAACTCTTCTTCTTCTATGTCTGCTCAACTGTTGCAAAATTTCTCATTTCATCTAATTTTTTATTCAGTCCTTTGTTGTATTTTCTCCGATTTGACCTCTACCTTTTGTTACTGTGAATTTTTCCTCTTCTTCTTCTTCCCCATGATTATGTCTAATTCCTGGAGAGTTAACATTTTTGGGGTCAGTGCAGACGCTATTATTGTCCGTCTTACACCCTTGCTCAAAATCACACCTTTTACTCTGTTTTTCTTTTAATCTTTTGTTTTATCATCTCAAATCTGAAGCCTGCTTCTACTTACTGAGAAGAGCTTTTCTTGACGTTTTAACCTTTGGTTACATCTAATTCCTGGCTTGGACGAATGTCACTATAGTAGTCCATCCCTGTTGTTTAAAATCTCTACTGTTGTCCCTCTTTACATCCTAATCTTTCATTTTCTTTACTAGATTAAAAGTTCTTGTAACTGTAAAGAGCCTTTCATGACTGTCCAGCTTTTGGCTGCATCTAATTTCTGTCTGGTTTGCCTGTCAGACGTCAGTTTGTGACTTGTTTACTCTCCGTCTGCCCCTGTTGTTTAAAATCTCACTTTCCATCCCCTTTTCCTCATGATGTTTTTGCAAAGAGCTATTTTTAACTGTTTTAGCCTCTTAGTTACATCTATGCTCAGTTAATTCAAATGTCAAAGGTCAGTGTTTTACCTCTGTCTACCCCCTGTTTTTCAAGACCTCTTTTTCTCTTTCATTTATATTTTTCATTTTATTGTCTCAAATTTAAACCTGCATCATGTTTCTGAAAAGAGCTCTCCTTTTCTTCTTGACTCCTCAGTTTTATCTATATCCTTACTACTTTAGACAAAAAGACAGCATTGAACTCTTTCCATCTCTGTCTGCACCTGTTGCTTTAACATCTTATCGTTCAACCTCTTCCCCCCTAATTTATTATTTTATTTTCTTCTATTGAAACTCAATTTCCTGTCATTCTGAAAAACCCTTGTGACTTGTCTTGTCCTTTTTGCCTGTCTTTAAATTGTCACCTTTTATGCTCTTCTTTAATGTTTAACTTAACAAGTTCAAATCAAATGCACTTTTAATGTAAATACCATTTCTTGATTTTTCAACCCCTTTGGCTACATCTAATTCCTGGGCTAGGTCAAACATCAGAAGTCAGCGTTCCTCACTCACAGCCTCTATGTTCAGAGTTCCTTTTTTTTTAATCCCTTTTGTTTTCTGCTCTTTATTTATTTTGCTTAGACTCAAACCCAACTCCTCATGTCTATAAAAAGCCTTTCTTGGCTGCATCTAATGCTTGGCAAAGTAAAACATCAGAATCAACTTTGTAACTCTTTTCATCTCTGCCCCTGTTGTCTAACTTTTCATCCCCTTTTTCTGTCAAACTGGTTTAATTTACTCACATACAGACCCAATTACTGGTTTATGTGAAGAGCATGTCATTTTTTTTTTCACTTTTCAGCTTCCCCTAAATTCTCTTTAATGTAAATGTCAAAAGTCAGCATTGTAACTCTTAAGCACCCTTTTCCCTTAATCTTTTATTTCACTTAGTCACATTTAAACCTTTCATTTTTTTCTGTTATGCACGTTATAACTCCCGTGTCATATCTATCTCCTGGTTAGTTCAAACATCAGAAGTCAGCACGGTAAATCTTTTACTTTGTATCTAAACTCCCTGCTAAAATTTTAATCCTCCATCCCTTTTATCTGTCCTTATACTTCATTTCATTGACTCAGATTCATATTTAGTTTCTTGTTTCTGTATAGATCTCTCTTCATGACTTTGATTCATATGATAGAAGTCAGAGCAGAACTTTCATTCTCTCGTTACAAATCTAATCTTTAAGACCCTTTTTCCTCTTGACTTTTATTTACTCAGTCACATCAAGCTAAAGCAGAATGTATGAAATACAGTAAGACTGAGTCCAGATCTTTTATTTGACTGTTTCACTCCTCTGTTACAGGTGGAGGCTGTATAATTATTACATAATAAACCAGAGGAAGTGAAAACCTGAGCATTTTTAAAGAGCATTTTCTTTAAAAGCACTTGTTTCTCTGTGAACTGAGAGTTTGGTAAAAGTTGTCTTGTTCTTCTGCTCCACAAGCCCCTTCCAACATTAATATAAAAGAAACTGGATTTTGCAGGACATGGCACCTTTACATGCCACTTTGTCTTTCAGCAAACAGCTTTAGTCCTGATTTTTATGCCCCTTTGTCACGTCTAATTCCTTGTTAGATTAAATGTTAAAAGTCGCCGTGGGACCCATTGCTCTACGTCTGTTCCCCTTGTTCTAAATCTCGACCCTCATCTTTCTGTTCCCTCCTAATCTGTCATTTTATCTTCTCAAATTTAAAACCAGTCTCTTAAGAATAAACATTTTAATGCCTTTTTAAAAAATCCTTTGTTACAGTTGTTCCTGACGTCAAAAATATGTTCAATTGCATTATCCCTTTGGCAACTTTGTGTCGAATCTTACCTTGCAACTCCTTTTTCTCTCATCTTTCCTCTTGTTTATTAAGTTTTAATTGGATTAAAAACAATTATTTTGTTCTCTAAGGATCCTTGTATGTCATGTTCTTCCTTCTTAGTCATGAGTAACTCCACACTGTTCCTCAAATCAGGGGTCTGCACAGTAAGAAGTTTATGCTCAGTAATTTAAAACCTCATCTTAATGCACTTTACCTCTTGTATTTCATTTAATTTTCTGCAATTTAAACACATCCTGCCAATCTCTTGTTTCTGAGCAGGGTTAGTCTTAGTAACTTTAATCTCCCCTCATCACCACACCTCTTCATCAGGAGACGGTTAATAACTGATTTGCTGTGCGTCTGATGCTTTTGTTTTAAAATTAACCCCTATACCCTGCTATTGTGAACACCCCCTTTGCCCTCTTTGCAGCTTTATTCTTGGTCATGTCTAACTGCTGGTGACTTCATGTACTAATAGTCAGAGCAGTAATACTTGTTATACTGAAGTATCTTCATCTGTCATCCTTCTTCTTAATCTCACCTTCCAGCCCCTTTTCTCATTCAGCTTTGTATTTTCTTAGATTTGTACCAGACTTAAATCCCGCTTCTTGTTTTTGTTAAGAGCCTTTTTTTAAACTCTTAATAGTAAAGTCAACATTTTAACTTGTTTACACCTGATCCCCTTATTCGAATCTCACCTGTCATCTTCCTTTCTCCCTTTCTGTCACTTTATCCACTGAAATATCATCCTTCACCTCTCTGAATGCAACCCACCTGTAACTTCTTTCTTCTTGTGGGAACATCTAATTCCTGACGTGTTCAAAGGTCAGAGGTTAGCAAAGTAAAACTTTTACTGTCACCCCCTTTATATCTGCACATCTTATTCTCTGGAATTTAAACTTGACTTCTTTTTCCATGTGTGTTTCTTTCGTATGTGGGATTCCTTTTTTAAAGTCTGGGCTACATCTAATTCATGGATAATTCAGACGTCAGAAGCCATTGCAAGGCTCCTTGCTCCCAATTCCACCTTTCCTCCCCCCTAACTTTTGCTAATATTTAATTACTCAGATTAAAACCAGACCTCCTACTTCTCTTTTTTTTGAGGGCAACTACTTCCATCTTATTTGTTATGTAGTAAACCCCTCAACAACCCCTTTTTCCAAAGGTCCTCATTCGTGATGCTGTCACCTTTCGGTTGGGGTCTAATTCCTGGCTAGTTCAAACAGTGTTACTGTCCGTCTGGTGTCCTTGTTTTACATTTTGCCATTTATCCCCATTATCCCACCTGATCTCTCAAATTCATTTCTCAGATTCAGACCAGTTTCTTGTTTCTGTAATGAAAAGTCTTTGAGATTTTTTTAATCTTACAGTCGTGTCTAATTCCTGGCTAGTTCTTTCAATTTGTCCCCACCGTTCTCTCTTTTCTTTTTCTTTCAACTTTTTATTTTTCAGTTTTCAACAGAACAGCTACATACAAACTCAGAGTAGTACTGAAAAAGTAAGAAAAAATAAAATAAAATAAAATAAAATGGTGGGGTTGTTATTGATCAGAATTAGTCAATGACAATTGTGCTAGATGGGGTCATGATAGGCAATGTCTTTTGTATTCATTCTATTTTTCCCAGCGTTGATCATAAAGTCCTGCCTTCAGTCTTAGATAGTGAGTCAATTTTTCCATGGAGCTTATTTCCTCAACTATATCCAACCACTGTCGTGGTAGAGGAGGGTCACATTTCCCCCAGTTCCTTGTAATGGCTTTTTTGCATGCCATTGTCAAAACTTTGAAAAGATAGACATCTTCCTTTTGAATTATATCACCGTTCTCTCTTTTCATCCAAATTGTTCTGTATCTATTTCAATTCAAACCAAGCTCCATTTTAATGACTGGATGCTTTAACAAAACAGTTTTGTCCAATAGATTTTGTCTGATTTCTGGATTGTGTGCTTAACAAGTTTGACACATCTGATTACTTTGTTTCAAATCTCATTCTTTCCATCATTCTTTTTATTTTTGCAGATTGAAGCCCAGCCCTTTTCTCCAAGGAGCCTTATTTGTGTCTTTTCTAGCTTTTGGTTATGTCTAATTCCTGGCTGGTTTTAACATCAAAAGTCAGCTCAAAAGCAGTTTTATTCTCTGTCTTGTGTCTTTGTTCCAAATCTCATCTTCTTTTATATCTAAACTCCTGAATTATCACCCCATTAACTTAATTTCAAACCCAGATCTTTGTTTTTTTTGTCAGTGGTCTCATCTGTGAGTTTTCGACCTACTGGCTAGTTGGATAGTTCAACCCCCAAAAGTCAGTGTCACTTCTACTCTCCATTTCTCCCTATTATTCCATAACTTTCATTCATATTTACTCAAATTAAAACCCAATCCTCTTGTTGAGCTGTCTTTAAAATGACTTTTTCAACTCTTGTTTACATCTGTTTCCTAGTGCTATAACAGGTGTAACTTTTAGTCTGGCATATTTATCACTAATCTCTCATTAAAACCTGTTTTTCTTCATGATTTATTTCTTCCCTGATGAAACCCATCTCCTTTCCTCTCAAAAGCCCTCTTTGTGACTTTCATGCCTCGTGGTCGTGCCAATTTCCTGCCTGATTCAGACATCCAAAATCAACTCAGTGAGACTTTTCTCCTTTATGGGTCTTTGTTCTCCTTTTCATTATGATGTCTTTCCTTCACTCTTTTACAGCGTTAAGTGAAATTTGAACCCAACTGTATGGAGCATTTAAGGGCTTTACCCATAACATTTTAACCTCTCGTAATGTCTTAATTCTTAGCTCTTTCGAATTCCACCAGTCAGCCAAGTAACAACCTATCTTCTGCCTGACATTCTTATTATAAATCTCACATTTCAGCTCCTTTTTGTTATCTTTAATTTTAATGTCTAAAACGAAAACCAGCCTCTCCATTTACAGATCCTCATTCAAAACTTGTCTTTATCTCCTAGTTACTTTTAGCCCCTATCTATGACTCTTTAACCTGGTTTTATCTTAATCAGCTGAGTCTAATTCCTGATTAATTTAAACATCAGACATCTGCAGAGTAAACATTTTAAATTTTAGCTCTAATTTGCTTTTGTTATCCTAATTAGTCATTATTACTCTGACACACAGGATGACCCTTTCAGTATATTTCACTGGTCCATCAGTAAAGAGCCCATAGAAAGTGTTTTAGACAGGGCAGAACCTTTCAAAAGCACATCTGGCAGGTGACTGGATGATCTGGATATTCTTTCTATATAGAAGCTTGTGATGTTGTTTGTTTCTTATCTAATAAATGTGGCTGAGATCTGAACAAACTGCTACTGAAGCTGGTAGCATCAATGCTAAACTCCGTATCAGCAGTTAATTTCTGCTGTCATCTCCCGCTCGTAGCTCCCACCTCTTCCTGCTTTAAAGGATTCAGATAGGGCTGTGCTGCTTTGGGCAGAGCACAATCTTTGTAGATTGAAGCTTTGCAAGATGGATCCCATTTTGTTAATTTTTTTCCACATATAAATCTGACTTCTTTATCTGCAAAGCTGTTTTTGTGAGTTTTCTATGCAAACAACAATAGTCTGTGCATTAACACTTAGATGTTCCCTCTGGCCATTTTGATAAAAAAATCCTATTTCAGTCCTTTTATCGAGCCCTTACCCTGTCTTTTTGCTCACATCAAATTAAACAAAAGTTCTTTTTACTATCAAGAGCCTTATCGGTGACTTTAAAACCTCTTGGTTATGTCTAATGCCTGGCCAGTTCAAACGTCAGACATCAGCATATTCCCGACTTTATTTTTTGCTTGGCATCCCTGTTCAAAGCAACACCCATAAATGTTTTGTTTCTGGATTCAGTATTACCAGGCTCACTCAAATGGTTGAAATCAGTGCTGAAATGACTTCTAACATTCTTGTCCCAATTGTCTTTATTGAACCCCCCTCTTTCCTCTGGCCCTCCTTTTCCTCCTTAGACTGAAACCCTACTTCTTTCTCTTGAAAGTTGTATTTGTAATTTTCTTATCCCTCAGTTGTATCTAATCCTTGTGGGTTTAAACACCATAAATCAGCTCAGTATCACTTTTACTGTCCTAACATCTGTAATCCAAATCTAATTTTTCATCCTGTTTTAATCCCCTTCTCTTTCACTCTGTTTAGATTCAAAAGCCTTATCAGTGACTTTCTAGCTTCATGGTCATGTCTAATTCCTGGCCAGTTCAAACCTCATAATTAAGCCCAGTTACTCTTTTATTACCATTTAGCCCTTTTGTTACAAATCGTCGCACTGTTGGGTTATTATGGTCCTAATCATGCAGGAAATGCTGTGTCGTTAATTAGAAGTCGACGGGTTTAAATGGCCTGAGAGGAAGCAGGGATTTATCGAGGTTAAAGCTCTTTGCTCTTGATCTAAACTCTCAAAGAGCGGGATTTAAAAAGTTAAACGCCGAGTGCTCAGATTCTAAACCAGGTCCAAAAATAGAGCTCCTCCTCCTGACATGACACCCTATCCCTCTGCTCTATTCCTGTGCTTTATTCATTTTCACGGTTTTTCAGATCTCTTATGCAGTCATCACCTCTTCACTTTCTCTCTTTATGTCCCTTGCACACCCCCTTCCTGTGGGCATATCTGCTGAAAAAAAATCCTATCTAGTTGTGCCTCATTTCTGCTTTTCTACTCCTGAAAATGGCCTTATGTATTAATCATCCTCTCTACCAGCTAAGAGAAGCCAACCAGGAGGGAGAAGTGATTCTTCCTCTTCTATGATGGAGGGAAAGTACACTGGAGGGGGCTCATGGCTGGCGAGGGAACGCAGCAGCATCTTGAGGTGGAGGGATTAGGGGTTGACCAACATGCACAAAACCCCCCGAGTGTGTGTTTTGCTGCAGTATGTGAGGACTGGTTCAACCCTGGAGATCTCCCCCCTGGTGTTGCAGAGTAAAAAAGCTGGCCCCTCGTAGATTTCCTCTTTTTTCCTGCCTGCCTAATTGAGTGGTGCAGGGATTACGTTTTTCTGTTGCTAAACCCAGGAGTTAGCATTGCTCTTTTTCCTTAACCAAAAGCATATGGGACTTGTCAGTGCGTTCTTGAATAATTGCTGATAAAAAGGTTTGTGGAGGAAAACATTTTAGGAAATGTGCACACATGGTCTTCAAAAGTTTGACTCTGACTTTATCTACTTTTAAGCTTACATGTAGTCGACAGAAGAAAAAAGCTATTATCAAGCTATTACTAAACTGCATCATGGTGGTTTGACTTAGAGGAGGCAACAGCACTCTCTATGTATAATTCCACATAGTAACCTCAAGTTTGAGAATAATCTTCTCATCCAGTTACCTAATGAAGTTGGCACCCATGGCTCTGACTATCATGCATATAATATTGTTAATTAAAAAAACAATAAAAGTTATTTTATTAGTTTCCCCAGCCATTTTTGTAGTCCTTGTAAAAGTCTGTTAGTCACCATTCTTTTAGAAACACAAACATGCTTAAAAATTTAGAATTTGTGCAAAGTCAGACCAAAGTCAAATCTCCTATGTAAGTGTTTTATCATGGACCTAATTTCAGGCATTCGTCTTGAAAGCAATTTTAAAATCCAATAGACTCTATGCATCAGCTCTCTCAAGTATGTGCGTCTTTTGGTGTAGATTGTGAGTAATGGTGTGCCCCTAGAGATCTCCCCACTGGTGTTGCAGAGTAAAGAAGTTGGCCACTTGTAGATTTCTTTTTTCCCCTACTTACTTAATAGAATGGAGAGGAGATGACGTTTTTTTGTTGGCCAACCCAGAAGTTAGCATCACACTGGTTCCCTCAAGGAAAAGCACATGAGATTTTTTATATTTTCTTGGTTAATTGCTAATAATGTTTGTGGTAAACAGAAGTTTAGGAAATGTACAAGTTGTTTCTTTAAAAGTTTGACTCTAACTTTCAAGACTTTAAGCTTACATGTCATCCACTGAAAAAAAGCCTATTATCAAGATATTGCTTAACTACAGCATGGCAGTTTGACTTAAAAGCAGCAACTGCACTTCCACCATGCAACATCATAAACAATTCTCTAATCAGATGACCAGATGAAGGTGGTCATAGGCTGTGGCTATCATGTATATAATATCACTAGGGTTTACGTCATCTTTGTAGTCCTTGTTAACAGTCTGTTGGCAACCACTCTTTTAGAAACACCATTATGCTTTAAAATTCATATCAGATGCATTTTATGTGTCAAATTTAAACGTTTAGATCACATTTGCATGTGTTTATCACAAGGATTATTTCAGTTATTTTTCAGGAAAGCTATTCAAAAATCCCTTAAGCTGCAATTTTAATTACATGTCTTGTTTAATTCAGTACAGTTGTGTACAATTTGGAGTGGTTGAGTTTGCTTGCGTTTCCACTGACAGCTACGCAACTCAGGAGAAGAGGGTCATACAAGCTATGTCCAGCTCCTTCTGCACTTCCTTATACTCCGTGCAATAGTCTCATTTTTACTATTCATTTGGATCCACAGATGATTTAAATGCAGCCCGCTCTACTGTGCTCAACTGTGTTCAACTTACTGCTCTGTTGAGTTTAAGTGCTGCTGTGTCAGTGAAGTAATGCTAAGATTACTATTCATTTGGATCCACAGGTGATTTAAATAGTACAATATATTGAATTTGTTTCAGTGGCTGTCATGCAGGAACAGCTATTCTTGCAACTAATCAACAGCTCCACCCTTTGAGGCAGGAATGGTATGATCTGCTAAAAAAGTGGAACTGCAGGGATCGGTTGTTTTGGTACTTTCCCTATATTTAACAGTGTAATTACCTATAATTTTGTTGCGAACTGAACTGAATCGCACTGCTTGATGGAAACACTCCTGTAGAATTTGGGGCCTGGGAAGTGGAAGTGCTAAAATGCTAACCACATCTGTGTTTTAGAACACTTTCCCCGAAGTGTGTGTCTTTTGCTGCAGTGTGTTAGGATTGGTCTGCCCCTGGAGATCTCCCTGCTGGTGTTGCCGAGTAAAGAAGCTGGCTCCTCGTAGATTTCCTCTTTTTTCCTGCTTGCTTAATTGATTTCCTTTATAATGCCTGCTTTGGGAATTGAGCCTCATTATGAGGAGAGATGCCTTGTTTTTCTCTTAAGAATGACTCAATATTCAGCCATATTTTCCTCCATATTTTCCCTTTTTTTCTGTCCTGCTGCATCCATTCATGATATTTTTATTTTTACCATGTTCATTCTTCAAATTTAAACGCCACCCACTCCTCTCCACTCTCCTCGCGCTCCTTCCTTCCTTATCTGGCTACCTCTCGTGGAGTTACACATGATGAGGTGCAATGATGATTTTTTTTTTGTAAGAGGAGGGGAGGGCAGCGTGTGCTGTGACACCGCACAAAAAAGGGGGAGGTGACCGCAGTGCTTTTTTTCCACCGTGCTGCAGTGCCATGTTCTCTCCTGTTGGGGTCTCCTTAACACTAGGGAGAGAGAAAAGAAAGAGGGAGAGAGAGAGGGGATACGAGGGGGAGAGAAATGAGAAAGGAGGGAGGGAGGTGATATGGATGGAACAGCATGAAGCCTTGTGGAAACATCCTTTGATGAGGTAGCGGGTGGGAAAAAAAAAAATGGCTCCGCACCAGAAACACATTCGTAATTTGTGCGATTGCTCTCTTTCTCTCTCATGCTCTCCTTTTACTCCTCTTTTTAGCATGGCACTCTATTTTTAACCCCTTCCCCCCCTTTCTTTGAAGCCACTCAAGTGCAATCCTCCCTCTTTTCTCCTCTTTCTACCTCACCTGCCTTCCTCTTCTCTCCATCCTCCCCTCCATTTCATCCCTCCCTCTGTGATTGGTAAAGCTTTCTCTGTTTTTTTTCTCTCCGCCAACTGCTCCCTCTGTTCCGCATAGTCAGCACTCCTCCAAATTCCTCCCTCTCTTTCTCTCTCTCTCTCTCTCTCTCTCTTTCCTTCTCTCTTTCTCTAGTGTGCACACTTCTCCCCTCCCCCTGGTTACTGCTGCTGGTACCTCCAGTCAATGCATCCCATAATCCTGTGCTCCCTCCCCTCCCTCCCCCCTTTCCTTGCTGCAGTGTTTCTGCTAATATATATTAGCGTCAGCGCAAGATTCGTGCACGCGTCGTGTGCTTGCTTTCTCCTCTGTCCTGACCCCATTCTCTCTCTCTCTCTCTCTTTACCTATCAGTCCACTGCAGAAATGATCGTCCTCATAATGATTATTACACTCTTAATTTTTTTTTTTTTGTTGCAGCCAGGTGTATGTGAGTGTGACTCCCCCTCCCCTCCTCGTGTGAGTGCAGTAGTAGCAGGGTGGCGCAGGACATGGTGGCCGAGGCAGGAAATGCTGCAGGAGAGAGAGATAGAGAGAGGGAGTAGAGGTAGTGGGGGAGATTGTTTCTCCTCACAGCTTCTCCCCCCTCCTCTTGCTTTCTCACTCAGTTTTGTGTCTCTTTCTCCTCGCCTTCCCTCACTACTTGTTTTTTTTTCTCCTTTTCTCCATCTTAAACCCGATGCTCACTTGCATAGCTTCTCTCCATCCCCATCCTTACCTCCCCTCTTCCCTTCTTCTCTCTCTGCTGTTTTTTTTCTTCCTCCCAGCGCTCACACTGCTGTCAGAGATAAAAGTGTTGCACTGGCCCTTTAAGACGTGCTCCTACCTCCCCTGTTTTTGGAGCTGAAAACTGCGGACCTTCTGCTGAATTACTACTGGAAGGCATCATACTAATGTAACCAAAACTTGTAAAGATGCGTTTTATAATTTTTTCGTGATATTAATATAAATTTCTAGACCTGAAAGTGTCATAAATCCTTAGGAATGCTGGAAAAAATCTGTTAGCACCATACGCAAATCAAAATTGTTAATTTATATGAGTAAATAGTAGAGGTTGAAATCATCAGTGGCCCCACAATATGATGTTATTGTGATACTTGAGTCCTGATTTGATTTCATTGCAATTCTTCATATCTTGTGATGCTTAAATATTGCAATATAGTGCGATTTTTAACTTTTTCCTGGTTGCATTTACATCCTAAAAGAACAAAATGACCAAATCACATTATATTTGATAAGAAATATGCTGTATCACAGTATATTCAAGTCACATCAATCAATTTTGTTTAACACTGGAGCAAAACTCACAGACTTATATCAACACATTTCAGTTTAAAGCAGCCCAATCTGCTGTGCTCAGCCTCTCTTCAGCTTTTAGCTGTACTGCTCTGTAGGGCTTCAGTGCTGCTGTGTCGGTGAAGTAATGCTAAGATGGAGGCACATAACAAAAGCCCTTGTTTTCCAAAACATGGTGAGGCCTTACGTCTTTGCACATACAGTCATGGATTGAGCCATTTTGTTAGCTGGCTCAGACTCTTAAAGCAGCTTTGACAAGCTGAGCATCTCAAGCATTGGCTGTTTTTTCAACGGGGTTAGCTTAGCATGAGCTTTGTTGTTGACAGCTTTTGCTTTCCCTTGGTTTTGCCAAGCAAGGTGAGCCCTATGTCCACTGTATTTTATTTTTGTGCGTCACTCCTTATAATCTCCATGTGTCATGCCCATCTCTTATGCCCCTTCAAATGTAGTGTACGCAAAACTTGACACTTATTTTTGTTTATTTTGTATGAAATTAACTTATTTTATGATATATACATATTTGTAGAAAGTTCAACTATAGAAATCTCAAATATTTCCTTAAGTTTTCAAAGAAAGAGAAAAACATAATTTTGTGGGAGATACATGGGGGTACAATTGCTACCATTTGTTTGATGGTTGCGTGACAACATGAAGTAATGTGTGAAAGGCTTCTGGGCAAGTAAGCGTGACTTGCCTCTGTTGCTGTTCTTTTGCTGTATCGCATTCATATTTAGTGCTGCCTACCTGTGATGGACCATCTCTACTCTTTGCCTGCTGTCTGCTCTGTCACCCAAACCTTCTCTTTTAGAAATGAGGACTCTGGTCAACAGAAACATCTCCCCATGAGATGTCTTCACTACACACTACACTATTACATGGCTAAATTTCATAAAATTAGGGAAGAAGAAAACATCTGAAACTGACTCCCTGATTTCTGCAAAGCATGCCCCAGAATGCTTTGCAATTTCCTACCCCAAACTATGAAGGCAAACCAGGAAGTCCTTTTTAAACATTTTTCTCTGTCATTATTCAAAGTTTTTCAACAAAACTGAAATACTGGTTTTCTGTTTTGTATACAAGCCTCATAGAGTGACATTTTGACTGAATGAAGTCCTCAAGTAGAAGAACAGTAAACAGTGAAAGGGGGTGGTAGTAACTTGGTTATTATATCTCAACTCATCTGTTTTTTTGTTTCCTCAAAAGCCCCCTGGTGGCTGAATATTACATACTGTGCCTTTAAAATTCCAAAATAATTCCACAACAGATTTAACTTTGCATTTCTTATGTGTCTGTCCTGCGCTGCCATGTCAGAATGTCAGCTTCCTGTAGCAGCTGACACTTCTCTGTGTAACAAGTTTATCTTAGCATTAAGTGTTTTAACAGCAACACTTACCGAATTCTCTTGTGATGGCTCAGTCATGGCTGCTGCCGTCACAAAACATGGACCATTGCAGCTGTGGAAAAAAAGGATTTCTCCTGCTTAACAAAAACCGTTGGAATTATTTTTTGTAATGTGATTAAGTGCTTAACTGAATATATATATATACCAAAAGATTGGTCACATTAACTCAATTTGGCATTTCAAAATAAAAGCTCTACGTATTGTATCTTTAAGTATATTTTTAAATCAATAAACTGGTCTAACATGACTCGGGTGGAACAAAAAGGCACTTAACCACAGTTACAGACTTGTGGCCGTCCGAGTATAAAATATTCAGCAGCTCGCCAATAAGATACACAAGCCAATGAAGTAGAAGTAAAAAGGGAGGCAGAGGCAAAGTGCAGCCAAAAAAAGAAAACTAATGGATAAAAGTTTGAGACCACAGAGGGTTGAAAAGTTGATCATCCTGCTGAAGTTTGTCCCGGAGAAAAAGACTGAGAGGGAGAGAGGGGTGCTGTCCAAGGTGCTGAAATCTAATCCAGCCAACAACAGGAACTGGCCTGAAGGAAATCCATCAGGACAGAGCCGACAACAGACAAAGATCTTTACTTAACACTCAACTCTACCTCCACACCAGGGATGGGCTACTGGCAGCCCAGGGGCCACATGAGACCCATGAGACTCAGTGCCGCCCCTAATCATTTTCACTTATATCATAAAAAGTTTAAAAACCTGCCATTAAGGTTTAAATGGCATTTTCACATTCACAAAGACCAAATGTGTAAAAGATTAGACTTTAAAAAAAAAAAAAAAATTCAGTTGTTTCCTACTTTAATGCTTTTTTGATGAACAATAATCTTTAAAATACTTTTTTTTTTTTTTTTTTAAAGATTTCATTACTTAATAAATTAATTTGAAGAGGTTATTCCTGAAATAATCTATATATCTCCATATCTGTATTATATATTTCCATTTATTGAAAATGAAAAATTGAAAATGTGATTTAATCAAGTTCAGTGCTGGTGATTGGTGTATTAGAATACAAGTAAACAGATTTAATTGTTCCTGTAGCCAAATCTTCAAAGACCTGGAAGAACAGATGCAGACCCAGGAATTTTTGAAGGTTTAGTTAACATTGCAACATAGGGCATATTTGCTTATTACTCAAAAAGTTATTGACAGATATTTTTTTTTTATTTTACAAGAAGTGGTGGGCATTGCACAAGGAGGAAATGATTCCATTTTGGTGGTGATAGGAATCCGGATGTGGATCCAGGAATTTTTTCAAGGATTTGTTAATAGTGTGAGAATAGGCAGTTTTCCACAATTTTGACAATAACTTGCCAATATTGTAAATGTCGAGGTGCCTTAGTTTGCTTTCAGAGCACTTCTAGTTCTTTTTCTTTGCATGGTGAAAAAAAGTCCTGTCCTTGATCATTAGTTTTCAGCAACAGAGACTTAAGTTTTAAAGTGATACACTCGATGTCTGACTCACTGAAGTACAGACTTTTTGGCTGGCTTTCAGATTTGATGCTCCTCCTGCAAACACTGCAAGGATTTCTAATAATGAAAAGAAAAAAGTTCAAGAGGTCTGACACTAGTAACTAACTTTTTCTTGTTCCAAGTCCATGTCTCATTGTTTCCTCTCTTTCCATATTTGTTACTGGTTTTCAGTTTTAAATTACATAGATAAAGTTTAAGTTATTTTAGGCGCTATTTCCTGACGCCAAGGCATGCAGGATTGTGTCCCTTTTTTAGCAAGGAGATTTGATGCTTTTCTATAAAGTTAGGAATAATTGGATAGAAACATATAAGTCCAAGGAATCTTTAAATTGCAAAGCTTTAAATTACAGAAGCTGAAGGTTAAAATTCTTATTAAGTCATCTTGCACTGCAGGTTTCTGTTTTTGTCATTCTCGTTTATTTTCTTTCCTTTTTAAATTCCTCATAGATTTATACAGGAGTGAGGGATTTTTGCTCTGCAATTTGGCATGCAAGCAGATTTGATGCTCCTGCATTGACTCCTGCACAACGCTGTTAATTTATTTTTTACCTGGTGAAAAGAGTCCTGGTTTGAGAGGTTTTTAGAGATTTAAGTGACAAAGCTAAATGACATTTATCGTTAGCATTTTTGCAATCAAGCAGATTTGTAGCTCCTCCAGCAAACAGTACAATGAGTTTTGATAAACTGAAGGAAAGTAAGAATTTAAGGCTTCTAGCTGTAGTTGTCTGTTTTTTTTTGCACTGTTTTCATTCCTTATTTCTAGAAATAAGTCCAGATCAAATATTAACAAAGTGCAGGATTTTTGAGCTTCATTATCGGGTGCAAGCATATCTGATGCTCCTGCAGGCAACTTGAAGTAAAACTTTAATAAAAACGTGTGGCATTTAATGCCTCTGTGTTGATTTTCACATCTTTATAACTTCCTTTCTGAATTTCACAAATTCGTTCATTCCTGGTTTCAGAGTTTTATTGAGGGGTTCTGTTATAAAATTCCAAACATATTTTGGCAAGCAAGCTCCTTTTAAGCTCCTGCAAAAACAAAGCAACACAGAGACTGAAGACAAGCAAGAGAACTTTGAAATATGGACGAGTAAGACTGCAGCATTTGGACTTTTCTTCTCTATGCACATGTTTCTTTCTAAAGTGTGCACAGCATTTGGCTTTATCTCGCTCTTGTTCTCATTCACATAGTCCATGCTCTTCTTTCACAGACTGTTCTTTTTCTTTCAGAGCCAGGACTTGAATATATAATGATATAACTGCTTTAGAGTGGGATTTACTCATACACAGGCAAGCATTTATAATGCAAGCAAGCAGACTGGATGCTGCAGAAGTTACAGTAACTGGACAAAAACAGAAATTTAAGAAATCTAACGCTACTGTACTGAATTTTTGTCCTTACCCCTTCTTTTGCTGAATAATAATAGACATGTTATTGTTTTCAGAGCATTAGGTCACAAAGCTTAAGGGTAAACTTCTTTTTCAGAGTGACAAACTGGGGTGCAAGCAGATTTGATGTTCCTGCAAGTAAGAACTTAAAGCATGTAACTCCTGGTTTTAGAGTTTTAGTCAAGAGCTCCGTGCACCTCTATGATAAAAATGCAATGTATTTTGGCAGGCAAACCATTTTTAAGTCCCCGCAAAAAAAAGCAACGGTGAGACTACAGAAGTTATAATAATTATCCTGAAACAACGGAATTTAAGGAATCTAACACTGCTTTGTTACTTAATGCAAACAAGCAGAATTTAGAGCATCTGACTTATTAGTAGGCTTTTGTTGCACTTGTTTTATACCTTAAGTACTGAAATAAGATCAGTGTTTGCAGATTTGTGCACTGCATTCTGTGCTGCAAGCAAATTTGATGCCCCTGCAGGCAACACTGCAAAACATTTAATAAATAGGGTAAAAAGAAACAATTTAAGCCACAATAACAGCTCTTATCTATTTATAATAAAAGTAAAAACATTAGGCATTTAATGCATCAGTTTTCTGATTTTCACACCTCTATAACTTACTTCCTAAATTTCCCAGATTTACTCATTCCTGGTTTTAGAGCTGTAGTTGAAAATTCTGTGCAACTCAGTAACAATAATGCAGATGTATTTTGGCAAGCAAACTCCTTTGAGCTCCAACGCAGAGACTAAAGAGAGCATGAAACCTTTAATAATTAGACAAATAAGAATACAGTGTTTGGATTTTTCCTCAACGTGCACATTACAAACGTCTGTTTCTGTCTGTATATGTGTGCTGCATTTGGCTTTTTTATGCAAGCTGCAGCAAACACTGCAGACCTAGACAAAAACAACAAAATTCAAGGAGTCTTAGACTCCCTTATTGGAGTTCTTTATCATTATTCCTTATTTTATTAGATAAAATATGCCCATTAATGGTTTTTAGAGCTTTGGTTGCAAAGCTGAAGGTTAAACTTATTTTTCAGAGTGGCAAATTGGGGTGCAGTGATTTTTGCAGGCAAGCAGCTTTGATGCTCCTGCAGCAAACGGCACCAATAGTTTCGATAAATTGTGGGAAAGTAAAAATTTCAGGCATTTAAAACTGCAGATGTCTTTTTATTGCACTTATTCATTCCTTACCAGGAAATATAAATCTTGACAAGACTGCAGGATTTTTACACAGCTTTTTTTGCATGCAAGCAGATTTAATGCTCCTGCGGTAAGTTAGAAGAACTCCAGAAAAACGAAGAAATTTAAGGAATCTGAAAGTTTATGTCCTTAGTCCTTATTTTATTGAATATCATTTGGCCTGTTGATGGTTTTTGGGACATTAAGCTACAAAGCTGGAGGTCAAACTTTTTCAGAGCGACAAACTAGGGTGCAGTAATTTTTTGCAAGCAAGCAGATTTGATGCTCCTGCAGCAAACAGCACCAAGAGTTTTTGATAAATCGAGGGAAAATAAGAACTTAAAGCATCTTAAACTGCATATGTTGTTTTTATTGCGCTTGTTTTTTTCCTTACCAGGAAATATAACTGGATTTAAGACTGCAGGATTTTGACACCGCTTTTTTGCATGCAAGCAGATTTGATGCTCCTGCAGAAAACACTGCAAAGACATCAGGGGGTAAAAACTAAGAGTTTAGCCTCAACTAAGCACTTTTTTGTTTTTATTAAAGTTAAAAGAAAAAACTGAGGCATCTTGAGGCATGTCTAAGTAAAAGTATTGTAATTTCTACATCTTTGCAACTTATTTCCTCAATTTCCTACATAGATCTACTCCTGGTGTTACCTGCGAAAGAGTCAAGTTGCAAAATTGTAAATTAAACCACCAGTGAAGTTCTGTTATAATATGATTTTTTGGCAAGCAAGCTTGTTTTAAGCTCCTGCAAAATCAAAGCAGAATAAAAGAGACAGGTAAGACTGCAGCATTTTGACTTTTCTTCTCTTTGCACATGAGACACATCAGTCCCTGTCTAAAGTGTGTGCAGTGCTAAATATTTCTGCCCCCAAACTCATGCAGTAACCCTGATGTTAGAAGATCTTACCTGAGCGCTGTGACGTCTCTCCAGAATCTCCAAAATTAAGTAGAAAGCAAAAAGGTCAAAATCAAATCCTTAAACACAAACTAAAAAAGAAATACCAGTGACAAGAAAAGAGAGAACTTTTCCACCTAGAAAAAGTTGTCTCCTCGGATAAAAAGTGACGCTAAATGATCAAACAAGCAGCTAGGAAGAGAATGACTGCAGTATCCTACATGACAGAGAGGGGAAAGTGTGAGAGGGGGAGGAGGAGAGAGTTTACTTTCAAAAAGAAAAGGGACGGGACAGAAGCAGGAAAGAGAGAAGGAGAGGAATGGAAGAAAGGTGCAGCAGTGACATGCAGTAAAGAGAGAAGAAAAGGAGGGAGATAGAGGGGAACGATGAAGAGAAAACAAGAAAAAAAAGATATGGGGAAAGGGGGCACTGGGAAGAGATGGGAAAGTGTTTGTGAGAGGAGGAGAAATGAAGCCTCAATCCCCCCTCCTTCAATGAAATGTGAGTCCTTTATGCGGAATATGAGAGCGAGAGAGAACGAGAGCAAGCGAGTTGTAGGAGTGAGATATGAGGGGGGGCTGGTGAGAGCTCGCAGAGAAGGGGGAGGAGGGTGGTGCATTTTTTTGAATAGAGAAAAAGGTTAACAACATAGGTGGAGGAGCATGTATGGACGCATGCCTTAAGAGAGAGAGAGAGAGAGAGAAAGAGAGAGCTGGCTTTTACTGCAGCAGAATTCATTCACTTTTATAGACCACTCTCCTTTTCCATGCCCTCCCCCATCCCCTAACCCTCGCACTCTTTATCCCCCTTCTCCCCTCACTCCAACTGCCTCCAAGGGCTCGTGCTGCATTCACTGACCGTCCTTTTCTCCATCTGAAGGGCTTTGTTTGCCTCTCTGTCCCGTCCTTGTCCATCCATCCGCTAAATATCTAAATTTATCGCCTCCCCTCTACATCCCTCCTCCCCTTTCTCTCTCTTTTTACCTTCTCTTCTTCCTCACATACTCCTCACACACTTTACATGAGAGAGAGAGAGAGAGAGAGAGGGCATTGGCATAATTGTGCATCACATGGAGCTCAGTGCGGTTGGAGGGGGCTGCAGCAGTGTGTGCAGCGACTCACGCGGGGCTGATTGAGGAGATCTAACATTAGTGCGGACACGGCACCTCTTGGGAGGCAATTAACACACACACACACATACGTATTTATATGGCATATGAGGACTTGTGAAAAAATGTTTTAAAAAATGAGGACATGTGAGATTTTTGGTTTAAGGGTTTTCTGGGATGCTCAGGAATATGAGGACCTGAAAAATGTGGTCATTTTTTAGAGAGTCCTCACATTGAAGGTTTGTTTTCATTTGTACAGTGTCTCTGAGGTGTCAAACATAACAACAAAAGATGAGGAAAAAGCTCAAAAAGTCAGCGCAAATACACAAACGGCTAAGCAAAAGCACAAAATTAGGACATTTTTCAGGTCCTTATATTGAAGGTGTATTTCTATGGAGCCCTGAGGTGTCAAACGCAACAACCAAAGAAGATGCAAAAGCATATAAAGCCAAAGCAAATACACAGAAGCCAAAACAAAAAGCCAAAGCAAATTCATGAAAAGCTGAGGAAGAAACACAAAGTACTTAAAAATGTACTCCTTTGTACTGTGGCCCTGAGGTGCCAAATGTGACATCAGTAGCCAATAGGAATGACACACAGGTGTTTTAGTGATCCAAACTTTGGGAAAAGCTGATCGAGCCATGACTTCTGTATTTACAAAAAATAGTCAGTATAAGCTATATACTTATTTTGAAGATGAACGTTCATTCAGCTCCTCTGCATCTCCTCATAGTTTGTAAAACTGTGAATCTGTTCTGTATAAATGTTCGTTACAGCAGGGAGGCTGTGCATGATGAGAGCTGCAGACTGCAGGGGCACTTATATAAGCCGCTGATATCCTCTGATCCTGAAACATCACACTTGCCCCACTGCCCCATACACACTTGCAAAACAACCCTGAAATTATCCAGACTATGAGCAGGTGAGCCGTATGCGTGAGCGCAAACAGCCCAGTTTCTGACTTTACCTGGGTTTTTTCCTTGTGCCCACCCTTGTATTTTATCCATGTACAGTTTGAGTAGCTGATGTCTGAATGCTGCAATGAATTGCCCGGGTAATTCACTGAGGCAAGTGGGAAGGGCTGATGATATCACCCTGTGCACGAAACTTAAAAAGAAAGTCTTGATGGGATGGATTAAAACAACCACTGTTACGGGGGTAGTTTATCTGATTGTAAGGAGAGTAACACAAACTCAAAAGTGCATTTGGACATTTTGTAGTATAGTTTTGCAGCTTTCTTTCTCTAGTGTAATTGTTACGTACATAGTGACACAGCTTCATATTCACCTCTGTGTGCTTCAGTGCTCTCCTCAAGTCTTTCATCGATGCTGGTGATACACTTTTTTAACAGGAAACACCCAAGTTAGGATATAAATTGTTTGTCCACTCTCATATTATGAACACTGACTTCCACTCCGTATGTTTGACGTTGCCCCCCTCCACCACTTCACCTCTGTACAGAAGGGTCTACTCCCTGCTGAGAAGAGCAAGTGTGAATGACCATGTCAGTGAATTACCAGGACAGGCTCCACGTACATTATCCTGATGAAATCAGGGTAGCATGTGTGAAAAGGGCTCTAGTAACTCTTGTTTAAACCAGACTGAGAACACGTGTTCACTATTTCCACACCAATATCAACAGTTAACTTTCCCATAGCATTTTTGATTCAGACCTGTTGACTCTCCATCTTTAGTGCTTACAAGTGTTCCCAAGTGTCCAAAGTAAACAGCTGTTGTATTAGCTGCAAAAATTGCCCATTCATCCAGTTTGGCACAACCACTGCCAGACTGGATGAATTTGTGAAGCAAGCTGGTAGATGCTGCTGGCAGAGGGACCCATTGGCTGTGTAGTGGAGTAGTACCAAAACAAAGTGGCTTGGTAGTGAAAAAGTAAGTCGTTATAAATGTTCTGAATATAGCGTGTAATCACCCTTCACTTTAAATCATGCTGATTTAGTGGCAACATCTGCAGCAACAAAAAGCCCTGGCTTCTGTGCCGATTCTTTCCGCACTCTTGCAAAACTAGTCTTGGTCACTGTGGCTAATGTTCAGGGTAATAAAGTCATACAACCCACTTCATAAATCACAAACTATCCCCTTATGGAACTTTTTATGATCAGTAGAAATTAAATGATACCAATGGTTGTTTGATACCATGTCAACAAGAACAAAAGTTCTGAACTCTCCATATTTTGTAATTTGTTGTTTTTAGTTTTCTTTATAAATGCAGGTGAAATCCTGTATACTGTCAAAACTGCATAACCATTTGATAAATATCTTACTTCTTGTCAGGTCTTGAAACTTTTTGTATTGCCAAAGTATTTTGGCAATCCAGACAGTTCTTTCTCTCTTCTGGTTGAATATATGACTAAAGACCATTAAGGTTATCTGCATTTTAATACTACCGATATGAAAACAACAACTTTATTTTAATAAACATTCTATTTTTGAGAACTTCAATGAATGGGAATGTTGCCAGTGTTTTGGACAGTGCCTCCCAACCTTTCTCTACCTGAGCCCCTCCTAATCAATTATAACTGCTTCCATCGAAGAGATTAGGCCGACACACTTGTTCTTTCCAAAATACCTTGGCGTTCAATTAGGACACAGTGTCGGTTTTAGAGAAAAAGAACTTGACAAATTTTCAGTTGTAAAGTTGAAAATATGTGGGAAACAAAACTCAAAATTTTGGAGTTTACAAAAACATAAATTCACTTGGAACAAAAGTTTCTCTGTCCTTTATCTGCCCAGTGCGCAAAATTTCTCAATGGACAAAAATACATCACCTTGACCAAATCTGTGCTTTTTTTGTTTTTAAACAGTTCAAATTCACAGCTAGAAGTGTTTAGAGAACACAAACTCTGCCAAGGCATTTCTGATATTCTTAGCCAAGATATTAAAAATGTGGAAACCTGCCCTATCGTGTGATGTCACCAAATCCTTGAAACAATTCCTGGATCCAGATTCGGATCACAATAAAATGTAATCCCCTTCTTTATTGTGCCATGACATTCCCTAAAAGTTCACCAAAATCCACTGATAATTTTTTAAATTAACTCATTTACAGACAGAAAGACTGACAAACAAACAAACTGACAAACACTGGCAAAGTCTTAACCTCCTCAATGAAGGTAATAATCTCTTTTTTTTCTTAAACATGTAAGTATTATTTTTTATTGTCAAAGTCACCCTCATAGCTGTTGTGACACCTACAGGGCATATAAAGCTTTGTACCTCTCAAGATCGATTATTGAACTTTGTCTGCAAAGTTTGATCATAAAAAGAAGACATTTTCCAATGTTGGATGTGAAGTACTTTGATTTTTACACAGGTGTTACACAGGTGACTGTTTAAAACCTGGATGGCCTGGACTTTTACTGTCTATGTGTGGGAAACACAGGTATATAGAAAAGCAGACAGCCTGCAGACAGCTGCATTGGTGAAAGATGTAGGGGCTCCACAGTGGTGCAACAGGTTTGCAACAGAAGTTTTCATGTACTCCCCGTGCATGCATGTTTTTTTTCCCAGGCACTGTGGTTTCCCCACATACAAAAACACGCTTGTTAGGTTAACTGGTGGCTCCAGATTGCCCTAACATAAGAGAATGTTTGTGAATGGATGCTTGTCTCTATGTGTTGGAAATCCGATTGGGTGGCGGCCAGCCAGGATGTACTCTGCCTTTTGCCCAATGACTGCTGGGATAGGCTCAAGCGCCTGACCTGAAAAGGCACCAGCAGTATAGATAATAAATGAAAAAAATAGAGATCACTGCGCACTCAGCAGATGTAAGAACAAACTCTACACAATATCAAGCCTCACTGTTGAGGCCAATATTATAAAATATTGGGCCTTAAATGACATTCTGTTCTCAGGTGAAATAGGTACATCTCAAAAAATTAAAATATTGTGAAAAAGTTCAATATTTTTTGTCACTCATTTTTGAGCTTGCCCTGAAAGGAGGGGCAAGCATATAAATGTTACCAAAGGAACAGGAAAGCCACTTTACTGCCACGTTGGCAAAAATCAAATGTTATCAAAGATTACTATGCTGAAAGACGACTTATCAAAGAAGACTTTGATCACCTATGCAGTAAAGCGATAACTTGACTGAAGGACTTTACAAGTAGGTCTGGAAGTTTAGTCAGGAGTCCGTCTGGCGAGAGCTGCTTGAAGTTTTATTCTTTGCTGCATCATCAGTAAACCCAGAAGAAGTCTGGAAGTTGGTTCTGTCTTCATGTCTTCATGTCTTCATTTTAGCAACATTTTTGCATGCGCATCAATTCTGTTTGACTTTTAACAAGAATGATTTTTTACCGTTTAAAATTCTTATATGGTGACAACCATTTGTCTTGACAGAAAAATGTCAAGATTTATATTGGCTATCACAGGTTAATGATAAAATAAAACTGCTTATGTTCTCCAGCCCTAAGAGGAGCTTATAGCAATTTGTTTCATAGAAATTCTTTTTTTTTTGGCAAAATGCTTTATCTTGCAATGTTAGCAAAACTTTTTAAAAAAATCTTGGATCCTCATCCAGATTCAGATCACAATTAAATTCCAGTTGACTGTTACTTGGTCGATTTCTGACCTGGGGTTCTCCTTGTGCATGCCTGAGTTTTCTCTGGGTCCTCCTGTTTTCTCCCACAGACCATAAACATGCTCTTCAGGCTAATTAGTGACTCTAAATGACCTGTATGTGTGTGAAAGGTTGTTTGTCTTTGTGTCCCTGTCAGTTATTCTAATGTGCTTAAGTGTGGGATAATATCGCTCTTAAAAAAGTTTACATTATGCAGTGAAAGTTTATGCAGTTTGTAGTTCAACAAGAGATTATGTATAGCAGGTAGTGTGTGTGCCTCACAGCAAGAAGGTTTATGGTTCGAACTCTGTGCAGGTCAGGGCCTTTTAGGTGGAGGTTCCATGTTCTTCCTTCACATGCGTTCTCTCCGGGCACTCCAGCTTCCTTCCACCAACCAAAAAACATGCTTTTTAGGTTAATTAGTGACTCTAAATTGGCATTAAGTGTGGGTGAGTGTGTGAATGATTGTTTGTCTCTCTAAATGGCCCTGCAATCAGCTGACAATTGGGTGTATTCTGCCTCTGGTCCAATGTCAGCTGCAATAGGCTCCAGCGCCCCGCAACCCCAAAAAGGATAAGCGGTGTAGATGATGGATGGATGGATAGGTAGATGTATAGCAGTTCCAGACAGTTCGGTACGGCTTCGAGCAGTATGCCCTGATCTCACTTAAATTTACACTGCCAGCTGTACCCTCACCTGCGGGTACAGGTGGCAGCCAGCTACATCCATCTCCCTCCGCATTTCCATCTCTCCAACAACGTCAAGGAGGTGTGCACCTCTAAAATGCTACACGCAGCACTGTTCTGATTCTTGCGACCAATCATCACACCACAGCATTTATAGCTCCACCACGTGGGGTTGGCCTGATATGCTCAGCACCCCAACAGAAGGGTGCCAAAAATGTGGGACGGCACGGATCAGTTATTTGACAGTAGAAACACCTGTAATTGCATAACATAACAAGCTGAACTGAACTGTACTGCTTGGTGGAAATGCAGCTTCAGAGGATGTCTCTTGAGCTCATCCATGGTGATAACAGATGATTTTAAAGACAGTACATTAAAACACAGTTTGAAAACATACTCAAGGGGTGTAAATATGCCCAGATGGCTCCTGCAAGTGTTGTTTATCTGTCAGAAATACTGCATTCAGACACTGATATTTGGTCCATGTTGCCAGACCCTATCAGGAGCTGATAAAACTCTTCTTTGACCATGTTCACTTGTGATGTTAATAGTCTTGTAATATTTTTACCTCCGCCAAGGAGGTTATGTTTTTGCTGGCGTTTATCTGTCTGTCTGTCTGTCTGTCTGTTTGTTTGTGTTCAAAATAACTTGAAAAGTTCTGAACGGATTTGGATGAAATTTTCAGGAATTGTCGGAAATGAGATATGGAAGAACTGATTAAATTTTGGGGATCACCGTCTGGATCCAGGAAATTTTTTAGAGGATTCTTTAACACTGCCAGATAGGACCATTTTTGCCAAAGTGGACCGAAGCTGCTTGGCGGAGGTCTGCGCTCTGTGAGTGCTTTTCTAGTTTGCTCTTGTTTTGAGGAGGATCATTTTCCATAATTAGTTGTGGGGCTCAACACCATACTTATTGGGGGGGGGGGGGGGGGGGGGGGGGACTTCTCCATCACTGTTGGGATAGAGAACATGCTACACTGCCCTGTGTTGCAGACAGAAGTTGCAGGCATGTGGATGCTGTGCTAAAAACCAACTTTGCCACCCCCTCCTCTCCATCCCCTCTCCCCTCCTCAGCCATTGCACCTGCACAAGGTCACTTTGTGCCCTCTTCCTCTACCTGGTTATAACTTCACTTGATTGCACATACATGTGTCACCAGAGCCCCAGAATGTGTTGCACTGTTGATAATCCAGATCTATTTCTCCCTTCTGCTAAAATTTCTACCCTTTTTCTCTCCCCGCAGACTCCTCCTCCTCCTCCTCCCTCCGGTTTCTCTCATCCTCTCCCTCCCCCACCGGTCCTCTATGCTCAGTTCGGTGTGTGTATCCTCTTTCAAAGGGCGCAAGGGTGGGAACAAGTCGTCCAACAAAGCATGTTACAGCGCAGACATGACTTGTCCGTCGGAAAGCGAGAAAATCGTGATAAACTGCGGGGGGGTGCGGCATGAGACATACAGGAGCACCCTGAAAACGCTGCCCGGGACCCGCTTGTCGTGGCTCACGGAACCGGACGCCTTCAGCAACTTCGACTACGACCCCAAATTAGACGAGTTCTTCTTCGACCGCCACCCGTCGGTCTTCTCCTTCATCCTCAACTACTACCGCACCGGGAAGTTGCACTGTCCCAACGATGTGTGCGGCCCCCTGTTCGAGGAGGAGCTGGCCTTCTGGGGCATCGACGAGACGGACGTGGAGGCGTGTTGCTGGATGAATTACCGGCAGCACCGGGATGCGGAGGAGGCGCTGGACAGCTTCGAGACTCCCGAGCCGGACGCGCCGGACGACGACCCGGCGCTCGGAGGCGCGGATGGGGACTTGAAAAGACTGTGCATGCAGGAGGACGCCAGGAAAGCGGGCTGGTGGAAAACCTGGCAGCCCAAAATCTGGGCACTGTTTGAGGACCCCTATTCGTCCAAATATGCCCGGGTGAGTCCCCCCTTTTATCTCAAATAGCTCTATACTGCAGCATGCTCCCATCTTTGTTACCTGAAATCACTTTTTGACTCGTATAAAAGTTTGTAATGAAAGTATCCATCCCCATCACTGCAGTCAGGTGTAGTCACCTGCAGACCTCTGACTGCTGGAATGTGACTGTAGGGCTGTTTAAATATGGCAATGATCACAAACACAGTTATTCTACATTAAATTATGACCAATGTTATGAATCACAGTCAATGCTTACTGATGTTATAGCATCTGCATCAAATGTTTATCCAACTTGGACTCTCTTAACACTTGTCAACACTTTGGAAAACATGCAGGGCATCAAGTTAAGGAGTGCAAATGAATAAATATTGGGCTGTTCAATTATGGCACAAATTTGAATCTCAATTATTCTGATAGATTTTGAGATCACGATGCATGTCTTGCATCTAAAATCAGTGATTTTAATAGATGAACCACATCCAGTCATTGGGCTTAACGCTCTGTGCACCGCATTATTTTGTACATAGAAGAATACATGAAAATAAAGTACAAATACTTGAAAGAATGATCGATTGGAAAAGGACAAGTGCAACATGTGGTTTGGCACATTAATCTCAATTATCTAGTTTTCATAATTGTGGGAGGCAGCAATTGTAACTGGATTTAAAATTTTACTAATTGCCCAACTCTCGAATATAAAAAATGATAAAAAGAAATAAGTATCAATTGATTGGTAGTGTTTTTGAAGTCCTAATGGTGCCCTCTTTAGACCAAAATATTTCAAAAATTCATCACAACATTCACCATGCATGCCTGAAACGCAACCGAAACGATTCATCGCTCTTGTTTTCCATCTGTAGATCACCAAAATTACATTTTTAACCATAAAGGATGAATCGTTCAGCATTGTCAGAAGTAGCATGATATATACTTAACTGATGTTTAATAATTAATGCTGATAGCAGAGAGAAATGGAAAAATGATCCTGCAGCCATGCCTTTTGACAGATGCTCACTACTTCATACAACAAAAACCGAACGCGCCCCCTCTATGTCCCACACGTTGATGCATTTTATGTCTCACGCACTGGATTCACACTGAATGCTGCTTTTATTGCTATCATAACTCCTATGGCTGTATTCAGCTCCTTGAGCAGCTTTAATACATATAAGTCTCCAAACGCGTCATCCGCCGCGCTGCCTGCATCCAAACGCCTTCATTAGGTCGTATTTGTCCGTTTACGATGCACATCAGTGCGCCATATTTCATATGCCTTTTTATTTATTGCAGCAGCTCACCGTAGAGGCACACATGACGCCGAAATGTCTCCGTTAAAGTGTGTGTCTTTGAACATGTTTGCCCTTGGTGGAGCTTCACTCGGTCGGGTCTGTTTTTGCCTCTCCTCCTCCTGTCCCAGCTGAACGTTACGCGGCTTTTACGCACGAGCTTTAGCGCTTTTACGCACAACTTGTCTCCATGTTAAACCTTATTTTCCCGTCTCTGTGTTATCAATTAATGATTTAGCCTTTGTGGCAAGCATCTCATCACACAAGTGTGCGTTTCCAACACAGTAAGAGTGGGCTCCTTCCTCTCCTGCTTGATCACAGATGCTTTGATTTGTGTTGCTTAGTGGAACCTGTGATTGATTTTGATCATCCCATTTTTCAGCCTCTGTGACAGCCATTTCCTCTTCAGTTATGAGGGTATTTTAAGGACCCTTGGATGCATGCACACTTCAGGCACATATGCAAACCCAGACAGCCAGCAGACACCTGCAGTGGCTAATTCATGCAACCAAAAATAGCTGGGAAAAAGCATAAATCACTGCATAGTCAGCAGAACTGAGAGGAAAACAAGAAGACAATAGCCAAGCCCCCACACACACCTCCTGTGGTGTAGATCCTGGATTCAGTTCCCTCTAGAGGGAAGGGGATGTGACGGACAGATAGTCTGATCTAGGCCACCTGATCTGCCTCTGGGATCAAACTGGAAATGCTTCTTAAAGTGTCACTCTTGTCTAGATCAAATAGATTTCTTACCGTCCTATCTCTCCATGAAGCAAACCGTTTTTTGAAGAATGTCCTAATTGTGGCCATGACAGAAACAGGGCTAAAAGAAGATTTGGTGCTGAGTTGTACTCAAGAGGAGGCAGCATTTGCAGCATTTTCAGCCCAAGCTGCCATACTGTACCTGCTGCTAGAATGCTGTTTTATTATGTAACGTACAGTTTTAACACCACAGATCTCATGAATCATACAAAATCCAACATTCATTGAGCGAAATTTCTGCAGATGGTGTATGTGACACCATGCTGGGGTTATGCAGAGTACAGAGCAGGTAGCTGGTGGGTTTCATTTCAGTGGCTGCACAACACCTGCTCCATTTGTGGGTGAACGCAGCTCCCTGTTCATCCCTGTATGTCTCATGTGCCAATATGTCAAACAGTGTTCTGCCCCAAATCGGTCATTATTCCTACATTCTTGTCTGAGGGATGCATATGAAGAGAAAGAGAGAGAGATGGAGGGAAAATGAGATGCTGATGTGGAAATACAAAGAGACAGTCGGGAGGGAGATGGAAGGACATAAAGGGAGACAGGATGGAGAGATGCTCCTCTAATGATTTGAGGGGGCTTGTTTGCATGGCTGTGATGTAACGCATCAGCAATCAATGTTTTGATCAGCGCGATCAACACACATGGCTCCTTTTTTCCCTCCAACGATAACAGAAAAATCCCACCTCCTTCGTTTTTTTGCTCCTGATTGTGTGAAGCTTGCTAGTGGATCTACCGTAGTGGCACACACATGTAAAAACACACATGCTGGTGTCTGTGCTGGATTTTCTGCTGCAGTAGACACGGGAGAGAGAGGAGAGAGGAGAGAGGAGAGGAGGGGTAGCACTGGAGGAGAGGTAGAGGCAGGCTGGTAGGGGTAAGAGGAAGAGATGAAGCGAGGGAAATGGAGAAGGGGTGAGATGGAGGAGAGAAAAAGAGGGGATGAAGAGGAAGAAGATAAGGTTTGAGATAAACAGGGAGGATGTGACAACCAGAGAGAGAGAAAGAGAGAGAGTCGTAGCATGATGGGGGTGGGGACCCTCGTCTTTGCATCTTCGATTATCTGTGGAGGCTCGAGCCATTCAATCTTTCCTCCCTCCTCCTCCTCCCTGCATGCCTATTGATGGATAATCAATTGATTATCTTCTCTTTTTGTTTTTTTCTAAAGCCATTCTGCGTTTCTCCATCACCTCTTCTAAACATTCAGCGGCTCATTGTGCCCCGTAGATGGATTGGAAGGCGACTATTAGCCCACAAGTTAAATTTATGGATATATATGTTTCTATTTGATGAGGTGTAGAGCAGTACGATTTGCATCTGATTTCTTTATTGATCCGCGCCTGCATGGGCGACATGGATCCTGCAGTGCAGCCGCGGCTACATGTGTGACAGATTCTGATCTTTGCTTTTATTTCCTTTTAAATGTGAAAAACACTGCAAAAACACTTAAACCAAGAACAAAACAGGAAAAATAAACCAAAGCATTGCTGTGAGACAAATGACAGGCTTACTAACAGTGACAGTAATGATTAAGGTCATCACAATGCCAGAATTTGAAACTTTAATATGGCACTAAATAGGGCTGGACAGTGTTGAAAAAAATTGACTTTATCATAAAGTTTCCTTTTGATATCTGTATCATGATGTTTTTATGCATTAAAAAGGGACATAAGATCAGGGGTTGCCCCTCAGCTTCAGTTCAACATCTGTATTCGCTAATATGGGCCCTTTTCAAACATTGGCCATCAGCAAATTAAAGTGGAGTGAACCGATATTAGTTTACAGATGTTTATTTGTTGTGTCTTACCAATTTAATTCTGACATCTGGCACACCCAACTGCTGATTTAGAGGATACTTTTGGGTGCTAAATATGACTTGTTGCAAAAACTGTGATTTGTTTTCGTGATCACACAGGAGAAAAAATATTTGAATGGTGGGAGAATTATGCCAGAAGGCGTCCTTAGAAAAACATCAGAATCAGCTGAAATGATTATTTTAAACATCGATATTGGCCCTGATCATGTACACTGATAAATTTTCAGTCATACAATGACGTTTTTTTCTTCAGGTTTAAGTGGGGCTGGAAGTAGAAAACCAAGCACAGTTAAGAAATTATAACATATGGCTAGAGGAATTGGTATCAATTGTCTTTTTGCTTGGCAATAGAGTCGTGCAGGGATGATGTGTTTTTGTAGGCCAACCTGGAAGTCAGCATAGCACTGATTCTCTCTACTTTAAGCCCGTGTACTTGGATCTTTTATTATAATAAGGTCTGTGACTATCAAAAAATTATGAAACTTACACTTTTTTTTGTCATGATAATCTTCATGAACAAACCCAACGTTCACGTTTTAAGGCTTAAACATAATGGGAGAGAGTTAAAAGCTGCTATTAAGCTATTATGAAATACAAAATGGAGGTCCGACTTTGAAGCACCTACCACACTTCCACATATAACGTTACTTTATAACCTATTGTTTAAGAATTTCTTCTAAATCGAATGATCTGATTAAGTTGGTGCCCATGGCTATGACTAAGACTGAACCTTATGGGAAAAGTTTATATCGCTGTGTTTTTGTCCCCTGTGATAGATATTGTGATTTTTTTTAAAGCCAACTTTTCCAACAAATGCTGCGTATCTTTATGTGCAACAATTTAAATGTAGTTGTTTGACTCATTTTACAATAAACCCTCTTGCTCCTCCATTGCCCACTGCCCCTTTGACACACATGTACAAACACAGGAGGGAGAGTGCAGCAACACCTTTTTGAATATGGGAAGTGTCAACGCAAATCTCTTTTTGGTGTTCGCTACATCCCTGGTCATTTTTGTAGTCCTTGTTCACAGTGCGTTAACAACCATTCTTTTAAAAACACAATAGTTCTTTAGAATTCAATAGTGGGGCAACATCAGATACATTTTATGTTGCAAAATGAAATGTTCAAATCTCTTACACATTTACTCTTTACAGACCTTATTTTAGGTATTTATCTGAAAGCTTTTCTCAAATCCTGTACACTTTTGGCCATTGGAAACACAGGTGATAAAATGCAAACTCACTTCTGCATTGTTGGACTCCTGCACCACTCGCTTTCCTTATCATTGCCTTTCTTCTAAGTTCTGCATGCCTGCAAATTAAGGTCACGCTCTCATCAGACACAGACAGACAGCACAAACAAAGAGGTTGTCATGGAAAACAGAAGACAGAGGCGAACACTATGTGATGCTAAGTGCACAACATCCAGTGTCTCTGTGGTTTCAGGGAGGGATGTAAATATCAGAAGCGTACTGAAGCATTTGTCTACATAACTGAATAACAGGAGTGCCATGAATTTGACATTGTTGACCCTGAAAACTGTGGAGACGTGTTTTTCTTCCACACAGAAATTCTCAGGAATCAATGAGGGAATTGATAAAGAGTTGGATCAATAGTCAGAATCAACTCTGACATTGCTATCAATGAAATCTCATCAATACCCATCCCTGGTCTCTGTATTTCAAGTCTAAATCCTCTCTTATCCATCACTGGTAAGTACAAATTTCAGACAAACTTTCAAATCTTAAGCCCATGTTAAAAGCTACTGAAATAGAACATGATATGTTACATTATGATGCCTCATAAAAATTCACTATCAAACCTGAGAAAGCATTTTGAGATAAGTAGCTAAAAGTGTTTTGTTCTACATGCACTTTAAAACTTCAAGTTGAATGTGCTCACTGTTACACAGTCACTGGTTTTATTGGTAGGTTCTTCAGGTCTTGCAAGATGAAAATGTCTTGACTGCAGTCTTGCATTTTTTTCAAAGGTACTTTGTAAACCTCATTATTTTTGGAAGCAAGTACTTAAGTGCTTTTACTCGAGTATTAGTTTGATTAGCAACTTTCAATTGTGCAGGAGTGATATTTGACCTATACTTTCACTCAAGTATTGAAGTTATGTGTTCTGTCTGCCACTGCAGTGACTTGAAAGGAAAGTGGAAGTGCCTTGGTAGCACAAACCTTTGACAAGGCATTTGCAACATTGATGGGCAAGTTATCAAAAATGTGGGAAACTGCCCTATCTCACACTGCTGAAATCCTGGTAATGATACCTAACCTTGTTGAGTTGACTCACACACCAGTTGGCAGCTACAGCTGCAAAATGAATCATCATGGTGGCACATCTGTTACTGTCAGTATATTTGGTTCTTGCATTGAGGAGCAGCAGTACAAGGTTCCACTGAGAGTTGGAAAACACTCACTGAAGATCAGCCTTGTGCATTCGAGCATCTGCCTCATGCACCATGTTGGTTTGTCTTTGACGGGGGCAGCATGTCTGCAACCTGAACTGTATTCAAGGGCACAGCGATCAGTTTTCAGACTACTGAGGCTGATTTCAAACAGACTTGAATTTATTATTAGTCATTAAAGAGAGAAACCTTGTGTTTCAGGTTTCAACAAACAACACAGAAGAGACTGTTTGACATGCTAGAAGTCACATGACTCATGTTGCACATCCTGTAGTGTTATTATTGGGCATGCACCCTTTTCAGTTGTGGTGGGAAAACAGTATATATCATTAAAGATAAATAATCTTTATATTTAAGGGGGTTGAAAGATTGAATATCAATACTGCTAAAGGAGTAATGGTAATATTCATACTAAAACTTGGCCAGCCTGCTTTTACTCCCACTTGTTAACCTTTGTTGAAGTAACTCTCTGTCCTTGTAAGTATGAGACCTCAAATATTCAAAGATTCATGAAATATCTTCTATAATTGACAGAACAAGTCAGAAGTATCTTGCTAGCAAGCACTGGCTAATACAGTATGTCCAGAGCAGGGGTGGGCAACTTTGGTCACCTAGAGGGCCACATTAAATTTATCATCACTATCAAAAATCTACATCTAAATTACACTTTACATATGCCTATTTTACTGATCTTTAACAGAATACACACAGATTTATTTTTAAATGCAATTAATATATTTGTTATTTTCGGTTTTTATTTGCTAAAATTCTTTTTTTTTCATAATTGCTTTTGGTGAAGCATATAAAAACAAAAAAAAACTGTCAGTCATGTACATGTATTATTTTTGCAAGAAGACTAAAAATATACTAGATCATTGTGGAGATAGTCTATTTCTATTTTTGAAGATACATGACAAACCTTTACATGTTAATTATATGACATTAGTACTTGAGTGCCACATTGGGCAAGGCAAAGGGTCACATGTGGCCCCTGGGCCTCCAGTTGCCCACTCCTGGTCAAGAGGATGTGCCTTCAGCTAAGCCCCACTCCCTAAAAAACATCATAATGTTTACAAACATGAAAGGACTAGCTACTGCAAAACAGAGTTTTGGTTGTTTTCAGCACAATCTAATCTGTTACCATATAATAAGGATGTAAAATGAACATTTAAAGTGTAATTGATTGACAGATATAAGAAACAACAACTGTAAAAAGATGGAAAAAAAACACAGTGCTTGAATTTGATCTTTAAGATATAAGTTTTGATAAAGGTTAATTAAACGTAAACATATCCACATTTCATACTGTGTACATAATTTTTCACATAAATAAATTGGTGTAGAACTTCCTGTTACATTTTTTCTTTGAAAAAGAATTGAGTAAGTACATTTTGTCTTTGTAGCCTCTCTTGATGTTGTCCTGTAATATCATCCCTCAGGTTCAGCTGTGTTTTGGTCACTTCTTCTTTTGCACCAGAAGGGCACAGTGGTCTTCGTCAGCACTCTCCTGACAAAGCACCATTTGTAGCTCAGCATGTACAAGATGCCTCTTTGCCCTCTCCAAACCAGACTTTGTGCTCCTGTATTTGATTCGTTTTAGCTGCTGCAACCAGAACCCCCTCCTCTCCCTGAAGGTCGCGTCTTTTGGTTCATTGTTTGCTGTTCCTTTTCATGGTGTTCAGCGTCTGAGTGCACAGTGCTGCCATAAACACAAATGTGACCTGCTGTCGAGCTGGACAGACCCAGAACAGGTCGTCTCCGGGTAGAAAATCACTGCAGCGGACAGAAAACTGAAAAATGATGTAATGATAGGCACGTAGAGATAGATATGGTCTTAGGTAAAGGGGATCATCACCCAAGGCACAGTTTGGTTGACATTACCTTTTCTGTCGGGGACATTGCACCACATTTTTAGAGAAAAGGACCACGTGCCAATGACGTATGGTTAATAAGACAAAAGTTGAGTTTTTACTGACCTAACTAGGTACTTCAAGCAAAGCTTCCAATGGCAAAAGCTAGGGCTGGAAATCAAACAAAGATTTAAATTTTACTTTATTTAGGGACATTTAGCATTAAGTCTGAAAAATAAAAGATATTGACCTGCCTGATTCCACGTCTGTTATCAGGCAAAGCTCTTTCTTCCAAAGCTTCAAGCCAGAACGATTGAACTCAGTATACAGAGGTGCTGCCTAATCAGCGTCCTTTAAGGAGAAAGAGGCAGGAGCCTGTAAACAATGACTTCTTCTAAAAGATTAGCATAGATGCTACCTGCTTTAATAGCATTTCTACCAGATCTGGATGTTTCTTCATTAAATGAAGAACAAAGATCAACACTTAAAAAATTTCTTGATGGGAAAGGTATTTTCCTTCTTTTCCTGAAGAGTTTTGGAGAGAGTGCAAAAACTCTGTTGCAATAGTGTCCGCATACTACATCATCTAATTGGTCCATAATAAATGTAATTGACAGAGCGATCATCCAGTCACTGGACCGCTGTTGTCCATGGACTAGTGTAACATATGCAGTACAGCAGGGGTGACCAAACTGGAGATCTTGATCTACCTGTAGATCTTTGTGACATTTTTAGTAGACCTTAATGACTAGATGTGCTTTAGGTCTTTATCTGACACACCAGATGGACTGTTTCACTCAGCTGAAGCATAGGTGGATATGGTAAATCAAGTTGCCATCCAAAGATAATTAAGGTTAACTGGTTTCCCTTCACCCCAATAATTTCAGTTCAAGCAAAATATTCAATTTTTTGAAGTTCAGGTGTTCAATTGTTTAGTCACAAAATCCATGGATTCTGTATTTCATTCTTTTCCCTTTTTCAATGTGGTGGATTGAAGACACTGGCAAAAACATGGATTAAGTTATAAAATACCCATTGGACAGTACCTGTTAGTTGTGATCCCTGTTCAATCCACGTTTTAAATGCTTTATTGTAGAAATGCATGATACTACTGGCCCTTGTCACTTATTCTGGTTCTGATTTTTTCATGAGCAGGGTCTCAGGGCGCAGCTGTGGGGAGGAGGGTGTCTGCAGAATCTCATCTCTGTCTTTTGCAGATGATGTGGTTCTGCTGGCTCCTTCAACCAAAGATCTCCAGCAGGCATAAGGGGCATTTGCAGCAGGGTGCAAAGTAACTAGGATGTGGTTCAGCTCCTCCGAGGCTTTGGCCATGGTTCTCTACAAAATGGTGAAATGGTGGATTGCTCCATCCAGGTTGGGGAGTAAGTCCTTGCCACAAGTTAAGGAGTCTGGGGTCTTGTTCAGGGGTGTGGGGTAAATGGACCAAGAGATTGACAAGTCGATTGGTGCAGCGCCTGCAGTGTTGCAGACTGAACCGTTATGTTGAAAAGGGAGCCAAGGGGAGTCACTTCCTGCCGTCGTCTCACTCACCTCTTTCTGCTCTAAAAGACTTTGATTGGGTCGTCCCACTTTAGGCCGAGCACGAAGTGTGGATTGGAGCTTGTCAAGATGGATCTGCATGATTACAGACGTTGAATCAGACTGGTTCAGCTGCTGTACAAGGTTACCTTAGCTCAAAGATAATTGATTTTCATGCCTGTTGTTTCGACATTACAGTGGGTTTTAAGAACCAAAGTTTAAAGTCTGAAATTCAGGAATCAACCTGCAAACCTGTTGCTTAGTTAAGTTAAGCTTCTCACAAAATAAAAAGGTATTGTTTTGAGCTCTTCTAAATCTTCCAGACATTGTTGGACTGTTTCTTGCACAGAATAAAAAGGATATGAACCTTGCATATATTGAAAAAAATGCATTAAAGAGTTTTGTCTAAAATCAGTTTGGAAATATTGGCATGTTGGCAAAATATCAGCAAAAATCCAATATCACGTGTAGGGATGGGTACTGATACTAATGCTATGATCAGTTCTGCTTATTGATACAGCTCATTATCAATCCCCTTATCAGTTCCCTTGGGTTTTCTGTGTAGAGGAGTTGGCCTACACGGGATTGTCAAAGCAACAATGCCAAACACATTGCACATCTGATATTTTATGTTGTGCTGCAAAGAGAAATGCTTCAGCCTGTTGTTGGTGTTTCCAACCTTGCATAAAAAAACCACACAGACCCTAAACACTGTGCAGTTAGCGTCATTTTGTATGAAACTGGGACACAATTTTAACCGATTCCAGCTCTGTCTGCCATTATCACTTGAACTTCTTTGTTTCTGCTGAATGCGTCTGATGAGAGCGGCATCCTTGATATGTGTAAGATTATTTGCTATATTATCTTAAAAAATGATGATAATAGGATCAATATATTTACTAGAGAATCATATCCATGGTGGAGGCAATTATGTCTGCAGTTACCTCCACTAAGGAGGTTAAGTTTTTGCCTGTTTGTGTACTAAATAACTCAAACTTTTCTCAACGCTTTCTATTTAATTTCCAGGGAATGCTGGTTATGGCAAAAAAGAAGAACCGATTCAGTCAAGGTGGTTATCTGAATCCGGATACAGATCCAGGATTGTTTAAAATGATTCATTGCCATTGAAGGATTTGACAGATTTAAACATTTTTGTTAATAACTCAGCTAATAGATGCCTTGGCAGAGGTTTGTGTTCTCTGAGCACTTCTAGTTGTAGTATTGTGATGGACTTTGTTTTTTTTTTGGAAGAAGAAGAAGAAAAGTGAACAATGTGTTGCTGTTTAGATCATCATTTCTGCTCTGTTTTACACAGCACAAGAAGTAGCTTTTTACTTTAAAAAAATGAAAATCACTTTTGTTACTCTATGTACTGGGTCACTTCTAATTTTAAACAGTCTTATGAGATATTTGCACCAGTTTTGTTCGCCCAAAGCAACATAGTTAAACAGAAGGTTCCTCCCATTGCAAATTGGGAAAAGTTAGGAAGATAACTGGAAATCTTTTGTGCAGGCCTGAAATGATTTTTTTTTCTTATTTGCTCTTTTGGGATTGAACATACCACTGTAATTGTAATGTAAGACATACCCTTAGGGAAAATTCACATCCTGTTTTGTCCAGGACAAAAGTTTTGGATGATTAACACAACAGTCTCCTACATCAGCAGTAATGTGAATTCAGGAATAGTTCTATTAGTATGAAACTTTTATTGCCCTTTTGATTAACCGGTAAGTCTAAATTTGCTCATTCAGCTTTATTCTTCCAGGTTCCCTGTATCCAAACCCATACCCAGCTGTAGTTTTATATCTCTCTTCCATTCTTGCTCCTCTCCCTGTAGGCTGCATCTGAAATTAGCAAAGTGAGGGAAAGGAGGCCTTAAAGTCATTTACTGATGGCAAATGATCATACTTGTATGATCAGTCAGAACTAAAACAGTAATTCAGACACACAAATGTAGTGTAGAACAGCAGTAATTTTGTCAACAGGAAATATAACCAAAAGTCATCATCAGCTACCTGTTTTTCTATGACAAAAAGAGAAAATAAAAAAATGTCTTTCTAATATAGTTTAGAAAAAAATGTATTTTGAATGTTAGACAAGACAAATCAGACTTTGAAAATCCATGATATTTGTTTGAATTTATGAGAAATATTAATAGTATTATCAATAAAACTTGTTTATAAATTAGTATGAAAGGGGTATGGATATAAATAAAAATATAACAGAGAAAATACTTTATAAAAAGTCATTCAGTCATAGTTTGTTAGTATTTTCATGTGTTTATTTTTGGTAAATCAAAGTATTAAAAGTACATTAAAACTTATGCAATGAAAAGTACAAATAATTTAGTTTTTCTATGTGGTTGAGTTGGTTGAGTATAAAGAGAGACAACATTTTGGCTAAAGGTAATGGCTATTTTTCTTTTTTTTGACATTTCCTTAAAGGGACCAATGCTTTTAAAACTAGACCAAAATTTTAGAGGACAAAATAAAATATAGGTGTCTGAAACTAAAACACTTTTTTTTGGCTCAAGACAAAGACTAAATCTGAAATAGCCAGCAAAATAAAGACTGGCACTGAACAACTATAAAGAGAGAAAGATCATGCTTTTGAGTTGATCATCACGGCTCATCAAGTTTTATTACAGATAAACTGTTGGCAAGGGCATGATATTTTGAGAACTGGACTGTGTTGTTCCTGATGGACACTGGTAAATGTATCATGCTCTGTTTCAATTTTCCCTGACAACATTTTGTACCGCAGGCCTTCTCAAGTTGTGTTTGCATCCTCAGAAGTCCCAGTCCCCTGTACATCCTGTAACTTGATCACTATATGTTGGCAATACTTCACTGGACAGATGCCTGATGTCTCATAACAAGGACAAAGACAAGAGCTTTGTGTTGAATAAGCGAGAAACACTTCAGTGTTGTGAAAACAGAAACAAAAAAGGAATATCCAGGAGAGCATTTAAGCAGTACTTCTATGATAGCTTTTATTTTTGTAAAACACTTTTTTTGGTGATATTAGTAGTTAAGAATTACCCAGGCTATTATGTGACTCTAATCAGTCCATGTTTATGGAGCTCTGTAGTGGCCAATTACTTTATCTTCAACTCTGGTTTTTGTTAATAAAATCGCCTATCCAAATGTTCCATTAATATTTAATAAAATCCTGATTTCATTATTTAAACCTGAAATCAAGGCAAACAATAAAAAAAATCCCAAATCTGTTTTGTGCCAGAGCAAAACTTGAAAATTGTGAAAAAGCCAAAAAATACAAGACTGCAAACTATGCATCTCACAATCAGCGGTGGATGTAGCAATGTATGACCCAAAAGGCAAGATGGCTGAAAAGCTCCTTCTGTTCTGTTTTATTTAATTTAAATTTCATTTCAAACGAAGCACTTCGTCCAGGGCTTTATCCGATCTAAATGGCTAGACAGTACAACAAAAGCTGCTGCTGTAAAACCATATAATGATGCTGGAAGATATAAGTTCCATGAGACTGGTGAAGTCAAAGACAGACTGGGAGCCCAAGAAGACCGTTTCATCAGCTTTGCTGATGAGAAGAAGGGATTTGGGCACTGTTTCTTGTACACTACACATTAAGCCGTGTTGCACAGTCCTAACAAGTTGCACCTCTTTGTAAAGGTGACTAATTAGGCTTTCCAACAATAGAATACGAAACTGATTTGTATTATTAAAGGGGAAAAAATAATCAGGCAATATAAAGATTTTAAACTTTTTTGGATGGAGTTTTTATACACAAAGGCTGTAACCGCATCAGGATTCTGATCACCACCAAAATCTAATTGATTGGTGCATGGCCTATTTCTGACCTATCTTGAAAATTTCATCAAATTCCATTCATAACCTTTTGAGTTATTCTGTTTAATAACATAAAACAAACAAATGCTGGCAAAAACACAGTATCCTTGACACAGGTAAATATAATGAAACTCAGCACATGTTGTAGTGGAGATCATTTATTTTTTAAATATTTTGGTTGTTCAAAAAACGAGCACTAGCTGTTGATACTGGTGCCCAAAGCAGACAAACATACACAAAAAAAGAAAAAAAAAATCACAGCTTATTTCTTTTTGTGGGAATTAAATGTCTAAGCTAACTGTATTGTGCATCACTACACCTGTCATGGACTTAAAAAATGTTGCAATTTTAAGTCCAGAACTAGTAAAACAATAAATGATTAGCAAATTTGAGTGTCACTGGTAGCCCGTTGAACCTTTCTTCTTCTTCTTGGTCAGAGTTATTCTAGCTGTATCCCAGCTGAAGCTAACCTGCTACTGGCTTCATATTTTCCACACACAAGAGAGTGGTATTGATCTTCTAATTTAACTCTTGGCAACAAAGGAAATAAGCATATTTTCAATAACGCCAACTTTTTGCTTGAGGCATTCCACTAACCTTTCAGACAGGCGCATTTAACATGTTGCGTGATTATGTAGCAAAAATTGCTCCCCCATCACTCTGCATAGCATCCTTCCTCCCTTTAAATCCTCCCCAGCCATCCCTCTTCTTCTCCTCCTTTGCCTCGGCCCATTTAGCTGTGCCGGTCAAGTGCTGAATCAGGAATCCAAACCACCGTACAGACAGTCAATTAGTAGAACCTTGTGGTAAAGCTGGGACATTTTGCTCCTCTGCGCTGGGATTGGACAGATTCAGGACGCTGGCGTGGTTCAGAGCTCACTCGGTGCCAGAGCAGATTACAATGGTGGGAGCCTGAATTCTCTAAATGGGGCAAATCTTGTTGGATCACACGAGAGAGCAGCGTACTGTGTGCTATAGCCCCCCCACACACATAAGTGAATGTATATGTGAACAAATAACGCAATGTTCAAATACAGACAGAAAAAAAAGGCTGCGTGCTGAATCAAAAGTCTTAGCACTGCAGCAAGATAGTCAATAATTAATGGCTGATATCCAGCACATACTGTAACTAAAGGAAGACTTAATGTGGTTCAGAAGCACATTCACTCACGTCCATTACATCATGCATCTTACATTTGACCTCCTCAAACACCTGGTGGCTCATAAATCAGTCCTAGTACCCTCACCTTTACACGCTGGCCCATACCCGGTAAGTGTAGCTGTCCATAAACCATCCTGCTGAGCATTCACACTTGCGCTACAAAGATAAATCATGATGTTCAACACGCCTTTACATGTGACCCCGCAGACCACTCTCACACGTCAATGCCCCAAATACCCCCGTCTGACAGAGACATAGACACATAAACTAGATGTCAGTCAGCTGGCAGGATATCACACAGACAAGGTCTTCAGTCAGTTTCAATGTTTAGGTCTTCTATTTTATTTATCAGATGATTGCTCCAAAAAGAGTAAAAGAGGTAAAAGAGGTATCACTACCAAGAAGATCATTAAAGTAAAGAATGGAAAGGACTTCTAAATATCTGAGTTAAAATGCAGAAGTTGTTTAGCGAAGGTTGCACCAGCTCTGCTTAAGTACAAATATGGTCTAATTTTAGCAAGTTCTGATTTACGACAGAGTTTATGTTCAGCTTATATTTGCAAAACAGATGGATATGACCAAGCTGTGAAAACAACCGCTCCTCGATGGCTTTTCTACAACATGGAATAAATTTGACTAGTTCAACTTTAATTGGTTGTTTTGGTTTTCCATTCGTGATGCACTTTGTTCCTGGCACTGGTTTTTGCATTACCTCCAGCGGGGTTCCAAGTAAGATGAGCTGAGACTGAACGTGATGTGGAGACACTGCTAAACACTGAATGGTCGAGTGTTGCAGAAATTTAACAACCCCTGTTGTCAGCTCTGTAATGCTTTTTGACTTTCAGACTCTTCTCTGCTTAAAGTGTTGTTTTGCTGCTTGCAAACATCTTTGGACCAAATTATCTCCCAGCAGTTACGAACAGCCATACAGGAGCTCGACTGCCTTCATTTCCTTCTTTGTCACCGTAGTTTCGTGCAGCCATGCTAAGACAACCCCGCTTACCTTAAAAGGTTCAGATAATGTCTAGACTGTCATGAAAATGGCACAGGTAGTATCCAAACTGTACAGAGTTGAACCGAGTTGAGTAGGCTACTTGAGGCTGGCTGCAGGAAACACAGAAGTTATTTGATTGTGTGTGGACAATTTTTACAGTCTATACAAACATTTTTGCATCCTTGCTCAACAATTGGCTTTCATCTAAATATTTAATATATGTAAAGACTCTCACTATGCAGGGATGATTTTTTTTATATCACATCCATTTTTATTTTATCAAGGATTTCTGGTTTTTGATAGTTAGGGACATGATTGACATGGCTACCAGTTTCACCACTGGCCTTTAGTCATGCCAGAGCTTGGCCTCTTTGTGTGTCAGTAGGTTGATCTAAAGTTCGGTTGGGAAGGTGTGTGCAGTATGACTGCATCAGCACTATCCCAATGCCCCCTTTGATAATTGAATGATTGAAGTCACATGGCTTTGTCCATTTCTTCCTGCAGCCAGATTTCCTGTCTGTCATCAGGCAGATCAATTTTGCGAAGCTTCAAGCTGATATAATTGCTATTCTGCATCCTTTAAAGTAAAAGAGGAGATAGCTGTTAGCATGGGGTTGGTATGCTAAACATGCGAAGGGGCTGAAAACCCTTGCCATCCTTGTAGTGAGAGTGACAGAGAGAACAATCATTCTATCCGCTTCCATTTTTTAAAGGGTCTGTCCTTCCTAAACACTGTCTATGGGATGTTGCCGAAATAGACGTGAAATCTAGAGGGCATGTTTCCTGCTGTACGACTTCAGTTTAATAATAGATCAGAGTCAAAGTTGTTATTTTGCGCTTTGTAATGCGCCACACTTCATGTTAATACGTGGCGCTCACTTTGCTTGGTAGAGTTCTAACTTGCATTTGTAAATGTAGCGACAAACTTTTTGAACTGACAATGGTTTTCTGAAATGTTCCTGTGCCCACTTGGTAAAGTCCTTTACATAATGATGTTAGTTTTTTAATGCAGTGCTTCCTGAGGGATCAAAGGTCACAGGAATTCAATATTGGTTTTCGGCCTTGATGTATGCTGAGATTTCTCCGGATTCTCTAAATTTAAAAAAAAAAATATTATGGACTGTAGATGATGAAATTCCTAAATTCCTCACAATTTCACATTAAGAAATGTTGTTATTAAACTGTTGTACTATTTGCTCATGCAGTTGTTCACAAAGTGGTGAACCTCACCGCATCCTTGCTTCTGAATGACGGAGCCTTTGGGAGATGCTCCCATTATAACCAATCATGCTTCAAATTACCCTGCTCACCTGTAGAATGTTCCAAACAGGTGTTTTTGAAATAGTCCTCAACTTTCAGTCTTTTGTTGCCCCTATCCCAGCTTTGTTGGAGCATGCTACAGGCATCAAATTCAAATGATTGAATATAGGTTGAAAAGCATTTGCAAATCGTTCTTTTTTTTTTTTTAATCATGTTTTACACAACATCCCAGCTTTAGTGGAATAGGGGTTTGTTAAAGACTTTTCTCCCCCTCTGACCTAGGTTTAAGATCTAACTTGTAACTTAAGCCTGCATCGAGGCTACCTTACTTGGTGCAACACCTTAATTGCTTGCACCATGAAAATTGTACGTATGCACATATCCACTGATTTAACATCAGTATCAGCTAATATCTGCCCTTCTTTGACATTTGGAAGATAATATGGCAAAAACAGATGCAGTTGTTAATCTGTTGTGTAACATCAATAAAAGGCTGGCATCGTACACACCTAACTTCTAGTTCACTGAACAAGTTTTTTTTAGTAGGCAGAAGTATTAATCTGTCGGGTAAAGGTTTTATGATTACACATAGGAGAGAATGTTGGCATTGTAAATTACACTGGCAGATATTAATAACAAAAAACATAGACAGTGTGATGAGTTTTTTTCTCAAACATTTCTATCAATATTGGCCCTGATTTCAGAATAGGGGCACCACAAATATGGTGAGACATGAGTTTTTTAAAGTCTGGGCTAAATGTTTTATCTGACAAGCAGACCAAAACATGCAAAAGACACTGATTCACAGGCTTTAGTGTCATCCAAATGATCCACATGTAACATCAAATCTGTCTTGTTGGTAGTCTGCATTGTTAACACCGCTGTAATTCTCCCTTTTTTTTGTTTTTTTTTCAATGCATGGATGTTTACATGTTGATACCATGAAGCACTTATCTCTGCTCATTCCTTCGGAAAGTGACATTGGAGGGCATTGCTCAGACTATTCCTGTGTGACCATCTGTCTCCTCGTGATCAAACCTCCTGTCCAAGTGGCAGAGTGCAGGCGGAGCAAAGGGCTGTTTTAAATGAAATCGCGATCTGGGAAAGTGTGTATCAGTCTGATGCAAGAGCTGATTTGGATGGATATGTATGAAACTTACTGATGGAGTTTGTGGTATTTCTTCTTTAAGTTCATCTAACAGACTTGTTTAAAACAACCCAAAAACTCTTTACTGTTGTTTTATATGGGGATGATAGACTACATAGCTTCCCTTTACTATGACAGCATGTGCTTTTCAACATTTATTCTAAAGAACTACATGTAAACAGGAGCAGAGCAACAGCTTTAAAGTGCAAACTACTGTGACAATCTAATGAACAGATGTGATGGGGAAAAAAATGTGCACCTACAATATGTGCATTGCACATTTTCTCCTTTTTTTGTAAAGATAAACTACGCCCCTTTAACCCTGGCTTTTAAGAGATAGGACTAACTGTTCTTACCGGCCAAATTGACTTTGGGGATGCTATCATGTTTCTCTGTTGCTAGGGTTGGAAAATATGGGGAAAAAAAAGTATCACATTTTTTTTAAGGCCGGATCGCGATCTTGATTTTCATCAGGATTCTTTTTGTACCCATGGTTATCACTTATTTGCAAATTACCACCAAGAACCCAACTTACATCCATAATTATTTTAAATGCACAAACTTTGAAATAAGAATACAAGTAAAAGTCTGTTTATTCAAAACTTTTGTTTTCTGCAGGAAAATTGTTCAATGTATGGAGTATTTTTGTATTTGCAGTTTTACAGTTGAAACCATTGGGTAGTTGGGGAGTGAAGGCCTGTCACTTTACTGAACAAACGTAGGCAACTTTTGGCATCGTTTCAGGAATAAGATTTAGTTGTGTGTCCTCCTTTGGGTTTGTAATCTATTTTAGTGAATATCTTGGAAAAATCCAAAGAAGTTCCCTAAAACAGAGGTACAGCTCTTTTTTTGGACTTATTTTTAAGTTTCAGTTTCATTTTTCAGTGCCACTCCCGCTCCACCATTGGGCTATGGGGGAGCATAGCACTACGGTAGATAGAATGAGCCCCTTAAATAATCCTCCGATTTCTTTGATTTGGCAGATCGCCGATACATTCTAGTTCTTCATGATCTAGTATCGTCATATTGAGCAACCATATCTGTTGCCAAAGTGAACAGAAAGTAAAACCCTTGTCTAAAAAAATGCAATATGAGACGTCATGGACAGATGCCTCTTTGTCTGTTACCAGGTAGAACAAAAGTTCGTTTGAGACAGCTTTTTTTCAACATGGCAGCTGCTGCAGATTAGACTCAAATGCCTCATTCAGTCACCAAACAGCTGACGTCACTCCTATTCTGTCCAGTGTTTCCACACTCAATAGCTAAACCACATCCACAACAAATTCCTATGTTTATTTTTATATTTTTTAATTTTTCCCCCCACAGCCTCACACTGTGGACCTGCAACAGTGCCAAGACACTTTAAGCTCTGATAGCTCTATTGTCTTTTTGTATACCCAAATTATCCTGTGACATTTCACTGTCTCTTTTACAATGATGCTACGAGGTAGGAAAGTTACTGAAGCACAAAAGGATGAGCGGAAAAAGGACAGAGGACTTTCGGGGAAAACAGAAGTCAGACAGGCAGTCATCACATTTGAGGACAGGGACAGCTTTGTTTTACATGTAGGACAGATGAGGTTGGATGGAGAATTGGGGGAGGATGGGAGTATGAGGGAGGAATAGCTGGGGGCTGCGTCGCAAGGACAAATGCACATGGTATGCTGCAGTAATCTGGACTGAATACAAAACAGATGAGAGAGCATGGACACATGTAACCCTCCGCTCGTGCTGTATTTGTTTGTCTTTATTACCGTGTGAAAAGACTGCAGTGGGACCAGAACACTGCAGAGCTACCACACTGTGACGTGTCGACTCACCGGAGCTGTGTGTGCGTGAATGTGTGTTAAAGCTTACCAGTTCAAACATAAGCGTGTCAGGGAGTTGAGTCATTCAGGGAGCGTCTGTAAAAGACGTCTGCTTTGTGATTGAAATTTTCACCAGTTTCACTTCCAAGAGCGCTGACCTCAGAGAGTCAGTGTTTCCAGCGCTCATAAAGTAAAATATACTCACGGATTACCCTGAGAAGAAGCTAATTATATCTGCAAGTTCAGTGCCTCTGCTCTACAACCTCCAATGCTCCCCTCTCATCTCCTTCCGCATTCAGGTGTTTAATGACTTAGAACTGATCCATACGTGTGAGCCCCTCACGTTTCGCTCAAATGCAACCATGCAGCGTCACGCAACTGTGCCATTCAGCCCCCTCCAGTGCCAACCCTTTTCCCTTTCCTCACCTTTCCTGCCCTTCATTATCCCGCAGTGTCCCATATTGGGTGCTGGATGACCCCTAGCAGAGGCTCGCCAGTTTTCTGATTTAACTGCCCCTCCCAGCTGGGACAGCGGTGTTCCTCCATGATTGTATTTCCTTGAAGTGAGACTTGGCTGTAGTTCCACCGAAAAAGACAGGACAAAGAGGGAGAAAGGGTCACAGGAAATTGATACCTCCTCTGATATTGTTTTCTGTATTGTCAGTTTGTTATGAATGGCTGTCATGGATCTCCTATCTTTAAACAAGATGAGTTGACATGAAATCACCTTCAGACACCAACTTCTCTGCAAAATAGCAATTAACTTAATAAAAAACCTGAAAAGTGTGCAGTACAATGAGATTAGATAAGTTTTGAAATACTGCGATTGATTGCAAATCTGATTTGATATATTTTATGATGCATGATATGCCAAATATCAACATATCCATGCCAACTGTCAGGAAAATTTCCCACACTGCTGCTGACTGACAGCCCAGATGGAAGGAACGATAGGAGAAGGAGCCTTTTAGTCTTTTACTTGCAAGGAGTGGAGCAGTTTACAGCAGGGCAACTTCCTCTTGCTCTCAAGATCGATAGCATCTCTTCAAACTTATATGCAGTGCTACACAAGTGGGCAATTGTCCAGGAACAAGCATCAACCAATCATATTGCAGTTCAGAGTTACACAAACATGTGTCACAACAGTGGTCATGTTTCTCACTCAAACTGTGAGTTCTTTTGCTGATATGACGGCATAATCTTCATTTATCAGAGACAAGATATTCTGTCTTGATTTCTCATTTCCGGTATCTAGTTTCAGCATGTAGGCTTTTCACACAGGCATATAAAAGGATCGTAATATGTTTATAATCATAATGATAATAGATATATACATTTTCTTTACACCAACATAGCCAAACCTATTATTTCCAAAACAATATTAGTGTAGAACACATTTTCATTTGAAAAAACAACAGGGGCCATATTTTGATGGCATGAAGAGCGTTGTCTAAAGCAGCTGGTGCACACCAGTTGGGAGAGAACCAATCAATGTGTATGTTTGGTTTGTTTCCTGCACGTGAATGTACAAGTCCAAAGACATTGCTTGTCACGTAGTGGCGTAACACTTCAAAGAGCGATCATGTTAACTGGAGATTTTTCGCTGTTTTTTTTTTTTTTTTAGCTTTCTTTAAATTGTAGTTATAAAAATATTCATGTTTGTATTTATTGACCATCTAAACAACATTTTCTAAATGCTTTCTATCTTTCAAAGGGTCTTAACTCCAACCACAGATGCTTTGCAGAGCAACATGGTGAGCTTTTAGAAGTAAAACTCACAGAAGGACATCTGTTATTGAGTGCTCACTTTAAGCATCATCAGAGAAGTTAATAATGTAGGCTACAACTAAAGCAGCTTCAAGCCACAAGTTTGTATTTAAGGTTTATGAAGAAATGTGGTGCTACATTCTCCTCCTCTATTTGTATTTAAAAGTGTCACAGCTGCTGTCAGAGGGCTGCAATGCAGGTTTATAAAAAAACTGAGTTAAAGATCCGATTTTGGTTGTTGCTTAAAAAAGTACAGCAATTATCTCCCTAGAAATCGCAATAAATCCCAGAAAGGAAAATATTGCAGTATTATTTTTTCCCCATTATTATTTTGCCCTGTGTATGAAGATGCAAAGACATCGCTTAAACATCTGTATCAGCCTTTTTACAAACATCGGCCATTGGCAAATGAATGCAAGATGAACAGATGCCAATGTTTAACTTTTGTTGCATATCATTTTAATGCTTGCATCAAGCAAAGCTAACTGCTGATTCAAATAAGGGATTTCCTATTCGGTAGAAGAACTCACCTGTTGGACAAACTCTGATCTGTGTTGATGGTCTATCATAAAAGGAAATATTGGCATTGAGGGAGGATTATATCAAAAGAGGTTGCTAGAGGAACATCAATATTGGCATGGGCATCACTGGTTTGAGGTTATGTTTTTGCCAGCATTGTTATTCTGTTAACAGGACTCAAAAAGTTATAGATGAAATTTGATGAAATATTCAGGGAATGTTGGATATGTCACAAGCAAGAAGTGATTAGATTTTGGTGGTAATCCCAAAACAGATGCGGATCCAGGAATTTTGTAGAGAATTTGTTAACATTGCGTGATAGGGCAGTTTCCCACAGTTTCCAAAAACTCAATAAGTTCTCCACAGATTTTGATGATATTTTCAGGAAATGTTGGCCATGACACAAGAGAAAAGTGATTAGATTTTGGTGATCTAAATCCAGATGTGGATCCAGGAATTTTTCACTGATATGTGAATAGTGCGAGAGGGCAATTTTCCTCATTTTTTGATAATGGCTCTCCTGACAATGTTTGGTGGAGGTTTGCCCTCTCGGGGCACTTCTAGCTTAAGTGTCATTCCTTAAAACTGTTTGCATCTGCAGGCCATTTACAATGTTTGTAAACCAAAGATACATTTAAATGAAGCCATAACAACTACAAAACTAGTTGATATTTGCTGTGGGTTCGGGACAAAGATTGTAAGCAAATATCTATCCCTTGTAAATAAGAAATGGTAATTAATCAGATTGTTTAGGAATCAACTAAAAAAAAATAAAGCTAAATTGAAGTTTCTCCCCCGAGTGATAAAAAATGCAGTTAGTGGTCTTGACACTTAAAGACAGTCTGATTACTGTAAGTGTGGTAAACACTGTTGGACATATTTTATAGGCCATGCCAGAACAGCTTAAACTCACACGAGGCAGCCTCAAGGTTTAGGGTCACAAACGGCTAAAAGCCACTAAAGTAATTCATAATTCAACACATGGAAGAAAAAATGCAACACTGGAAGAAAGGTGAAAGACATCTCCTCTGTTCTGCTATTTCTTGCTTTCTCTCTCCCTCTCTCCACTCAATTTTACTGCCTGTCCATTTTACACGCCACGTGCCTGAAGGGAACTCTCTCCCTGTTGACATTTGAGTCACTCTCTTTGTCTTGTTCAGAACTGTTTGAATGTTGGGTTTGTAATTGTACAGAAGCACCTTTAATTCTCTGCAATGTTACTGAGAACACAATGATGAAAACAATGATGATGATGGCTGAAGTGAAGGCTATTCCTGTAAGCCAGCCAAGGTTAAACTGGCGCTGAAAGCTGAGTGGCTACTTTGAATGTCTCTGAGTGATTGCTGCAGTCATTCACCTAAGATAATAGATTAATCAGCCGATCCCAGACTCTACCGTTTGCTCTGGTCGCCCTTCAGGAGAACGTTCTTTATTTCACATCGTTTAAATGTTCATTTTTCATGCCTCATTCATGTGCAGATTTCACATCATCCTTCAATGTCTTCTTATCATTGCTGACTCTGCAGCTGCAGTCGCCCATTTGCTTTGCCCTCTGGTAGAGAGACTCCACATCCTCCGTCTTACAGGCGCTGCTCATCATACTTATGCTGATCAAACATCCCCATCAGTGTGAGTGGAGCCAAAGTGCTGGTAATAAGAGGCAAAAATCCAGAATTTTCTTTTGTCAAGGTCACTCAGCTTTCACCTCACAAACGTGAATCTTCATTGAGCGAGCCCATATGATCACAATCTCCTCGCTCCCCTGCATACAGCCCAGCTGTAGGAGCAGTACTTGGCTCACTCCTGTCCTTGGTGCCTGAAAGCAGAGGCTAACGCAGTGGTTGTCATGGTGACAGAGAGCCAGAGCAGGGCTGTGGTAATACTGTAATGATAAAGCTCTTCTGGATGGTGCCGCAGTAAACACAGCACCACTAGGGTCCCGTTAAGGAAGAGCGTGGCGTACCGCCGTGCATGCAAAAACGCCTATAGGGCTAATATCACCTCCGACAATCTCTCTGTGGTTATATCACTTACATTCCTGCTCCCCCAGCACCTCCTTCTTTTCTACTCCTCTATCTCTTCTTTATTGCACTCTCACTCTCTTCACAGCCTCCCCCCACTTTATTGTCCCCTCTCCCCCATTCTCTTTTCATCCCCCTTCCCTTCATTCCTGCACTCTCCCCTTCATTCATCCATCGAAACACAATCAACGCTCTCTATCATCAACTTCCTTTCACAGTCTCTCTCTCCTTCTCCCCATCTCAGACTCACGCTCTTTTAAATTTATGTTGATGATCTTTCCAAATCTAATTTCAGAGTCTAGAGCGTGGGGGAGACTCTATCGGGCCTTGAAGGTCATCGGGGCTGCAGGTGTAACACTTGGTAGCTTTCCTGGAGGGAATTCAAGGCAGTAACCCCCCCATTCAATATTACTGCCTGAGTCAAACTCGTAAATTCAGAGCATTCAAATACACATGCTTACCTGCAGTGGCTGGGCAATGGAACTTCAATGGAGCTTCAACACCAACTGAGGCCTCACAATAATTGTGATTTACATGAAAATGCATAAAAACCAAAGTCTGTTAAACTTCTGCTCACACCTCCGTTGATCAGTGTAAAAATTTAAAACAAGTTTAAAGATCAAATACATGAAAACTTTATCTTTAAGTCTCTCAAAATCATTTCTTTAAATTTACCTATCAACTTTATATACTTTTATGGCATCAGAGTGTAGCGTCCATTCAAGGTTACTGCCTATGTTTATCATCATATTAGGACTTTTTAAGACCATTTTCAGACCCTAAAATGGAAGATTTAACTTTATTTCAGTATTGCATAGGGTTATGAATTTCAAATTTAATAATATATAATATTTGACTCTAAAGCTATGATTTCCATTATACATTTTGTATTGTTATTACCTTTGCAAAGGAGGTTATGCTTTTTTTCCTGCGTTTGTCCATTTGTTTGTTTATTTTTCCATCTGTAAGCAAGATAACTCAATACGTTTTTGATGGATTTTGATGAAGTTTTCAGGCAATGTTGGTCATGGCAAAAGAGAGTGATTAGATTTTCATGGTGATCCAGATATGGATGCATATACAAGAATTGTTCTATGGATTTCTTAACATTGCAAGATAGGGCAGTTTTTCACTCTTTGATAATAATTGGCTAAGAATGTCAGAAATGCATTGTCAGAGGTTTGAGCTCTCTGGGCACTACTATGATGCCCTGCAGCTGGAAACTGGTGTTTTGGTACGCAGAGTGGCAGCATTATTTGGAGAAAGCCCTGGTACCATTTCCTAACTTAGGGCCAAGTTCTGTTAGATTGATGTAGTCAAAGACAGACCGCAAAGTGGGCATCCAAGGAAGACAACACTCTAAGAAGGCCAGTCACCCACCTTTGTTTTACATAGGAACCATGGGCTTTCTGAAAGGGGAAGAGGGGATTTTGGCACGTTTTTGTTGGGTGCTACCCACACGTTCAGCTGTGTTGCTAATTCCACTATTTCATTCCTTTTTTAAAAAATCTTTTTTATTTTACCTTCACATTTTGCAAGTTGCCTCACAATAATTCTGATTTGCCTCTGCCATCTATTTTATGTTCATCTTTTAAAATCTAATCCAAGACTTTTTAAGGACCCTTTGGATATCTGCACATTGCACAACTTTCTTGACAATACTGGAAATGTGGGAGATAATAGCAAGGAGTAAGACCTGTAATCAGTGTATCTGATAGTTATTAATAGTATAAATGCTCCATTATTAAAAAAAATGATAATATGGTAATCTTCTATTTAGACTTAACATTTCAAAAAGAATATTGTTTATCATGTTCAATAAACATATTACTGTTCTTAGTTCTTACCTGAAATAATCCTTTAAACATAACAATATCACTGATGCGATCTTTACCAATATGGAGCCATGTCAATATAACTTAAAAATGGTACGTACTGCCCAGCTCTTATACCTGCATGTCGCAGAGAGGAGAGGGATGGAGGGAGAGAACAGAGACGAGCGCCTGAGGAGATAAATAAGTGTGAAGTGACAGATTGCTACTCCTCCTTTTTATCATCTTCCTCCACCTCTTTTCTTTCTCTCTGTCTCCTCCTCAATGCAGCTCATGTAGCTACCACTCACTATCTGCGATCACACACCTCCTGTGCCCATAAGCTGTTTGTCTCTCTCACACGGTGACTCATGTCCACACACACATTCTGCTTTAACCGGGCACTTACGCCAACACACGCACACATACAGTACAGCAAGCTCTCACCTACACCTGAGCGCTACATACATAGAGCTTTAAGCTTATGAGCATTAACACAGTCAGAGTGCTGCTCTCTTCGTCCTCAGACACTCACAACAGATCTCTGCTTGACATGCTGCTGCATATTTAATCAGCTGCTGTGATGGATTGATCAATATTGATTAGAGGTTCAGATCTGCAGTGTAATCCACTGTGTGCTGCCATCTTGAAACAGTGCCTCATTAAATTACAGAAACCATGAATGAACTTTGGTTTCATCAGCCGTGAGGTTTTAATGTGGCTTTTAACTACGGCGTGGACGAAGTGCTGTTGATAATAACTGCAGTCTGGTTTTGTAAATGGTTTGATATGAATTCATTCAGCTGTCTTCGTCAAATTTCTTCTGAAGAGTTGGCAGTATCTGTGCAACATAAACAGGCCTTTGAACTCAGTTTTAACTCAGTAGTAATGGAATAGATATCACAACATAGAGGTGTCTTTTTAGTTACCCGTAGTGATACCAGCAGAGATACTTAACTAGCATCAGTAAAAGTCTGGTAAATGTTCAGGAAGGGTTAAGGTTATTTTAGTCATCATTAGTTATACTGGTACTGATATCAGTATCCAAACCAAAGGGTGTTATTTAAATAACCAGCACTGCTAAAGGTGCTGATAGTGAACTGTTATTGGTACTCATAACAGTAGCATAAATATGGTACTGATATTGGTAATAACAGTATCAGCGTCAATACTGCACTAGTACCCTGACTATACAACTATAAATGCAAAACTAGTATTGATCAATACTTATATTGGTACATATTTGTAAATGTTATTAAGTACCAAGGCCCAATACATAACTAGCATTGGCACTGTTGTCTAAATGATGTTATTCTAGTTACCAGAACTGCTTTGTTAATCAGCAACCAATACCAGTATAGATACTGTACTTTACCATCATTGGTGCTGGCATTGATATCATTACTGAAGGATGTTATTTTAGATACAAGCACCAATACCTGTACTTGTACTTAACTGGCATAAGCACTGATATCTGCATTATTATTAATGGGTTATTTTGGTTACCAGCACTGATACCAGTATGGATACTTAATTCATATTAGCACTGATATTGGAATCATATTTTGAGAGTGTTGTTTTAATTACCAAAACAGATACCAGCGATGAAACTTAACTAGTATAAGTACTGTTATTTGCATTATTAGCAAAGAGTTTTCGCAGGATACCAGCACAGATACAAAATTATGTCTACTTGTGTTGGTATCATAGCCGAAGGTTAATGTTTTTTTATTTCCAAGTTTGATATTCGACAAGTGTGAGCACTAATAATGTCAGTGTCACTGATTTGTAGCACTGACACCAGAAATGATCCTTTACTAGCACTGGCACTGCCGTCAGTATAATATCTAAAGGGTAGTATCTTAGTAAAAACCATAAAATCAGTGCTAATATTTAACTAGTACCAATACTGACTTGGTCTCATATTTTTGAGTTTATGCACCAAGTGTTAACCAGTATTGGTACTGATATTGGCACCAGAACTAAAACGTGCTTTTTAAATACCAAAACCAATCATTCAACTTGTATATGTACAGTAATAACAGTTGTAATTTATTTTTTCTTGATTTTTGTGCTTTATTCACTGTCCAGGTTTTTTTTTCTCTGTAGGGAAGAACAGGTGTCACATGGATTATGCTATTAAAATGTCACTTATTGTCATTATGTAAAAAGAATTCAGACACTGCAGTTAATATTATTGTGTACTTTGTGGCTACAAATAATGAATTAATAAATGTTTGGCTTGAAAATAAATGCAGCATAATACATTTAGAGATGTTACACATCCCTAACACTTAAAAAAATACCAGATGTTAGCTTACATCTTATTCTGATATCGGTATCAGGATGGATAGGGTAAAACCAGAACACTTTTATTACTAAAATCACTTGTTTATATATTACGTGGTCATATGAGTAGTTAATTATAATAATCATTATCATTAGATTGCTAATAGATCTTAAGTCTCTTTTGTGTCCATCAGGGCCTGCTCAAACAGTTCTGTTTGCCATCATGGCGTCTGTCGGTCTAATCTGTTTTAGGGCTTCAGTCCTTCCATTAAATATCATCATCCTCTTTGGAGCTTTGTTACCATTGGAAAACTTCTGGTTCTTGTGGATTTAACATTCTTGCTAAGGGATCTTACACATTCTTGATAGCATTGTTACAAAAACCTCAACTAGCATCAGCACAACCTACTATATGAGTGTTTTTCAGAGCTTGTGAAATACTGGCAATATGTGTTTTCCAACATAGGACTTTTTTCAAAAGGAAAGCGTAGTATCAACTAAAGCTAAAGTCTTGTATATGTATCCGTATCCGTAAAAAGAAGGACAAAATGATATCAGAACCTCTCTGTTCCTCTGTACAGATCTCTATCTCACTGTTGTCTGAGACCACGTTTTGTCTTTCAGTGTCAGGTGTTGGGATTTAAACACTGATGTGCTCTTTCCTGTGTGTATAAGATATCCCAACAGAGCTCCCGCCTGACTCCAAAGTTTAATTTAGAGGAAAGGAAGAGAGGGTGAGTCTGCAAATCAGGAGAGGCTTTGCAGTTGCATCACAAAATCTCTAGTGTTTTTGCTGTATTCAGTCCACTCCAGCTAGACAGGAAGAGACAGAATGTCTTGAGAATATTGTTTTTGTGTGGGAGTATGTTAATTCAGGACTGTCTGAGTGAAAAATGAGATAATGGTGTGGATAAGAGATAAGAGCTGATCAACACTGCAGCCATTTATTTATTCTGTATGTATTGTTTCAGTTTTTACTGCTTAAAAAACAGAAACAACATTAGTGAGTTCAAAAATCTGCTGATCTCAACAACCAGCTTGAATATTCATTACAAAGTACTGTCTTGCAGCAAAGGAAAAAGAAAACTTTTCATTAGTAAGCAGACCACTTTACAAACACCATGTTAACATACAATTGATTTAAAATAAGAATAATGTTGACTTTTTACTGGTAAACATCTAAGTGTCATGTGTAGTGCTGTAAATTAAATAAGTTTTATTTTTGTTGCAATACAAGCTTTGCCTTAAACACATCACTGAAACCTGAATTTATTGCGAAACCATGGCTTGCATGGGTTTTCTCACTGTTTTCCACCCACAGAAAAAAACATGCTTGTTAGATTAATTTGTGACTCTAAATTGCCCTTTGGTATGAGCGAGTAATGTTGTCTGTCTCTCTTTGAGGCCCTGCGATCGGCTGGCAACCAGTTGGGGGTGTAGCCCGCCTCACGCCCAATGTCAGCTGCAATAGGCCTCAGCTCCACAGGACCACAAAAGGGTGAAGGGCATAGATGATGGATGGATGGACATTATGATTTGTATCTGACTTTAGAGGCATAACTGAACTGAGAGGAAAAGTGCTTTTGTACAGTCTGTACTGAGAAACCAGTCTCTGTCAGAGTTCATCTCAACTGTTTTTAAAGCATAAATGATCATAAAGTCTTCATCTGACACATGCTTCATTAACCCTTTATGTTTGTCACATGATACTGAAAATTATCTGGGTTTGATAGAGGTCAAGAACATCACAAAGCAATCCAAACGGAACATGTTTTAGACTCCACACCAGCAAGAAGAACAAAAACAACCCAAAGGTTTTTTGGTCAGCAGTTATTGTAGCATTGGAGACACTTTACAAACATTGTAAAACAATAATGGCAGACCTTGATTGGCTAATCTGCAAGCCAATAACCAAAGATATTTTGTTTAGTCTTGTACAGCACCTTTTTTGCTCAATAAAAAATAGAATATTATCGTAAAAATTAGACAGCCAAACAGTTTACATGTTGGCATCCACTGTTTGATCATCAGCATCAACTTTTAAAGCCTTCATCAGGTTTTACTGGCATTCGATGGATGTATTTAACACTACAGGAAATCTCTCAGAACACAGCTTTGAGTCAAACTTAGGGCATGGAAATATGGACCAGAATCATGCAGTTTTTAAGCTTTGATGGGTCAGACGATATATTAGGAATGAAGGTTTTATCAAGGCACATAGTCCATCCCCTTTGCGTCCTGCACCTTTCTTTGTGTTGAGAATTTGCATTGTCAAAATAGCAAATAATGACTGACATACTCAAACTACTGTGCGCCACTTGCTGTACTTGTCAAAATAGGACCCATTTTGTTCACAACGATTGTCCAATACATACAGACAATCCAAACATAATACTCTGCCTCTGGTCTTTTTTATGGGTAGTTAACTTAAATGGAACTGATTTTTGACAACTGCAGAAAGTCAAGGACATATTAAAGACTCAGTATTTGTTTTTTATATGTTAATAAATTCTATGCTGTTTGAAAATAAGAACAACCAATTATAACTCCATGAGGGCAAATTTCCACAGTACACCCTTATCAACAGCCAGCTTCACAATGTGATGGTTTGCAAAAATATTGACATAAGAATGTGGCAAAAAAGTTCTTCTAAAAATATATATACAAATGCAAATTCCTGTAATGGACTTAATGTTTCAAACGGGTTATTATGTGTTGAGTAATCATTTTATCATTTTAGTGGTTTCAAGTGTAAACACTGTTTTTTGCTGAGCAGCAGGCTGGCATCTACTTTAAAATCAATGTACTAATATTGTCTTAGCCTCAGTGTTGGGAAAATTACTTTAAAATAGTAATAAGTTTTAGTTACTGGTTACTTTCCCAAAAAAGTAATTGAATTACTAACAGAATTTCTCCTTCACAAATGTAATTAGTTACCAGGGACAGTAATTAATGTGTTAATTTTTTATAAAAGCTTGTGCTGTTTGAACAGTGCGACTCCGTGTCCTATCTTGTTGTTACCTGGCCTACGACCAGCAGCGCTGACATCATCTAGCGTTGTTATCCGTGTTTTTGGTCTCTAGCTTTTTAGAGTTACTCACAACGGACAAACACTTTGCTTAGGGACATAATGTTCACTTCACAAGTGTGTTCCTGCCTTTTACTTCTTGTACTTCCATCCTGAAAACGCCAGTTGTGACTTCACAGACTGCTCCAGACTCGCCAATGGTGCATCTAGCAGTGTTGCCAGATTTTGCGACTGAAATAAGCACCAGGTCGATAAATCAAGCAAGCGACCTCTGGCTGTATTTTTCTTAATGCGATATATTACTTTTTTAAAAAGAGAAATCTATGTGAATTGTGTTTTAATTTTCATCCACATTACATTTCAGTTTCACAGCAACATTTCTTCTTATTTGGCTCTTAATTTACTTATTCAACATCCTTTGTTTGGAGGTGGAATATTGTTTAAGGGAGGGGCTACTGTTATTTATAACTCTGTTATTGCTAAACAGTCTTTCTATCCTTGATTTTTGTAACCAAACAGACATAGTCAGGCTTTTATCTAAGTTTTATGTTGATCCTCTACAGCTTTATTATGGAGAATACAGTAACAGCCACATTAGAAAAAAACTTAATTCTGGCTATAAAGATTTCTTTTAGGTGGAAACACCATCTTTGTCCCTCTTTTTACAGTAAAATTTACATTTGTGTTTAGAGTGGGATTAATTATTTGGTGTAACTCTGAATTGAGTTTATATTGATGGTTGACCATGCATCAGATCCCTCCTGGGTTTGGGGGCACAATAAGCCCAAATGAGCAATTGCACTACTGGAACAAGCCCAAAAAACTGCAACCCACAACTAACAATATTTACAAGCAATTTAAAAAAAATAAAATAAAAAAAAGCTGAAAGTTGCTTTTAATACAAGGACCTGGCAACTCTGGCATCTAGTTCTCTTGTGTGTCTGTTTGCGATGCAGCTCCTGTCCTGTGCCTGGCAGGTTGGATAACAGCTGCTAGACATTGGTGCATAATAATGTGCCACACTTCACTGTTGGTAACGGTAACGTTGTTGTAACGTTTGAAATATTAATTAATTAGATTACCCGTTATTGGGGAAAAAATAACGGCCTTAGTAACTGTTATTTTTGACCTCGTTATTCCCAACACTGCTTACCCTATATCCTAAAAATGTAATATACATTTCTCAGCTCTCCCGTCCATATTGAGGTGTATTTGTGAAGATTCTGACTTTTCTAGCATGTCTGACAAACACTGAACTCTCCTTCTGTCACCGTGGTTTACACAAGTCACATCTGTGTCTAGGACCTGTCAGTTACTGTTAGCTACCCCTTTCCTGATTCTGTCTCCTTTTTCTCCTTCCCTCTCTTTTTTTTGGTGTTTTGTCCTCTTCCTTGTCTTCTTGAAACCCCTGTTTGCACGACACAGTCACATCCCTTCACAATCACCAGAAAGACAAGCTACCTCAGCTTATCCGAGCAAAACTCTGTAGCAGGATGTCTTCCCCTGTCGGCGTTTGAATTTACTCACTATTTCAGCATTGGCTCCTCACCTCCTCTCACTTTTCACCATGCTCTGTCCTTTCTTCTGGATTTCTTCAACTCCATTTTTTTCTTTGTGCTTCTCTACGCATGGATCCACATCGTCTGCTCTCCCTCCCACCTGTCCGCCCCCTCCTGTGTCTCCACCTGTGTAGCCAGAAGATATGATGTTACACCACTTTTGCTTCTATTTTCAGTTTGGTATTTGAGTATGTGTGCTTTTTCATACATGTGTAGCAGCATCTTTTAGGTCAAAAGGCACTGCAGCATTAAAAACATTTCTATTTCATGCTACAGGTCTCAGACTTAAAATCATTTTTACATCATTAGTGTCACCATAAGCAATAATGGATGCATTAATATGAAAATAATACATTAACATAGAGATTTTCAAGGTGTTGATCTAATGAAAGAGCAACCTAAGAAGGTCTGCAGGTACTGTCCTGCTTTCTTGGGACAGGCGAGCATAATGGAGATGCTGGGGTAGGGTATTCGGGTTAGAGGTAGGAGGGTGATTGAGACCCTCAGCGTGTGTGTGAGTGTTTTCATGATACAGAGGGAGAGAGCACTGCAGCAATCTGAGAAAGTAGGTCAGACATCGACTAGCGAGAAACATAGCCGAGAAGAAAAGAGGTAGGAAGAAGGAGATGTCGAAAGGAGAGGGGGAAAAGGGCCGTAGAGAGTGGACAGGTTGGTAAGAACAGGGAGGAGGATGGTTGCATTTAGGGATCTGGTAATAACAGGTAAAAGAGAAAAGCAGGGGCAAAGTGGAAACTATAAGACATTCAAGGACATTTTGTTAAAAGTGATTAAACCCCAGAGTTTCAGGTGAGGTGCATCTACCCTGAAGTTTACATGAAAAGTACTTTGAGAATGTCACACATAGCCTGGGAGGGGGGATGAATAAGACACACCCACTCGCTCATAAGAACAGTCCCCATCAACGTGAACATCTTAAAGTTTTGAGATGACCGTCATTAGGCAGTATTCATTAAAAGTACAAGATCAGCTGTTGTTTTTCTAGAAAGTAATCCTGCCTGTACTAGGGCTGAATAATACAGTGTTTTTCCATCGTAACGTGTGGACAATAGTTACATTGCAGGATGTGTAATGTTGGTCACATGTCCAATGTTGTGTGTGTCTGTTGCTGTTGACAGTGGCGCACAGTAAAGCTATCACCTTTCCCAAAAATCAAGTTTTAGAGCATGCCCGCGCACCAGCCTGGCTGCAACATCAGTATTGAAATAAAGAACTGAAATCTTTAATGTTATTGGATCCAGTAGTAATCAGGCATGCTGGTATCAGTGTCACACCACTGCCAAATGTTGATACATTTTCCCAGTAAATGCAGCATTATATTTGATTTATTTGCTGCAAATGATGATTGTGACTGGATCAGTTTCAAAAAGTTGGAAAATCAAGCTTAATGAAAGCCCTCTGTTAAGGATTAGTTTCTGATCCGTTCAGATGGCATTACTGAATACCCCAGTATATAGGTTTTAAGTTAAAAAAAAAAAAAAGTGGTCTTGGATTTAGTATCTCCTTAAAAATATTGGTTGTAATTTACCCAAATGATTCAAATAGCCTTCTAATGCTCTCTTTTTCCTGCCTCTTAGAGGAAATTCTTTTAAAATAATCATTAAATACCATTATTATTGCTAATTGCACGACTAATGAATCCCCATGTACAAACTTAGTCCTACAAATTAGATATTGATTCACACTGCGTCCCTGACTTTCCTGGAAGGTCACTTCTCCAACTAAATCCTCATCAGCTAATCTCCTCAATAAATACAGTGGCTCAGCATCTTAAGTCGCCCGCTTTCTGTCATGGAGGCACTTGGAGAAAAAGTGTGTAGGCTCCCATCCAAAATCCGATTCAAAGAAAAGCTGGAAGAGAGAAGCGAGACCCTTCAAGAAAAAGAACTCAAACCGTTTCCCTCCATTTGCCTCTTTCAAGTGTGCTGCTCTTGATATTACATAAGTGCATAACGTCAAAAATACACGTTGACACGCGCGGTACACTGAGGGCACTCAGGCCTCTTATATATACGTGCTCCACTCAAGTATGAACCACCTTTCTCTTTGGCTCTTCAGGCCATGTCTGTGTTTTATTATTTATTTGATAAAGCACAAAGTATACTCCATCTATAAATACACTGCAGGGGCCTGTAGGAATGGACCGCAGCAGGGGGAGGATCCTGCAGAAGACACACACAGACACACACAAACACACACACACTGGAGTTATCACGCGACTCTAATTGATTCAGTGACAATTGAATTGGTTACAGTGGAATAAAAAGCTCGGGTAAATATAGACAGTAAGCTTGCAGATCAGAGACAATGGCCAGTGGTAATGAAATAATTAAATTGCCTTTGAGTGATAAAAAAGGAACGAAAAAAAAAAAAAAAACAGAAAATTGAGAAAACAACAGAGGTCTCTGCGGTGGAACTTATCTTGTTTTGCTGCTTTATGCCAATGAAATGTACCCTGAGGACAAAGTCTTTGGAAGTGAACAAACAAACATGGCACTGGGAGAAATTGTACTACAGAGGATGCCATGTGTATAGAAGGCTAATAATACAACACTGAAGATAAGTAAGGACATAGGGTCTACAGCAGGGGTGTTCAAACTACAGTGGGGGGGTCAACTAAGGCCTGCAGTCCACTTTTAGTCAGCCTGCGGCAAAGTGTATAGAATAAATTCATTTTGGCACACATCAGACTTAAAGTACTAGTTCAGTATTTTTGAAGTTAGCTTGTATGAGGTACTGAACTACAGTTGGTGAAGTGGCTGAAAGGGGTCCCACCCTTTAAGAAGTACCTTTAAGAAGAGCAAGCTCAGACTGCAAGTCAGGTACACTGCTGTTGGCTTGTACAGTTATTTTGGGTAATTGTGTGAATTTTATGTGGAAAAAGGGTTACGAGACTATGTTGGGTCAAATGTACGACTGGGCGAAAAATTTCAGAGCGCTTTATTTTTTTCTCCAGGAGGTCTCTGTGTTTGGCCCTATATTCCGATGCAGCGAATTGCTTTGTGTTCTTTGGCCTGTGTGCATTGATTCCACAGTCTTGTGGGTCATTTTTACATAAAACTCACACAATTATGTGAAATAGTTGTACTTGCCAACAGCATTGAAACTTACTGGCTGTCTTAGCTTGTTCTTAAAGGCACAGTGCTGTTTGGAGCCATTTTAGCCATTTGACTAACTGTATAGAGTACCTCATACAAGCTTAGTGTAGAGGTACAGAACTTTCCCTTGAATGCTTGACTGATGAATAAAGACAAATGAAACAGAATTATATAGCAACACCAATTGCCTTAATACGTTGAGCTACTGACTTAGTTTCAAGGTCTGAGTTACAAAGAATATTGTGCTAATCAGCGTTACAAGTTTGCCAGTTTTGTGCAGTTTGCTCTTGTTTTGTGTCTGAATGAGGAGATTAAACCATCAGTGTCTCTACCCCTGTCACACAGAGTGTTGTTCTTACCTTGCCCAAGGACAAATCCAGTAGCCAGGCCCAATTAGGGTACCCTGAAGTCTCATTGACCAGACAACAAAATTATGTGGACTGAGGGGAATATCAGACCGAAATATTTATTCTCTCCCCTTCCTTTTTTTTATAAATAAAAAATAAGTGTATATATTTAAGTAAGACAATCTTGGTATGAAAAGACTCCATAGTTAAAGACAAGTGACCAGAGAGGAGCAGGATGTGAGTTTGTACCACAGGAAAATAATCACAGACTGAAAGCTAATGCTGGTGGATGGTGGGTGCTGGTTTGGTGAAGTGGATAGTACCCATGCATGTACGCTCTTCGCTCGTTTGTGCGGTTTGGGTTTGAATCCAGCCATAGGCCCATTTCCCCAATTTTCACTTCCCCTTTCAGAGTTATGCACTGTCTCTCCACTGTTAATAAAAGGGCAACAAAGCTGCGCATGTACTGTATGTTGTGGACTTTGCTAAGCGCTGTAGATACCTTTACACAGGAATACAGTCTAAATGTTTTCACCTTTGTTAGAGACCCTGGAAAAGAGACTAGATCTTCTATAGCACTGACTCATAATACAGATTTCACAGTAAATGATGAGTAAGTAAGAAGGGAGAAACTTTTTCAGTTTTAGGCCCGCCTTGGACATTTTGATACAAGTTTTACCTTTAAGTACAATACTTTTCTATTCACATAGGTTTTGAGTATAAAAACTTTAATATACCTATAAAGAAATACAAAAGCTCAATAACGAGAATGTTAAAGCATTTCTATGTATTTAAAAAATGAAATTTCAAGATAACTGTAAGTGTGAAATCGACTTGTTCATCCGGCACATTTGCCTACAGAGAAACTGGACTTAACTTTGACTGTTTCACCAAAGTCATGTTTCAAGGGTTATAAAAGAGCTGGGAGACTGAGCGAGGGGGTTTTCTGGACTATTGCTTACAGACTATCAGTTAATTATTGATCTTATCTTAACGGCTTAGCTTTAGCAATCAGCTCTAGCAGATTGCCATAGAAACATTTAGTTATAATTTTGAATGATCTTTCCCTTTCTGTTGTGGATTAAGAACTACATGAATGCATAGCAATTTTCTCTCCTATTCTTTTTATCTTTTCTCCATTGTTGTAAAATCAGAGGTTTTAAATGGTCCCAGAAAAAAAAAAAAAAATCGCCAGGACAAAACATGTTTAAATCAAAAACTCTTTGGTACCTGACAGATTTGTTTTTATTTTATGGTTTATGTTAAATTTTTGGAGATGAAAATGCAGAGCATGCAAAATGCACCTCTAGGGGACTCTTAATCACAACAGAAACAAATCATGACATGTAGAGACTGACACTGTCAGCTCCACCAACCTCTGCTGTTTACTTCTTTTTTTTAATTGAGAATCATAAATGCTGCACTTCATGGGGTGTATATGATTAACAGAAAACTATAATTTCTGTTTTGATAGACTTTTAACTTTTGGCTTTTAGTCATCCATAAAATGTTTATTGTTTGGTTTAATATGTATTGTACGCAGACTTCAGAGTGCAGTATTCTGGAAAAGAGTTTTTATTAATGTTGAGGGTCAGGGATTTGGATGGATGGACTTCAACAATGCGAGGGGAGCTTAAACAGCAGACTGTGCAGCCGATAGTGGGGAATATGCGTGGTCCATTACAACCAGGAAGCACAAAACCTAAATTAGATACAGACACAGACACAGCTTCTGTTGGCAGGTCCTTCTCCCTATGTAGCTGTCTTTGACTAAACATCCATGGGGCATTTCAACTACATGGTATCAGCCCCACTGTACTTGATTGTTTTGGTTGTCCATAAAGGATTGTACCCAGTACCTGGCACAGTTTTTCATATTGCCTTTAGCTAGGTTCCAAGTGAGCTGAACCGAGACGTAACGTGGCGTGGATACACTGCTGACCTCTGCATGGTCAGAGTATCATTAAGCGTCAGGGGTATTGACCCGGAAATGTTACATCCCCCTGTTGTCTGCTCTGGGGTGCTTTATGACTTTCCAAACGCTCCTTTGCTTAAACAGCATTTCTTTTGCTTCTTGCAGCCATCCTTGCAACAAAATTTTTCTCCAACTGTTACAAAAAGCCATAACGGGGCTGGCAGATCTGTTGCCTTTATTTCCTCCTTTTGTGTTTGTGAGGATAACATTGTAGTTCCACACACCAACACTATGACGTACTACGGAGCAGGTAGTATAAATCATTAAGTATATCCAGTATTAGTAAAAATCAAATCATGCAGACTGAAGCCAAGTTGAGCAGATACCACAAATGTAAAAGCACAGTCAGTGTCTCCATAGGTAACACCAAACATGTCCTAACTGTCACTGTGGCTTGGTCTTCATGGCTGCCACTATGAAACACATCCATTAAAACCATTTAAAAAATCAAGGTTTTCTCTGGCTTTGAAAACTTGAGGAAAATTTTAATGAACTATAAAAACATATCACAAACATGATAGTAATTGTATCTAGTAATCTAGATATTTCAGTCATCAGTTTTTAGAAAACAAACGGTATCTTCAAAAAATGTTTCGATTAGAGGAAAAATAGTTTACACAAAATAGACTGATCCTTGTATTATCAAAAGCATGGTGCTATCAGTGAATGTCTAAACAAACATTTGTGTCATCATTTACTGATGGCACATGATATGACAAGGTACTGACAGCACATCTATTTTTCTGGCTTCATCTTTCATTACCATCACTTATGACTGTCACACATCATTTGATCCATTCTGATGAGTCTGGTTATGCTTGGACTTTGTTCACAGTGGTCAAAACATGTCAAGGTCTTTTCCTCAACATTAGACTTGCCTATAGGTCAACTACCAAAAAATCCTGCTCTGTTCGGGTCTATCATTAGTTTCACAGCTATTGTAAAGGTGGTCATTATTCTGGTGCAGGACAGTGAACTTGGTTTGTTACAGTCCACTGTATTTTCTCTGCCACAAATTAACTTTCGTGTCACTGTCATCATGTTTTTAAACACACATACTGATGTACTCATGAAAGGATAAACCAATGCTACAGTGACAGCTTGGGGCCTCAAACTACCAGTCATGATAAGAGGTAAATTAAAGTAGTGTGTAAAAGTGATTAGTGACACAGCTTTTAATTCCCATTCTTTGTGCTTTTCCCTTTTATACTGAAGAGCAAAGCAAATACATAAACAAAATGACAAAAAAGTACCTTGCCAACCTCCTGTACAGTGCTTTTGTTGCTTTAAATGAACATTGATAACTGCACAGAAATGTGGTGAATGTGTGCTTTCTTCTCCTTAAGTTTGATTTGTGCAAATGGTGGCAACATTAAGGTAACTTTCACACTGAAAGTTTGGCATGGTTTCATTTTTCACTTGGTTTGGTCTGCTTTCCCACTGCTCTTTGTCAAGCGGACCAAAGCCTGTGAATTGTTGTGTAATCTAGCCTCTTGCCATGTTGGGGTTGTAGCTGTAGTGCTTATTCCTGTCATACGGCCCATTGTTGCACTATGACATGGAAATACACAATCAGCTGAGTAATGACGTTGTTTGATTAAGCAGTTTGAAAGTTTTCTGTGCCATGTATTTTAGATAAAGCTGTATTTAGGCTGCATCAGGTGGCACTTGCATATTGACTGGGATGATGTGTAACCATATTCTACTCAGGCTTGTAAATGTTAACCTGATGAGAGGACCAAAGGCTGGTGGTGCTAACAATGCTAACATTAGCCACACTCTGCTTGATCAAGCCAATGAACACCACATTTGCTTGCTTACTGTTGTGATATTCAGCCAAATCCAAGCCACAATTCACTCCCTTTCAGGTTTGCCCTGCCTTATTTGGTCCTTGTGTGGTTTGCATCACCACAAACCAAACTGTGGTCCACTTGGAAGCAAACCTGGATCCCCATTTTTTTGACAGACCAGACTTCAGTTCTCGGTCTGCACCAGAGTTTATGTGAGTTTTAACACTGCCAGGGCTGAATAGCCAAACCAAGAAATTTAATGTTCTCAGTAGCAGCTTTACACAACTTAGGTTAAAAACAAACCATACTTTCAGTTACAGCTACAACACTAAGAACTGGGCACACAGAGATGAATAAATGTATCTTTCATTGGTTTAATTTATTTCAAAAAGTTCTGAAGGGTAAACGGGAGTTGTAGCTCTTAAAAATGCAATTAAAGGAATTAATATTTTTTATTTTTGTAGTACTGCAAAAACAAAAAGTTATGATATTTCGGCTGTATTGCATAATTTTAATGTTTTTAATCAACAAAAATGAGGGCAAACTTTCACACACTTTCTCAACTGCCATGCTAAGTGTTCTTGATATCTTACTAACTCTTCTTCTCTTGCTGTCTTTGTTTTTTTCTCCTAGTATGTGGCATTTGGGTCCCTATTCTTCATCCTCATCTCAATCTCCACTTTCTGCATGGAGACGCATGAGGCCTTCAACACCATCATCAATAAAACAGAGACCGTTGTAGTGGGAAACCAGACCCACGATGAGATTGTTTATGAAGTGGTGACTGACAGCTGGTTGACATACGTGGAAGGAGTATGTGTCATCTGGTTCACCATTGAAGTCCTGCTTCGAGTCACCTTCTGTCCTGACAAGTTGGAGTTCTTCAAAAGCACCCTCAACATCATCGACTTTGTGGCCATCCTGCCCTTCTACCTGGAGGTGGGCCTGAGCGGTCTGTCATCCAAAGCTGCCAAGGATGTCCTGGGGTTCCTCCGTGTTGTCCGGTTTGTCCGTATTCTCCGAATCTTTAAGCTAACCCGCCACTTTGTGGGTCTGCGTGTCCTTGGCCACACCCTTCGTGCCAGCACCAATGAATTCCTCTTGCTGATCATCTTCTTAGCCCTTGGTGTCCTCATCTTTGCCACAATGATCTACTATGCTGAAAGAATCGGCGCAGACCCTGATGACCCAACTGCCAGCGCCCATACTAACTTCAAGAACATTCCTATCGGTTTCTGGTGGGCTGTTGTGACCATGACCACACTGGGTTATGGAGATATGTACCCAGAGACATGGTCAGGGATGCTGGTGGGTGCGCTGTGTGCCTTGGCCGGTGTGCTGACCATTGCTATGCCTGTTCCTGTAATCGTCAACAACTTCGGCATGTATTACTCTCTAGCCATGGCCAAACAAAAGCTCCCAAAAAAGAAGAACAAACATATCCCACGAGCACCACAACCTGGATCGCCTAATTACTGCAAGCCAGATGCCTTGGCTATGGCTACTGCATCACCTCAACGGCTATTGGGTAATGTCCTAGGTGGAGTGATGGGGTCTGGAGGCATAGGGGGTGACTGTCCTCTCGCACAAGAAGAAATTATAGAGATTAATAGAGGTGAGACATTTTGTTTCTGTATTCTTGGTACCTTTGTGTCAGAACTATTTTCCTTAAAAAAAAGGGCCTGTTCATCTTGAACAAAGTTAAGTTCAAGCCTTTTTCAAACACTTAAAAGGTGCTTCTTCAGTCTTTCTGGCACATTTCAGCTGAGATTAATCATTTATTCATACAAATTGAAAATTGCTTAAAAGTCATTATTCTACTACAATATTATGTTTAAACAGATATTGTGGGATGACCAACCAATACAGTGCTGTGTGGTGGATTGATATGTGAAGATGGCAAAATCATAATGGCCCTAAATTGCAGAACAAGAAACAAACAAATAAAAACTGCAATGACCTTAATTGAAAATGGGCAAAAAATTAATACAGAATGAAAAGTACAAAACATTTCATAATAGATGCGCTCCGAGAGCACACATTTCCCCTCAAGGCAATTCCAACATTGTCGAGGGAAATACCGTCAAAAATGTGTAAAACTGCCCTATCTTGCACTAATTTGAATTTTAAAGCGTTGCTTGTTTAATAGGGTGGTTGCTAATGAACTGCTATCAAGGACTACAAACATGACCAGCTAGCATTTCTGATTGTTTATTTAATAATTAATAATTCATACACCATTGCCACAACCATGAGCACCAACTTGATCAGGCCACTTGATGAAAAGGAAAGTCTCAAACAAGAGGTCACAACCTGACATTAAACACTGGAAAGATCATAAATGCTTCTAAATTGAAATGCCATGTTTTGTTCCATAGTACCTTATTAATAGCCTTTGCCTTCAGCCAATCATGTTTGAACTTTTAATAATCATAAATGTTTATCTTGTAGGTTTTATAATCTGTTGTTCACCACAGACCTTATCATCAACATGATCCAAGAGCACAGTGAAAAACCCCATAGGCTTTTTGTCGAGAGAACCACTGAAATGCAAACTTCTGCGTTGGCCTACAGAAATACATCATCCCTGCACCACTCTTTCAAGAACTAGTTACAACCAGTTCTAATCATCATTTGTCTTTAGGAGGAATGATTGTCTTATCGATGCCGTCCAACCTGATGGCCTTGCAAAACAACGTCTCTAACTTTGAGAGTCAGCAGTCAGCACAAAAAAATCAGTTAAAGAGCCAAGGAAACAAACATGGTAGGCAGGAGACAGAAACAGTCCAAAGCCTTCGCATCATTCTGAAGCCTTTGCTGCTGTAGCACAGCATTAAACACATTAAATACATCAGGTTGTTATCAGCGCAAAACTCAAAAGCCAGCATCCGTGATGGTATGGGGGTGTGTAAGTGCCCATGACATAGGTAACATTGACATATGTGAAGGCACTATTAATACTTAAAAGTGAATACAGGTTTTGGCGCAACACATGCTGCCATCCAATATCCTTTTCAGGGATGTCCCTGCTTATTTCAGCAAGACAATGCCAAGACACGTTCTGCACGTGTTAGAACAGCAGGACTTTGAGGTAATACAGTGTGGGTGCTAGACTGGACTGCCTGCAGTTCAGACCCGTCTCCCATTAAAAATGTGTGATGCATTATGATACACAAAATAAGACAACTGAGATGCTGGTGTGCAAAGCAGATGGGGTCGTCCATCAAGCAAGAATCCGAAAGAATTCCACCAGCAAAGCTTCAACAGTGTCCCTAGTTTCAAAGTGCTTATTGAGTGTTGTCAAAAAGAAAGTTGATGTAACACAGTGGTAAACATGCCCCTGTCCCAGTTTTGTTTTGAGCATGTTGAAGGCATCAAAATGAGTTGATAGTGCAACAAACAAAAAAAGTGAATCAGTTTGAACATTAAATGTATTGTCTTTGTAGTGTATTCAATTGAATATAGGTTGAAAATGATTTACAAATCATTGTAATCATTGTCATCATCTGTATTTTTTTGTACACAATGTCAACTCCTGAATTTCCCCTCTGGGTATCAAAAAAGGTTTATCTTATGTCCCAACCTCATTGGAATTGGAATTTGTACTTTCAAGCTCTGTATCTGAAATATAAACACTTTTCAAACTTTGAAACACACAATAAAAAAACCCCAGATTTTTAAGCTCTTGTAAAAAAAACCCCAAGGAAACACCCTTGAGTTAAATGGTATCTTGTGTAGGATGAACGCAAGATTACCAATTTTAAACAGCCATTTTAAGTTCTGTTGCTCAAATTTTAACAATCAAATGGAGCGTGGGTAGATTAGCATGCTTCTTGAATTTTTGCCAGTTTGCTGGCAGCCCTTTTGGGCTAACACATTGACGATTCCAGGTTAAAGATTAGAGTGTCGAGAGAAAGCAGTGGGTGTACTATTTAGAAGTGATGTGTAGTTGATTCTGGATCCAACCTGAAGAAATCCCATCAGGCCCATCAGAACTCATGTGTAATTTATGATCAACTGGTAGGTCCACAGTTGCCTTACGGGCACCCATCTGTCAGTGGAAAAACAAACACTGTAGAAGGAAAATGAACTTAATTATCTGTTAAAGCAGCCTAATGCCTCTCATTTTTGGCTGACTACTCATATTTTCTCACTGGCATGAGCATTAAAATCTGGACAAGAGGATGGTTTTCTGCTCTTTGTTCAGTCTTTACAGGCGTCAGACACATGTAGCAGTAATGCACCTTTAATGCATTAGTTTTCTGCTTCAGTCATCAGTGAGACAGAAAATATTGGTTTCATCAGTGCTTTTACTACATCCTGTCTGCTTGGCGCTCTTCCAGGCATAAGAAGCTTATTGTAGGTTGTGTTAGAAGTTTTTTTCCTCCATCAGGAAATTGTATTAGACCATTTTGACTGCTGGCTGCAAGTCAGCCCTGGAGAGTCCTCTAGATATAACTGCTTTTTGGTAACATATTACAAAACAAAAAGTGTTTAGAGAGGACAAACCTTTGCCAAGGCATTTCCAACATTGTCGGGTAGTTGCAGTCAAAAATGAGGGAAAGTGCCTTATCTCGCAATGTTAACACATCCTTTCAAAAATTCCTAGATCTGCATCTGAGTTTGGCTTACCACCAAAATCTTGTTACTCCTTTTTTGTGCCATGACCAATATTCCCTGAAAACCTCACTAAAATCTCTTGAGAACTTATTGAGCTATTAGTGAAAAAGTGGAAAACTGCCTTATCACACACTGTTAAAAAATCCTTTCAAATATTCCTGGATCCACATCCAGATTCGAATCACCACAAACATCTAATCCCTCCTTCCGTGTACCATGACGAGCATTCTTTGAAAATCAAAATCCCTAACTTTTTTAGTTATCCAGTCCAATTTTACAAACAAACAAATGCCAGCAAAAACATCTCCTTTGCGGATGTAATAATGCCTTACTGAAGCAGTCTTGTCAAGAAATCAGTGAAAATGTATATGAGATATTATTATAACAATGAACTTTTTAAGCTCTTCAAATACGCAAAATTGAGTAAAACTAGATTTTTTTTATTTATTTAGCAGTTTCACAGCATAAAAAATCCATTAAAACAGGATGGAATAATCATAAAAAGCTTTGCAAACATGGACTCTGGGCTACTAAGACAAATGATTGAATAGTTCAATATAAAACAATTAGATGGAGGTTTATGGATCATTTCAAAAACCGACAAATTATTTCAGCAACATGCAGTGCTTAGTATTTTGCGTAGTTTTGATCTCATTGGTGATATGACATTACCTGGCAATGCAATCAAAAATGTTTTAAAGTATGGACAATCAAAATTGATGTGCCAAAACCACTTGGGAAAACAACAGTGCAGAGCTGTATCTGTTTTAGCCTGTCTTGTTTGATGTCAGTAGTTAAAGAAGACTGAAAAATTGAAAAGTGTTACTTAAGAGAAATAATAGGGAAAAGGATTGTTTGCTTGTTATTGTCAGGGAATCAACAAAATAATCCTTGTTTGTACTGATGCACAATTTTTTTTTCAGCATATCAGTATGGGCAGATTAAAACTTAAAGATTTGATCATCTGTGTCAAAATTTGAACTGATTTCTACCATGCCAAAATTACCACTTATATGGGTTGTACAATGGCAGAATGTTTGAATGTGCAACAATGTTACACCTTATCATCACTCAATTGTCCATACTGGAAAAACAGTACTATATAACTTATTGGAGGATCAAATGTTGTTTTTCTTGTTTCACATCTTTTAACACAGACTGTCATGACAAAAGGAAGAGGTCAATTATAGTTTATAAATGACTATGTGCTCTTGACAAAAAATGTATACATATCGTTATCATCATCAGTAGTTATAAGAGTCATTAGGCTCAAACTATGTTTTTCACATTGCTGCACGTGGCTACTTATTGGATTGAATAAGATATCCATTTTATATATTTTAAAAGTGCATCATTCATGGATTTCAACATAGCACCTTAGGTTACACCTTAAATTTCTGTTAAAAATATATACATTTATAAATATCATTATTCTTTGCCAACTAATGGGCATTTTTAGGACATTTCTTTAATTTTTATGCATTTTTAGACTTTTCAACTGGAAACAAATGTTGTACCTGTCACTTTATATCAAATGCCAAAACTTTGAGGTTACATTTCTCAAAAATACTTGGAGTCAGAAAGAGCCTTTAATTCTAAACAAAATGAAAATGTCTTTACATTTGAAAACAAATAGTCGAATAAATTTCAAAGTTCAGCCATGACAGAAAAATCTACAGGATATCAGTGACAGGAGTTCAACAATACAAGTAACCCATGATTCAATACATATTTTGTATTTGGACAGTTCTTCATTTGGTTCCTAATTATCTTTTTAAGCATATATCAAGGTACTTGAAGAAAAATGCAACAAAATTTGGCGTGAATACATTAAAATAAGTGATATAAATAGAAAATTCCAAGCAAATAGTGCTAGAGTGTGCTTTTTCTGTTGAAAGTGCTCTCAGCCGCAGTTTCAGAGCACTTCAAGTTGACAGGTAACAAGAGTTGATGTCCACATGTCTCATAAGGCCGTCCATATTAAGTGTGCTTCATATTTCTCAAATCCATCAAATTATCACCCAGACAACATTAACATAGTGTCAAGAAATCATGTCCTACCACTGATGAAAGCTGAGACCAGGAAAAAGTTTCCTTGTAAGAATGAAGCATCTAATTTTCACCCACCATTGTTGTTTTCATAGCAAATGGCAGAAGTCCCGCCCCTTCTTGATCTTGATTTGCCAGTGAGACACTGTCAGATATGACATTGACAAGCAAGGCACACTCAGAAGTTGAACTGTTTTCAACTGAGAGCGCTGGGAGTGCTGCAACAAAAATCAGCTGATGCTGAGGGTATTGTTTTTGCTCAATACTGACCATTGAGAACATTGAGAACGCTGGACTACATTGGTTTTGAACTGAAAACAAGTACTGACAGCACAGAATACACTGCCTGTAGAAACAAGTCCTTAGTTGTAAATGTTTCTGTAAAAGTGCATCACAATGTGCTTTCCAAAAACTAAAATCACAAAAAAGGAAGATGTACTTTTATGATAAGTAAAGGCTCCATGACTTGTAATGAAAAGGTGGTTAAAACTTGCTAGAATTATGTGTTTCGTTAATTAAATGACGTATAACTACTTGATATCAAGTCAAAATGTACTGATATGAATATAAAGACTAATTTGTTAATATTTGTTTGTTTTATCAACTTAAGAGTAAGACAAAACATTATTTGTAGGTTTTTTACAAATCACAACAATTGGCCCTCTGGCAGTATTTACAAAGTTTAAGTTGCCTTCATGGTAACTAAAACTGTCCACCCCTGACTTAACTGATACAAATTTGTACATGTGCATGTAAACATTGCAATGTATTATAGAAATGACTGATTTCAACACCTCAAATACTTGCCAAAAACAACAAATGCCAGTAAAAGCCTCAAATAGATTCAATGAATAAAATTCTGTGTGTTTTTCCCATGTGTTCCCCCTCCCTCCAGATTCCAAACAGAATGGTGACGCAGCCTCGGCCGCGCTGGCTAACGAGGACTGCCCCACCATCGACCAGGTGCTGAGCCCGGACGAGAGGAGCCCGATTGGTCGAGGGCCTACCCGGGAACGCTACCAGCAGGACCGCGCCTGCTTCCTGCTCAACACCAGGGAATTCCGTGCCACAGATGGGAATGTTCGGAAAGGTACGTTTCACGCCGGGAGACGGACATATGAACATGAACATCTTATGTAAACACAGTAAGATGCCAGGCACAGCATATTATTTCCATACATATTATATAGGACCACACTGGCTGCTCAATTTAGATCAGATTAGATTCAAACATTTAAGAAAGTTGGCACATGCATAACTGGCTTTAGTCGCCTCGTGTACAGATTGAAGACTCCACTTTTAGTCTGACACACAGAGTACTCATTCATACAGTTACAGCAAATGCATAAACACTTAGCTCTTCTGCTCTGCTCTATTTGTTTCCACTCTTCACATTCATGTTGTCTGTGTTTCCATCACCGCTTGATTTCATATTTTATTTCCTCTGTCTACAAGATTTTCTGTCCCTCTGTTTCTCCTCGTTGTCTCTCTTTCTCTCTCTCTTCCATCTGTCCAATTGTCTGTGAATTTAGTTGTGTGTCCCATAATGTCACGATCATTCATGCTCATAAACGATCTGTCTTTCTCTGTCTCTGGACTCAGACAGTTGACCATGCATTAATTTACTTCTCGTCACTTCTGTTTCTCCCTCTCTGTTTCTCTCTCTCCTGCTTCGCTTCGGCCCTTTTATTATTTCCCCCTTTCCTTCCCTTCCCTGTCCAACCCCCCCACCCCCCACCCCCTTTGTAATGTCTTCCCTTCCTTCACCTCCCACACATTTTCCCTCCTCTCCCTTTCCTCCTCCCCTAACCCATCTTAAAACCCATGCCCACATTTCCCCCCTTCTTTTCCTTTTGTGCTTCACCATACCTTCCCCTCACTCCTTTTATTTTGATGACCCAATGTTGCATTATCTTTGTGCTCACTGAATCCTAACACCTTTTATTCATTTACTACTGCAAATCCAACCACCACCACCACTGCCGCCAACCTGCACTGAAACACTCCCTTACGCTCCCTCCAAACTTTCAACACCCCCTTGTTGACAACAAACTAGAGGCAGCAGCCCTGGCTCCCAGCCCAGACTCCCCTTTGACTGAGGATTGGTATAAGATGGAAGGGTCTCTGTTACAGCAGGACCTCAATGCAAACTCCACCTCCTCCTGGATCAAACCATAGCCCAGAGGTAACACTGACCAAAGTTAAATACACAGGAACCCGTAGACTACTGAAAATATGCAGACATTTTGACCAGGTTTTCTATAAATAAATAAAATAGCATGTTTGGGGTTTTAGCACAAACTTACACAACACAAGTACAAGTTTACCAAAGACAAATGCATGACTTCAAATCACAAATACGCCACCATTTACACACTGTTGTGTCTACATTTTCAATGGAGAGTGAAGAGTCTTCTCTGTGCCTGAAGGGAAGGAAAGAGAGTTTGAAGTATCACATTAAGAGATTATAAAGTTTAGCAGAGGTAAGGTTGTGCTAATCGGATTATTAAGGTTTATGTGGCTTTTTAGGGCACATAACTTTGATTTTGTGTGTTATTATCGTACCTAATCTCACCATAATATCCTTCCAGCATAAAATAATCTAGTCTGAACCTCATAGAAATGTCAATTGTGGTGTTATTTTGAGAAGAATTTGGGATTGCTCTGTGATAAAAAGCTGTAAGTTGTGTGCAGGAATCTGTGTATGTGAGAAAGTTAAAACTGGCATACATTCAGAAGTGTGAGGGCAAACACATCCAGCAGCTCCTCTGAGAAATAACCCAGCTGTCGTGTCCTGTGTCAATAACTTAACAAAAACGTACACTGAAGATTGAACGGGAACAGTGGGTCACGTTGTTGTCTGATGTGCCTCTGTGTTGTTGTTGTCTCTCTCCAGGTTGTGTCATATCACGCGTGTGTATGTGGGCTTTTTCATTCTTACATGTTATACACTGTGTCTCTGTCCTCTCAATGCCGTCTGAGTGTCGTGTTTGTGCTGTCCTGTGCGGCTTAATTTTGTTTCTCCTTTCAACTGTGTTTATTTGTGTCGCTCCCTACCCCACGGACCTCCACCATGGCAAACAAAAGCGCACGCTGCAATTTAAAGAGAGTTCACATTGCAAAAATGCTCCTTTTTACATTTATTTATGTACATACGAGTATGTTTATGTACTTTTGCACAGATTAAACCGTTCAGGGATTAACTGAACAGTCAATGGTGCTGAAAGAGTGCAATTCAGACTCAAAGAAGTGTTTTTTTCATGAACATATGACACGATGTAGATCAATTTATGAGCCTTTAAACAGGGGATGTTCAAACTCTGGCCTGAATGCCAGCTGCAGTCTGCAGTCCACTTTTCGCCGGCCCACAGCAAAGTGTATAGAATAAATTAAATTTAGAATATATGAGGATTTAATGCTCATGCTTGACTGATGAATAAAGACAAATAGTTCACAGAATTATATAGCCACACCAAATTCCCTTCATTTGATTAGCTATTTTCTGTATTGTATAGATGTTTAGTCCTGTTGTAAGTAGCTTTAAGCAACAACACTCCAACAAAGTTTGGCAGTTTTGTGAAGTTTGCTCTTGTTTTGTGTCCGAATGAAGAGATGAGCCATTAGTTTTTCTCCTCCCTGCTGCATAGAGCCTCATTCTTATGTTGCCCATGGGTTAATCCAGTATCCAGGACTAACCAGAGTCCCCTGATACCTGCTTGACCACCCCAAAATCCTTTACCATTGACTTTTTGTTTTGTAAACCCAGATCTTAACCTACATTGGATGGATTTTACTGTTATTGGTACACTAAATGGTGGATTTATTATTGTGGCCCAGTTATACTTGAATTTTTTTGTACGTGGCCCTTGGTTAAAAAAAAAAAAAAAGTTTGGACACCTCTGCTTTAGAGCTTCATAATTACCAAAAAAAAGTGGCGCTTTAACATCTTTCCAAGGCTAAAGGTTTCTGGGGTCAGAGGAACAAATCAGGTCAAGGGATAGTACCTCTTGAAACATGCCACGCTTAAAACAAGCAAACATTTACCCTCTTATCATGCAACAAGTTACTCCACTTTAATAAACAAACCTACAATCCTAGTGCTTGCTTTCACAATACTGTGTTGTGAGCGTGTAATGGGTCTGAAATACTACTCCCTAGACCAAGCAAGTCCGTGCTTTCAGTGCCAAGTGTAGTCTTAAGTTCAGGACCTGTTGTGTTTGTACTGTGGAGACCTGGATAGAAATAAAAAAGGATTACAGACTGCACTTGGTGACTGAAACACTTACTGAGCAGACAGACTAATGCTTTGACATATTTGACTGAAATGTGGCGACGTGATGTCCAAGGTAAGCAAGCCCCGAGCTGTCTAAGCCCAGTATGTAGAGGTCTCTGATACTGCTTCTGTTGTAATGGTTTTTCTTGCGTATAAACTGAATATTGGGTGCTACAAAAATCCCTCTTTAAAGTAAATCAAGTTAATTCCAACAGAACTTCTGCAGACACGTCAGGGTTTAAGCTTTTTAAGGTAAAGCTTTGTGCTGACGACTAACTGTTTTATTTAACTGATATATTAATCCTGTTTTTTGTTTCTTAGTCTGATTAATATGTTTAGTCTGGTGTACTGGTAAAAAAAGATTGTAAATTGATTGTTGTGCAGTCCACAACTCATACTGGTGAATAAACATGTCTTCCTTTAAAGCTTATGTAAAGAAGGAGAAACCTTGATACTTTTCTGATACTATATAAGTAAAAATGATTAGGTGTACCTAATCAATTGAAAGCTGATCATTATCCAACAAAATTAAGCAGAAATACATACTCAACTGATTGGAATTAATTCCTGTTGTTACCGATGCAATCACCTGTGGCTAATGCTCCATGCAAGGCTGTAAACAAATCCAATCTCTGCGAACACTTCCACTCATCTGGAGCTGCTTCTGCTGCTCTCCCTGCTCAGTCCAACCTGACATGCCAGATAGAAGGTTCAAGATTATACTATACAGTTTATATATATGTTTGAATAGTTCATAGTTGGACGACCATTCTCTCAATAACATTTATTAGGGGCCAATCATATGCTGTAGCGGGCACTGCTGATGCTGTGCAAGGTACAAAACGTGAGCCAATTCTTACAGCAAACTCTCATCAAAACACGTCAGATGTGGAGCAAAAATATGCTTGTATGAAGAAACACTCTCAGTGTTACTTGTATTTCAGTTATTTTAATTATTTATTTTTCTTATTCAATGATGAAATACTGTCCAGGTCTGAAAAAAAATGCAACCAGACCTAAAAGCATCGATGCTAATCTCTGTACAAGCAATCGCTCCTCGCTGTCGTCATTTTCATAGCCCGCCAAAAATGTTTTAGTCCTGTTACTCATAAATACAAATCCAGTGCTGAAATATGTGCTAAAATCTGTATTTTACAGGCAGGATAGAAGTCTATCAGTTGGCTTACTTAGATTAGCTACATACAACACTGATATGCATGATGCATTAAAGACAAAGTTGTGAACATTATGATGGGTTCACATCAGCTTGCTTAAATGTGTATTTGACTACAGTTAGTACATGATACATTTAAAGACACATGAAATCATTTAATTAGTTACATAATCTAGCAAAGTTAATGTTCCAAGACTTATTACCTTTTCTTTATTAGACTACTTGCACAATTTGTTGAATAGACTTAATACACTTTTACAGTCTGTCAATGATCATTAACCTTCTTAACTGAATATGTTATTAATGAATCACCATTGAAATCCATGTGTCTTTATGATACAATACTTGTTATATTGCTTTGTAGGAGGTGTTTGAACTTCTCTGTTGAGCAAACATTAAACCAGTTGTAATTGCAAAACACAAACATGACTGCTATCAGTATCAGCCAACCTCACTGACAGGTGATCGATGATCAGTATTGGAAGCCAAAGGCCTGATCATGGGCATCCTTAAAGATAATACAATCTTGGTTAATTAATGATTAATTGTATTGGAAAGTGTCTCAATTGTAAAAACCTACATGCATTCCAAAAGAAAGAAATTAATCAATCAGAAATATCCAGCAAACTCCCTTGCTCTGTTTAAATTACACAAATACCTTGGCAGCGTTTAAGACCAAAAAGTAGGCCATGTTTCTATTTTTTTGTTTAAACAATGTGAAAATTTAAACAACAATTTTTAGTGATAAAAATGACCCAATATATGGTGCGTGGGACTTCCATTTAATTACTATGGTATCAACACAAGTATCAATATTGGCTGATTGTTACTGGTATTATTCCTGCCATTCACAAACCAACTTCTCATACAAACTTCATGTTTAAAGAATCAATTTAAACAATTTTTCCCCAAAAATGACAAGAGTACACCATTATCCTCTGGAAAGTATTCTCCTCCTTGATTTTAAAGAGGGATTCTCCAGCCCTGTAAAGCTCATTTCTGTGTGGTTTATTTGTGATTAATTTTGTAGAAACGCACATAAAGATGTCTTTGCTGACTTATTTTTTTAAGCTTATGCTCTTTGATTATCGGCCATTTAACTTCATACGTGACCAATGCAATATGCATGTCTCACTGAGGTCAAATGGTCAATCACCCCTTTGATTGTCCACTTCAACTCACTCCTGTAGACCTCTTTAGAGGGTCTCCTTTGTTTCTGTCTTTCCTTCTGTATCTCCTGCTTTAAGCTCCCTCTCTCCGTTCTTCTCCTCATTGTTTTGTACAAGTATTTTAACTGATTTTATTTGGTCTATTGAGTTTGTGAGTTATTTGTCAAGTAATTCTAATGAGTGTGTTATCTTTCAGTGCTTTGTGGTATTTTAAGTGACTTTGTTTTCAAGTCGTGACTTATTTGTGTTTTATTTTATTTTTGTATAGGATTAAGTTGTATTTCATTTCTCTACATTATTTGCTGTTGTCTGTGCTTATTGTCTCTTTTTGTTTTTGTAATACTGTGTTTTGTTGTTTGATGTTTTGACCTGTCCTGTGTTCTTCCTGTTTTACTATTACCTATCGTCTGGTTTAAGTCAATTGGACAGTTAAGATATATTTTATCACAACAAAGAAAATGATTGAATGCATAGATGGCACAAATGTCACTAATTGAGGGCTCTGAATTTGGTGAAATGATACATTTTGCACAATTAAATCTAAAACAAAATAAATACATATGTAAGATTGATCTTGTTTTTTAACCCAGAAATACAGATTATACACTCCTTACAGTAACATAAATACAGCGTCTGCACTTGAATTTTAAGGGTTATTTAAATTGTATTTAAGACAGGATATGTATAAATATTAATTATTGAGTTCTAACATTTTCATCTTATTTATTCTAAAGTCAGCTATAATTATTTTATCAATGAGAAAATTTGTTTGATTATTTTTTTAATCACATTTCACATCAGTATATAATATGCAGCATTCTGAATAGTTGTCCAGAAGTGTTGCACTTTAACTACGCCATCAGTGTGAAGACTGTGTTCAGCTGTTAGTATCTCCATTTAGATATGCAGCCTTATTTTCTCAAGTATACCAGACAAAGTACAATATTTTCTTAAGTCTGGAAAGTCAGTTTGTTTTCCTTTAATTGTGACAAAACAAACAAAATAGAAACTCCATTGTGGCACTAAAAACAATGTCCCATGGTTGTCTTTCTTCTCCTACGTGGTGGCAGGGCCAGTGGTTGGAGAGAAAGAGACTTGCGTGTGAAAAAAGAAGAGAAAAAGAGAGAGAATGCGTTCAAGCCTTACATGTTGACAAGCTAAGGAGCATGCCATCCCATCAGTGTGACCACTGAGCAAATCCAGACCTCCAGATCCAAATCCAACAACAAACTAGACTTCAGTCTCATATTTAAAGTCAAGAGCTTTCTGCAATATCAACATTTTTAAACTGTTGTACTTGCAGTAAGGTTGTGTCCCCATTTACAGAGGTCAAGTAGCCTAGATTTAATCCTGCCTGTGGCTTGTTTTTATCATGTCATTACCGGCGAGCTTTACCAATTCAAATAGAGACAAAATCCCAAGACAGATAAAAAAAGTGTATTGTACCTTTAATGTTCACTCTTTCTTTTATTTCTGATTGATTCTGTGCTGATTCATCTTCCAAGGCCAAATTTTCTGTTCCTGGGGAAACATGCTAAAACAAATAAAACCTGCCAAGTCGAATGTATGTATATCCAATATGCACTTAAGGGTTTGTGTACAAAGCAGTTTCTTTAAAAATTGTTGTAAGTGGTAACACTTATCAGTGCCTTTCCTGTCAGTGCACCCTAGTGGTTATAAAAAGAAGTTAAAATTAATTTACCACTGTCATGCATGCTCTAACATATGATATTTTATCACTGTGTCTCTATCTATTCTGCCTCATTATAATACTCTGCAAATATCATTTTTTTCTGATCCAGAGTTTTACCTCAGAGAAGAAATAATGCATATTCATGCTCCTATGTACAGCATCTTTATGTATGTATGCATAATACATATTACTATATGTATGAGAGGTATATATAAACATGAAATATTTAAGACCTTAACTTTAATGATAACAGCTGACACATCTAGGTCTGTATGACCTATATGCAAAGAACAAGAGGATGCCGGATACACTCATTCAGTTTCCCCAAAAGATACTGAGCCTGAAGATGCACATTCAGGGTTCAATAATGCTCATAGAGTAATCAATACAGCTAATTATGGGTAACTGGATATCAAACCATCTTCAAACTGGCAACTGATCCCATGTGAGGATGATACAGTAAGTGACATTCCAAAAATAGCATCTGAACTGTCAGCATATCATTTGAATCCATGTATACATACTCCTGAAATCCGAGGATATATTATGGTAGAAGTGCAGTTCATTTTCTGCCTTTGGCCTGAATGATGAAGGCTGGAAACACAACAGATTTTTAAAAAAATCTTAGCTGGTGTAAGCAAGTCAAGGACTGTTTCAATTTTTAACATACAATAACCTGAATGTGCTCACAAGATGATTCAGCCAGACCACGCCATGCACCTGGGGTTTGTTGTCAGAATTTCACGGTGAAGACTCCGCGTACACCAGATCTAACAAAACCTGGTGTGATTTAATTGTGACCGAAGAAGGAAAACATTTTGTCAGTGGTGAAAAGTCTAGTTATAATGTTGGACCATATTTGATGATTTTTATTTTAAATGCAAAAAAATGATTGTGTTTTCTTTATTCAGTCAGGCATCCACATCAGTACTTGTCAGAACATTTAAAGAGAACATTGTTTGAATAAGATGTAGTACGCACGTAAAGGTTTTTGAAATCATAACTGATTTTGAAACTGGGAGAGTGCCTGCACAACTTCAGGAGGAAGTGAAGCAAAATGTGGCTTGTGTTTAGCTTTTTATATCATCCTTGGCGGTTGTCATTTATTTCCAGCTTCTCTCGTTGTATGCTGTAAAGACGCTTCTGTTTTGCCACAAATCAACTATTTGGTCCCCTCTGACATCCGTCTAACTTTCTGCTTTGTCTTTACTCTTGTTGCTATGTTTGCTTCCTGTTTCGGCCAGCTTGATCTCTGATTGGCTTTGGTCTGGTCCATGTGACAAAAAACAGAGGATGTGCTTGGTTTTTCTTGGTGCTCTCCACTCACAGGGATTTCAGGTTTTAAATATTGAACACGTTTGATATTTATGGTTTCAGGTTATGGCATCAACCCGGTCCTCCTCAAAGAGGATATAATGACAGTATATAATAATATACAATAACACATTTCATACCACGGTTAATCAAGTAAAATTATCTATAGCACAACCAGATAATCTGGCCATTGCTAACTTTGGTCAGAAGCAGGGATTCAAGCCAGACTTGGGCCAATTATCGTGTAGGGTGTACCCTGTGAGGCTCTCTCTTCTCAGATCTTCTACACTTATTTTACATGTAGAATCTAAGGAATGATGATACTGTGCCTCAAAACTCCGACCCCTGCCTATAAGTGGATGTCGGGGTGGTGAAAGAGTTGAGAGCAAGAGTACTGATGCTGGACATAGCTGGCAGAGACAAATCAGAGAAAATGCACCACAAATATAGCACCTTGAATGGGCTGCTAATCGATGAGATGTTTATGTGACTAAGTAATGACGCATTAAGGGTGTAAAATTGGAAAAGTTTGAGTTGTCTGTATAAACTTAAGTGTTACTGTTTCTGTTGTTTTAACTGCAAAACAAAAAACATCTCTTAACTACTGGTTTTCATCCATAACAAAAGACTTAAATTCTCTCTGTTTCTATGTTTTTTCTTTTATCAAATGTGGTCCAACGATGCCAACATCCTTAGCTGGCTAACTTGGCATCAGTTCTTTTTTTTTTTTTTTTTTACAGAGAAAAACAAATTGTTAGAAAAAAACTGATTCAGGGTTTTTGTTTGCTGCCATGTTTGTGAGCTGTCAAGTTAGCATTATCTGGTTGGTGATGCTATGCAGTGTGCTCACTCTCACCAGCTCTGACAGGTATGCCGTCATAGGCAGCCCAAAATCATGGCTTCAATCACATTAAGAGAAGGGAGCCTCCAGTCTGCTTGGAAGAGTTAAGGTCATGCAAAGACATCACATCCTGGGAAGTATGTGGAAAATAATTGGTTGCAAAAGCCTTCCAGTCTTCCAGTTTTTAGCCAACATTAGTATATTACTTTGCTTCAGTCTCTTTAATATAACTAAATCAGGGGTGGGCAACATTTGCCCCTCCTTGCTCACTTCATCCTTTAAGTCTTTTACAAATGTCAAAAAATTGCAAATATGAAGAAAATGTTTGAAATCTGCCAAATGTAATTTAACTTGAGATGCCAACACAACACCGTGCACCACCTAAAACATAAAGATCTTAAATATTTCTACAGTCTTTCTAGCTAGTATTTGTTTTGTCCTTCTTAGAGACTACGTGTACTTAATTGGGTGTATTTATCTCTGTAAAGTGCTTTTAGCATTTGTATCACATTAAGATAAATAAATATTAGGAAAATTTAGCTAGGTGGCACGGTGGCGCAGTAGGTAGTGCACATGCCTCACAACAAAAAGGTCGCCAGTTCAATCCTGGGGTCGGGCAGGGCCTTTCTGTGTGAAGTTTGCATGTTCTTCTCGTGCATGCGTGGGTTGTCTCTGGGTACTCCGGCTTCCTCCCACAGACCAAAAACATGCACATTAGGTTAACTGGTGACTCTAAATTGCCCTTAGGTATAATTGTGAGTGTGAATGGTTGTCTGACTCTCTATGTTGCCCTGCAATATGCTGGCGACTGGTTCAGGCTGTACCCCGCCTCTCGCCTGATGCAGCCCCACCCCCCACCCCCCCGCGACCCCCAGAAGGATAAGCGGTATAGCTATCGGAAGTTAAATATTATCTTAATTGCATTAACAAAGCATCTTAACTTGGCTTTAATTCAGTGTCAGGCAGATTAAATTCTTGGTGAGCTTATACTTTGCTTATGTGTAATAAAATATAAATGTTGTTGTTTTTATGGTGGTATTATTAATTCTAATTAGGCTTCATATAAACTCCTTTCAATATTTTTGCATTTTTTTGTCATGTTGCAACAGAATAATAAGGACATTAGTTCAACATTGACTCTTTCTGATGAGGTATCAATGAGTATGATCCTCTTAACTGACAGCATTCAATGATTTGTCACAATCTGGCCTCCAGGAAGTGACAATAAAATGTATGTGCCCTCTACATGGTAACAGAAGTTTCCCATTACTGATCTAAATCATACCCTCGGTAAAAACTCTGGTCAGAATATTTGCAGTCTCTATGTTTCTCTGTCCTCCCTCTCCACAAACCTCTCCTCCTTTGATTAACACTCATTCTCCATCCCATTCCCAGGCTGCCACTGCAGTGCAAGTGTATCTAAAGTCTGACTGTAGGTAGGTACTTACTCCCTCTGTAGTGTAAATTAAGTGTGACTCTGGACAGGAATTATGTCATCACTGAATACAGTGACAGCCACACTCACCAGTTCCCCTGGTAGGCAGTCCCTGAGCACCAAACCCCGTGTTGATGTTGTAAATACAGCACTTAGCAGAGAGAAGCTAGCTAGCAGAGCGTAAAAGACTGCAGTGGCTGAAACATGATTAGCTCTATCAGCATTTTCATTGTCATTACTGAAACCTCTCACTGTCAACAGTACTTTGTTCATCAGGACCATTTTACTGCCCAGTTTCATCATTTCTTACCACTTTCATTTTATCCACTACATTGATTTATTCCTATATTCATGAATTTCCATATCACAAAAGTCTTCAAATTTCTGATTTCAGATTTTAGAGAAATTAAGGGCTTTTGTTCCAATAAGTAGAGCCAATATTCGTAATGTAAACACTTACAGTTTATTTGGTTGTATATATGTCACAGTCTTTAAAGTAGTAGCAATATAAATTCTTGTACAATAGTATATGAGGCATGGCTATTAAAAATTAGACTAATACTGTTATACAATTTAACTGAACATAATCATTATCTTCCTCCTTCAAACTCCTCTCCTTCTGCATCAAAACTCCACTGCATTCAGGTCTTCACTGATCAGAGAAGTGCAGTAGGTCTTCTTCAGGCAGAACCTCTGCCATTTTTAACCTATTAATGTTCTTAACTTCTGACACAGACTCAAAATGTGTTCCTTTGAGCACAGATTTGATTCTCAGAAAAAGTCACACGGTTTTAGATCAGTAAAACAGCACATTGTCTTGATGAAGCGTGAAAACATTTTTCCACTTTTGTGGTCTCTTCTTCTGCCCTTTTTTCACAATTTTTCTAGAGCATGTTTGTAATAGTGTTGATTCACAACTGAGCCTTTTGGAGCCCACTCCTCCAAAATTGTTCCTTTAATGTCAAAGAAAACAGTCAACATGTCCTCGGATTTGGACTTGCTTTGTTGTGCTGTCTTCATCTTTGGTGATGATGGTGTTTAGTCTCAGGATCATATTCCATTGCATGTAATCACGCCTTCTAAGAAAATTTGTTTTCCTTCAGTTAGTTCCAAAATGTTTCCACAAATTTATGTTTTTCCTTTTGATCAGAAGTCAGCTTTGGCACATATTTTTGTCATGTTTGAATTTTAATGCAAAAATGCTGAACTGTCTCTCTATCAATGGAGACCTTTTCTGCTTTTATTCTTATAGTGGCTCCTTGATCATTTTGAACAATTTGTTCAATTTGTGAAATGTTTTCAGAAGCTTTTGATAGCCCTGAGGACATTCATTGTTTACGACGTCTTCTCTGCCTCGACACAATCTTTTGTTAAACATGTGCACGTGACATGCAGTGTTCCCCATACACCTCAGTTAATGTATGAAAAGATTCAGCAGCTGTTTTGTTCAATTGTACCAAAAATTTCAATTTAATGCCTTGCAATTTTAAGCTAATCATTTGCCAGCGCTTTAGACAAAACAGTTGCACTTCAAGCAATTCAAGTAGCTAGCAGTGAACTAAAGATGTTACAGCAGTTGTGTATGAATACACAAACTTTAATATATAACTCTCAGTGTGACTGTGAACCATGTGTTTTTATCCTCATATGAGCAGTCTTATTAGTTAATAGCCATACCTCATAAAATAACAATTAGCCCTTGGAATGTAATTCAACTACAAAGTTACAATTTGGCATTATCATAGAATGTCAATTATTTTAATAGACTGGCAATTTTTTCCTGATATTACAAAAATGTGATGTGTTGATTTATTTTTTTAGACTAGCAATTCCAAAATGCAACTACAGTAGCCTTTGGGGACAACTTGAACTCTCATTGGCTCTGGGGGATATTTAATCGTTTGTGGCCTAACCTAGAACATAAATACCAAACATATCTATGATTTACAGTCAAAGATCTGGAGGCTTTGCCCTTAATGGAAGCAGAAAATAATAACATTACACCTTATACCTAAGAATTATTTATACAAATATTCAGTTGCCAATTAGGTGATATATATATATATTTATATAAGAGGTTGCCCATGTAGAGATCAATGTATACTGAGGCTCTTGTTCTGTGTGGCAGACCCGGGTTTGATTCCAACTTGAGACCAGTGTGTCTTACCCTGGTCTCTTGTCCCTTTTCCTGCTCTATCCACTGTCTCTCTATGCTATAAAAAGACTGGTTGTCCCTTATTCAGCGTGTTGTTGCTCCAGTACTCAGATTCAGCAAACATCTAAATTAATCTGATATTTATTTTGACCTTACAATTTTTCCTGGTACAACTGGGTGTTATGAAAAAGTACTTTTAGAGCTGAACTGGAGCAGCTCCACAGATGTACTAGACAGCTTCTCAGAAATCTTTGTGTGACCTGAAGCCAGAGAAACAACTTTTTTTTTCTATGGAGTTGCCATCTGACTAATGTACCAGAGCACAAGTCCTTATAGAAAAGGACTTTACATCATGGTTGCCTCAAACGGTGGGTAATTCAGAGAGGACTGTCGTCTTTATTCATTGAAGCAGGAAGGCACAGGGCGTCATGTGGTCTCAGTGGGTGTTTTTGTTGTGTGACTGTGGCCTGTTGGTGGTTGGAGTTTGACAAATATATTTCAGAGTACTATTTAAAAAAACGGATAATTCACAGTTAATTAAAACATTGATTGTTGTTTCATATCTACTAATAGTTTTAAACTCCACCCATTACAGGTCAGTTAGCCATTGTTAGGGCAGATTAAAGACTACCTACCAATGGTGTTTTCCACTCCACCTGGTGCAACAACACTCCGTCAGCACAGCACTACCTTCTATGTGGCTGCTACAGGGGGAATTCAAAGTCTGCATGCTATGTTGTACACCTTAAATACAGCAGGAAAGGACACAAAGGTTGTTGAAAATTTAGTTTTAGTTGACAACTTCTACGCTGTGCAAGAACTTCTATAGAGTGGTGCAGTAATGGGTCATAAAATGTGCAAATACATTTTCATTCAAGGTTCCTTCATCTCAGAGTCTATGGGATTTCTGTGTGAGTATTAGTTTGGATATTCCAAATAATGTTTGTGGTAAAAATGCTTCTGGACATCCGGAAGTGCCTCACTTGTGAATTTTAAAGGAGGCTAGGCCTGGGAAATATATCAATTAAATCCATTAATTCTAATTATTTTCTGCAGAACATTTAAAAATTAAAAATTCAGATTTTTGTAGAATCCAATTGTAAGTTATTGCAGTGTTCGAAAATATAAGTTCTGAAAATGTACAGTTTTTTATGATGGAAGGCACTGTCATGTTTAGGCTAATATTTGTTTTTTAAATGAAGGTAAATATTGATCAAAGAGTTTCATGTTAATGTGAAAATAGCTCAGCTTTCAGTGTTTATGTAGACAAATTCCTTAATGAACATTTTATGACATGCACTTTAACTTTTTGAGGGAAATTATGTTTGGTTTGGGAATATATTTTGATAACATAAAGGCCAATTTTGATTCATGTCATTTTTAACTTGGAGTTTTATTTATTTATTTATTTTTTAGAGGGGAAAAAAATTGATTAAAATCGTAAGTTGAGTGTTGTGGGGAAAAAAAAAATTGGGGATTTTAATTTTAGGACATATTGCCCAGCCCTAAAGGAGGCATTTTTTTAAAACCTACTTTCAGTAGTTTTGTTCATATACTGCCAGCCTCAAGCAGACACTCTAGAACTACAGCTATAGGTACTCACACAGGGGCCTCCTTTTTCAACCCTGGAGGTTTCCACTTGGTATCTACCCACCCAAAAAGGTAGAATAAGCCAACCTAGTCCATTTTAATGGGTCATATTTTGTCTGAAAACATTAAACCTGACTATAATTACATGGGATACATACATCTAATTGGCTATCATCCCATGTTAAGCTAATAAATCCAGCTTTAATATTTGACTAGAGCTGAGATTATACAACCAAAAACATCAATATTGAGACCCTCGTGCTAACAGAAGTTGCCAGTCCCTGATGTAACTAAATGTACTCCCTCATCCTGACACTCTAACTGGTGGATCAAAAATCAACCAGTCACTTCATTTCAAATGTCTTAATTTTGTTAAGCAGTTACTGCTTAAAACGGCCCGTTTGCTAATATGGCTGTTACAAAATAAAGCCCTTCAACAGCATATAAAGTTAGTTTTATTGTGGAGGACTTTTCACGAAGAGATTGCTTTTGTTACTGAAATAAATTAATTCTAGCTTATCTACCACATGCTTAAGGCACACAAAATTAAACCATTCTAACACATGGCCTATTTTTTTCAAACAACATCAGATGGAGAAGGCAGAGCACCTTGAGAAGTGAGTCTGTTGCTGTCATAAGAAAAAAAAGAAAGATATCATTTAGATTTTTTTCTATTCAAAATCACTGTAACTTTTATTAACCTGTCATTGCGGCTGGTAAGTTGAAAAAGGAAAAGAAAAAAATAACTTGCACTTGGCTATTGGCAGGTGCTGATCTCCAGCCCTGTAGGTGACTGTAGTATAGTTTCTTTATAGCCTAACATTAGTTTTTTTACTTTTAATGATTCCAAATTGCTTTTCAATTTGTAAATATTATCTTCAAGAATTAAAGATATGTCATGATATTCTTTGCCACAGAGCTTATACATGTATTTAACAAAAAACCAAAATCCACCAATGAAATAGTCTTATGCTTTTTGTCACTGGAACCTGCGCGATGATAACTCAACTTTGTCCAACCAAAAAGCCTCATCTTTGCATCACTCTATGCAGAAAGTCACTTGTACAGGTGGATGTTTTTCAATAAATAGTTGTTCTGCCGAGTGTCATTTCCCACTGTAAACAACTATAAACTGATAATTACAGGATGCGATTACCAGGGTTAGGAAGTGCTTTTAAGTGTTGCAGGACTGACATTTTTGTGCTGACCATGTGAAGTTTACAGGAGTCAAAATCCATTAATCAGAAGTTAAGAAGAACATAACTGAGCTTTGCCTCAGTGGTTCTTTTCACCTCCTAGAGCTTCATGTGGTCAACGCCTACTGTGTATCAGTGATATCTGAGTATTTACTCCTCTGTATTTTTGTTAAACTGTTAAGTTTTGGGCCACTTAGTTGTCTAAAGCATCTAAAAATAACACATTTATGTTTCATGTTGTTTAGATGTTGGGTGCTTTATTCAATGGGCCTCTTGGAGATGAAATCTTTTAAATATCTGAGGATCTTTTGCTTTTCTGTTACAGAGAAAAAAACATATCATAACTCTCATTTTCTTGTTTTGTCTTGTCCTGTCTGTCTTGTCTGTGTCTGTCCTTGTCTGTCTTTTCGATGTCTTCATGGTTTTACATTTTCAATTTCTTATCGTCAATCAATTCTCCTCACTTGTGTGCTGTTATATTTGATTTCTGCTTCAACATATTAAATCAATTTCATGTTTTGATTCTTTTAAATTCTCAACAAACCACCTGAAAATTGATGTTTTGTGACAACATTTCAATTATGATTTCTTTATGTTTTATTTGCACAATAATATAACAACATTACAACTAACTGCCAATTTAAAGCAACAGGCTATGAGAAGTCTCGCAGTCTCAATAACATATCAGGAATGGCGGGGTCTTCACTGCGGCTTGCTCCTATCACTAGCCCACCCTTTGAAAACTATGAGACCCCTGGACCACTCCGCCGCTGTCGGTCCCCCATCCCCTCCATTTTGTAGCAGAAAGGATGTAAAAGACTGGATGATAGTAAACACAGAGGATGAGCAACAAGCTTAAGGCAATGGCACTTCCATCAGGATTGTGCAAAGACAAAAGCAATAACATTAATTAAACCTGAATGATGAAGAAATGACTTCCAGTCTTGTGAATTTAACAGGTTATGGTGCATGCAGGATAGCAGAAAGGGTCAAAGAAGAAACACTTAAAAGAAACACTGTTACTTTAAGTTGTCAAAATTAATGTAAAATATTTGAATTGTTAGCCAATAAAATGTCGATGAGTAAAAAAATAAACAAACCAGATGCTTTTTAAAACTTAAGTGTGTAGATGGCCATCCATGTTGAAGCATTCTGGACCAAACCAACCTAAGCTCAAAACACTGTCCAGAGAAATGGCCATTAAATAAAATACTTCAGTCCACGTAGCCAAAGACAAGAGTACATATATAGGTGATATTGATGTTGAATAGATTTCTACTTTCTGTCTTTTGCAAATAAGTATGTTGTATGTACAGTGTAGATTTCAGTTTGCAATCTCTTAAAAATGAAAAAAGCTCATCTCCTTTAAGTTTCAGAGTTAAAACTAAGTTTTGTATGCTTAAATTGTGAAATACTTTAAAATCCAGATCATAAGCCCCACATTTTTCCCAGAGGAAAAAAGGTTTAACTGTCTTTCTGTCCAATAACTCCTGTTGCATTCAGTAATATGCAATTTTTGTGGAGCTGTAGAATTTGCCATCCTGCTAAGTTACAGTAGTTGAGCTCAAAGTCCATGTTTTTAGTTGTGAATTACCAGCACTGAGTCTGTCTAACAACCTCATGATCTGATGCATAACACGATGCAGAGGCCACAATACGACACATATTGCAGTTTATTTTACTGTTGTAGCTGTAACTGATTGGTTTGTTCCTCTACAGTTGTGTTCAGACGTTACTGAGAGCACAGCATTTTCTGGTTTGACTGTTTAAACTGAAAGTACTTGAAACCTCTGGAAACATGACGTGAAAGTTAAACGTGTCATTGAGCATCATTGAAAATTTGAGAGAAAAAACATCTTCAAGTATTAAGAAAAATCTTATTCTAAAACAAATTATTTTACAGAGATAAAGAGATTAAGATGATTTCTCAGGCCTGTGGTCGCCATCACTTTGACGTGAAGAGGCAGGAGTAAAGTAATTTTGTTGGCTAAATCGGGGGGACTGGGTGTTTTTTTTTTTTATTGGCTGAGTTATTTATTACATAATAAATGATTGTCTAACCCACACACTTTACATATGTTGTCCGAGCACCCTCAAAAACTTATTTGCTGATATTTTAAAACCATGCAAAGATCAGTCCCAAGATTTTTAGATAGTTGATAGTTTGTTTATATGATCAAAAATACATTATGAAGAAAGTTTTTGTTGATTTGAGTTACCAGGGCTTCAACTTTACAACAGAGGGGCTTTATCAATAAATACTTGTCTGAAGTCATATTAATTATTGATGAAGCTTTACAGTAAAACAACAGTGTTTTCTGTCACTTCTTTGATCAAGATTAGAGCCCCGCTTCTTTGAATCATCTGGTTTACCACCATGCATTATTATGGCAGTTTCTTAGGGTATACTGGTTGTATCGATTTGGTTGGTAGGTGACAAGTTTTTGGACGAAAAAAATAGGTATTCATAAATGTGGCTTAAACACCAAATACTACAGTACCTAGGAGTTTACAACTGAGATCTTTCAATGCAGGTTTATGCCCCAATGAGAGAGGGTGGTCTGCTAACCTGGCCGATATTGTTATGTATCTAAGCATGTTGTGAGCGGTCAGGTGGCCACCTTTAACAGCCATTAGGTTTTATGCAGTGTGATGGTGGTGACTACATTTGCAGTCATGACAGTGTGTGTGTCTGCACACTAAAAATTATATAAAAGTAAAAGAAGTGTGCAGGACACATACGAATTTTTGATCTATGAAAAACATGCTGTAAGTGAGTCTTATGTGCCGGATTTTACAGTAATATAACGCATAGCAAAGCTAAGTGATGTTGAAAGTTAAAGAAAAAACAAAACCTTAGCTTATTTTCCTTTTCTATTGTACCATAAGAGCTATCTTAGCTGTGCAGCCTAACATTTGAAAAGGAAAGTTAGTTTTATTTAATTGTTAAGGTCACATTTGTCCTCTTAGTCCTGATCCAAGTAGCAACTGGACTTGTTCAGGTTTTTGAAGAAGTTTTGCCTCTTCTCCGAAAGGCTCCTTCACTTCTGATCGGTCCCTGAAAAAAAGTATTCTTAAGAGGAGCCTTCAGGGTCTTCAGGACACTTAGCCAGTCCAGTTTTAACTTGGATCAAGCTACAGTTTAACAATGACCTGATGAATGAGAACCTACACAGATATCCCATTTCATTTGTTATAAAAACTTTGTTTCTTCCTAATAATTTCTTCTGACGTTGCAATTAGATGAAAAACTGCATTGCTTTTTTACTTAAAGATCAAAGAGCTATTCATTAAAACTGTTATGTAACTACTTCTTAACCATCACCATAAAGTATAAGTTTGACACTAAACCATGACACATCTGAAAATCCTTAAGCTTAGAAGTTGCTTGTGCAACCCTCACTCCTTTTTCATCTGTATGGTGCTTTTACTATTCAGATGTTTGTTAGCATTGAGCAGGTTAAACATAAGTGATCTGATAAATTTTAAGACAGATCAAGACCTCATAGGTAGTGCTGCCCAGCTACTTAATGCTAACCACCTTTATGAATACATACATGTGTGTGTATATATATATATATATATATATATATATATATATATATATATATATATAGAGAGAGAGAGAGAGAGAGAGAGAGGGATATACCTTAATGGTCCAACTCAAGGGACCCATTTTGGCTTTTACCTTTCAGTCAATAATTTATATATATGAAAAAGCAAACAGTTGACTAAAAGTCTTATTAAGACAGAAGTGGTATGGTATATGTAGAAGGTTATTAAAACAAATGTATAAAGTCATGTATGAATAACAACACAAATTAACTGTACAGATAACAAAGACAAGCACTTTACTAATAGTTATTGTAAATTTACTAACCATGAAAGTTTGCATGTTGGAATAAGTATAAATGACATGAATACCAATGAATGAATTAAAGTACTACGTGAGACAGACCAATCAAACACGTATTTTGCAAATAACGCAAATCTTTTGTTATTGATTTGGCTTCTTTATCACATTTTGATTTTTTGAAAATATTCATTATTATTTTGAATGTTGCGAGGAAAAACATCAAATGCAATCGGAACTGAAAATATGTAACAATGACAGTATTATTGTCAATCATCTCCTTCCATGTTTTTACACTTTAATTTTCTAATGTTCTAACCAGATTTTCATCCTTGCATGAAAATAGGTTTTAACTAACTGGTGAGCAGAACAAAATAGAATGAATACATACAATGTTACATCCACATATGCAATAAACATGCAATATTATTTAATGCTGGGAAACATGTTTTGTTTATATGTACGTAAATATACAGATCTATTTTTAACCCTGAAAAATGCACAGAAATTGAAGGCTGTCTTCTGTTCTAATGTTGAGTTGTTATAGAGTGTAAGTGTTTTAAGTAATGGCATGAGCCATTTGTTGTCTTAGTAATTGTTCAGAGTTTTCCCACTTTTACTTGTGGCTGCCATTTGATTTTCTGTAGTTTTGTAATATTTGTATTTTTTTACTTGTATTGGTAATGTGTATTTTATTGTATAGAATGTTTTTTTTTTTGTGCCATTGACTGTCTAAAATAAGATTTGTCCAAACGTTGCCGTATTGTGTTAAACTGTCCTTCAGTTCATTCACAAAACAAATGTATAAGGACTAAAATTACATAGAAAAAATACTGTAAGTGCTTTAGAAGAAACTTTTTTGTGAAATGAAAAGTATTTCCATACTTGGTAAAAATTTTAGGTCCAGATTTCATTCCTGTTAGTCTGTGGTCCTCATTCTGTTTTGTCTAAAAGAATCAATGTGCTTCCAGATTACTCAACTTTGAGAATTTAGATATGCAGTATGAAGACAAAAGCGATGGCATCACTTGAATGTTTGCCTGAATTTTCAAGAGAAGTTTATGAAAATGTCTTATTTAGGATAGATTCTATTGTACCGTCACTGCAAGAAGTTATGCTTGCAACTCTTACCAAACACTGGGTTTTGAGGGCCATCAAGAAATTAAGAGAAGTTGTGTTTGTATTAGATTTTTCTTACATTTCACCTAAAAGATGTCAGAAAATTACAATAATTTGATGTTGTCTGAAAATATTTGATACAGCATGCAGAGCTCACTTTATAAAAAAAATGAAAAAAGGTAGCAGCTCTTTAATGTGTAATGTTGATCTGAATTTAGAGATGGTACGTTTACTCGGGGATAGTAGGTTTTTAAGCATATATAACTTACGGACTGATGTTTCATATGACAATGTCAAACATTGAAACACTGAACCTTCAAAGCTAATCGCTTTTCACATCAACAAACTTGAATTTTGGTTTGTCATTTTTGCGAGCATCACTTCTCTCAGTGCACAAACCTCATAAACCTTCTAAGCGCACATGCATACCGTATAATCTTAAAAAAAAAAAACTCCACAATGTGGATGTTAGATTGCTGATACTTGAATTATACTGGTATGCCACTTTGTATGGAATGTATATTTTTTGTTACAGTCAGGACATGTCCAAACTTCATGTATGTCTGCAGTTGAATGTTTTCTTCACTCTTGATTGAGTCTGAATGAGAGGAATAACATCATCTCACAAGACACCACTTGAATTTTAACTTTAATGGTCATGGACATTGTGTTTTATCAAGATTTATCTGAAGAATGTCACAACTGTATTTCTGAGTTAAGGGTTATATCCCATAGTTGTAGCCAATGCAAATCACCCTGTAAACAATGTTTAAGTAAACAAAACAGGCAGATGTTGTTAGTGCCTCTATGAGGCCCCTCTAGGCTCTGATGTCAGTTTAGGAGTTCATGCAAACTAGCTAGATTTAACTAGCTAAATCTTTCAAGCAATGCTTAATAGGTCAATGGGTATTCCTGATTATGTAAATATCTGTATCTACACATGTGAATACATTAAAGTCATACAAAATTTATATATCCATGAATTCTTTTTGAGTGTGGGGAATCATCAAAAAGGTTCTGTGTTGGTTTGTACCCACTGTTATCGTGGTGATGAACCATCTAGTTTCCTTTAGCCTGTAGCTTTGTGTATGTTCTGTAATTCAAAGAACAGCTGCTTGTAACGCTTGGCAGTGTCTACAGTTGACCATAGAGGACACCGAATAGCATAACTTATTACACAGTAAGATCCATAAAAGTGTTCCCTGAGAAATTGTCAGCAGAGCAGAAAAAGTAGAGAGAAGCTAAAGCCGACCCTTCTTTGTTTTGGTTCTGGGTACTACTAGCAAACCCTGATCAGCTGATCTGAGGCTGCATTCAGGCTCATAGGGGCTCAGTAAATCAATGATATATCTTGGAGCCTGCTGTGCCAGCTATGTGTAATTTCTATCCTAAGTTTGGGTGTAAAGTCCACTCTAAAATCTACATTGAAATAAGTTACGTTGTAACTTAGGCCTGAGTGTCTGAGTTCAGTTCGGCTTAACTAGTAATGTGTAACACTTAAACTAAAAGTATTGTTGCAGATTTGACGTTTTCACTTCATTTTGAGTCAGTGAAAAGCATTTTTCAAATATTTTTACATTGCAGCATCAGAATCCTGAGACAAATGGAGTCAACACATCTCGGCACGGACTAACAGCTGGAAATAACTCTGGGTAACTGCTGTTAAGCAGCATACACCAAAGAAAATATGAGGAAATGGTGTCAAAAAATTCTGATTAGGAGTTAACTAAAGTGTTCAGCATTTGTCCAAAGACAGAGTAATATTAAATCAGTGATAACATGCAGTAAAATTGCCAACAACATTAGATGATTTAATAATGCCTTTCTGCTGAAATTATCTCCCGCAAAAATGGAAAGTGTGAGCAAAGTCATCATATAATTTTGAGGGAATGTTATCCATCAGAGAGAACAGACTACTGACACAAGACATCTCACTTACCTTCTACTTCTCCTCATCTTTCAAGCTATCCCAGCTTTGTAAATGATACACTATGGAAACCATGTTTTACAGAAGACTTTACAACTACTAGGAGTTAGGTGTAAAATTAAGTGATTACTTATGCCTAAGTTGAAACTATGTAGTGCAACCCCTCAAATGTTTGTAGAGTGGTAACTGTTCTAAGTAAGAATATACGTTCAAACAAGGCTGCATTTGAACTCATGCACAGCTTGTGCAGCCCATAGCTATTACATTAAAATGAGGTATTGGCCAAAAGCAATTTCATGTCCAAGTGCTTGTATATTTTATTTTATTAGATTTGGTGAACTCTGAATTCAACCATATATGTAAAGTCTCTGTATGTTTGATACTTGTGAGCATAAATAAGTTTTGTTTTAAGTAGGTGGTTAACCAAGCTCATCATGTCCACCCTAGAGAGCTTCATGAACCACCACACTTATGATAAGTAATGTGTCTCAGTAATGTAATGTGGTGAAGCAATGTCATTACAGGCATAGTTAGGGGAAAACAAACAGCCATCAATTCTTTCAAAGCTACTGTCAACAGAGACAGTTAAACCAAGAAGCTCGACTATTTCTCTGATTGGCATCAAACCAGATGGGTATTAATCAAATAATTAAAGAATTTATACCAGAAAATATGCACTTTGGTTTGGTTTTCAGTCCTTTAAGGACAGGGGTTAAATAATGGTAAATTTAAAACTGATGGAGACATTTAGTTGAGACTCTGGTCTTTGAGGGACACCTTTCGGCTCAGAGGTTTTTGTAAAGTGAATCTTTTTAATATTGGGTGCTTTCATGCTTATTTTCAGTCAAAGTTAACTCATTGTAAAAAGACACTTTAAAGTTTACCCAATGGTTTAACTGGGACAAACATAATATTAATTTGATCAATACTACAAGCAATGTGTCATTATTACCTATAATGGATGATGTCTTTTGCTATCATGTGAAGAAATGCATCATTTTGTCAGGTGACAGAACAAAAACAAAACAAAAAAACATATTCAAAGAATCTTTTATTAGGAGATAACAATTCCTCAACTTGTTTTAGAGTTCTGAATTTTATAAATATACTTTGTAGACACTCTAGCTGTAACTTCTGACCACAGCTGTCAGGCTAGGTATACAGCTAATTTATGGCTAGGTATTGTATTAATGTACTGCCTCATTCAAATATTTATGCTTACTGAGTTTTTGCTTATAGTCTTTTAGATTCCTAATGTAGAACACAGATGCTGGTAGGATGTCTTTTGCCTTTACATCTCTATTCTAAAAGTTGTTGCAGAAAACATGAGCTGTGTCTTGCTTTTCTCTGGAGAAATCTGCAACTGTGAAGTGGATATTGGCAGAAGGAACGGAGAAAGAAGAGCATAAGTGAAGAACTAACATGGCTTTATTACTGGATTATGTGTATTTTGGACTGATGTTTACAGATGTGACCACAGCAGAAGTGTTTTATCTCCCAGTAAATAATGTGTCAGTAACAGTGAAGGTTTAAGGTTCATGTATCCACCATTAACTAGATGCTTATAAGCTTGTTTATTAATAGCATACTGACTGTTCATTTGCAATGATTAAGATTTTATTTGTACCTTACTCTACAAGACCATATTATGTGGCTTGTGGGCCATTAATTAAGGTTTCTCTTAATATAGCCCTGATTACTGCTTAATTAAAGTATGTCAGAAAGATGTTGTACACGAATTATAATCTTAACTGGAAGTGCTCCTAGAGCACTCACCTCCACCAAGGCTTTTCCAACATTGTCCGGTGACAAAAATGTGTAAAACTGCCCTATCTCACACTGTTAACAAGTCCTTGAAAAGTTCTTTGATTCACATACAAATTTGGCTCACCACCAAAATCTGACCACTTGTCCATTGTGCCATGACCAAAATTCTCTTTAAATATCATCAAAATTTGTTCTGAACTTATAGAGTTATTAGCAAAAAACAGAAAGCTGCCTGATCTTGCAGTGTTAACAATTCCTTTCAAAATTCCTGGATCTGCATCCGCATCTGGATTTGGATTTGGATTTGGATTACTGATATGTAATTGACTGGTCCTACACCCATTTTCAATTTATCCTGAAATTGTCATCATATTCCATTAATACTTTTTTGAGTTATCCTGTTAACAAAAACTAACAAATGCCATGAAAAACATAACCACCTTGGTAACTTTGCTAAGTATGGCCCTTGAGTAGATTACAAGTAAATAATACCACGAGTTCTGCCTTCATATCTCGCCGTTAAAATAGTCTCTTCTCATGAAACAAATCATGAAACTTTTAGTATTTTCCATATAAATGCTAATAAAGTCTTTGTAACGGGACATCTTTGAATCCAAAGTTAGGTGTTCACAGTTGATTTACTGGTAGTTTTACTCTTTCTACATAACATTTTATTCCCTTATTGATAGCTGCATTCTCTTTACACTTGATGATTTAAAATGGCTCACAACTAAAGGAATCAATAAATTAATAACCAGTAAATTTGCTATCCACAAGAGACAACCTTAAACTATGGCAAATGATAAAAGGAAAAAAGACTTCATCATGAGTTATTCAGACATTAATTAGACTAGTTTTGTGATTAGTTAATTGGAACTGATCAGTTTGTATTGAAAGAAATTCAGAGAAAAAGCATCATTCTTGCATTACCACTATCTTTTGAAGACCATGCTAAGCAAAGCATGTTAAATCATAATCAATGTCCAACAGCATCCTAACTTACTATTGATAGGCAGTAATTAGAGGAGTATAAAAGGAAACTCATTTAACAGCCTGCTAGTAACAATTACGTTAATGTAGAGTAAGGCACTAATATGCTCTCAATAATGACCAATAAGCAGCTAGTGTGTTACTAAATAGTATGCTAACAAGCAGCTAGTTAATAGTGAATATATGGACCACAAAATAAAGTATTAAAAATACATTATGCTAGCACACATTATGAAACAACTGTGTGCATGTTTGCAGAAATAAGTTTAAAATGCTCAAGCTACTGCTGTTGTCAAATAAGTTCCTCAATCAGCACCTGTGATTCCATGATGTATAACTTCAGTGGGATGTTAAGCCTCCAGAAAGGTTTCCCAATGGTTTCTATTTGTAGTACAAGAGTTTCTCTGTTGTACATAATTATATTGACTGTTTCTTTGTGTCCATTTGTCAAAAATGTGTTCTTCCATGAAATGTACATCCCCCAACGACTGTTTTCTCACACATCATCACATACTTACCTGTTAGTAACAGCATATCATCTGCGTATGGACTAATCCCTCACTTTAAAATGCTTTGTTCATGACTCACTTCTGTAAAGATGATTTCTTTATCTGTCAAAATTTAGCAGAGAGAAGATCAGAGTGCTGGTCAGTTGGCTGGCAGTTTTTAACACTCAATCTGTTACTGTTCAGTATTGTCAGCCACCAATGTTGCTGTACATGTCTTGATTTTTCTTGTGCAAAATGATATAACTTTTGTTTCATATTTGACACAGAATGCTTTGTAGTTGTATAAAAGGTGTCATTACATTTTAAATCTGTACACTTTATTCTGACATGCACAGTTAACCAGCAGTATACAGGTAACGGTAATCTCTGATTACTTTCCTATTGCACACATAATAAATAACACTTTATTACTGTGATATATAAGTGTTTTTGACTTCTTTTAAAAAAATAGCACAGGATTTCTTTTAACTAAGATTGGCCTTTATAACTAAACATTTTTTATAAACCAATCTACTTGTAATGTTAGAAATTTTCAAATTTGATGAAATTTGACATGTCTTGCTATTTATTTGTCATTCAAACAACAATGTTGAAGTAATGCCTTTCTGTTCTTGTCTTCACAGTGTTAAGTTTCTAGCATTCACCTTCTCTCTAATGAGGAGTCAGTAAGCGGTAAACACAAATTTGCGGCGGGAGCCACATAATCGACCGGAGTGACTCGGATGGACGGTTTAAAGGAGATCTGTGGGGTGACAAGAGAGACCAGAGGTTCATCATGAATAAAAAAAAAATCATTCGGTCTGCTCCTCAAGTTGTTACCAAAGCAGCCTCTTGGAACTCTGACCACATAGACATCTGTCTGACAGACCTTCTTTCCCCCTCCTTTTTTTGGCAAACTGACTGAGCATTGCACTGACACACTTTTGGAGGAAAAGGACTCCTGTTTACACATTCCAGACGACATATCTCCAACAACATTATACTCGCCATCTTGTGTGATGACCAACTCAGTACCATCCGCAACAACTGAGCAACTTCACCAGTATCCAAGAAAAAAACAAACAAAAACACTAGTCTTCAAGGAGGACTGAATGAACAATGTAGCATCTCTGCTAACATATTGTAGCATTTGTTGGCTGGGAAAAAAACTTGACTAAATCCACCATCAGTAGTTTAAAGAGAGGGGAATTTATGCATTCAAGGGATCTTTAAGATGTCATTTTTCTCTTGGGTTCCTTTCAAGTGAAGAACAAAAAAAATGAGTACATGAGAGACAAAGGATTGGTCTTCTTGAAACACTTGACATAAACCATATTCAGAAAAAGGATGCACTGGATTTTAACAAATGAAATCAAGCCCACTTGCACAGCATTTAACTAAGAGCACACAAAAGTCTCTTTTTCAAGGTTACAAACCATGCTTGCCACTGAACTTAAGTCTTCCATTAGCTTCCATTAGTCTGAAACACTGCCCTACCACAACTATTTAGATGATTTAAACAGCACTAACAATGAACAAATGAAGCACATGTAGCATCAGCTCAAACATGCCATGTTAAGATTCAACATTCGCCATTAGAGAATGGTAAAAAAAAAAAAAAAGACCTATCTTTATCTCTTATGTACTAGCTTGGGCTCGCCCCTAAATCCATGAAGGACACCAAAGGTCCTGTAGCATGTACTTGCTAAATGACCTTCTGTATTGTATAGTCGATGGGGGAACTCTTCCATTTAGGATGAAGTTTTTACCTAACCTTATGGTGGCCATTGCCTTTATTGAGTAAGTAGTCATTCCTATAAGAGAACATAGTATTTTCACTGCCACTGACATCATTCCTATATGCACATTTGAAGTATTTTCCCTGTGTCTGACGCAGTGCTCAGACACGAGGAGCAAAAAGAGGATGATGGAGATGAAAAAAGTCTGACTCAACGTTAGCCTTTCTTCAATATCAATGGATATTGGCCTGCCTAAAAAAATACAAAGAAAAAGACATTCCAACCACAATAACACCTTTTATGTTGCACAAAACTGCCCATTTTGTTGTGTTAAAAGGGACCAATCAGAAAAAACCTTTTACCCCAAACACTTAAGCCGACACTGCCAATCGGCACAAGAATTCCTAGACGCATACTGCCCCACCCCTCTCTTGTCCCTGTTGCTGCCAACGACTGCTTGACAGGCAAGTCGATGCTGGGATACAGATGACCCAGCAGGGAAGCCCTTAGGCAAAAGGGGAAAATGAGAAGAAATGGACCACGAGCAGAGCAAGTGTGGAAATGTACAAAGAGAACAAATCTATATTTTGATAAACAAATCAACTATCCATGGCTTTGGAGGATATTCCTGTGCAGAGAAGGTCCAGAGAGGAAAGAAGAAAGATAAAAAAAAAAATCAGATGCGAATTTTAAAATGAAATTTGGCATCATGAAATGGAGTCAAAGTCCTGGTGGGAAAAAAAAAAGATGGAAATGAAATATTTTGTCATGGAGGTTGGGCAATGTCGTTTTCACCACAAGCACTGGGAATACGTCATTTCGAAAGACAATGAACAATGATAGACTCTTGCCTACAAAGACTCTGGACAAAGGATGGACGCTGAGATAAACAAATGAAAAAAAAAGAGATAATGCATTTTTGTAACTTTGTTTACCAGCATGACTACTTTGCATGACTGTCTTTTCTGCAAGCCCTTAGTTGAAGACAAGGGTGCTAGAGATACAAAAAAGTATATATAAAATGAATTAAAAAAATGTTATATGCAATTAATGTTTTAAAAAAAGATTATAATGAAGAGAAGAGCTATATTTTGTTTTGAAAAGAAAAAAAAATGTGAATATTGAAACATGTATGTTTGCAAAGTACACCCTGAACTATGTTTTGTTTGATGAAATCTCTCTGCTACTACTGCCCTACATCCCTCATTCAGTGTTTTCAGCCGCTGCCATAATTTTACTTTATTTATCCAGAGTTTAATTTCGAACCTTTTAGTTGGAGTCACTCAAGTCTTTGCCAAACTTTGGGATTTGTGCAAAGGGTACTGTTGTTAATCACAAAGCTTTTGTTTTCCTCCTTGAATCATTTGCACAACTACCGTAGCAGCAGCAGCAACAAGCAGCAGCAGTTTTAACACAATAGCTCTCTGTAAACCACATCTCCTACTGCTTGATTTGTACTCATAGTTTGCTTTTTTCCTTTGGCAATAATACAAAAGTTGTCACATGATTGTAGCAGGGCAAACAGAGAACCTCGAGAGTATCTTCAACGCCTCAGTTTTAGAGATTCTTAAAAGCCTTGGACGTCCCATGGCAGGATTTTACTGGGATAGGCAGTTCTGTTCCACTTGTCCTTAGTAGAAAAGATGCATACAAGTGCAGGTTATCCAATAAGGATCAATAACAGACTATGAAAATATACTATATTGGTGAACAATCAAGAGAGATTTCAGGTTTGCATGGAACCAACTGCCATTCCAAAGTCTGTGTGTGGTTTAAAAGGACTCAGGTGTGTCGATGGTGTGTGTGGACGTAGGTGTTTGCTATTTCCTTTCTAACATAATAAATTTTACTATATATTAGACGAAGATAATGTGAACACCTCACAGTGATGTGTAAAAAAACGCATGCATAATGACTTGATAATCTCTCGAGCGGGGAGCAGAGTCTTGACATATCCCCTTAGCCTCCTATCATTGTTTGTCATGATAACTATGAACACTGTGCCGTGTCGTAGAGCAGAAACGTCTTCCTCCGAGAGGCAAATTGAAAACTACTCACACTCACGGTGTCGGCATGAGTGTGTAGAGGTAGCTCGTCTATCTTTTTTCTTTTATTTTTAGATGTCAGGTCTTTGCATCAGTCATTACCCGTGTAGCTAACGCGTCATCCAGCTGGCTAGTTGGCAGCTCATTACCGCACACAACAGTCATATGAGCACCAAACAAAGAGACCCAGAGCTTCCAAAATGATGTCAGTGAGGTACTGTTAAGTGTTGCGTAAAAGAGAGGATGAGAGATACCAGTGTCCACCGAGGGGAGATTGATGTGAAAAATAAAAAATGTTGCTATTAAAAGCATCTCAGTGTTGAATGCTCTCCAAGCACCTCAACCTTGGTCCGGTATTCAAAGTGAGTTTCAGGCCCTGCTGGTCCGGGGTTTAGCTCAGGCAGCTGAATGGTCCTCTGTCCATTCCTAGTGTATTGCAAATGGAGGTTCGGTTCAGCAGAACAATAAAGACTCAGTGGTGTTACTTAGACTATACACGGTTTTACAGGTTAAAGAGCCGGTGGGATTTTGTTATGGTCCCTTGTGTTGCAAGAACTCCGAATTCAGTTCCCATTTTGGAAGGCATTAAGCAACCATGACTTCGATGGTCACAAAGATGTTTATGAATATTTCAGAGGTAAACTCCTAGCAATGGTGTGCACACTTTGCAAAAACTTTGTGCTTCAACCAGCTGTTTTTTTTTTCATGGCCAAGTGCTATTCTTTTATTATTTAGTTGATTTCCGCCATTAATTTTGCCATTTTCTTCATTTTTGACATTGTGACTGCTCTGCCAAAACCAGGCTAAAAAAGATGTCTTTCCTTTTCTATTGCATAATACTGCCATTTGATTTAGTCATGTTGAACAGAATGAGTTACAATGTTGAGAGTGCTAAGTCTGTTTTATTTTCTAAAGTTTGCAGTCTGTTTCCTAATGTTACAGATTTCACATACAATAACCAAAATATCAAAAATGCTTTATATGTACGTAGTTACCATTGTTACCACTATTTTGTGTTAAGAGAAATGACATGTCGTATTAAGGCGTTTGGAAGGTACGATGTTGTCCTTGGTTGACATATCTTCTTTATTTTTTTTTATGTGCTTGTTTCTGTTTTTCTTTATTTTCATTAACATTGAGGACTCTGTATGCAATCTGCACCATGAATGCCACTGATTGACACTAACTGTATTCTCCCTGAGACACAGATGTTCTGTCATCAGTTAAGATGATTGCAACAAACGTGAACTTTGTGTGCGCTTTATGGCAAAGATCCCCAACCACCTCCCCACGGACCAGCACTGGGCTGGCGTCCATTTGGTTTCATATGTTCACATACTCATCTTGCTATATCATGGGCAAGACTGTAAATATAGCCTGTCTTACAATGCGTAACGTATGTTATTGAAGGATACCCAGGATACAGTAGAGAGCTCAGGCTGTATGCAACTGCCTAATGAAGGGGACATAAACGACAGACATGAAGAACATTCAGATATAAGAACAATCATGACACTAATATTAATTGGGGGTGGGTATCTGCAAGAATCAGGCAATACATGGGACAGCAGGGATAATACAATATATCACAATATATTGAAATGCCATTAGCAGGGTCATACATCATTAGTTTTTTCTTTGTTTTACTACATAGTCTGTCTTTACATTTTTGTAATATTAAAGAGACAGTTCAGTACTTGAAGTTTGGTCCAATCAGATACTTAACAACAGTCAGTAAAGTGGCTGAAGGACTCCCAGCACAGCTGTACCTTTAAGGAGGATGAACTGAGACTGTCGGTTAGGTACTCTGCTGTTGGTGGGTACATTTACTTTGTGTAATTGTGTGAGTTTTACGTAAAATGAGCCACAAAACTATGTTGGGTCAAATGTGCGACTGGGTGAAAAATTTCAGAGCACATTATTTTTCTTCCAGGAGGTCTCTGTGTTTGGCAAATGGCTATGTGCTTATTTCAGTGTGCAGTGATCCCAGTGATCTGCTGTTTTTGCTCAATTGATTCATTAAGACATAACAATGGCAGAGGAAAATAATACTGAACCAGATGTGATTCTGACTCAAGTGACAGTGATGTTTCTTTTATATTGAATGTACAGGGTTACCTTTATGAGTATACAGAAGAAGAAATTCTTCAGAACAAGATTCAGTGGATGAGCAGGTGGAAGAACACAGTCATTTGCAGGATCTTTAATTAGTGCCAAACACCAAGATTTCTAGAGGGAAAAATAAAGGACTCTGAAATTTGTCGTCCTATAGTACACTCAACCAAACATAGCTTTGTGGCTTGTTTTTATGTGAAACTCACATGGTTGTACAAATTAACTGTACCTGCCAACCACAGTGTACCATACAGTCTCAGCTTGTTCTCCTTAAAGGTACAGTGCTGCTGAGAGCTCTTTCAGCCACTTCACAGACTGTTGTCAAGTGCCTCATACAACCCAACTTCAAAACTACTGAAGTATGCCTTTGAGGTTACACAATATAATGTGCATAAAATGTAATTTTGAGTCTAAGTTATTGATAAAGAGCATGAGTCCTGCAACAATAGTAAACTTTATATTTGTGTTCCAGTAACAGAAATGAAACGTGTAAAAGTAATGGAGAGACATAGTAAGGTTAACAAACTACAGAAGAAAACAAATGTTCCAGATATCTATAAATTATTGACTAATGAAATCTTAATATTGCACTATGAAATATCAGTACAGTATCACACTGCCAAATATTCAGATGTATTGCTATAAAATTATCATCCCACAGCCCTGGAATTAATTATCAATGGTTATATCAAATCAGCCTTCAGGACCGAAAAAATCTCTGCTCTCCATTTCTACTATTATTCCCCAAACTAAGCGGTAAAGTTTTAGTTTATAAGTGACCATGTAAAGTGGCAACTTAAAGCCTAATCTATCAATTTTTCAGTCAGACAACATGTTTGCTTTTGTTAAAAACATTTGTTTCAGCAGCAGACTTTAGCCTGAGTTGGCATACACAGGCTCTAAACTCATCAAAACTCACAGGGGGGATCCCGTGATGGTGGAGGGTTAAAAGCAAGAGCAGAACACTGATGCAGGGCAGAGCTGGCAGAGGCAGAGGAAATAAAAGTACCAGAAATCTTGCTGCTGAAATAGACTGCCATTTGGTGGGATGTTTGTCAGGTAATGAATAACGATGCAGGTCAGGTGTGAAATCAGCTGTTAATAGAGCTGTTAAACATGGAAAATTATCCAGCCCTCTCATGTGTGACAGCTAACCCATGATTTTATTGTCATATATGAAACCGGTCCGTGGTGCAAAAGTGGTTGGGGACAGCTACTTTATGGCTTTCCATAAAGCAACTTTGTAATCACTCTAAGCTAAAAATATTTTATTTTACATAGTTATATAACCAGAGTTGATTTAGAGGAAACATTACTACACTAAAATGATTTTGTATTGTATTTAGTGTTATTTTAATTAGGAATATTATGACAAACACACTAATCATATCAATATACATAGGTCTACTATTACAGGCTATCAACATGCATTCATGTGAGCATCCAAAGATTAAAAGATGTATGTTCTTTTGACATGCCATCACATAGTATAAAACAGACTTATGTACTAGTCCATTGTACTGCGGTCTTAGTAGGAGAGTGAACGGGAGAGGAGGAGGTGGTCACTGGAGTATCTGCCGGATTTTATTTTTGAAATGTTGGGACACAAAGAACAACTCATCAAGAACTGTATAAAGTATATTTCAATGGAATGTTCATGATCTATCTTTTTATATTTTGAAGAAAAAATAGAAACATATCAATAAAGTGTCATAATTGAACATATTTCTACTATTGAGACTTACAATGTATGAATGTCAATGCGACCTAATGTGAACCAATCTCCTTAGCAGCTTGAATGAATAACTGATTAACAGTCATGAGATGCTTTTTCAGAGACGTTAAAAACTGCTTCAAATCATTGAAACAAACTTAAAATAAATGAAAAGTGACATCACTGATGTTTGGCTTCATTTTTAACTTATAATAATAAGGTGTGCCTCTGTGTGCACTAGTTTATCCCAGTGGGCAACTGTTGGTCAAATGCTACCCCCCTCTCTCAATTGATGTAGTAAGCCAGTCCATTGTTGATGTTAATAAACTGAAAACAGGAAAACACGTCAAGCCCTTGAATAAAGGAACTGAAACTAAGATGCAAATACAGTAACCTGACACACCAGATGGACTGTTTCAAAAATCCATGGAATATATTTCACATCCATCTGGGAAACATCCAATGAAAAGTGATCAGGCAGGGCAGGACTTTTCAAGAAAAAGGGGATTACAAGAATGTTTTATCTGTCACATTCATTTTGAAAGAGTTATAGTCTTGAGGTCACCTCTCACTTATGGCACAACTAAACCAAGTCCACACTACTGTCTCTTTGTTGCTGGAAAGCTTTGTAATTTTCTGACTGGGCAAAATTGTTACAGCTCGGTGTTTTGCAAGACTGGGCAACCTGTTTTGCAAGGTTACAGATGCAGCACAACACACAAAGATCAAATGCAGAAAAATGCAAATACATAAAAAATACATTACTGTAATTATCATTAATTACTGCTTTTTTTGTTTGCAAGGAGCTAGAAATTTGGCCTAAAATATCTTTTTAGCTCTTCACAAAGCTTATTTTCACAAACACCAACCAAAGCATTTCCAACACTGTGGTGAGTTATTGTTAAAAATGGGTTTTGCTGCCCCATCTCGCACTGCAACAAATCCTTGGGAAAAAAAATCCTGGATCCACATCCAGACTGGGTTGACTACTAAAATCTTATCACTTCTCCGTGGCGCCATGACCAACATTCCCTGAAAATGCCAAAATCTATTCATAACTTTTTGAATTATCTTACATGTAAACACAGGAGCTTTTACTACTTTGCAGCAGTGCATCCCAAGGTTTGGTTGCATCACCATGCTGGGCCCCAGAGGTACTGCAGGTGTGCTGCAAGAATTAATTTACAATAAAACATGTCCATAAGTTTTGATATTCAGACCATTTTTTAAATCAGTGATTCCCAAAGAAGGGCCCATGTTCTAGTTGGTCCCACAGCAATGTCAGAGGTGTAACAGCAAGGCAAATCAAGAACAATGCATGCTGCTATGCAGTGCAATTAAAGCATCAGAAAACCCTTTTCACACATGCAACCCTGATACTGTCAGGATAATACCAGGGCAGCCTGTTCGGGTAATTCACTGACATGGTCGTTCAAAGTGATGGAGCGTGGCTGTGGTTGTTTTAGAGAAGATGATCTACAGAACTTTGATGATGTGCAGTGGGAACAACACTTTCAAGTTTAACATTTGAGTTTATAATCAGATAAACTTCTGCAACAGTGGTTGTTTTAGCCATTCTGTCAAAGCTCCCTTTTTCTGGTTTTGTTACTTAGTCACTCAGAATAATGTCATCAGCCCTCCTCACTTCCCTCAGTGAATTACCCTGATAACTCCCTGCAGCGTTCACACATGAACCTACTGGGACTTTCCACGGATAAAATACTGGGGGGGGGGTGCAGGGAAACTACCAGCGTAAAGTCTGAGTGAAAAACTCGGCTGTTTGCATTCACACATTCCTTGAAAATGACTTAATTTTTTCACTTTTCATGTTGTTATACCCTGCATGTAAATATGGAAATTTGGCTGTAATGACACTGATATTCAAGTGATATTCCTCCTTTTCTCACTTTGATTTTTGACCAGCTATTTATTTCATGAGCAGAAGTTCCCTGTTACATCAGGGAAGGACTTTTACAGACCTTGTATTCCTTGTTGTCATGTTATGTAGCTTAGATATTGGCTTTACAGTGCTTTTTTTGCACTGCATGTATATCTGAAGTACCTGAAGCCACATTTCATGGTGGCACAGGTGTTTTGGTGGGCCCCAGGCTTTGAATTGGCCCATGGCAAAGTTCTGGAAGAGACTGCTTTATAATTCTGTGCTTAGCTCGACAAACTTTCGAACCTTTACAGGTTTGCTTAAGCAGCACAAAATTACATCTTACTACTCCTAAATTTCTGTATGAAGATAACATCAGTTTAGTTTTTTTTTAATTTGATAGAAATGCAAAAGCCCTAATTTCAGTTCATTTTATTTTCATTTATAATTTTTATTCCGTTACAAAATGTGCAGCGGTTTTCAGTAATCAAACATATTAAGCTCATGCATTATGTCATACTCTCTAAGGCCCCAAATCTCCTGGCTGCTTAACTTGCAATTACAGACACAAGGGATACCTTTAGTTTAAGTAAAAGTACAGTACTTTGTTAACAGGATAACTCCAAAACTTATGAACAGGAATGTTGGTCATGGCACCAGAAAGAAGTATTCCTATTTTGGCGAATCTGGATTCGGATCCAGGAATTTGTTTGTTAACATTGCGAGATAGGACAATTTTCCACATTTTCACTGATAACTCAAAAAGTTCTCAGTGGATTTTGATGAAATTTTAGGGAATGCTGTTCATGGTACTAGAAAGAAGTGATTACTGGTGATCCAGACTATTGTCAACATGTCTGACAATAACTCGCTTTTAGCTCTTGGGGCAGTTGTGTGTAAAAGTTCTGCATTCAAAACTTTATTGATAAAGTCTACCACTCAAATAGAAAAATGATGAGGTAAAATCAAACTCATGTCAGAAAAACATCTTTTGATAATTTTAAAATTTAAAACAACCTTAAAAAGTGTTGTCCCTCATAATTATACATTTAAAAGTATCTTTTAATTTTAAGGCCTTGGTTTAAAATAAAAGTAATTTATCTACTATATTACACCTTAAAACCTTTGATTACACTTTTTGCTCTCATTTTTCAACTTTCTTTCTTTTTTTTAAAAACCTATTTTGCTTTGTATGTGTATCCAAAAATATAAATATTGGTAGAATTAATTTTGATGCAACTTACATATCGCAGTATCTTTTAATTAAGAGCAATTTAGTACTAGGAGTAGAGATAATGTGTCCCTCTTGTTACCAGTGTTGCCCACCCTTGTCCTATAACATTCTGTTCTGACTGTCACGTCCAACCGTGTTCATCAGCCCATCAGGAACACAACGCCACATTGCAGTGATTGATATGATCAGATCTGAAGTGGGGACATGACAAAAAGTTATACAGTTTTAAAACAAACTGAAGGGTGACATACTTAGGTTGTTGAAGTTTAAAGATATAAAGGGAACATTTCAAACAAGGTCATTGTCTAACCCGGCTTTGTGTCCTGAACCACTTTAAGCTTCTGAAAAAATAGATGTGTCATTTACAGTAACGGTAATCTATACATTTGAGGTCAACTGTAACTGTGTCATGATATTTGAGAGTTATGAGGTAATGGGGGTGCTGTTTCCTGACATTACATGCTGATATCAAATAACTGAAACTCAAACTTCTGATTTCCATGAAATTGGACACCAGCATGTTGAAAGAATCCATTATATTTGTAGAATACAAAAACAATCACAAAGTTAGACAGGACAATATAATAATTTTAAACTCTATCTTCATAGTTTCAAACAACACAGGATAGGGTAATTTATATTTGTAATGATACAGTGATTCTTATTTGTAAAAAAAAAAAAACAGTTTTCCAGACAGGCAATTCTCTTTTTGAATTTGTCAGGACAATTTTATAACCATTATTATCATTTTCACAAATACCTTCTGTATTGTGTAATTTGTCACATATATGTTGAAATTATACTGGTTGGTGTTACAGAGGAAAATTCGGCATCCAGCCCAAGTGGATGTACGGTTCATAAAGCAAGGTCAAGGGTCAAATATGAGCCCTTTTCAAGCACTCTCACGGTTAATTTTTAAAGTCTTCCAGTACCTAGTACAAAAATGGCATTACATGCATTTTTAATGAAACTTTTATGTAAATCTGACTTCAGCAGTTTTGGAAGGAAAACCACAGTAAAAACCGAACTGAGACAAGAACGGACCTCAGTCAGAATCTGAAAGACTTTACTCAATGCCGAGAAATCTGCAGACTTCTACATTCCAGCAGGATCAATTTTCTTTTTAAGGATTTCATCTTTACAGAATTGCAATTCGATACATACAATCATTATCCAGTTAAATTACATAATGGGTCATCTGGGTTGGTCTAGGGAGGGCACATCATAAAGTAATAAAACAGAACACATTGTCTTTTCATCATGACTCTTTATCAGTTGTAAAAATATAAAAACAATGAATATATTGATGATCAGCATTTTTAACAGAGCCATCAAAGAACAGGCTTAAATCTCAAGGAGTTACAAAAAGGAAGTAAACCTGTGTGAAATGTATGCTGGGTGGGAAAAGGTGGCAATAGCTCTGGCCGGCAGTAGTTCACCTTATGCTTTCGTCAACATATATATATGCTTTTGACACTATCATTTTTAACATAAAAGAATGGACAATAGATTGTCTTGTATAAATACGAATACCTCAAAATAATGCTAATAATATTGATAATGTATAATGAAAAAGAAGTTCAACATGTTATGTGGCACAATAATCTTTTCATTTCAAATCTGTTTTTAGTAGGAGTCCGTGGATAATAAAAAAAAAAGGAAAACACATCTAAGTCTACATAAATCATATGCCCAAACTGATGAAACTGATGACATGATTATCAACATTTTTGTAATAGAAATGTGAATATGATAATACCTGAAAAATAGTGAAGAATACCTTGGTTTTACTGGTTACATTGCAAAAATTGTCTTATATTTTTTAAGCATTAGTTAACGTGAATGATTCTGTAACTTGTTTTATTTCTTTGGCAGTAAGTGAACGGTTTAGTCATTTCATATCATATGAGACATCTGGTTCCTACTTTCAACACAACATTCAACACTTCATCTACAATCCAAGCTGCACTGAATTCCACCAAAAAAACTCAAGCATTTACAAGGATCTCAAGCATCAGCATAAAACTTTAATACTCAAAACTGACTTTGACGGTGTGTTTTATCTTCACAGAAAAAGTTCTGGAGTACAGTGTAAAGTGTTTTGCTGTTCAGACAAAAAATATAAAGATGTGATTTTGGTCTATATCCCTGAACCCAAGAACAGAGTTTCATAGACTTAGGACAAAGGAACACTTAGAGGAAAATAAATGAGATTTACAAAAAAGAGGCTTACTTTCCCAGAATTAGAGTAAAGTGACATATATATTTTAAATAATGGTTGTCCAATGTTTATAAATCCAGTGCATTCACAATTCAAATGAAACAAAACTCAAGGCTGTGTTAAATGTGTTATGTAAAGGTGCAAAGGTACAAACCAACCCAAAGGCTCCTGAAGTGATTTTAATGGCCCGAGTATCCATGAAGATTCATCATAGCCTGATGTTCGGCTGGTTGTTACAGACCAAAAATCATCTGTTTGTGGTTTTTGAGCAGACTGTAAAATGAAATTCACACCTCCATATCTTAATGGATATTATGCTGCTAGAATTATAAACTATGATATTTATCAAATCTTATCAAATATAGACAGCTGTTTCATAAAAAACTTAAAAAGGAAATCTGGGGACTCAAGCTAGTGACTTCCCTAAGGTGGTGTCAGACTTGACTTTGCTCTGAGGTCTGAGACTCGAGCCCAATTATTAATGTTGTCTTATTCATTGCACAAGAACCTCATGTACTTCCCAAACATCACTTGTCCTCCTCCACATCTGGTGAGAGCGGCAAACCTCAATACAGACAAGCTCAGAGCCTACAGCTGCCACTGGCTTGAGACTTTACCACGTTCAAGAGGAGAGCCACCTCAAACCCTGACTGCTCATACCAATTGTTTTAAAAGCCATTACAGTACAAAAAATACAAAATAAAAGGTGATATTTTCCCATTTAGCCTTAAAGTACCAAACAGAATATTTCATGATCAATGAGCATGTTTCTGTTGTGGTTTTAATTTAATAATTTTTACTCAGTATTAACCCTAACAGTGATGTTCATCCCCCAAACTATATCAACAAAAACAAAATGTTTATATATAGAGTATATAGATAGATAGATAGATAGATAGATATAGTAACTGTCAAACATCTCCCTTGAAAATACATCAATTCAGCTGAAAAACATTCACATATTTCCCAGCTCTAACTTGGTGTGAGGACTGCATGGTGAGAAATAGTAATGTGGTCCGATGAGTCACCTATTTTCTACTTATGGATCCCCGCTGTTGGTTTCACACTGTTCTTACCTGGTAATGGATCCGTGTTGGTATGTGGGCCATCTCACGGGAGTCACGATATCTTATGATTGCTCTGCAGCGCTGCATGAGTACAAAATCATTTGAGTCATTTTTAAAGAAAAGACAGAGGCACAGTCACCTTTTTTCAAACATGTAATACAGAGAAGCACACTAAATCATGCATGAAGTCATTTTTTCCTATTCATTTTCCTTGTCTTTCACACCCAAAGAAGCTTCAAACACTAATTTCAGCATTAAATATGAGCTTTGAATAGGATTATATAATTATCTATTCAAAAATCTGCATGTGCCCTAACACTTGATGTCTCATAGGCACACTCAGCAAAGGGTTATCAGACTCATAACATGCAGTCAGAAGTATGTGATTTGGTGACATGATAGGTGATTAAATTGGAGTGTAATGTACCTGCTCAGTGAGCAGCGTATTTACTCTCCGACTGAAGGTAGCCCTTAAAAAAACATGTCTGCAGAGGCCTAATTCAGTTTTTCATTCTTAGTGCCAAAACAGCATCTCCCTCTAGTGGTGAAGCAAGGTAATGTCTGCTCTGGTGGATCCAGACTGAGTAGAAACTATACTTAACTAACAACGACTTTAAATTGACTGTTGGATTACTTTTACAAGGTGTGTTTTATTATTTACGTGTATTGTAGCTTTATGACACAAATATCAAAAATTAAGAGCAACATATTTTAAAGAAAGAAAAACTGTGTGCTAAATTCTACCATATTTATAGGGAAATGCTCTTTTATTGTGACAAAACCCAAATTATTTTACATATTCTTAATAACTGAGACGTTAAACAAAGCAAGAAAAACTTACAAAATACAAATACTTTTGTGGACAAAAAATAGAAGAAATGTTTGTTGATTTTCTTTTTTCTGTGATTAAAAACAGACAAGAAATTGCTAAAAATAAGTCTTTTATAATTAAAAACCTCAGACAAAATATATGTCCTTATTATGATATATTTTGTAAACCAGACAAGACAATACTTTAGCTTTAGGTTTGGGCTGTTGGATATCCCAATCCATGGTAAAGCTGTTGTTTTGAGGAGGATTTCCTCCAACTTCATAACTAAGGTGCAAAAGCCTTGCTAGCAATGTATTGTCTCATTTAGTGAATGTGCCAAAAAAGGCTTGTTCTTCAATTAAGGGACTGATGTCACTTAAAACTAAACTACTAAGGAAGTTATCTAATACAAGGCAAAGCAACTTTATTCATCAACCACCATTCATACATACAACAAATTATAGTGGAAAACATTGTAGAATTCCAAGATTAAAGAAGAAAATTACATAAAGATTATATACATTTAATTAAAAAAAAAAAACATGGGAGTTTAACAAGAAAAACAATAAGAAGACGCTGAACTTTTGAGAAGGCAGAAATAAAAATGTTTGAAAGAGTTCGCAGATGAAGAGAGTCTCTGGTAGTTTATTTCACAGGAGAGGAAAAGTAATCAGCTGCCTCTCCCTGTTTAGTCCTGACCCTGGGGACGGCAAAGCCTGTCCCAGAGGACCTTAAGGTTTGGATATCTCATAGGGGGATTAAAAGATCTGAAAGATATTTGGGCTCAAGACTGTTAAGTGCTTTATAAACCAGGAGAGCGATTTCAAAATCTATCCTTTGGCTCACAGGAAGCCAGTGTAGTGATCTAAGGACTGGTGTGATGGGATCTACTTTCTTGGTGTTGGTGAGAACTCGAGCAGCAGCACTCTGGTTGAGCTGCAGATGTCTACAATAAACTGAAACTGCTGAAAATAAAGGAATGAACAAGTTAATGTGTGTCTTCTTTAAACAGAAATCCTTTGATTTGATTTGATTTTATATATTTAAGGTGATTACAGGCTGATTTTGTAACTATTTTAATGTGGTTGTTAGAGGTAAGGTCTATGTCCATAATCACACCAAGATTTCTGGCTTGATTTGTAGGTTTTAGTGCAGGTTAAAGCTCAGAGTTCAAGGTCCCTGCATTTTGATCTGTTTATTTTGAATTAATCAAGTATTAATAAAATATACATGAGTGTTACAGAATTATATTCATATTACAATCTGGCTAATTAACCTATACACACAATGAAACTACATACAAATAACTTTCCATTTTTGGAAAGGAGCAAGAAGAAGAATAACTTATTTAATCCTACCCCTTGTCAAATGTTCATAGTTCTCTCTTTTTTACATTAAGTTCCCTTTATAATAATATTTTCTGTTCAGATTCAGCCAGAGGGGGGGGTCTCTGTAAATAACATTACAGGTAGCAGAAAATAATGGGAATGATTCCCAGCTACCACAAAAGAAACAATTTTATGTTACAGTATATGAATCCCCACACTGTGCTAAATTTTATATTGTTGTTACACTATGATTAAAGACCATCTTACTGTCTTTACTGTCATTATACATACAGAAGTCCCCAGTGTAACAATCTAATTAGTGTTAAATTAACTCATGAAAGTTCAGGTAGATGTCCAAGGGGCTTCTGGGGACTCTTGTTTACCCATAAATTACTGAACAATGAAGCCGTCTGCATACCTGTTTTAACAAACTGTTTGTACCTGCTGTGTCTGCAGAGTCACAAAATAAGATTAATGCAATTAATTTATAAAAAGAAAATACACTTGACAAGACATGTCACCTGTATTTAAAGCTGCCATGACAAATAGTAAAGTACCTCTCTAGCTTAAAAGAATTGTCAGTTATATACACTAAGAGGTATGTAAGTACTTCAACTAACCTATTTATATCCATAAGTTAGGGTTTAGTAATAAATATGGACTTTTAAAAGTAAAAATTCTACATAAAATTCCTTGTGATATAATGAAGATGAAGGACACTCAATATATAAAAGCACATTTTCATTTGTGAAGCTACAGTACCTGACAGTCAGTCTGTTGGATGAAAAATCATCAGGAAAAATCAGTTTGTATTACTGCAGAGTTTAAAGGAAACATTATTTCACTAAATTTAATGACTGAATGTCCAAAATAAAAAGTAAATTTTAGAAATAACCACATATTTAAAAGGCAGTGGAATGAATTAGCAGTTCTTACATTTTTTTTTTGACAGTAGCAGATATGTGTGTGCTGTTACACTCTGCTGTTTGTCAAACTAGCTTTGAAAAAAAAAAAGACAAACAACTAAAAAAGCCACAAAGTTATTTTACAACTATTTACAAAAAGTAATCCCCACTGACTTGGAGCTAGCCTGCATCAGGATAGTCTAAATGCGGCTAAATGGTAGGAGGAAGCTTCGAGAAATCTTTGAATGTCTTTGACACACCAGCTCGCCCCTGCATGGATAAATCAAGTCTCTGTGTTTCCTCTGATTGGTTACTGCCACATTTACCAGGTAACAAAGGTGCAAATGAAAGAAAAATGGCTAAAATGGAGAAGTTCACCAAATATATGGGAATGGAAATGAAAAGATTATGTTTCAAATGTGACTTTGTTTGACTGAATAAAATGTATGATTGGATAATTCAGGTAAATAATCATGGAAAACACAGATATGAAAAGTATTTTTTTCTGTTTTTAAAGAGCAGTCATTTTAATAAACTTATCCTTACATTATCAGTGGCTGCTCCTTCACTCATTGTCTTCTCTAATCAAGGTTAGCTAATTTGTCTTTGGTGAGAAAAGAAAATATATCACCAATTATGCTTGGTTATTATACCCATGAAAAAAAGGTTTTGTCCTGTGTTCAGTCTTTGAACCCTTTAGTTTTTACGCAAGGCATACCTAAAATCTGTGAAATATCTTTAAATGTATCAGAATTTGACAAACAACCATATTACTTAATAAATATTTCTCTACAAAATATTCAATAATTATACTTTTATAGATTCTATAATTATGGTAACACATGTTTAAGCTTGAAAGGTTGTGCTTTTTGAAAAGAGGAAACTTGGAAATATCCGTTGCTTAAGTTAACATGTTCAAATAGGAGTGAGAGGAAGTAAACATTTAGTTGATCCCACTCCTCGAAAAAAATCTGTGAAAAAATGAAAATGCAGTCATAAGGTTTTGTAAAACTGCAATATATTAATGTCATGCACTTATACAAATTCCCAAGGCACATCACAACCTGTCTGAAGGCACACCAGTGTGTCCCACCACACCATTTGAGAACCACTGCCTTAGCAGATGACGTAAATATGGATGGACAAATGTCCAGTTATAATTAGTAAAGAAACACAGCTCCAGAATGACAATTTTGCATGTTTCAGCCATTCATTTTTGATGACAAGACTTAAGTATGACAAAAATAAGCACAACTGAAAACATTTTCTGACATTATCCACTTTACGTTTCTGGGGTTTTGTATCCATCTTGTTCTAGATAACACAGAACTTAAAGAACAGGGAATCTAAAAAAAAAGAAAGAAAAAAGAGCTTTGGCATAACAGTAACCTCTGCCAAAGCCTTTCCAACAGTGTTGAGTGAGTTACTGTCAAAAATGTGGAAAGATCCCCTGTCTTGCACTCATGACTAATCTTTGAAAGAGTTCCTGGATCCGCATCTGAATTTGGATAACCACTGAAATTTAATCACTTCTTCTTTGTGCTATGTCCAGTACTCCCTGAAAATTTCATGTAAACATGTTCATTAGTTTTTGAGTTATCCTGTTCACAATCATAGAAACAAACAATCTAGTATCAAAAACAGGCAAAAACATAATGTCCTTGGCAGAGGTAATTACCACACTTGTACAAATCCAAAGTCATTCCTGTCTAATCTCAGAACAACAATGCAAACACTATTAGTGATAAGGGAGCACAATGCTCTGCCACAGCATTTAATCCAGACCTTGGACCTGGATCCATACTTGACTGTGGTTTTGCTTGAACCCACATGACATACAACTTCACTGATATTTTTTCAAAGCATTACTGACATTATATGCAGTTATTAGTAATATATCAAAAACTGCCCTATCTCACAAAGTTAATTAATCATATAAAAAATTCCTGGATATAGATTAGGATCACCACCAAAATCTAATCACTTCCTCTTCGTGCCATGATCAAAATTTCCAGAAAAATGTAATCAAAATCAGTTTATAACTTTTTGAATTATCCTGTGCACAGATAGACAGACAAACAGATAAACTGGCAAAAACACAAGGTACTTGGTAGAGGTAAAAATGGTAATGACTCCATTTAGCATTGATTTGGTAAAACAATAATCACACAAAGTTATCAAATTGTTCCTGTTTTTTTATGTTCTGGAGGATATCAAGTATTCATTGTGCTTTTTTATTTGGAATACTATCTTTTGATTCTTTTTCCTAATTGGAAGAATTTTGCATTAAATGCTTTGGACTCAATGAACGGTGAGTAGCCTGTGTCAGTCAGAGCAGCACGCTTGTTAGAGATGGTTACACCGTGCATGCGGTGCCAGGCAGAAGTGACATTTGATAGGAAGGTTGAAGGTTGTCTTGCCCCATAGCTGAAATGGAGGGAAAGGACAGGGAGGGGTTGCAGGGCTCTAACAGAGATTAAATTTCAACAGGACAGCATTCCCAAAAATTTTTTAAGACAGACAACGTGAGGCAGCAAGGGAACTGGACAAGATCGTGGATGTTCCTTGAACAAACAACTGGAAGAGTGTTGGCCTGGTTGGACAGTCTAACAGGACCAAAGGGTGGACAAAAGGGGGACAACACGGGCCAAACGAGGACTGTTTATGTTACCAACAGACAGACATGATGACAGAGAGAGACAGACAGCCTGATGGGACACAGGAGACAAACAATGTGATTTTTCATCTCGCTATTAGACTCTGTCAGCAGCTGTTTTAACATAGTGAGTAAATGCTGTCATTGCACTAACCAGATACTAGCAATGCTTTTTTGTCTGTTATTTATAAATCAAAATTTTACCATATGTAATCATCAACTGGTATTTCTTTTAGCAACTTCTTGGCTAATATTGTACAATTAACCTCAATATTTACCATACAAAGAGGCTTTTCTCTTCAGTCATGCAACTAAATACATCTTTGTAAACTATTAACTAAAAACCATTTTCTGTCACTCTTGTTCAGGATTTTCAGGGTTTCTTGTAAGTCCAGTTGTTTAAAAAAAAAAAATCCTCCTTGGAGTGGTTTTGTTTCTTTCCTTGACCTGGCCTACAAACAGGGATGGACAGCAGTGACCCCCAGGACGATGAAAGAGGAGAAAAAAGGAAAGAAGGTGATGGAGAGAAAGACAAAGAGCTGAAGAACCAGCTGAACAATGAGGAGAAAGCAGAGAAGGAACTCAAAGGAAATGAAAAAGAGAAGAGGAGAGAGGGCAGACGTTCTGGCTCTCTTTGGAGGAGTGGATGGGCACTGAGTGAAAGACTGGCCATTAACGTCTCAGGGATGCGATATGAAACTCAGCTTCGCACCTTGGCCCAGTTCCCTGACTCCTTGCTTGGAGACCCAAGGCGAAGGTCAAGGTACTTTGACCCACTTCGAAACGAGCTCTTCCTGGACCGCAATCGAGCCTGCTTCGATGCCATTCTGTATTTCTACCAGTCTGGTGGGAGGCTTCGAAGGCCCGCCAACATCCCACTGGACATCTTCATGGACGAGCTGCTCTTCTACGAGCTGGGAGAGGATATCATGAACCGATTCAAGGAGGATGAAGGGTTTCCCAAAGAGGAGGAGAGGCCTCTGCCGACCAACCTAATCCAGAGAAAACTGTGGATGCTGTTTGAGCATCCGGAGTCGTCATCAGGTGCTCGCATCATAGCCATCATCAGTGTGATGGTGATTGTGGTGTCCATCCTCATCTTCTGCCTGGAGACTCTGCCTGACTTCAGGACTGAAAAAGAGGCTCGAGAGGTAAGAAATGTCTTTGTTTTGACTGAAGAGCAGTACAAGATTTAACTTTCACAGCTTTTGATATGACATGAAGTTTTCTAATTTTCTAATGGATGAAATTTTGAACACAGAGTGTTGTAGGTGTCCTTCATTCAAACCAAACTTTTGGTTGACCCATAGACATTCATGTGGGTCAGAGGGCTGTGTTTTGTGTAAAATAAACCCTCCACAGAGTCGAGAACAAAAACCTAGAGGGAGTTTGACCTCAGTCTCTTTTCAGGAAATTATTACTTCACAATTTAAACATGGGGTGTGATGATTATTTTCTAAATGTTAAAGACATCCATGGGAAGTGGATGTTAGAGGTCTGTGTCTAGTGTAAAAATGACCTTGCCAATTCAGCCTTGCTTTGTTATCTTCAATTCATAACAATTTGAAGTGTTCATTAATCAATTGTTGTAATAACAAAGTATTTTTGTACAGAAATCTACAACTTATATATGTATGTGATACAAAGTAAGAAGTGGAAGGGGCACTTTTGTACCTCTGACCCAGGGTCGCCAACAATAGTAATGGACCACATGAGCTCTAAAACATCAGGGAGCAAAATAAACAGAAGACCACCTACTGGAGAGAAACTTAAACTTGGCAAAGAAAAATACAAACTTGTATATATAATATTAGGAATGAGGAACATGCTTATGATATTTGAGTATGAAAAGAACTCTTAAGTTTTTACGGAGATGTTCAAAAGTTTGCAAAAGTTTAAGGTAAAAAAATAGGATGTGCAATTAACAAATCTGAAAAATCTTCATGACATCCTTGGGAATATTTGTCTGACTTAAATGCTGTGGACGTAAAGCTGTCGTTACTGTGGGGTGTCTTGGTAATAGATGTGAGACAACACAGCATGATACTATATGACATGAAATGTACTATACAATACAACATGGTACCATGTCACATAAAGCCATGCAGTATTACCACCCAACAACGTTAATTACAATATGACACAACATGGTACAATACAGCAATATAAAATGCCTTGATACAGTATCACACTGACTGGCCAAAACAAAAGTCACCACCAAAAAAAAAGGCACACACTCTAATATTTCGTTAGACCACCTTTAGCTTTGATTACAGCACACATTCGCTGTGGCATTGTTTCGATAAACTTCTGCAATGTCACAAGATTTATTTCCATCCAGTGTTGCATTAATTTTTCACCAAGATCTTGTATTGATGATGGGAGAGTCTGACCACTGCACAAAGCCTTCTCCAGCACATCCCAAAGAATCTCAGTGGGGTTAAGGTCTGGACTCTGTGGTGGCCAATCCATGTGTGAAAATGATGTCTCATGCTCCCTGAACCACTCTTTCACAATTTGAGCCTGATGAATCCTGGCATTGTCTTGCCCGTGTCATTAGGGAAGAAAATCCATTGATGGAATAACCTGGTCATTCAGTATATTCAGGTAGTCAGCTGACCTCATTTTTTGGGCGCATAATGTTGCTGAACATCAACCTGACCAACTGCAGCAACCCCAGATCATAGCACTGCCCCCACAGGCTTGTACAGTAGGCACTAGGCATGATGGGTGCATCACTTCACCTGCCTCTCTTCTTACCCTGATGCTCCCATCACTCTGGAACAGGGAATATCTGGACTCATCAGACCACATGACCTTCTTTAAGTCCTCCAGAGTCCAATCTTTAAGCTCCCTAGCAAACTGAAGCCTTTTTTTCCTCTTAGCCTTATTGATTAGTGGTTTTCTTAAGGCTACAAAGCCGTTCAGTCCCAATCCCTTGAGTTCCCTTCGCATTGTACATGTGGAAATGCTCTTACTTTCACTATTAAACATACCCCTGAGTTCTGTTGTTGTTTTTCTTCAATTCGATTTGGCCAAACATTTAAGTGATGGCCGATCTAGATCATACAAGATTTTTTTTTCCGACCACATTTCTTCCTTGAAGACGACTGTTCCCCACTATCCTTCCAGTTTTTAATACTGCGCTGGACAGTTCTTAACCCAATTTTAGTAGTTTCTGCAATCTCCTTAGATGTTTTCTCTGCTTGATGCATGCCAGTGATTTGACCATTCTTAAACAGACTAACATCTTTTTCACGACCACAGGATGTGTCTTTCGACATGGTTGTTTAAGAAATGAGAAGCTACTCATTGCATCAGCTGGGGTTAAATAACTTGTTGCCAGCTGACAGATAATTGCCCATGCAGTAATTTCCAACAGGAGGCTCGTACCTATTTGCTTAAATCCAGGTGGAGACTTTTTTTTGGCCAGGCAGTGTATAATACAGTATAGCTTGACACATTAAATACAATATGATATGAAATTAAATGGCAAGAGGACACCAAACTCTTGGTCAATGATAGCAATACAGCAATATAGTGATTCAATAATGATGCAGATCACTGCAAGACAATTTTTTGATGAAACTTGACAGTATCTGATTAAATAAGGAATGTTTAATGCCCCTTAATCAGTAAAATGCAGGACCATCTTCTTACATAGTTATCTGTCATTTTCACCACTTAGCATACTTAGTTCAAGCTTGGACTTAGCTTGGTTTATGCTTAGTTCTCTCAATGCTGATACTTAATTCTTCTGTCCTCTCCTTCTTTAGCCTATATGACAGCCGTTCAAATTACACTCATTCATGTCAGTGGTGCCTCTGCCAGGAGTCGTGAATGTCGAGGGTTGGTCATTTGCTAAGAAATCAGTTGAGAGACTTTTTTTCTTAAAACATTTATATTTTATGCCAGTAATACTGGAATTATTCCATGCAAGTCAGCACCAAGGTAATAGTCATTTGGGATGTTTTGCCGCTTTTTTCCTTTTGACTTTTGTTTTCAACCTTATTTTAGTTTTTAAATAGTTATTGGTGCTGGTTTGTCGTTTGGCTGTCTCTGTGTTATGCCTTATAATAATAAGTATAAAAGGGGGACAAAAGTTTTCATTTCTGCAGCCAGTAGGCTCATTCAAAGTTTTAACTGACATTACTGAGACGAATTGTAAGGACTGGTTTTGTTTCGTCTGATAGTTTTGTTTCTGTAGACTGAAACTCAGGACATTTAATATCCTTTTTAAACACACAAGACGGTGTAAGTCATCATTTTTGGTTGAGCCCAATTTTTCATTTTTAGTCAAGGATAATTCTTAGTTAACATAAGATTTTTGATAGTGATGCACCATTGTAAGAATTAGGGCTGATACCGATACTTGTGTATCCATAGCATATCAGCTGAGTGCAAATACAGATGCCAAAGTTTTTGAACTACTTTTTGAGGAGTAATTCTCCCATTACCAACATTTTCTCTATTGTTTGATTGTGAAAGCAGAATGTATTTTGTCAAACGGTATGTTTCTCTGCCAACAAAATAAAACTGCTCTGAATCAGCAGTGAGATGTGCTTGCAGCATTCAGTGTATTAGACACAATGGATATTTGATGTTGGTAATATATTAAAAAAGCTTATATCAGCCAATAGTGATATTAAACCAATGCTTCTCAACATCCCCTTTTGTTTACATTTCAGTTTTCGTTAAAGATCTTATTGATCTTTGCTTTGGTCAGTAGGGATGTAAGGAAATATATCAATCCACAAGTATATTACACAATATCTTATCATGGAGTACTGCTAGTTAACCGGTCAGTATTTATGTTTCATAAGTCAATAATTAATGATTAAATAACAATTAATTAATTCAGGTCATCTGTTTTTGTATTGCAGTTCAACCTTCAGTCCCTAGTTGGCAGCAGGCATTCAGCCATTTGACTCCCTCTATTCCATTTACTCTTGTTATTTCTGTCACAAGGACTGACAGTCACGTTTTTTCATGTTTCAAGAGTCATGCTTCATATAAATATACAGATTAGAACTTCATTTTTTTTCATATTCTAATGTATTAATACCACTTTTTTAAGTAGATTATTTGACAAAAAAGTGATTGTTGCCTTGCTTTAATTTAACATGATATAATAAGATTATCACCAGTTTCTCAGTGTACACTCCTGTTGGTCTGGGTGTCTCTATATTGCCACATCATGCATGTCTGACTCCTTATCTTAACTGTTGGTAAGGAAAGAAAATAAAGTACTCTATTAAACTAAACTGTAGGCTGTAAGAATAAACAAAAAGAGCCAGTGACACAAACAAAAACTAACCCATACACAGGGAGACACAAGCAACCAGCACATGTGACAGGTATTGCACATTTTACATAATACACAACCAACAATGAGTGACAACACCATGAGGCTATTGCATAATCTCTACAGCATCAAGAACTAACACTCAGATTTTGCAGTGTTAGCGCAATTGACATTTAAAAAGAGCTGAGCCAGATTTTGAGTCTTCTTAAGCTGTGACATCCTTTGACTGCATAAGTGTTGCACGCTTTCCACAAAGTCAAAATTAAATCTAACGTAGTACAAGGATTTGAATGGGATATTTATGACAGCCTTTCTTAAATTGAAATGTGATAGCATGGGAAGCAGGTGTTTAGGTAAACACACACTTGATGAGTACTACAGAGTGTTAAAAGGAAAAACACTGACATGGGGAAAAGTATTTGCCAATATGTCTGGAAGGGGACCAAAGAGAGAGAGAGGGAGGCTGAGGGAAGCTTAAGCTGTGATTATTTTAGTCAGCTGTTAAATTTGATACACTCAGATTCAGGAAGCGCTAAAGGGTACAGGGAGTAGCGGGTGGGGCTTTGAGTACAAATAAAAGCAGAGGAGAGAAAGGGAAGACAGGGTGAGGGAAACAGTTAGGTGTGTTAATCAGAAGGTCACAAAAGTGACCAAGCACAAACACAAAGGTGAGCCAAAGCTTTCCGGTGGCTTAGAACCGGACACTGAAAGGTCTCACAGGACGAGAAGCATACGTCGGGTCATGTTAACACATTCCTGCAGGACTGCTTTGCTAGACCGGACAGCCTGGGAGGGGGTGTTGAGGGGGGACTGCCAGGAAAACTACTGTAACACACTCCTGCCCAAGTCCAAGTCCGCAGCAGACCCACTGAACCGCATTGGCAACGTTAGCCGGCTGCAGAGGCCACAGGGAGAGATGGGATGGCAACGAAGGTGGAGATGGATGAGGAGTGGTGCAGCAAGACGCTCTCATGTTTCCCTTCAGAGATCTCACGGGGTTATATTTAGTCTTAGGAGAGCCCTTGGAGCGGATCAACACATAGATGTCCACCTTTAGTAATAAACACTGTCACTGACCTGCTACTGAAAAGTCAAAAAGGAATACTCCAAGTGTATTTCAACAACTCTGAAACTTTATTTATAACGCAGTGCCCATTACAGCATACTAAACTGATCCCCTCAGATCTGTTATTTGTTTCACACTGGATGTTAGGTGTTGGATCCCTCAAAAAGCCTCCGTCCAGCACTTGAATGTAAAATGTAACACCAACTGACACAGAAGATGGAGAGACAGGTGGAGTGAAAAAGAGATAGGTGCAGCTATGATTGAAATGTCAAAGCACAGATGTCAGACACTTTTATGATGGAGTCTAATGTGGGAACCTGTAAAAAGATGAACAACATGCTGAACCCTATGTGGTTTACAAGAGCATGTAACTGTGTGTAAAATGATATGAGAAGTTTATAAAGTCACAGAGCTTCAGTTAAAGGAATAGTTTTTAGAGAAATTGATACCTCTTTCATTTCTGTGAAGTTATGACATGCTCCATTCTAAATATGAATATGTGAAAATAATAAAGTACATCCCTAGTCAATATATAGATTCACATTTATATAAAAAAACATCCACTGACTTTGTTGTTACCAGCTTTGCGTTAACACTGATAGGACAGCCCTTTCTTTACTTTATGTTTCACACAGAGGCTTAAAAATTTGTCATGTATATTTCGTTTTTTTGAAAACATAAAACAACTCTTTAAAGTCTGGGATGAAAATGAGTCCTTGAATTTGGTTGCAGCATTGTGTTTGTTTGAATTAATTTGTTGCTTTATCCCAATCAGAGGTATTTCGATCACCTTTTTGTCAGTTTCCTTTTATTTGTAACAAATGGCCCTCTAAAGCCACCTACACATCAAATGCAACTTTGCTGGCGATGTGACCGCTCTCCATATAAAGTCAATGTACAGCCGCGATGGAGCGGGGTTAACCCTCCCGCGACAGCCACAAGGCGACCAGGTCTCTCTGTTGCCAAAGTTGAAAAAGCTGATCGTTTCAGGCAATGTTGCCTGTGACTGTGCAGCAGCAGCCTATCAGCATTGTGTGGGTGTGTGATGGTACCTGTGACAGACAGTTTTTTTTCTGATTCACAGAGTGACAATCCATGGCAGTGTGGGAAACATTAGTTAGTGAGTACATTAGTTCAGCCTAGACAGGACCGCAGAAAACTTGCAGACAATGCTGCTGCAGGGCCAGCACCTGTAGTGTGAAAAGGACACTGTTGGAATAATGTCAGCTTATTCTTCCTATTATATGATATATGATATGATCGCAGTGAAATTCGAGCGGAAGTGACGTCACTGAGCGACGGCAATAGTCGTGTTTGGTGTGCAGGTGGCTTTAAGCTGCGTTCTCGCTGAAAGCAACTTTGTGACCATAATCGCGTCGCCCACTGAAATCGCATTGCGTGTCCATAAATATCTCATTTTGGTCACCTTCACCATCGCTCCGTGACATCATGTCTGCTCAAGAGTTACCCCCGTTGCATCGCGGCTGTACATTGACTTTACATGGAGAGTGGTCGCAGAGGCTGCCAAAGTCACGTATGGTGTGAACGCACCTTGAGTCTAAAGGTGCGTTCACACCGAACGCGACTTTGGCAACCAAGATTGTGTGTCGCAAACCCAAGTCCTGTCACCTGTTCATAGCTCCTTTTGTCACTGTCGCCATTGCTCAGTGAAGTCACGCCTGCTTGAGTTTCACTCCACAATCATATCATATATCATATAATAGGACGTATTAGCTGACATTATTCCAACTGTATCCTTTTCACTCACCTGCCAACCACAAAACACTGCAGCTGGCCCTGCAGCAGCATCATCTGTGAGTTCTCTGCAGTCCGTCTAGGTGGAACTAATGTACTCACTAACTAATGTTCCCCACACGGACATAGATTGTCACTCTGTGGAGCGGAATAAAAACAGTCTGTCACGTGTGTCAATCAAGCACCCACACAACGCTGATTGGCTCTCACGGCGCGACATCGCCTGAAAAGTTCAAATATTTCAACTTTGGCGACGGAGCACGGCGACCTGCTTCGCGTCCAATGAGACCGCAAAGTTCCCATCTGCAGAAACAAGGGCGCTGCCCCCATGTCTCCAAAGATGCGACCAAGTCGCCCAGAACGCCTCTGTTGCATCACGTGAGATCTGGTTGCGTGTGGTCGTGGCTTATCGTGGCTGTACATTGACTCTGCATAGAGAGTGGCCGCCAGGGTCGCAAGAGAACGCACCTTGAGACTTACAATGATGTGGCCCTCATGGTTACTAAAGTTTCCCATCCCTGAAGTAGAGCATTTGTTTTGTTCTGAAAATCTGCTCTAAGGTGCACAGTAAGCCTTTAAGGTTAAAAGTGGCTATTTCTCGAATTATTATTATCGAGTAACTGATTATGTCACAGTGAAAGATGTTTGGCTCAAGCTAGTCAAGTGAGAAATCCAGTCAAGTCTGCAAAAAATGTAAAAAATATCAAAAGGTGAAAATCATGCAAAAAGCACATGGAATATAAAAATTGGGGTAAGTTCTGCACAGAAATTCACCAAGGTAACATAAGAATGATTAAACTCAACTTACAGGCTGTTTGTTTATTGCAAAAACTTATTTGCCTCATGTTACATGGAAAAGAGCAAAAAAATAAAAAATAAAAATAAACAATTCATAAGGAGGATAGTAATCAAAACTTCCAGGGTCCAGAGATCTAAGTTTATCCTTTTTTAGTACAGCTTGAAGAAATTATTTATACATTGTGTTGTTGATAAATCTGGATATAATCAAATAAGAACAGCAGAGACATTCATCACCTTTTATAACCCAAACAGCCTCTCAATTCAGTATTTAATACATGACTAAATAACAAGTGCAGTACCACAAACCCCAATTTCACTGAAGATGGGATTGTGTGTTAAACATAAATACAAACAGAGTACAATGTTACACTACAAAGACAAGACATTTTATGTTTGAACTGGTTAACTTCTTTGTTTTTATGCATATATTCATTCATTTGAATTTGATGCCTGCATCATGTTTCAAAAAGGCTGAGACAGGGACATGTTTACCTCTGTGTTACATCACATTTCCTTTTAATTTGCCTAAATAAAGGCTTCCCATTACATTCTGTCTTCCTCCACTGTTTTAACCTACTTTCCAAGTACATTCACTGTCCTTAAACTCTGTCAAATTAAAGTTAAAACCCTGAAAAAAGGTCACGCAATTGAATTCATGATTTCATAATTTTTCTGAAATGGTAATATGATCCCATTACCTCAAAAAGTAAAAAACTACTGTGATATTTCCTAGCCTATATGGACTGATAACAGTTTAAGGTCTCCCTTGTGGTTTTAAGATTCACATTAACATCAACTGTTATGATGACAGGTGAGGACTGGTATTAAGGGTAGAAGTAACAAACACGTTACAGTACAGAGCTTTGAAGGTACTTTTGGTTGAATTAAGCTAAGATCCTATGTTTATGCTGTGCAAAGCTGTTTTACATCTTTCCTGGTTTTTTTTTTCTCTTTTACTTCAGGAATACTTTTACACGTACCACTCCCAGGCCAAGAACTTATCAGAGAACATGCCCCCTCCACAGAGTGTTTTCCAAGACCCCTTCTTCTTGGTGGAGACAATGTGCATATGCTGGTTCTCCTTTGAGCTCCTCATGCGCTTCTTGTGCTGTCCGAGCAAGATGCACTTCTTCAAGGATATCATGAACATCATCGACTTCAGTGCCATCCTCCCTTATTTTGTCACCCTGGGAACAGAGCTGGCCAAGGACAATGACGCCTCCCCGGCCACGTCTTTGGCCATCATCAGAGTCATCAGGTTAGTAAGGGTGTTCAGGATCTTCAAGCTGTCCCGTCACTCCAAAGGCCTCCAGATTCTTGGTCAGACTCTTAGGGCTAGCATGCGTGAACTAGGCCTGCTGATCTTCTTCCTGTTCATTGGCGTCATCCTGTTCTCCAGCGCCATCTACTTTGCAGAGGCTGACCACACCAACACAGCCTTCATTAGCATACCTCATGCCTTCTGGTGGGCCGTTGTCACAATGACAACAGTGGGCTATGGCGACATGTACCCAGTGACAGTATGGGGGAAGCTAGTGGGCTCAATGTGCGCTATTGCTGGCGTGCTAACCATCTCACTGCCAGTGCCGGTCATAGTGTCCAATTTTAGCTACTTCTACCACCGTGAGACGGAGTGTGTGGATCAAACCGAGTACACCCACGTCCAGACAGCCGTGTGGGAGGACGACGAGCCAGACGAGGGGGAGACAGATGAAGGGGAGAAGGATCCGGAGGGAGAATATTATGCAATTGAGGGGATATGCAACCCTTTGAACGGGACTCTGCTGGGTGGACTGTGTGCAGGGCAGAACCCAGAGTTCGCAGGAGGAAACATGTATCTGAGGGAGCCACTGGTCACACAAGTGTAGCTTTGTAGCATCAAATGACGAAATGAATGACAAAGAAGTATGAGAGTTCATAAGTGTGAGATAGAAAGAAGTGAAACTGTCTAATTTATCAAGAAAAACAGTAAATATAGCACTGATATGCCCTCATTTATATTTCTTAAAACACTAGCCAATGTTGCCAAAAGGCATTTTTTTATGATCTAGCTTCAAACAGCATAAAACAGTGAGTTTTGTATTCTCAGGGTCATGAGCTGTTATTGATGAATGCTATCAGCTTGTGTTTGAGATGACTTTTTGAATGTCTGTTCTGTGCCTCAAAACTATCATGTCTTAGTTCTTTCACTTTGTGGCTTAACGTTTGAAGTGGAAGCAGATAGATTATCGCCAATAGAGACGTCTGGTCCCAGAATTCAACCAAGCACCAGCAGCAACCAATCAGATGTCTTGTAAACCAACCCATTCTTTACATTCTTCTGTAACTTGTGTGCAAAGTTCACATTCGTGTAGTTTTGGTGTATGTGACCTGAAAGGACTGACATGACCTTCATCATGCTGTAGTACATCTCTGTTACCTGCAGTGTAAACGCGGAGAGTCTGGATGGCTTTGGCTACAGCACTGTATTTACCTGCTTACTTCTGCACTCAGTTTTTAATAAAGATTATATTTTATTAATTTTCCTACAAGAAGCATTGTTTGTTATGCCTTTGAATTATTTCAGGGAGTGTGATGTACCTAGTTATCACATGACACTACTTTACAATGGAATAAGGTTGAAAATAGATGGAAAGAAGATTTAGACTTGGCTTCAATCATTTTCAGACATTTTTGACATTAAAGTGCCACCACACAAAGTTTCTCCTTTAAATCAGAGAGTATTTTAATTACTAGTACGGTATAACTTTAGGATTTAAGACATCAAACTGTATTACACCATAGAAGCACACATAAATACTTGTTCCTGTACTGCTAAGGCCTTTTTGTCTTAAGCACAACCTTAAAGTTAGCCGGATCTAATCTGCGTGTCACGTTTGCATGGCCGTGACTGACCTTTTCCACAGCCACTAAGCTGTTATAAGCTTCCTATAACATTGCTCTCAGTTTCACTGGACACTTTCCACTACATCACTGTGATGACCAAGGAAAGTATGCGTGCAGCAGGAAGACCCGCAGCGAAGACCTATTCAAGAATGTGTGTTCGCCTGTGTTATTGATGTTCATTTTATGATCAGTACTAAAAGACGATTAAATAGTTTGTGGAAGAGAAACATGATCTCTGACCACTGGGGCAAGAAGTCAGTCAGAGAAGAGATCAGAGGCAGCACATGAGATGCCAGCATTAGCTAATGTTTTATCTTGGATCATGATGTAATTGTTTGAAAACCTTATGTTAAAGCTAAGCCACAGATAATGTGACTTCATATGTTACTCCTCATGTCCCTCTAGATCAGTGGTTTTCTAATGGTCATATTCTGAGAGCACTCCCTCAGCTCATGAAAAACTTAATCAGATTTTTCAACCATTCAGACTTATTTACAAACTTCCTGTTGAAAAACGTAATAAAAAACGTAAATAAAAACAGAATACAATGATTTGCAAATCCTTTTGACCTATATTCATCTGGATACACCACGTCATTGATTTCCAAACACAATTTTATTGTCAACTCATCAGACCACAGCACAATTTTCTACTTTGTGTCAGTCAATCTCATATAAGCTCAGGCCCAGAGAAGCTGGCAGTGCTTTTTGGTGTTGTTGATATATAGCTTTTACTTTTTATGGTAGAGTTTTAACTTACACTTGTAAATATAGCAACAAACTATCTGAACTGACAATGATTTTCTTAAGTGATCCTGATCCTAGATGGTGATATCTTTTACAGAATGATGTTTGTTTTTTAATGGAGTGCCATCTGAAGGATAGAAGGTCACAGGCATTCAGTGATGGATTTTGGCCTTGGTACTTTCGTGCAGAAATTTCTCTGTATTACCTGAATCTTTTGAAGATGTATATGGACTATAGATAATGAAATGCTTAAAATCCCTTAACTGTTGGACTATTTGCTCATGCAGTTGTTCACAAAGTGGTGAACCTCACCCCATCCTTGACCCTTTCAGAGATGCTCCTTTTATACCCAATCATGACACTCAACTGTTTTTAATGAACCTGTTCACCTCTTGAATGTTCCAGACAGATGTTTTTTGAGCATTCCTCAACTTTCCCAGTCTTTTGTTGCCCCTGTCCCAGCTTTTTCGGTATGTGTTGCAGGCATCGAATTCAAACTGAGTGAACATTTGCCAACAACAAAGCTTTTTCAGTTTGAACATGAAATATATTGTTGTTGTTGTATATTTAATTAGGTATAGGTCAAAAAGGATTGGCAAATCATTATGTTCTGTTTTTATTATTGTTTACAGTGTGTCCCAGTTTCATTGGAATTGGGGTTTAATATTAATTCCTTCAGACCTGAAAAGTTACAAAATATGAAAACACAAAGCATGTTACAAATGATGCCATTACCCATTTTAAAGTATTTGCCCAAAATTAAGAATCACTGTTATAACTGCATGAATGTTAGAAATATAAAGAAAGAGCAGAACAAAAAGATGCTCTAACTGAAGACAATAGTGTTGCCCATCAGCTACCGTTAAGTCATTTTATGTGTAAAAACCTGTATTATTCATCACAAAACTTTATTTAAAGCTACTTTTAGAAAATTTTAGCTATTCATGACATGTTCAAGTGAATATTGATGACTCTGTATGAGCCAAAAAAGCAACAAGAGCATCCATATAGACAGACTATTCTTACAGACTTATTTCGCTTGCTGAAATCTTCTGGGTCTGGGTAGATGTCACATTAATCTATAAACAGCACACTGTAAAATACAGCCTGTTGACATTTCTACATCAAAGATCATCAATGACTGATATGCGAGACTGATAATATAAAGCATGATCGAGTATATATTTGGTCACATAGGGCACCAAAATAGACAAAAACCGGTCACACATGACAGGAGCTTTCAGCCTTGTAGAATATTGTTAATCACATTCTGATTTTCAGTGATAAAGAATGCTTTCACTTTAGGCCAAGTTGCCCTGTACTATTCTGAAGCTCCATTGTTATCCTTCTTATTCACCTTCTGGCCTGCACTCGCACTGCTCAAGAAGCAATCGGACTTGAATCAAAAACAGTTCCCTCAAACAATCAATATCAGCAGTCTTTGGCTTATCAGTTCCTACCACTTATTCTGCATGCTTTGCAAATTTAAAGACATCATCTCATCAGAAGAAATGATAGCAAATAAGGTTAAAAAAATCACAGAAGAAAGGAATCAAAATTGGTCAAAATTGTGTCTTAATTTTCACCAAAAGATGTGCACTGCACAACAGCAAATTGCATTATTATTCATCTTGCAGCACAGCATTGAATATCTGGAGTGGCACGTGTTTGACATTAAAAACCTATGGAGGCTAACTTTTTACTACACAAAAAATCAGCAGGGGTGGCACAGGATTGAAAAGGTAGCTTTTAAAGTTCAGAATATATTGTATTATGTACAATACATTCATAATACAATACTGATAAATTCAGCTTGCTTCGAAGCACTGCCCTGCCAGGACATGTCAACTCAAGTCAGGTAATGGAATTAAGTTATTTCATTTTTGCTAATATAAAAAATTCATAATATTCACTGTTTTGTTATAATCATTTTATTTTTCATAATCAGTTGAAGATGAATAGGGACTAACCTTCATTTTCAGTGTTGCTCAATGCAAACATCATTAAAGCAGACAGACATAAAACAGGCAATTAAAGAATTAAGTAAGACATAGTGCAAGAATTAACAATGAAGATAAAATCACAATATCTTTACTTAAAAGGGCTTAACAGTCTGTTTAACAAAAAAGGGGGGAAAAAAAGTCTTCATACTCCTAAATCTAGCACAAAAACCTTTCCTAACTGTACATAACTGGAATAAAGATAACATTTTATTAAAGGCAGCTGTTTATGGCTCTAGATAAATGAACTTGAAGCTCCATTTTGGGGAATTTGGTTGTTACATCAGCTCAATACAGATGTCAAACAGGGATAAAATGCAGTTTTTACAGGAACTATAAGAGAAGAAATAGTGACACGCTGTGAGTGACTACCAAATGTATACAGTATATACTGCGTATACATCGTCTGACAGCCATGCTTTATCTTCTGATTCACATCCCAAAAACGGGAAGCTGGACTGATCGCTAAAGTCCATAAACAGTGAAGGAGCTTGGTCTGCTTTAAGTAATTGTCTTTTTATCCACTAGAGGGTTCTCCTTCTTCCATAAAAACAAAGTCTGTTCACACTGCCTCGTCAGATCTAAATTTAGGTATTTTTTCATTCAGCACAGTAGTTTCTCAGGTTTTTAAATTTTTTATTGATTTTTTAAAATTATTTGAAGACAGAGTCAGTCACCATGTTTATTTCACCTTAGAACTTCTGTTAACCAAATAAGTACACATATAAGAACATTTTCAGCCTTATCCATTGAAGCAAAGAGCAAATACTTCATATCTTTCAGTCAACATGACTATTTAAATCCAAGAAACATTCTTTAAAGCTCCTGTCAGAAGATTTTGACTGGTTTTGAAACAAACAACAGTCAGAGTAATATGATGCACAAATGAAAACCTGAACATCAGCTAAAGAAATGGTTATAATTAGGGATGTCCTGACACTGTATCAGTATAAGTATCAGATCAGGGCCAATATGAGCATTTTTAGATTGATCAGGATCATAATTAATAATGATCATTCCACCCTGCTCGTTTACATTAGTTTTAAGTTGAACACACTTTACAGCAGGCCGTGACAGAGTGAGTGATGTAACAGAGGCAGACCTGTGGCTAACATGTTAGCAGTGTAGAAAGAGAGAGAGAGAGAAACCTTTCTGGCTGTAATTTTTTAAGTTTTTTTGTATTTTTTGTGAGTTTAATGATAATGCTAGTTGGACTTAGTTAACATGAGTTAAATAAAGACAAAAACTGTGTACATAAATGTAAATATCAGATCAAGACTTGGAATAAGCAGATACTCATAATTTTAAAGATCGTATTGGGATTGGGGGCCAAAAATTCAATCGGGACATCCCTTGTTGTAATTTCAGTAAATTTGTTTTACTTATGTTATTTAGTTTATTTAATCTTTCACTTAGTGATAGATTTGAAAATCAAAAGAAAGCAAGACGTTATTTTTGTTGAGGAAAAAACTACATATATATGTACAAAACCTTGCGCAGCAGCTGGATCTGTAATTAGGCAGATCCATCTTTCCAAACTTCAATCTACAACGATTGTGAGGGTCCCAAAGCAGCATGGCCCAGTCAGAGTCTTTTAGAGCAGGAAGAGGCGAGAGCTACAGCAGGAAGTGACTGCTCACACAGGGATTAGCAAAGATGCTAACAGCTTCAGTAGCAGTTTTAGATCTTAACAGAATTACTTTTTTTAATCAAAACAAATATCAGCAATACAGTCCTCTCTACAGAGATATATTTTCTCTCCACTTCTGACATGTTTTGACGAGAGTTTGGTTTACGAAGTGGCTAACACTCAGATGCACAGTAGGTCCCGCCTACTACATTATCTGATTGGCTGCAATAAATGTTCACAATCATCCAGCCACCTGCCAGATATGCCTCTGAAAGGTTCTGCCCATTACCAAACACTGTCTATGGGCTCTTTCCCAGATGGACTTGTCAAATATATTGAACGGTCCATCTGGTGTGTCAGGTTAATATGTTTAGGACGGAATCAGCAAAGAGAGAACTTTGCACACAGAGGGCGTCAAAGTTAAACGAATATAAATATTCCTCACAGGAGCTTTAAATCTAATGATTATCATTAGTAACTATTAAATTATTCTGATCTTAAATAACCTGTACAACACATACAATAAATAAATAAGTTAAAGTTGCAATGCTTTCAAAGGAACATAGAGAGAATCAAAATAACTTAGCCACTCATGCCATAAAAAATCAAGTCTGCAGTTGAACCAGGTCAGTCAAAATGTATTTTTAGAAATGCACATCCACAGTTTTAGATCTTCTTTACTTGTCCATGGAGAACTGAGGACTGCCCACAGTGTTTAGACCCATTCCAAGAAGATCATCAGAGTCCACGTTGAAATACCTCTCGTTGTTTGGTGGCTGTTCAGACGCACTCTCGTCTGCCAAAGTATTCCTGAGCGGTAAGAAGCGAGTGAAGGGCAGCGCTGAGTGTCGGTCTGGGGAGTGTTTGGATGCCAGGGACACTAGGACTCCATGGTGTGAGGACAGGAAACGAGTGTAGCCATCTGCCAGGAGCAGCTCTCTGAAGGTGCAGTCTGCTTCCATGTATTGTCTCTAAAAGTGTCAACATGAGAGAGCCCTCAGTGAAGAACTTTAAGGACAGAGGCTTTAGGTATAAATATGTTTATTTTGTACTGTACCTGCCCCCGCAGACGGCCCTCACTGTCCACACACAGAAACAGAGATGATGACCTCCCTTTAATGACTGTACTTCCTGAATTTATAGACTTCAGCTCCATCACACCTGCAAACACACATTCATAAATAGATCAGACTTTGTTGCAATTAGGGCTGGGCAATATGAAACAAAAGTTATGTTTTGTTATTTTCTAGCCATGGTATGAGAAGATTAACTTCATTTTGATTCATTAATAATCAAACAAGGTTAATGCAGATCCAACTGCCTCAATTATCCCCTTTAAGCTGGCTGCTTTACGACTTCCAGCCATTTACCAGTAACCTTACAATGCAGATGGATCAGCCTGATTTAATGTCTGTATTCATGAAGATCCATGTTGCCAAACTCCAATCTACAATGACTGTCAGTGGCCCAAAGCAGCACAGCAAATCAGCATCCTTCACAGCAGGAAGAAGTGGGAACTACGAGCGAGATGACAGCAGGGAGCTAACGCTCGTACAGAGATTAGCATAGATGCTATCAGCTTCTGTAGTAGTTTTGTAAGATCTGGACCCCATTTCTTTATTAAATGAAAAAACAAATAATACAAACCTCTCTATAGAGAGGATATTCTCACTCCACTTCCAAAATGTTTTAGAGAGTTTATTCTCCAAAGTGGCTCATGTTCTGTCCTTTACACCGCAGCAGTAGCACCCACCTACTATATTATCTGATTGGCTTATAATGAATGAGCTTGACAGAATGATGGTTCGATCACCTGCCGAGATATGCTATTGAAATTTTCTGCCCATTCCCAACCACTTTCCATAAACTTGGAGCCCTCGCCCCACCCACATATGCAGACACCTTTTTGGGGATGATGCATTATGGGCCCAGAAAGAGGAATAAAATCTGTGAGCTGACTGACCAGAAGCAGTGTTTAGCTTAACTGTTTAATCAGTGTTAAATGAATTTATTTGAGTAAAGTCCTGTTTGTCTGAAAACAGCATCAGTGCTCCTGGTAAATGGTAAATATTCCTTAAATAAAAGGTCATAAACAAAATAATAACTCTTGCTACTGCAAACAATCGTTTTGCAGAGAATTATGACCACCATTATTTTTATCAGAGCTTAAACAAATTATATTTATACAAACAACACTGCCTTACCATATATCTCCTTTAAAACTACATTGATATAATGTAAAACCTTGATATATTGTCCAGCCCTATTGAAAGTCCCATTGTTTTAGTGGTTACACTTAAAGCTGCGATTGAATTATTAGACAAAACACTTACTGTTCAGAGTCTGAGCTTCACCTCCTGAAACTCCTCCACCATGTGTCATCTGCAGGTACATTCCTTTTCTGTGATTATCTGCAGTAAAGAGAAAAACATGAGCATATAAAAAAGTCAAGAGCAACAATGACGTCGATAAACCTATTTTTATAAGGGTTTTATAAATACCTGTGTAGAGGTGCACCTCCCTGACTTGATTATTCAAGTGTAAGAGTGGGCTGGAGTCAGGGAGATAAAACGACAGGGAGAAAGGAGGTGAGATGATGAAGAGGAGAGCAGACAGGTAACAAGGCATGGTGTGAGTGAGCAGATACATTTGGAAAAAAGATAGAGATAAATAAAGATAAATAGGAAATAAATATCTTAATATGATCAAAAATAAATAGGATAAATAAGGTCAGTGCAGGTTCTTTTCTAATTCTAAACAGGAGCTTGTTTGGGGTCCTTTTAAAGGACCCTGGAGTAGGAGGTCCCTCTTCCTGAGTGTCTTGTATGAGTCAGACATTTCTACATAATTGAACAGTGATTTAACAGCCAGAGGAAGACCTCTGTTTAAAGTTTTGAAGTCTATGTATGGGCCTCTTCCGGGGTCTCCATAAGCTGCTTTAAGAGTGATATACACAGGGGGGGCTTTAGTTATTAGGAGGCAGCAGGCACAGATCAATGACAAAGCCCTAGTTGAAAGTGCAAAAAACAATTACAGTGTGTAAATAAAAAATGTAAGGCCTTTTAAAGGGCTTTTAATTCATAAAAAATATATATTATCTTCAGTAATGTCCTTATGTTTGGTTTCACCATGACAAATGAAATCGCAAAAACACAGACAAAACCAAACACAGACATTTGGCAGGGGCATCCTTGAAATTTGGAGGCTCAGTTTTGTACCATCTTCAAGTTATTGGGTTTTTTTTTTCTTTTTTTGCAAGCAGTAAATAGAATCTTACACAAACGCAGATCTTTTTAGGATCATTATTGCCTGTAATCAAACTAAAATACAAAACCTTTATGTCTATTGGTATATCATGACCCAAAATCTTTTTCAAAGCTAAACAGATTTTACTTCAGAGTTTTTTAAAAATTTTATCCAGAAATATGGAAATGATTGGTGTTTATGTGTCCACATTGGCTCCAGTCAGTAATGTCTTCAAACAATAGATAGTGCACTGTTTGAATTACAAAAATGTACTGGCAATACTAGAAAAAGTGGAAAAACCAATGTATCAATCTGTCATGATTCATGTAGTTCTGTTTTGTTTATTATGCCTTTTTCTCGTGTTCTGTTATTTTACTCATTGTTCTGTTTTATTTTGTATTATCTGCTGCTTGTTTTTCTGGTTTTGACCTCTTGTCTTGTCTCTTGTGTTTCTACTCTTGGTCCTTGTCAAGTTGCCCGTTTTGTTCACGTTTCATGTTTTGTCGTTTGTGTTTCCTGTTTTATTTTGAAAGTTCTGCTGTCTCTCTGTATTGCCGTTGATTTTGCTTCCTGTCTCGTCCTGTCACACCTGATCCCTGATTGTTCTTCCCAAGCTGTTTCTCATCAACTCCAGTCACCTCATGTATTTAACCCTCGTGTTTTCTCCTTGTCTTTGTTGGTGCATTTTACTACTTCTTTGTCTCCTGGTCTTCATGTCACAGCCACAGCCTCTCAGTCACAGAGCTCGTGTAAGTTTTTCATTGTTTGAGTGCTTTTGTTTGCCTGGTTTAATTCTGACACAATCAATATTTCCACAGCGCCAAATCACAGCAGATGGTATCAGTTAAATTTAATTTGTAATTAAATGTTTGTTTTCTATTTCATTGATTTTATTTATTTTCATTTTATTTTATCCTTTTTTCTTTTTTTTTTTTTTTTTTTGGAGAAAGATAACTCAAGAGACAAAGAGACTTAAAAAAGATTCCAAGGTTGTGATACATTTACGGATGCCAGGACCACACATTTTTCTTTATGATATTTCTCTGTTGAATATGAGTTTATTTGATGATAGTCCTTTGACATGCAGCATTTCATTCTCAAGAGGGTTCTCCTCTCTTTATGGTTGTAAATGTGATTTTCACAGTGGTATAATCAATAAGAACTATTCAGAGATTGTTCTAAAATGATCTTTAAAAGCTATTATATCATGATTATGAAGGTCAGAGGACTGAGGTTAGTAGTCATTGCAGGAACCACCATGCAAACCAATTGGCTAATCATTCTGCCGTCAATATTAGGAACTGTAATGATAGTGGAGAGGGTCAAAGGAAAGGACAAATAATTGTAATTTTATTTGGAAAATGACTCCGCTCTGCTCATCAGCTTTGACCAGTGAAGACAGCATGCAGGAATCAAGCTTCAATAATTTAACCAAAAGAGAGACCACCTTGTATAGATAGTTTGGCAACATGTAAGTGAAGCACTTTTCTTCTTGTTATTAAGGTCAAATCATGTAGAAACATTTAAATTCATGCATTACAAATGTCAAGCAATTTTCAGGACATTGTTTGTATTAGTGGCAATAGTTGCTAATATCTTGTCCACACATTGGCTACTAATTTGTACAATTCTTATGAAGAGTTTGCTTACATGTTAAAATAATCACCTTTCATCAACTTTTTTAAAATTAATTTGTTTCCATTTGTGATGAAATTGCACCACCTTGTTGCTGACCTGTGGGTATTTTTGCGACTGGGGAGTGAGCAGGAATGTACCTTTTAATATTTTTGATCATGTATAGCAACATTATGTAACTCAAAAATACAAACAAATAAACAAACAAACAAAAAAGAGATGAATTAAAATAAAAAAACAAAAATGCAAAACCAAAAACAACAAATTTTAAACAGAAAATTAACAAGAACCTCATTGATCTCAAGAGAAAAACAATCACAAAACAACAAATCACAACACAAATTCAAATGCACTTCAACAATGGTAAAACACAGCAGCAATACCTGTCATATCGTTGATTTAATCTAAAGTTTTTTTTATGTTTTCTATTTTTTATTTGTTTCATTTTCAAATCGCTGTAGTGTTATCTGATATGTTGCACTTTATGTTTTCTGAGTTGTATTTGCTGTTGTAGTTTTTTTTTTTTTTTAAAATTTGTTTTTTCTAAAGTTTTTTATTAATTTGCTGTAGCCTTTTAAAAATTTATTAGACATCACATTGTTTTAGTTTGTCATTTTGTTCTTCATTTGTTTTTTGCATTTATTCATTCTTATTTTTGCAGTTTTTATTTGCACTTCTGTTTAGAATTTGTTGCTTGGTTTTTATATCTCTCATACTGTCTTGAGTCATTTGTTTTTGAGTTTCCTCTCCATTTTAATTAATTTTGTGTGATTCACATCGTTGTTGTGTTTTGTTAAGTTGTTTTTGTTTTTAAACATGTATTTTATAAAACTGTTAAGTTTTGAGTTTTTTTTTTTTTTACTATTGATTGTTGTATTTTTTTTTTTTATTTGCTGTTTTAGTATTTGTTCATCGTTGTGTTTTGCCCTTCAGGGCCACCATATCTGCAGTATTACATGAGCTACATTCAACTGAAATAAAATTATCTAAATGAGTATTTTTGTTGCTTTGATAAAGATGGTAAGATTTTCTTTTGTTTTTGTGGTTTGATGCTCATATTTGGAGCACAAAGTTTAAGACTTACTATTTAAAAAGAATAGTTACCATACCTTTATGGACCAGTTCTTGTTGACTTTCATGGTCCTCAGAAAGCTCCCCCTCTTCCAGTCAGTCTTGACCTGATTTTGTAAATCTGTAATGTTGTAAAATTCTGTAAATGCTGACCTCGACTCACGAATATCGTAAACACTGTCATATGAGTTCATAAGAGCTCTCTGTGATTTTCCATGCCTGTTGAAGGAAGTACCCTGACCGAATCTCTACGTCACCATCTTAAAATCATAACAAATAACACTGAGTGAAGTTTTATGGTGTTTATGAGACTTTGACAGAGCGAGTGTTTATGTGAAGAAAGGGCAGAGTGGGCGACTCTGACTTCCAGGCAGGAGAGCAGAAATGTTTACGTGACTGCAGCTGCGGAGCCACGGAGGGGGCGTGACGTCAGCCCGTAAAACACGAGGTGACGGACGCATGTTTGTTCCCTGCTTCACAGACACAGACGCTTTGCTTATTTCATATCAACGTGATGACACTCAGAGGTCACGTGATAGTTTCCAGGTCACTTGTTACTCGCTTGGTATTTATAACATGATGACGTAATATTACACTGTTTTCATAGGTCTGCATTTGTAATATCTATTGTAATATATTTTTATAAACACACTTTATATGTAAGTTTTCAATTATTTATTGAAACAGAGTTATTAAGGCCCATCTAATTTTCTCTTTGTCTGTCACTATTAATTAGATATTAATTATTTTGGATTTTTCATACTCTTTTACATATGGTCTATGACAGGGTTGGGCAACTGGCGACCCGGGGGCCATATGTGGCCCTTCACCTCACACTTTGCTATTATTGTAACTCTAAATATCTTTTATGAGGCATTAAAATATGATATACAGTGTTTGTAAAAACAAAATTTGGAAACAATGATAAGGTTGTATATTTGTGCTTTAAAAACTGGTAAACATTTGTACTTTTTTTTTAAATAAGCTTAAATTGGCTTGAATTATGTGCCATGCTCATTAAATAGAATTTTTAATTTTGTTTGAGATAAAATATATTAATGTTGGTATAATACTTTTTTGAAGCTTTATAATTGCTTATTTATTTTCAAAATATTTTTATTTAATTTATTTGTATTACACATTTTATACAAATGCCACCACAAAGTGCTTTACAGGAAATAAGACTAGACAGAAATACAAACATGCAACTATCTAGTACATAGTCACTTGTGTGAACAACATAAAAACAGTGTTTTTATTGTTTCATTTCAGTTTTGGTAGATAATCATGGTTGTTTTATCATGATATAGTGAAGATGAAGTCTGATGATCATTCTTCAGTGTACATTTATGGTATGTGGGTTACTGCTTTAATATACACACATCTTAATTGCTGGTAAAGAAAAAAAAATAAAGATTATTCCATCAATGAAAAAATAAGTTGGTTATACTAAATTTCAGTACATCCAGGAGATGGTGCTATAATGCCCCAAATGTGTTTTATTGTTGCTCATGAGTTAAAACAGATTGAATTAATAACATTGCCTGATAACAGCGTGCCAAACATATGCAAACAAACCATCTGAATAGTGAATGTGAGAGTGAATGGATGGATGTGATCTGCGGTGTGAAGCTGCTTTGAATCGTCAAAGAGACTAGAATAGTGCTGTAGAAGATCAAGTCCAATTACCTAAACTAATCAACACTAAATACAACCATAGATGAACTAGGACTCTGTAAACAAAACATTTGCACTTAAAATGCAGATATTTTCAAGATTTGTTTAAAGTCTGAGAGAACAATGCTATTGAATGTAAAACAAGAGGACTTCAGAAAAACATGCTGCCGCTACTTAACTACCTGTCTGGGAAACAAACACCTGAGCTATTTTTATCTCAGCCATGTGTGAACAGCACTGGGGTTTCCTCTTCCTGTTCTGGCTCATCTCCAGGACTCCACTGTGGTGATGAGTTTAATGATGATTGAGCCAAAACATGCCGAATATGTTGTACATGAAGGACAACTGTGCCCACGTTTATTCAAAGACCCGTTCAAAGGTGCAGCGCCTTGAGGGGTGAAAGCAAAGTAAACACTGGTGTCAGGATTTTCTGTTATTTGTGTCTTTATGATACTGTTTGTTCAAGAGTGACATAATATTACAATATTATGTGTATCTTTGGCATCCACTAAAGGTCATTTTAAAGGTCACTGTGTTAATGTGCACTGGTGTAAAACACTGCTGTTAAACATGGCCTGTTAAACCTTTTGTAAGTTTATAAGTAGTTAGATGTTTCTCTAGTGGGCAGGGCTTGGGTGTGGGTGAAGGGTCTTTTAGAGATGTTTCCAGTTTTGACTAGCATGTTGTTTTTGTCTTGCTATAAAAGAGCTTATGGTTTGTCTGCTAGTTTGTCCTACTGTCTGTCCATCTGTCAGTGAGCAAGATTGTTCAAAAAGCTCTGGATAGATGTTGATAAATTTTAGGGAATGTTGGTCATGGCACAAGGATGGAGAGATTAGATTTTGCTGGTCATCCAAATCCAGGTGAGGATCCAGGAAATTTTTTCAAGGCAATTTTTAACTGAATTCACACACTGACGTTGTGTCCAACTTTGCAGATGTAAATTGAAAAGTTGAGCCATGTCGAGCAAAGTCAGGCCACGCAGAACTAAGTCAACATCAGCTGGGCGACGCTGATGTTCGTCGAGTATGTCAACATTTTTTTACACATGCTTAAAAATGCACAATGACTGATCCAACACACTTGTAAATGCCAACAAGAGTTGACCTCCACTTACCTTCGCTACCCTCAATTACAGCTGTGTTCATCTCTGTTGGTGAGCGTTGGGGCCTGGTGGGACTTATAGGACTCCTGTTATACAACCTGGGGCGCCCTTTTGGGACAGTTGTCTTTTGTCCTCTGGGCATTGTTGAAACACTGAGACCAGCAGCATTTGCACATTCTGAAATGGCATATATGTCTGCTTTATAAGGCGTACGTTGAATAACATCTCATTACATTTGTACAACGTTCAGCAGCACCAAGCTACATTAGGCTAAAGCTCCCATAAGTTCAGCACGCTACCTGAAAGTTACATCTATGCTGGCGGATGTTAAAATGAGGTCTTGATGATTTCTCAATACTGGTCAACATCATGTACTATAATTTGATGTGTGAATGCAACATGGCATTATGCAATAGGGCAGTTTTCCACATTTTTGATAATAACTCAATAATAATTGTCAGAAATGCCTTGCTGACATTTGTGCTCACGGAGCACCTCTACTGTTTCTATTGAGAAGTCACTTGAAAAAGTCAATTTTAATTAATTGGAGCAGACTGGCCAAATTTCAGTTTTGAGCCATTACTATCACAGTTTTAATGTTTACTCTTAGATTAGATTAGATAGAACTTTATTAATCCATTCAGAAGACTCCCTTGGGAAATAAGGAACTCACTCTTCTTCTTTCACAGGAAAGAACACTGGGTATTGTTTTAACATTAGTGGTGTTTGTGTTGTTAGAGCGCTGCTGTAACATCAGCGGCAAAGTGAGAGCTGTAAGTGTATGTGCAAGCTTGTAGATGATCCTGTTAGCAACACTAAAATCAGCATAAATGTGAAATCATCCCTAGAGGAACAACCCACATGTAAACAGACGTGATTGGCTGTGATGTTGTAGTGACTGACAAACAACTGTTGCACGGTGTCTTCTCTGACCCAGAACTGTTGTCCTGTCACAGGTGAACTCAGTAAAGTTTCTAAACTGTGTCAGTTTTGCAAGAGTTTTCTAAATTTTTTTCTAAAATGTGTGTTTGCTGCTTGTGTGTGTATGAAAGGCTAAAGTGCAAAGAAAAAGGTACATTTCAAAGTTACCTCATGTTTCGAGTTCTGGCTCCAGTCATTTTTAGTCCTAAAGAAACTCTTTGGAGGAGAGGTGAAGCATCTTCATCCAGCTGCTCCTTCTGAATCAAGATTTGAATGTTTGCTTTTCAGACTGAACGTGCCATTCTTCATTTACCCCTCATCCTCTGCCATCTTGTGTGAAACTTCAAATAACTCCTTCAGCAACATTTTACAGGTATGTTTTTTTAATTACAGCTTTTACAATCAGTATCATCATAATTATTGTCATATTATATTCAATTATCACTACTCTCCAATAATATGAATTTAAATCATAACACAATTTGTATTTTTTTTTCTCAAAATTTACACATACAAGTAGCATATCTTAAATGTCCATAATCTAAAACATATTTCCTTTTTGGACCTGAAAATGAAATTACAGTCAGTCTTAAAACTAAGTATGAAATGAACATACAGTTTAATACACACACATACATACTGTACATACGTACATACATACATACAATAGCAGTTATCATAAAAAAATGATTAAAAATAAAATACACACATTTTACAAAGTCCCCAGGCTTCCACATCATTAGATGATTGATATCATGACGTTCACTCTAAAATGGTTGATTTTGGCATGCATATTAACACAAATGCTTCACTTTTTTTTCTTTTTTAAATCCGGTTTGAACTGGATTTCACCATAAAAGCACTTTTCTAATTGTCTCATTGTCCTCCTTATTCACATTTGTGCATCTCATGTCTGTTATGGCTTAAGAACATATGTTTTCTTTTTCCTGTGTGTACACGTCCGCTCTCCCAAAGCCGACTGATTTTTCTTTTTTTGTTGTTGTTACTAAGCAGAGTATTTTCTATCATCAGTCTAAGATCGCCTGCGAAGATGCGTGTTGGGGTGTTGTTCTCTTTATCTGAACAGGAATGCATTCTCTGATTTTAAAACTAGAAATTCGTTGTGTCAATAGTGCCATCTCACACTCAAAAAACAGAAGATGTATTCACAATAGGCGATGGTCACTTTCTACAGGCCACTTTCTACAGAGTCAAACAGCGTCATGCCACAACTATGGATGAAAATGAAGAGAGAGAAGAGAGAGAAGAGAAAGAGAGCGATGGATAAACAGACATTCACTCATTATTTTATCACCTTTTCAGAAAGCATTCACTCAGTGTCTTTGATTCTTCAAGACGTCTGCCTTGAATGTTCTTGGTCATCTTTTTGAGTCCATTTTTTGAGTCCCTCCTTTTTTCCTACATGACAGGTGTTTTTTCCTTGAATAAGGAAGAAGAAGGAGGGTTTCTATAAAAAAAGAAAAATACACACGTCAAGATCTGCTGAAGCCCCGACTGAGATGAAATGTTTGATTTGAGTTCACATGAGCTATTTTTAGCCATGGATTACAATCACAAGTGAGGGTGCTTTCCTACCTGGTGTGCTTGTGGTTTAGCAGGAATATGTCCTCACTGACGCCGACTCTCCTCTTGAGCCAGAATTTACTGATAAAGAAGAGACAGTAAATTAAAGACAAAGCTCACACATCAGAGTCAAAAAGACAAAATAACCCCTAAAAGAACCAGAACTGAACATTGGTGTGGGCATAGACAGATTTTCTATAAATTTAAAATGGTGTCTTTCCTTTCAACTGTTCATAGAAAACTGCTAACACTGACCAATAAACTTAATATCTGCTTGTTGTGACGCCTAATTTCAGAAACTCTGTCTTAATAAAAAAAAGTTTGAAGGTAAATGAAGTGCAAACCCCAATCCTAATCAAGCTTGGATGAAGTGTAAAACATAAATAAAGACAGAATACAACTAGAAAGCACTCAGAGAGCACAAACCTCTACCAAGGTAGCTCACAAACTGCTGTTACATCTATAAGCAATAGTTCTATGATAAAGTTACCATCATAATATGATTCCTTGACCCTGAAAACCCACATCTAGCACTCAGTATCATGTTGATATCATTATTAGTTAAACAGTTATTGAGCAAAAACAATCATTTGCTAATGGCGGTTATATGGATCACCACCAAAAACTTATAATTTCTAAGTTGGACCATTACCTACATCTCCTGAAAATTTCAGCAAAATCTGTCCAGTAGTTTTGCGAAATCTTGCTAACAAACAAACTAACTAACAAATGCCGGCAAAAACATGACCTCCTTGGCGGAGGCAATGATTTGCAAATACTTTTCAATCTTTATTCAATTGAATACACTACAAAGACAAGATCTTTAATATTCAAATTGATTAACAGCATTGTTTTTTATTTTCAAATGTTCACTCAGTTTGAATTTGATGCCTGCAACACATGCCAAAAAAGCTGGGACAGGAGCAACAAAAGCTGGGACAGTTGAGGAATGCTTGAAAATCACTTGTTTGAAGCATCATCTATAGTCCATAATGTCATCAAAAGATTCAGAGAATCCAGAGAAATCTCTGCTTGTAAGCAACAAGGCCAAAAAACAACAACACTGAATGCCTGTGACCTTTGATTGACAGGTGGCACTGCATTAAAAACCAACATAATTCTGGAAAAGATATCACCATGTGAACTCATGAACACTTTGGAAAACCATTATCAGTTAACACAGTTCATCATTATGTCAACAAGTTCAAGTTACCCTCTACCATGAAAAGCAAAAGCAACACCCAGAAATGCCACCCGCTTATCTGGACCCAAGCAAATCTGAGATGGACTGACGCAAAGTGGAAAAATCTGCTGTGGTCTGATGAGTCCACATTTCAAATCAATGTCCTCTGAGCTTAAGAGGAAAAGGACCATCCCGATAGTTATCAGAGCAAAGTTCAAAAGCCAGGATCTGTGATGGTATGGGGGTGTGTTGGTGGGTTTTAGAGCAACATATGCTGCCTGCCAAGTGACAGAAAGATTGCAGGTACAGGACTGGCCTGCCTACAGTCCAGACCTGTCTCTTACTGAAAATGTGTGAAGTGCAAAATACGACAATGGAGACTCCAGACTGTTGAGCAACTGAAGTCAAACATCGGGCAAGAAAGGGAAAGACTTCTACCTTCAAAGCTTCAACAATTGGTGTCCTCAGTTCTGAAACGCTTCCTGAGTGTAAAACAGTGGTAGACATGCTCCTGTCCCAGCATTTTTGGAAAGTCCCAACGTCTGCTTAAGTTCTTCATCCGTGCTCCGTGTTCACAAAGATATCCTCTCATATCCACAAATAACAGCACATCATTACCAGAGTCAAAATCGCTGATTTTTAGTTCAGTTTTAGTGAAGTTAGACTTTGTTTTATCCTCTGACTACCCGACCAGCTGATGGTGGAGGGATACAAAACCCATACGTCCCAACATACTAAAGATCTAAACACAGAGGCTTTGTCGAGGAAAAGCTAAACACTGTAAAGAATCTTACTATATCATATTGTCGAGCCAACATAGTTCTTGTTGTAGTTTTAATCTGCAAGTGGGTTGCAAGTTCCTTTACTGGCATTCATATTTACTAGTGCCATAGACTTCTAGCAATCCCACTTCAAAAAACCCAAACTAACCCTTGAAGTAAACAAATTCATCTCTTTTGAGTCATCAGATACTCCAAACTTGAATTTAGAAACTCATGACCAGTGACACAGCTGCTAAATTTGAATGATCCATTAATATGAGTCACTTGTTTTCAACATTGTTGTGTTTGTTTGGTTAGAACAAAGCATGACTAGTTGAGAAAAAAGATTGATCTTCTCATAAGCGTTAAAGTAGTTCAAAGTTTAGAAAGGGAGAGACCTGTGAGTACTTTGCTCTGTAAAAGGAATTAGTCATGGGTAGTTCTAACTGAAGTATTGGTTTAATCAGAAATTTCTGTAAATGTAAAATTTTATATAATTCAACACTTTTCAAATTACAAGAGAGGTTCAATTTAAGTCATGATTTTCATTTTTCCGTTTCAGTTTTTCCGTTTCCGTTTTGGACGGTGTGTGCCTCACCCTCGCTCTGAACTTTTCTCAGGGTAACAGAGGGGGTTGCGATGGCGGAGGCACGGAAGTTGGCGGGTAACGTCTCTGAGGAGTCAGCAGTCACTCCACGGAGGTCCTTCTCCCTGAACATCTTCCGCCATGAGGGTGAGCGGGTGAATGTTTTGGTGCCATCCTACAGAGAAAATGACATAAAAGCAGTGATTTACAATGACAATAATCACAGTTAGAGACATATCATTATACATTAGAGGAGGTTCAACAGAGTAGATCTTAAAACAGGGTTTAATGAGACACTATGACACAGGCCGCGTTTTTAGCCTTGGATGCTGTAACCAAGTAATTAGCACTGGTGTAAACACAGCTGAGGCATTTTGTTCCAGCTGTAGTGCATGAGTTTCTGTAATATAGACTTCTCATAATCTAAATTAAAGAGATTAAAGGTGTTTCACACTTGAAAGTCCAGACCAAGGTTCGGACCAAGGTCCATGTTTTTGTTACATTGTATATATTCAGTTCAGTCTGTTTGGGTTTCACACTGCCATTATTGCAAACGGACTAACAGACTTTACATGACGAACCTACATGATATCATCAACTACATGCTTTGCGTGTCTCTGTAGTTTACACTGATTGGTTATTTGGCGGGCGTCTGCCATCAACATGTTTAATAATGAGGGTCTTAAATGTTTAAACATATATGAAATCATCATTTCCACTATCATATTAGTGTTGATTTTTTACTACCAACAGCGACAACTTGAAGAGCTGTACATAAGGCTGGTCCGAGTTCTTCTTATGAGTTTTATCATTAAACGACAATCTGATATCTGACCAAATATCTATAAGAACATTTGGTCTCCTCTCCATGTGCTTCTGCGGCTCATTTTGTTTTGGTGATGGATTTCCTTTTTCAGGTAGTCATGTCATAATTTCCTGTCATTGATATGAAGGTCAGAACTTTTCAAAATAACGCTTTCACACTGGGCATGAGCCAGACTGTGGTTCCGTTTGGTCCGGACCGAGACCACCTCTTTTGGTTGGACCAAGGTCTGGCTGCTTGGCACGGATCAAGGTCCAGGCGAGGTTTCACACCTATCATTTTGGTTCAGAGTCAGAGCAAACAGAAAAGTCCATAAGTCCGGACCCAATGATGTTGGTGGGAAAGCCCCCTAAGACAGTTTCGCAGGACTATTCTCATTAATAGATTCTATACTAACAGTTTGCTTTGTTCTACATGAGCACAGCTTTTATTTATTGAAAATTGATTAAATTAATCAATCAAACTTTATTTCCATAGCATTTTTCATACAAATTGATGTAGCATGAAGTGCTTTACAGAGGAAAAAACAAAACAAAATAATACGCACATACAACTGACAAACCGCTGTTAATTTAAAAATGAGGAAACACAGGAGCCGAGACTAAGTTGATCAACACTATGTTAAGAAGTAAGACAACAATAACATTAAAATACATGATCTGAAATAAAAGTTAAAAACCACTGCAATAACATCATACTAAAAGTTAGTCATAATAACAATATGCTAAAACAGGATAAAAAAAAAAAATAGACAGATATAATAAAACACAAAACAATAACTCTGAAACTAAAACAGAAAAAATAAAAAAGAGAAATAAAATCAGGTAAAAGCCAGACCACAAAGGCAGATCTTGAGTTTGCCTTTAAAAATAGAAAAAGAAAACAGTGCAGAGGTGCAACAAAAGCATTTCCCTCTGTGTCAAAAGCACCCAAAAGGCTAGGGCACGACTAAGTTGACCAACAGGATGGGGATTTAGCTGCACCTGCACTGTTCGGCTTCAAAATACTTCAGGAACAAAGAGTAATGTTACTGAGACAGATTCCATGTTATTTATGGTATACTGTAGTACCTCATCAGGCCTCCTCTCTGTTCCCATGGAGATGAGAGCATTGTACTCCTTCTCAAGGAGCTGCCTTGCCTGGAAAGGGTAAAAAAAATACATCAGAGTTTAGATCAATTAAAAATTTAAGTATGCATTATGTTTTCAAGCAGAAGGAATTTGCAGTAGAGATGTTCTTTAACACTTAATAAAACAACAAAGTCAGTGAAGTGTCATGTACCTGTGTATTCTGATTGGGTATCTGGAGCAGGAGGGCTAAGTCAGTGTAGTCAAAGGTGTCATCAAGTGCCAGCAGGGACCCGTGAACCCCACTTTCCAATAGGTTGTCTGCAAATTCTTTCAGACCTATAGACTGCACCCAGCACATCACTCGCTCGTTTGACCAAACCATGACATCTACAGGGAAATACAAAAGAGAATATTTATTAATAATTCTGAGTGTGGTCTAATGTCTGGACTGATGTGATGTGATGAAAGGCCTCACCTTGGTTCTGATGTTGACTCTCATCCCTCCTCCTCTCCAGCTCCTTCCTGTCATAGTTTAGACGCTTCAAGCACATGATGCCATAGTGAAGACTCACCCTGAAAGTAAAACATAAATGAATGATCTCTTAAAAATTTGCTGGTATATACAATTAACAGGAGGGTGCAAATAAAAAAAGGGAGCATTCAGTACAAGTGGGCATGACCACTAAGGTGTCAGCATTTAGATATTTTGGAGCCGGGGGAAACCATATATAGAAGTTTAGGAAAGTCTTTGAGACTTCTGAATGGATAAAAAGCTTAATTTATGCAAAAGCTAGTTCTTTTAAATAATCAATCAATGGGATAATACATTTTTATAAAATTTATATAGGGTTAGTGTCTTGTAGCAGCAGGTGCAGTTGATAGTCTTTGAAAAATAAGTTCAAGAACTGATATCACATGTTGGGAGTGTGATGTTAGGTTTGCTTTTATAAGCCTATATGTGCTCAGTCAAGGGCAGAGATGCAACTTACAGTACTTGAGGAGAACACCAGAAGGTGCAAGACACTGGAGACAATAGTCCTTTTCACAGTGTATTTAAGCAGTCGTGCCATAATGAAGCACCATCATTAAGCTTAAAGACATACACATGAATTTTTCAATGAAGTGAGATATGCTAGCTAAGAGAAGGCAAACAGGCTAATGTTAGCTGGGTTTGACTTGTGGCTAATTGGTGATCAAATATTTTGTTTAATTTAAATGTAATTTCATGTACCTCACTCAAGATTCTCCCTATCTAATGTCTTTATAGTTGCTTTTTAATCTCAAATCAAAGCAGTTTGACATTAAAGCAATCTTTGAGTTTCCTACCCAGCTGTCAATAATAGAATACAAATTAACACAAATTAAATGATCAATAATTTTTTTCAGACCTGTGAAAACTGTCCACCATCTTCAGCTGGCCTCTCAGTTCTTTCTTAGTGAGATGATCGAGCATACGCGCATCCACCAGAGACTCCATGAAGTAGGAACGGTACTGTGGCAGACCCAAGCTGGGCAACCACTCATTCCCCACCCACTCGTGGTTCATGTCTCCGTAAGCCAGGATCTAAAGGATAGTGGACATAATGAAATTAAAGGAATTGAAAATAGATTTTAGATATTCTGCATGATGAACAAGATTTAGTGAAAAACAATTCTAAAATCATTTACATGGACTATGGTCATATTTGACTAACATAAATATACACAGGCTTCTCTCTTTAGTTAACTTCACTCAAATGTTAAAAAGTCTCCTGAAGAAACAATGTAGGGATTTTGTTCTGTGTGATTTTCTCCAAGTGCATTTCTATATTGGTCCTCAGCCATATTAAAGCCACCTTACTCAAAGTTTACCACACTTCAACCCCTGTTTGACAGAAAAGGTCTAGGCTGAAGTTTTCCCCCTGACTGAATGGGTATCAAGATTGTTACTTCAGCTGAACTAATTTTATATTTGGGATCCAAACAGAGTTACATGTTTGCACTTATAAAACCTTAAAAATTTAAGTTAAAAATGTTAAATGTAAAATTCTTTTAGTGTGTAACTAAAACATTTTCCTGTATATGCCAGGTGTTTCTTGTGAGCCTCACATGATGTGTTCCTTTTTCAAATCGTTTGGCTCCATTTTCGACAAAAGGAAAAGAAAAATTCTAGCAAATGACAAGAAATCTCTGTGAATCGTACACCACCAGTTTAAACCATGCGTTAAGGCATTTCTAGACTTAGTTGTGGCTGCATCTTCATCATATTTGGCCAAAAAAGCTCCCCGGTGTCTTTGTTTTATGTCAGTGTGAGGTGAGATTTGTCATGAGGAAAGTGTCAGATTGGTGAATTTTTGTGTGTGCTGATTGACTGACAGCTAACACAGCCAATAGTGTTAACCTTCTCTTGCTTCCTCAAAGCTATTGGATTAAAAACAGGTTTTAGAGAGATGATTGTTTGCACCCAGGGGTGTGTTTTCTGAAAATAGGGAGTGATCAGGTGCAAAGTTGATGTGTTCCTAACTTGAGAAAGCAGAAATTGACTGCACTTTAAACCTCCCTATGCCTGTTCTAAAGTCAAGAGTATGTCTGACACAATTTTTTTTTTGTTTGTTTTAACGACATATTACAGAGATTAGCACTCATCCCTGAAATCAAAAAACAAACTTTACGGAGTTTGTTTAACTCACATGGGATGCACAGTGGCACGTCTCTAACATTAAATATCAGAGCATTTTGTTTAAAGTTCATAACGGGACAGAGATTTCCTAACAGTGTTGCATTTTTGCAGAGCTTCTTAGTGCACTACATAAAAAAATACACACAGGATTAAAGCTTTTCTCTAAGCACAGTGCTGCATTTTAATATTTGTATACAATCTAATGAATCTCACAGATACTTATGGTAACAGATAATAATATAGGCTGTGAGGTGTGTTTTAGGCATACAATAGAGAATAGAGCCAAGGACTCCTGTTTACCACAGGACTTTAAAATATTACTATAACTATAACTATATATAACTATAACTTTAAAAACACAGTAATTTGATGTTTGGTAAACGGGTCTATCATTAGGTATACCTGCCTAATCCTGCTTTATTCATCGAGGATGTTTTGCTTTTACCTTCATGTGGAAGTGTCTGACTCATCTTTTGGATTGTTTCGCATGTTTGAATGTGTTGATGAACAAACGCACTTGTAACTGAGCATTAGCATATCAGTGTCCTGTGTGTGTTTTTTTTTAGCGTAGTGGCACTAAATTCTGAAAAAACAACTTGACCTGCTGTGTAAATGTCAAAATGCCTGATGTAAAAGGAATGAAAGTGGACACTGATTGGTTTGAACTATGCTACAGCCAAAACACACCCATGTATAACTAAAGCACATAGTGCAAAGCCCTTCATGCTGTCAAAATAGGGCTCATTATCTCAATATGCTGAACGGGTTAAATGTGTTTAAAAATGTGGAAAAGTCGCATACAAAGCAGGACACTTAATAAACCGAATTTTGCTGTATTTGTGATTAAATGTTTTCACACTTTGAAATGAAAAATATACCTGGGGCTCATGATACATGTTTGCTGCAGCCATTCTTCTTAAAAGAGGATTTTATCACAGCTCTACACTATACAATGGTGATCTTGCTTTTGCACAAAACTTACCTGATCCCAGCTGAACTCTTTCTGCTCCTTTAGGTCCAGGCAGAGAAGGAATCGGGGAGATAAAAGGAGAGAAAGTAGCAAGAGAAGGGAAAGACCAGGGAGAGTGTGTTTGTGTGTGTTACAGAGAATCAGGATCAAAATGTGAAGAAGAGAGGAGAGGAGGGCAGAAGGAGGAAAGTTTTGTTAGTGAGTGAGAATTAGTCGGAAAAAGAGCTACATCCAAACAGATTCTACAGGAACAGTGAGGGGAAAGGGAAGCCAAACACGCCTAATCAGGAACAAAAAAGGAGAAAATGTGAGACTTATGCTTTGAATGAAAAACTAATTTGTACAGAGAAAAACATAAACCAAGTTTTATCCAGAAGTTCTGTTTCTAGTTCATTGAAAATGTGATGATCTTACTGGTTTGGTGGCAGCAGTTAGAGACTCCATCTCAGCATGTGTCATCCAAATATTACTGGTTGACTGTAATGGTAAACAAATAGATTTTTTAAATATCCAGCTGCGTGAGAGGTGATATTTCTGTGCATGTTGTGCTGTCCTGTGTGGAGCCTCACAGAGCGAGTGCTTGCAGGTGCAGATGGACTCGTGAGGGAGACCATTTCCTGGATGGCAAGCCGCAGTTTGAGTCTGTGCAGAGGGTTGCTGATACCTATCTCCCTCTGGATCTCCGTGTCAGATAAGTTAGCCATGATGGCACCGCTTTTCACATTGGCACGACATGCTGCGACGTACCACGCTGGCATCCCAACCCACAGCTGGATAAACAGAAAGAGGATGTAAGTGTCACGATGATACTTCACAAACTATCAGCTGAGGGTCACTTTTAGCTGTGTGTATGCCCTAACCTGACCCTATTACTAAAATTAACCCCAGCTGTTTAGATTTATCCCAGCGAGGATCCAGTATAAACACATTAGTGACACATTATATGCATACCCTGAACTGAACTGAGCCACCAGTTTATCACTGCTGTCTAATGCCTTACCTCCAGCCATGTGACAACAGTCGGGCCGTCCCACGAGGCAAAAGGCAGACCCTGACGACAGGCTTCCTCTAGCAGGTCGTGCCTGGCAGAGAGAGGAAAACAACGAGTTTGACAGATTAATTTTTTTCTCATCTCAACTTACCATTGTCTTTCTTTATAAATAGAAAACTGTTGATCTTCATAACCATGGTGTTTCTGCCTAGATAAGTCTTTTTTAGAACATTTTCTGCTAAGTTATTAAGTGCCACAGTGAGAGATAAAAGATCCTCAAAAACAAACAAAAAGATCTCACACAGAGATTAAAGTTTTCCCCAGAACTTAAGGAAATAGATGTAAAAGCAGCAGGAGATTTAGTATGTGCGTTATTAGAGAGTGAGGGAACATGGACTGGAACTCTCATAGCCCATAGCCATGATTGGGCTCTGGAATAAATCAGAAAACAACAGCACACTATCAAAGATGGCACCTATATTCACAGGGATTTAGTACAGAAGGAGTATTCCCCATGGGTCAGGTATTGGCCCTTTGCTTTTTGGCCAGTTCATAAATGATTTGCTCAGACCTTGTGCTGAGGCTGCCCTTCAGCTTTAAATGAATGACTTTGTGACACACGAGGTATGACTATAAACAAAGGAGATTAATGCTGTAGTCCAACTTTATTGAACATAAACATTTTTTCAGTGTCTTTTTCTTCAGTCTTCTCCCTTTTGCATCAACACACCTCTGCATTCAGGTCTTCCACTGATCAAAGCAGTGCAGTAGGTCTTCTTCTGTCTCAGAAACTCATTAATTCTTTTCTTAACGTCTGACACAAACTCAAATCGTGTGCCTTTGAGCACAGATTTGATATTAGGAAAAAGCAAAATGTCACAGAAGTTATATCAGGTTAATAGGGAGGGTAATCAAGCTCTCTGTGTGAGCTGGAGCATTGTCTTGATGAAGTATGAAACCGTTTTGCCACAGATGTGGTCTCTTCCTTTAGACTTTTTCTAGCAGCTTTTCAAGAGCCTGTTTTTAATAGTGTTGATTCACCTTTGACCCCTCTGGAACCCACTCCTCCAAATAATGCCCTTAATCTCAAAGAAGACAGTCAACATGGGCTTGAATTCGGACTTGATTTGTCTTGCTTTCTTCATCCTTGGTGATGACGCCGTTTTTTAATGCACTTGCTGCTGTTTCATCTTAGAATTATACTAGAAGATACATATTTCATGGAATGTCATCACTCCCTCTGAAAAAATGTATGTTTCCAAAATCCTCCACAAATTTGCTTGTGTTTTCTTTATCAGCAGTCAGAAGATTTGGGACAACTTTGGCACTACTTTTGTCATGTTAAAATTTCATGCATGTCTCTATCATTGGAGACCATTTCTGCTGACATTATTATTATTCTGAGTTGTCGATCACTTCCAACCATTCAGAAGTTTTTGATGTGCATGAGCACCCAGGATGTTTATCATCTTGGACATCCTCTCTGCCTTAACAACATCTTTGTGCAAATTCAAACACACTTGCATGTGAGATGCAGTGTTCTCCATACACTTCAGTTAATGTACAAAAAGATTTGGCAGCTGTTTTATCAATTTTACCAAAAAAAAAAAATAAAATAATAATAATAAAGTTAATACTTTTCTCATCTTTTAAAGCCAATAATTTTCTGACAGCTTAGCAAAAACACTAGCAGCTACCAGTGAACTACAAACATGACTTATTGGAAACTTGAAGCAGTTGTGTGTGAGCACACAACCTTTAATATGTGACTCAATGGGACTTTGAACCATATGGTTTTATCCACACTAGCGCAGTCTCATTCTTTTAAAAGCCATACCCTGTATGCTCCTACTAAGTTACTTAGCACAGCAGCTGAAACCCTAACTGCATACCAAAACTAAGGGTCAGTCCCAATTCTACCCCTTAGCCCTTGTCTTACCCATTACCCCTTGGTTTTGCGCGTTCACGTCTGGTGAAGGGGAGTCCCAATTCTCCGTAGGGCTAGGACGAAGGGCTAAGATGAAGGGCTACATAGCCCTTGAAACGAAGACAGAGCGGGACCTCACTTGAAAGGAAAGGGTATGAGAATTTCCCATAATACACTGCGCCCGGTGACAAGAAGGCAGAGCCGAAGGTAGTGCATAATTATAAGTAATTATTGAATCATCAAGTGAATAGTAATCATGTTTTGAATTGTTGGTTGTATTTTAAAATTTCTCATTATAACGAGCTAGCTTTCGCAGCTGTAGCTATGTCTATTGGCACATCTGCCTACGACACTGCCAGCGAGCGGCTCTGGGTGATGATGTAGCGGGAATGGAGTTGCGTCTTGTATCTCAGGAGCATGTTTTCACCCCTTCCCCTTGGCCCTCAAAACAGAGGGCTAAGGGGAAGGGGTAGATGAAGTGGTAAGACGGGGGAGAAGGGCTAAGGGGTACAATTGGGATTCACCCTTAGTCCACCAGTGACTGATGGATTATCTCTATTTGATTCTCCATTAAACGGGGAAAGATTAAAGAAATAGATTTCAAGTTTTGGGGAATTATTTCAGATCCAAGGCTTAAGTTTGATAAATATGTTCCAAAATTACTTACATTATTAAAACTGAAGAACAATCTTAATTGGTTTAAATAAGTATAGCATTATATACCAACTCTGCCTACTCAGGTGCCCATGCATCAATGATTTTCCCTCATTTCTTATATTATTTGACAGTTCAGAACAAGCTTCACCCTCTAAATCAGAAAGCTTTTCATTCCAGTCAGGCACTGAAGAAAATGGACAAAAAAGTCTTCAGCTGGCATCACTTTCACTTACTAAAAAAAACATATAACCAACATGGATTTAAAAGTTTAATGCATTTATGCTTCCTCAGATTCTTCTTCCAATGTGTTGATGGTCTCAAAACAAATTTCCTTCAAGATAGGTTCAAGCACAAGACAGTAAAGACTACAGTTTAGATCTACATTAAGACAATCATCTTTCTCCACCAGTGCAGCACATTATCTTTATGTTTGTACTGACACAAAAGCTGTATTTTAAACCACCCACAAAACTAACAGAACATACTAATTCTGCCAGAATGTAGCAAGCAGTATGCCAATGATTGCATAATCAGCAGAGTGCTAATAATACCTGGATGTCATACTGATTTAAAAACAAAAACGGTGAAAGCATCCAGCCAGTCTGCCTGGCATGCTGTTTTCCACTATGCTAAGCCCCAGCATGTGAGAGGTCAAAATGGCCGGCAGTGACAGCCAGCAGTGTATTTAACGTCAGTAACGCATGTTTAATCTCTGTAAAGTAACATTTTTCCAATTTTCAAGATTGGCTGTAAGAACCATGAAAATCAATATACATAAGAATGTGTAGATATCGCATACAACTTATCAATTCAGTTTTTTAGACCATAAAGCATTAGCCATCATCTGGAATTGTTGTCTTTATGAAATCTTTCTTAAAACCAGCACTTCACATGGTCTGTTTACCTAAAAACATCCTGTTTTCTTTGACTGCATCATTACTGTCATGATACTGCTTGTTCTGTTTTATTTTGTATGCTTTTTTTCCTTATGTTCCTTGTTTAGACCTCTGGTGTTTCCTCTTTTACTGTCATGATCCTGTTCTTGGTCTCAGTTAAGGTACCCATTTTGTGTTCATGTTTTGTGTCTTGTCGTGTGTTTCCTGTTTTATTTTGAAATCCCTCTGTTCCATGTGGTGTGTGATTGTCTCACCTGTACTTGATGTTTCCCCAGTGTATTTAGTCTCTGTGTTCCCCTTTGTCTGTGTTGGGTCATTCGTCTTTCCAGTGCCACTATGTGTAAGTCTTCAGCGTCCTCAGTGTTCCTCAAGTTTTGTAGGTAGTTTCTGTTTTTTGTTGAACTTTTTAGAGACTTTGATTTGTACTTTGTAGTTTGCTTCTAGTGTTTTCTTTCTTTGTTTAACCAGTTTTGATTTGATACTTTGTTAGAGATTCTGTTTTGTACTTTGACTTTTTTAAAGGATTTGTTTTTTGGTTTTTAGATCCCTTTTTCGTTAGTTTAAAATAAGCCTTTTTCTTTTTATCTGCATTTGGACTCGTCTTTTTGTTTTTTGTTAATTTATTTTTAACCAATTATGACAATTACAACCCAAAGGGTGAGAAAAATTCAGGTGATGTGACTGCTTATAGTTTAGCTATAAGCTAAACTGCTTATAGTTTAGCTTATAGCTTATAGTTTAGCATTTCGTGCTGGCACAAAAGAAAACTTTTCAGATAAAACAGAAAAAAGGACTAAAATATGTGACTTGTACAACAAAATCTATAGAAATGAAAACCTTGCTCCCTGTAGGCCTTGATAATAAAAGGTTATAAAATTTCAGAATTTTCTGAAAAATATATGTAAATCCAATGCTAGATGCACAAAATCAAAAGTAAGTGATGCCATATTCTTCAAGAGATGATAATTTCAGCAGCTGCACTGGGAACCATTTTAGAAAACAGCATGTGCTATTCTTACAGAGGGCATTACAAAAACCTACATGAGCAGGCATCACCAACCTTTTCAACCTTTTGAAAAGGATAAGATGGGCTCACTTTTTTGGATTTCTGAATGGTGTGCTCAAAGGAGAGTGGCGGTGCTGAAACAGTTTGCACAATTGAAAAGGTGATTGATCTCACTTCTTTTTGCTGCGGCGGTCTTTTTCAACTGTGCCAGTCCCAAGTTTGGTCAGGCCTAAGGGGTCTGCTGAACCCAGGTCATCAGAAGGGGTGGAGGCTGGAGAGGGCAAAGGTCAAAAACAGTACCGATAGGGAACATCACTGTAAATGATTATTTTTTAATAAAAACAACATATTTGGAAAAAAGAAATTTCTCTTGAGACTGACCCAACGATGCAGATTCGCGTCCTTGCGCACCCATACGCCCCTTTTCCTTTTTGCCAAAGAGACGACCAATGGAGGACTTGATACTCTTCTTTTTACTGGCTTTGTGAAGCGAGTCCTGGCTTGCAGTGGTAGCACCATCAGCAGAGAGACTAAAAGGACAGAGAAGGAAAACAACAAAAGTAAAATCATAGTAGAACCTTTGTTTAGTTTAAGGTTTATTTTCAAGTTATGATGTGCTCTCTTTAGAGTACCTGCGAAACTCGCGGTGGTCATCCAGGCCGGCCCCTGGGTGAGTGTGTGTCATTCTGTCCAATCGTAGCGCTCGAGGGACAGGAGGATTGGAGTCTATCAGGGCAAGCGCCCTGCATTCTTCACCCTCTTTGCTATTCTGTTGAGCGGAATAAATCAGGTGAGTTTCCTGAAATCATCCTCATTTGTGGCAATTTTCACAAAAACACGGTACCTGTCTCTCTGACTCCCTAGCCGGGGAATGTGGCAGGCGAGGTGTGGAATGTCCCGAACTGGGCGGAGAGGGAGACGCCAGCGTGGAGGAGGTGATTGAGGGAGTCATGTAACCTCTCCCAACACTGTCCCGCCCTCCAAGCGAGGAAGGTGGCAGAGGTGAGGCATCGAGGGCCACGCTGCTGACTCGGCTCTCTATCTCCTCTGCCCTCATCTCTGTGCTCTCCTTTTCCTCCTGAATGAGCCTGAAATGACACATGTGAATATTGTTTGTGTTTTTGTTAGATTTTCTATAAGACAATTGCACATATTGACCAGATGTTACAATATCAACCAGAAATTACAGAGAGCAGTGTTAAGCAGATCAGAAAACATTTTAAGAGAAATTAGAAAGACACAACAAAGCAGAACACCATAATAACAAAAGAACCTTCTAAGTTAATACTTTGATTTTAATTGGAGTTTAGGAGCTGTTTCAGCACATAGGGAAACAGCAAAGCAATATATAGGTTTTTGGGATATATTTTGTGGTTTGAAATAAGATATAGGGTGAGACAATATGTATACACAGAAGTTTGAGATTCATTGTATTTTTCTGTCATCAGAGTTTGTGAGCAATGTTGAATAAAGTGAATTAGAAAATAGATGAAAGCCTGATGTTTAGTCAAAAGGTTATCAGATAATCTATTTGACATGTTTCCACTGACGCATAAGAAATAGTTATAAACGTTATTATAAACGTTGATATGATTGTAGTAAAAATCAAATAATGTTTGAAATCACATCAACAATAAAGAAGTGCTTAATGAACAATATTGGGTAACTTGTTGCTTTTTACTACCATAATTGACCAACTCCAACATTTGTTATGGTCTCTTTCTCTCGGTGATACATACATTTGATGATAATTAGGTAGGTAGGTAGGATCAATGGTGCCCAGACTACATGGACTTGTATGGCTTCTGAAGTTGTACTGCTTTAGATGTAAGCTTTTCTTTCAGTGATAAAAAGAACATTTAAGCTGAAGACATTAAATACTAAAACATTATTGGCAGAGAGCTCACTTAATCTCCTTGTTGATTGCCTCCAGTTGTTCCTGTAGCATGATGGCCAAAGTCTGGACATCCGTCTGTCCACTGGGGGACAGCAGCTCGGATCCAAACAGAGTCTCCCTGTCGTCCTCGTCATCAGAGCAGCCTCCCTCTACGCCACCTTCATAACCAGGACCCATCATCGAACCGCTATCCCACTCACCATACTTTAAAGAAAGATTAATTGTGGAAAAGACAGTAAATTATAAACTTACACAAACGGTATTACCAAGATCACGACTATGTTTGGATGAAATCAACACCTTGCCACTATCATCTCTGCTGCCCCCCCACCGGCCGCGGTGTGTCCTCCTAACCACAACCCCACTGGAGGAGCTGCCGTAGCCAGCCGGGAGGGAACCTCCACCCTGGGGGTACCGCAGCTCTGAGGCACTCCCTGGAAGAGATCTTCGAAAAAGGGTGGAGGGAAGTGAGCTCACGCTGCCCGCCCTAAGGTGAGATTCAGAATTCAGTAGTTATGTCACAGCACTTAGAATAGAAGTAAAAATGGTAGTGGAAGTATCTTTTTATTCAGTCATTAAACAATATACAGCCTTCAGATACAATTTATAAACAGTTAAAACAAAGTCAACAGACATGTATCAAGCCTTAGTATATCAGACATTATGAGCCTGTATATAAGCTACACCATATCAAATACCTGTTCAAGAGATTTGAAGAAAAAGAACAGATAAATCATTCACACTGAAAAGGAGCTTCACAAGCCTTTTTTATCAATGAAAACTGAATCATGTTTTTTCTTAAATAGGCATCATTTCATTATTTAAGCACAAATATATGAGTGAGGCCTCTCCTTTTTCTTTAGTTTTGTCATGCCAGACCATTTGCCTTGCTATCAACCCAGTTTTGTGGGAACATATGATTTTAATGCTCTGGATTATAAAACGACTTGTAGAGAAACAGGGTGTTGAAGCATCAGTAACCCATGAGAGTTTAATACTGCCATTAAAATAGTATTAGTGTTGCACATAAAATATTCATGAATGTTTAAATGGTACATCCATGCATTTCAACACAGAAAGGTACATGGAGAAAACTGCAAAGTCCCCATTTCCTGAGTGTAAAATAACAATTCAAAACAAATGAGATGCATTCTTAAACAGTATTTGCATATTTCCGGCTGTGGTGAACAGTCTTGTTACAGTATGTGAATTATTTATTGTGATTAAAAAACACTAGTGGATGTTCAACACAGCCTAAAAGGTTAGTAAACAATATTTGTTCTCAAACCAGCCTTAAACATAATTTTTCCCTTGGGAGACTTTGTTCTTTTATTAGTCCATTCATAAAATGTAGGACAAATTGCATAAAAAAAAAAAAAAAAAGCTCCATAAAGGTTCACTGTATCTAACCTGGAGTAAGAAGAGCCGGGTCTGCCTCTCAGCTGGTCCAGCTCCAGTTGGATCCTCTCCAGCTCAGCGATGAGCTGCTCCTGAAGCACAGAAGAGAAAAGTACACTTTTTTTTCCAAGGGAAACGGTGCTCTTAGTTAAACAGTAGGTGTGTTATTGGTGAGAAAAAGGAATTATTAATAGGAACAAAAGGGTATTTAGTTATTAAAGGTCAATATCTTCTACAGCAGGGGTGGACAATTGGCAGCTCAGGGGCCACATGTGGCCCGCCAGTCAACTAAAAAAAAGAAAATGTATACATTCACAAGATAAACATGACAAAATAACACAGTAAAATGTACTTTTATAAGAATTTCTTAATGTATTTAAAAGGGACAATATAACTAAGTAACTTCAAAAAACTCTGTTACTTGCATTTAAAAAAGTATCTCAAACTGGCCTCAATTCTATGCTCAGGTCATTCAATTAAGTATAAATATTTTTGGCAATGAGGATGAAACTAAAGTGGCCCTCAAAGTAACCAAAAATGCCCATCCCTGCTTAACAGTGTGACAAGAAAGCTAATTTTACAAAAAGAGGAAGACGGTGCGTTAACAAGCTTTTGGTAACAAATAAACACCTTGTCAACTCAATATATTAGAAAAAAATTAAAATATCCTCCTCAGAAAGGTAAATACCTTATTAGCGAGAAGATCATCTTGGATTTTCTTCATATTGGAAAGTTCCTCTGAGAGAGCGTTCTAGCAGAGCAGAGGAAGATGTTTGTGTTTGTGTTTAACTTTTCATCATATCACAAATATGCTTGACCACTTTTGAGTGCTCTTGGTACCTTCTCTTCTAGTGCAGCCATCCTCTCTTTGAGGTGGAGCTGCAGCCTCTCATTGGACTCAGACAGAAGTTTGTCCACCGTGTCTGAAAGGCGTTTGTTGTGTTCATCGTTCATCTTCTCCCTTTGCCTCGCCTGGAATTAAGCAAGACAGCAAGATTAGAAAAATGTCTTAAAATTACCCCCAATATGTAAAATGTAACTGTTGATGTTACCCTCTGTAGCTCTTGATTCTTCTCCTCCAGCTGAGCCTCCATTTGCCGTAGTCGCTCTTCAAAGTTACCATGGCGCTCCTCCGCCTAAATAAAAGCACATTATACCATCATATAGAACAATAATAAAAGATGTGGGATTGGATGGTTTTTCTAAAAGGCACTATTAACACACCAGCTGATCAATAGAAAGGGACCATTGAATCATTTTACAGCCACCACAGCATTAAATAAGAAGATCTGAGGACAAAAATCCATATCAAAGCACATACAAAACACAGCAGCAGTACACTGCACATTGCTCATATTGTAGAAAATTTGCTTAAATGTAGCTGTAGTTGTAATGAGTAAATGAGAAAATAAGGTCAACTGCAGTGGTAGAAAATGGGAATAAGACAAGAGATCATGATAACACAACAATCAACATAGCCTAAAAAAATAATAATTTAAAATATTGATCAACATGGGTAAAAATGAGTTTTTAAACCTGTTCAGTTTGTATTTGAGACTCTTTATCATTTTTGCTACTTTTTTTGACTCCGGCAACTCAACTGTGCAGACTGATAGGTAGTAACACCAAGCACATCACCAGGATTGTGGGACCTCCCTTCACCAGTGTTTTGTCCAATAGAGTGGCACAGGGTTGGCATACCCAGAAGTTAGCATTGCATGGGTTCTCTTGAGTAAAGGTCTTTGGGATTCTTCACTGTGTTCTTGGATCATAGCTGATAATAAGCTCTGCTGTGAACAAAAACTTGTACAACTTATATATTTTTTTCATCATGAAAATCTTCATGAAAGAACCCAACTTTCATGAACTGAACTGGTGAGATAAAAAAGTTAATAGTAAGTTATTATGGAACTACAGCATATTGGTTAAAACAGTTACTACACTTCCAATGTGTAAAGCCACACTGTAACCACTGGTTCGAGTACTGCCTCTCCACTGAATGGCCTGATCAAGTCTGTGCCCATGGCGGTGGCTCTGGTGCATGTATCATTGTTTTTTATTTTTTTAATTAGAAATGACTGCATTGGATTTGTAGTCCTTGTTAGCATTTTGTTAGCATTCATGCTTTTAAAAACACAAAAATGCTTCAAAATTCAAAATTGGGATAAAATCAGATGTATTTTATGTTGCAAAAGAAAACTTTCAAATCTCGTTTGCAGGTGTTCATCACAGACCTTGTTTTGGGTACTTATCCAAAAGACAGCTGTAAAAGCCCATATGCTTTTGGCCTTGGGAACCAGAGGTGCTAATTCACTGTTTTTGGACTCATTCCTGCACCACTCTATTAATCACATGGAACCTCAGGAGGGCTTGATTGTAGGCTCTGGTGTCCCAAAGCCACCCCCTGCCAGCCCCTATTTCTCACCATACCCAGACCTCCCTTTTCTTCCCTACCCCAACACATGACCATCACAACCTGAACAGCATTGCCACCTCCAACAGACTTGGGCTCAGTACGTGCTATCTCCAAGTAGTTATAACAGTGACACTCGGCCATGATTCAAATGGCCGCCATAAACAATACACAACTATTCCTGCTATCACACACAAATAGAACAGTAAAGAGAAGGCAGAGAAAGTAAAAAAAGGCACAAAGAAAAGTCTAATGATAGAGCTTACAATAAAAGATGAGGGAAGTGGAGCCATGGTGAGCTGCCCTAACTAGGGATGGTGCTGATCCCTGCTACAGTAGCTCTACCTTCCCCTACTCTCTCATTATCACAAAAAAAAGATGTCATCTATCTTGTATCTTATTTGATCCACAACTGGTGGCATTCCTCTCTAATCAAAATTCATTGACTGAATTTAGCTTCTTCATCTGTCATCTCTCCAATCAACCTCTTCCTTGAATATCTAACATACCTGGCCAATAGGGGGGTGCAGGGATGACGTAATTTTGTGGGCCAACGCAAGGGTTAGCACTGAGCTGATTCTCTCAAAGAAAAGCCTCTGGGACTTTTTAAAGCGCTCTTGAATCATTGCCGATCATAAGGACTGAAAAGAGAAGTTAATGAAACATACACATTTCGTTCATTGCAACTGTATTGATGGACAAACTTAACTTCCATGATCTTATAAGCTTGAATGTAATTGGTAAGAGCAAAAAGTTATTATCTAGCTGGTTTGAAACTACAGCATGGTACTTAAATTTAGAAGACGTTACTATATTTCTAATGTCTAAGGCCATGTATTAATCTCTTGTTTGAGAATTCCATCTTATCAAATGGCCTGATCAAGTTGGTTCTCATGTCTGTGTCAATGCATTATTTTTTATTAGAAACAATCAGAAATGTTTGCATCAGGGTCTCCGACCATTTGAGATCCTTGTTAGTAGTTTGTCAGCAACCATCCTTTTTAAAACACTATAATGCTTTAAAAACCAAAAGCAGGGTAATGTTAGATGCATTTTATTGTTTTGACTTAAATGTTAAAACCTCATATGCATTTGTTCATCATAAATCTTTTTCCAGGCATTTATCCGTAAAAAAGTATTCTAAATCCCACATACTTTCAGCCTCAGGAACTGGGTGATGCTAAATGCTAACTTGCGTATTCAATTCCTGCACCAGTCTAAAAAGTGATTCTGACCTTTTTGATTTTGCTATGAACCCACTACATCCCTGAGTTAATAGCAATATATCCAGTGATTTGGTTGTAAAATCAAACCTTGGACACGACTTTTAGCTCTTCTTATGAGTGACAGGTTACCTAGATCATAACATTGCATGTGGGATGATACTCATCCCAAAGTACCTTGTTCAGTGCTGCAACCCTTTGAGCCAGCTGGGCCTCAATCTCAGGCAGTGTCTCTGCCCTCTGGAGAGTCTGCTGGAGCTTCTGTTTGGCTTCATCCAGACGCTCCTGTAGCTGCCTGTTCTTCTCTTCACTCTGGATAAGGCAACAACAGAAAAAAATAGACATAATATAAAGAATTTAAGAGACATGATAAAACATCAAGTGGTAGACATTGCTATATATATGATTGATTAACTTTGTACACAATTTCATCACAACTGTATTTAAAGTATTTGAAACATGTCTTGCCTGTCTGTGCAGTGATTCTTTGCTGGCCAGCTCATTTTCCAGCTTGTCTTTGATATCATGGAGAGAAGTGGCCTCCCTCTGTGCACTGAGATACCTGCAATCATAACCAAGACAATGTTGAGTTATTAGAGCTACAGACATAAATGATATACCTGAAGATGTATATGAAGGATTTTCACTTCCAATTATATAGTTCCAGTTTTCTTAAGTCAGTCGAATATTAGTTGATCGTGTCCTCTTATTATCTAAGGTGGAAAGCTCTCTATGTTAGGATACAGTTAAAGTTCATCAATTTAGGAAGAGCCAGCATTTCGTCACAGTCATAGTCAAGCTGTGTATTACCTTAGCCTGCCTTTTTTGATCTTGTCTTTTGCCTAGTGTTTTTGGATAACTAAGTCTCTCTTTGGTGGCCTCACCGTGTACCTACCTGCCTGTCTAGGAATAAATCTTTTTATCTGCTTTACTCCCGTGTCAGAGTCATGCATTTGTGTCCTCCTTTTTCTGAGCCATTGTTCATGATAGGTATGTATTTTCCATTTCTGGTATCTGTTCAACTCGTAACAGCCTGCATGGTTTGGATATAACTTGCTTTGTTTTCCATTTCAGTAAAAACTTTGTCAGCTTTAACGTAGGCTGTCATCATAGTGAAAGTGTGTGAAACTAAAGCAGCAAACAGGGGCAATAGGGCTGTCGGCTTCTTTGTGACTTTTTGTCTGAGTAAGGAGATGAATTTTGTTTCAAAGATGAAAGTTGCAAGCAGTAAAAAAAACATACTATCTAAAGCAGAGGAAAGTTCAGGAAGTAACGCGGCATAACGGTGCAGACAACCAGTGGTGTTTCTACTTAAGGTAATTTCTGTGTCAGATACTCACAACTGAAAAACTCTAACCATTCAGAGGTCAGCAGTGTGTTTACGTCATGTTTAGTTTTAACAAAGCTCACTTGGAATCTTGCTGGAGGTGATATGAAAAACTTTGCCAGGTACCAGGCACGAAATCTAATGGAAAACTAAAACAACCACATGAAGTCAAGCTGAGTCACGGATATACCGTGTACTGAAAAAGCCTCAATAGTTACACCCTTAAATCAAACATTTAAGTCAAAAATGAAATCATCAAGATAACTGTCTATACTATAAAAGTAGTATTGAAGAAGGGAGCCTCAGGTTTCATCACACCTTTGCAACAAACTGGGTAAAAAATGTGTACACTTTTCATACACAGCTGCATTCTTAATATTTACAGTACATATAAAACAAGTATTTAAAAGGGGAAATAAAGATCTGGTTTAAGACAAATTATGCACTCTCAATAAGATTAAATTCCTCAGATCTCGTAAAGGTTACCTGCGTTCTAGTGTTGTTATCCTTTCCTCCATGTCCTCCCTTTGGCAAAGGGCCTGAAAGAGACAATAAAGTGCATCATGAAACAAACGAATAAGGTAAGGAATTTCATGTAATATACTAAAACAGATTATGTATTTAAGAACATAGCCTAAACTGATGCCCGCTTTTATCTCATCAATAAACTGTAAGTTCTGCAATGCAACATAAACAAAATAATGAACTGGGATTTCTCAAAACATGGGTATTTCATGTGTGTTCTTGTGCAACTTAAAGATACTGTTTATGATAAAATCAATGTAAAACCAATTACACTAGTGTTCCTGAAATAGTGGGCCACATGCTACAGGGAACACAACTTGGTTGAGACAGGGGTGTCGTTTTTTGGTTAATGCTGTTTGTCAAGGAAAATGTGTAACACTTATATATCCTGGGCATCTTTTCAAATACCTCTGATTTATTTTTGGATATAGCAATCTTCCAAAAAGTTGATATCACATGTTCTTTCAATTTCCCCTCTCATTTCAGGAATTTTTCTACACATTTGCACATCATCAAAACATGCCCTTTGTGGTTAAATATGCTCTGGATCCCTGGGACTCCAAGGAGCTCAGGGTTTAGACAAGGAAGAGACAGATTGGCCCTACAGACCTCTTTTACTTCCCTCTGGAGCTTCTGATTTGCCTCCTCCGACTTCGTCACCTCCCTCCTGGCGGCTGCAAGCTGTTCCTCTATTTCCCCAACCTGATGAAACAACACAAAAAGACACAAGACAACAAATGAAACCTCTGTGAGTCAGTGTTATCTGCCACAACACCAAGTGTAAAAAGACATGCAAGTGATTTACTACAATTGCCCATCTGATCAGTAAAGGTCTCCTAAAAAGCATCACTGACACAAGTGTGACACACTGAGAGTTTAAAACCTAAGAAAAAAAGGCGACGTCTTTTTATGCTTGTCCAGATAGTCAGGGTATTTTTTTTATATCATGCTCAACCCTAACACAAGATTTTGCCCCAGCAATGTTTTTATGATAACATTCAAATGGCGTCTATGTAGTTAAATTGATGCTATTTAAAGAAGCTGTAGTACTGCAGCTGACCACAGGAGGGAGGAGGGAGTCCAGCAGACTTACTGAGCTGAGGGAGCCCCTCCTTCTTGGGATATACACACTGACAGCTAAGCTTGAGGAAAATATGGTCAGTATATATTACATAAAAAATGTTGTATTGCAAGCAGAATTTCAGTAATAGGGCATAGATCTAAACACACATCCTTGTTTTCTGTACCTGATAGGACTGTTCATCAAAGCTTGAAGATGTATCAAGGACCATAGAGACAAAAAATGAAGGAAAGAAACAAGTAGGTGAGGAGAAAGTGGATATCTAGATGAGGATTTGGACTTGTTGATGATGATGGAGAATAAGACTTGTTAAAGATGAGAAGAAAAATACTGGCTAGAAAATTCCTGAATTACCACTCATTACAAATTGTTATTTCGTATACCGTAATTATTCTTTTTTAAATTGTTTGTGTTTTTTCATGTTTTTAAGATGATTTGTTTTTTTTTTTTGCTGCCTCTTTTTGTTGAGGAAGCACAGTGAATAAACTTGGAAGGGGGATGGAGAGCAGGGGGAAAATGGATTCAGGTCGGTTCATGCATCATCTATACCTGGTAGGTGCGCCAACTTTTTTATGTGATTTGATCTGAAATAATTTTGATTGTGACATTGCATTGTGTACTTTTGTTATTGTCTATATAGTACTATGTAAACTTTTTTTTGCATGCTGCTACTAAAACAAAGTTTATGGTTGTTATTATTATTATGACTATGGTGATAGTTATAGGGGGTGTCAATACCAGTGTTGGGATAACACATAACAGAGTAATCCACTGGAGAACTCAAATAACAGTTTTGGTGTAAAGAGTAACATATTGCATTTGTTTTGCAAATTGAGAAATCTGTTGTCAGCTACCCATTTCTCTCCTTCCTGTGGTCATGTCTGCAGAGTGAGTGTGCACATGGACCTAGAGCAGATTCAGCCAAGGAGATGACTGGGAATCAAACTCCAGGGGCATATATCTGTTCAAAAACAAGGAAATATCCCTTAAACCGAGAAAACAAAGGCAGAAACCCAGGGCACATTAAAATGAACACTGACAATCAGTCCAAACAGAGACTTCTAAAAGAGTCAAACCAGAGGACTGGAACAATATACAAACACATGTCGCACAACTGAGAACATAATGCCCTCACTTGGTAAAACAGTCCTCATGTAGAGCTCCAAACCTTACAATGTCATGTATGCAGAAACACAGACTCACCTGTCGGCACATGAGGGCCAGCCTCTCCCTTAGCTGGGAGAGTTCAGCTCTTTGTCGCTCTATCTCTCCCTCTCGCTGTCTCTCCAGCTCGCCATCCTCCAGGCCAGCAGAGGGACCATTGGGCAGTCGCTACAATGATGACAATATAGAAATAATGATGGTGACGAAGAAAAATAAACAGAATCAGCTGAGGGGGTAAATGAAGTAAATGTGGCTGATGGACTTGTGGGGACGTAGAACTAGAATCACAATGACACACCATGGTACCCATACATCTACTGTTCTACTGTTGTTCTTGTCGCTATCACAAACACAAAAACTACTGGAACCAACATGCATAAAACCCTCCCTTACATCTTTCCCGCCGTCCACCCCTTGTTGACGTCTTTTAATTTGGTCTCTTAAAGAGATTACCTGGAGAAAAGGAGACAAAAAAGCAAAAGACAAGACAAATGATTGTTATTTCTTCACTCCAGATTGAGCTCTGTATTAAATCAATACAATACTTAAACTTGGACTTTACCTCTTGAGAAGACGCTGCAAGTTGATCCTCTAACATTGACACCCTCTCGAGGGCCACACGGAGCCTCTCTCGAACCTGTAAGGTAGGAGATATTACTCCTCAGCTTCATAAGTTAAAGCACAATTTATAAACACATTCAACTGCAAAACCAAGACAATGTTACAGGGCACGAGAAAAAATGACTGGCTGTACTAAATAAGACCTATAACTCCAATCTATATCTGCTACAACCACCATAACAATAGAGATACTGCAGGTTATCAACCATAGCAGGAAATAACAAGACAAATTTTAATGGAAGACCAGTTAAAACCAGTGCATACAAACTAGCTTTATTATCTTATACAACAAAAGGAAAGGACGTTCATTTAAGGTAAGGAGTTTCATAAGCACAAACTTCATAGATTTTCTGAAAGCTGCTTGAGTTTTAGTTTTTATATAAATACTGAGGATTTTTACACTCATTCAGAAGACAAGAAAAACATATTTTTCATCAGAGGCTACCTGCTTATCGTGATTTGTAGTTTTGTGCCAGGTTTGCCAAACAGTATTGTTTTCCGTTCTGGGACTATGAAAATGATAATAAGGTGGTTTTCACATCTACAGCTTGGTTGCTATGTTCCGATTCGGTTGAAAAAAGCTGCAATGTAAGGTATGGGAAGAGCTTATGCCAACCACGAAACGATAATATAATAACAACAACAGCAGAGAAAAATGTCCGATTTAAGATTTTTCAGATGAACAATAGGCCTTGTGATATAAGTATAAACAAACTGTGCACAAAGAAGAGGGGCTTGTAACGCTAACTGGTTTCTACAGTAAACCATAGAGGAAACCAGATAGTATGTTAACTAATTGTACAGGTGGAAAGAAAATGTCAAATTCTCCTGCTTGAATGAGCTAGACTTAAAGCATTTTTTTTTGTTCGTGTCTTGCCTCACTCCAGAGTCCACGAAAAGCAGATGGACACCATTCTTTGACTCTGTATGCAATAACTAGACGGACAAAGGTCACCCACCACTAACTAGCTTAGCTCAAATGGCTGAAAGTCAATGGGCAGTGTTAGCCTGCCTCTGCCTACAGTCATCAGATAAACTCTTTAGCAACTCTAAATGGTCCTGTGTGCCTGTTTTGACTTGTTTTTTTTTCCCGCCTTATGTTAGGCTATCTTCTACTATCGCCATATTATCTTCTTCTACTGTAACAGAGGCTTTGTTTTGTTGCCTACTTCTGCGGTGGTTTTGTGAAGTTCATGATCGAGTGAAGTCTTTTGAACTGCTCTTTAAAGTGACTGTTGAGAACCAAATCACAGTTGTGAGTGAGCCATTCGTTTGCGAGCAATTCTTACATTTGCAGGCAATTTGCATTTAAGAATGGCTCACTCACAACTGCAAATCAGTTCTCAACGGTCACTTAAAAGAGCCATTCAAAGGACTCAAGTGAAATCAAATTCTTGATTATTATACACACAGGAGATGATGTAAAGAGCCAAACACATCAGACCATGGGACCTTTAATACTTCTTAAAGGCCTTAAATTTTGCTTGGTTTAGTTATCAACCTTTCACATTTTCAGACCCTACAGACACTGGTTACACTTGCATGGGAGCTTTAATTCCCCTTTAATTCAGAATAAAACTTAAATCCTCTTTAAAAATATTAAAAATGACCTTGAAAACACCTAATTCCGAATGAAAATGACCATTCAGAAGTAAACTAAATTCCAAAGTAGGTGGCTGGTTTGTTCTGATTTCAAATCTGAATTGAATAATTCCTCGATCGTTCATTCCGCTTTAAATTAATTCCGGTCGCTCTGCGCATGCTCGTTCCCTTGTCCTGTCGCCATGACGCACATATTCCACGCTGACAGGAACAGGACGCTGACAGGAACAGACAATTCATTTAATTATAGCCTTAGAAGATTTGGAAATAAGGAAAAGAGTGGATGGATGTAAGCATAAAAATGCGGACCTTTTTAAAGTTGTAGCGTCCAAGTTGGACGAGATTTCCCTGACAGAGACGCTGCAGACACTGAAGTGGAGTTTGTTTTCTTCCGGTAAACCTAAATACGTTACGTCCGCACCCTGTCCAATCAGAACCATTCTCCTTAAGCAGAATTGAATAAAGGCGAAACATGTTTTCCATGTAAATCTCAATTTGGAATTACTATTTCCATGTATACATGAAGGAGAATATTTTAATTCTGAATTATTTAATTCTGAATACTTAATTCCAAATTAAAAAACATCATGTAACTGTGGCCACTGTACAATGTGAGAGAATCTCACTTGCAGCAGTGTTATGAAAACAGGCCATGATCTACTTTGCAGGAGCTTACAATCTGACCCACCTTCTCATCTAGGGCCTTGTGATGCTCAAACAGAGACTTGAGGGCCTTGAGGACTTCCACCTCACTGGAGACCCCCGCCGGGGATTGGGCTTGCCTTTTTACCACCGTCATCCTCAGACTGCGCTCATGGCGAGACACCAGACACTCCAGGTGTTCCAGCAACAACTAAGGGAGTGAGTGAATGGAAAGGAGATGGGGACAAGACAGGAGGTAGAAAAAGTAAGGTTGAGGGATGGGGACACAGCAGATGTGACGGAGGGTAAATAAAAGTGTCAAAAAATAGATGGAGGAAGGCTTAAAGAAAATGCAGAGGTGTGAAGGGTTTCAGGAGATAAAATTGGACAGTGAGGAAAGCGTTGAGTAGCATAAAGGGAGAAGGAGTGAGAGGGAGATAAGAGAAGCAGATAGGGACAAAACAGAGTCACGAAGAAGAAAAAAAAAACAACCAAATGAAACAGTGTCACACCCACACAAGCACAATGGGTGAGGAAGATAGCACTGAGGCTGTTACAGTGTTAATAGTCAAAATGGCCGCTAAACATCTTACACGTGTGTTGTTTCTCTCTGCCTTGAGCTCAGCAATCTCCTCCTCCCTCTCCAGAAGCTGCTCCCGGCAAACGTTCAGCTCTTTAGTCAACACAGCAAACTCCTGTGGAACACACAAGCTGCATTCAGGGGCAAAGAAAACAAACTGTGTAAATGTGCCGGTTTAATAGTTTAAGCTGTGTCTCTTCAGCTGCAATAAGGAATAAATAAGAACTCAACTGAAATCTAGTGATGCTGAAAATGAAAAGAAATGGCCCCCTATTTAAACATATATTCATACATAACTTCAAAATATACATAACTGAGGCCTTGCAGAGACACCTGAGACCTGCATGTATGAAGAAGCACATGATGTAAACCTCCATAACAATCATGTAGATCACTGACACACTTCCCAACACCACGCTCACTCTCTCTCTCACTCATCCTCCTCTGTGAACTCGCATTCATGGATGGATTACATCACACTGTTACACAATGGCTCTGCACTGGAATGCACAAGAGAGACCCCCCAAAAACACAGCATCGATATGTCATTTACAACACTGCTGGGAATACGTTTTAAAACTCCTGCAGAACGCTGGAACAGAGAGCAAACAGAGGAGCGTGTCTTACATTTTCTTAAACAAAAGCTGTTTCGTTTTTTTCTTACATCTTCATAAAATGGCATCAAAGCTCGCAGCTCAGAGGCAAAGGCAGGTTAGGAGAATGACAACTATGTTTTTAGTCAGGCTTACCTGCTTTGTGGCTCAAAAGACGTTGAAAGTAGGCGCATTATATTTGTCTGTGTTTGCATGTATAAAAGGGAATATAAGAGGAGTCGGAGCAGGATCTATACAGATGGTGACACAGTGGGTTCATTGGCTCTTGGCCTTATGGGATCCTTTTTTGTTTGGATAGGGGTCAGCTTCTCAGCTGGCTGCTCTTGTCGCTTTTTAGTTTTATTTCTGTTTCATCTCAATCTATCCCGAAAGGCTTTTTCTACAGTCGGTCAAGCCTTAACAAAACTGCAACCCTTTCTATGAGATATAAGCAAACCTTGCCTTCTCAGTACGAGGAATTTATGGGTCATTCCTGGTGATTTATGATGTTTATGAGCTCTAACCTTATATATAGGTTATGTTTTGCAGACTTTTGTCAGTTGTTTCTTACAGAATAACTAAAAAAGTTAATGACGGAATATGATGACATTTTTAAGGATATGTCAGAAATGGACCGAGGATCAATTAATTAGATTTTGATTGTGATCAGAATTCATATGTGGATCCAAGAATTTCTTAAAAGATTTGTTAACATTATGAGATAGGGCAGTTAGCCACACTTTTGATGATAACTCAATGATTACTCCATGGATTTTGATAAAGCTGTCAGGGATTTTTGGTCATGTGGTGATACAAATCTGGAGCGGGATCCAGGAAGTTTTTCAATTATTTGTATCGCAGCACAATTTTTCATAAACTGTACAAATAAACTCATGGCTTGCAATACCATCATTTAAAACTTACAAAATTTAGCATTTCTGACTGCTTTTAAAGATGAAAAATGTCCAGATGTCTATATGTTCTGGTGCCTGCTTAAGATGTGATAAGTATTTTAACACATATGATCAGAATAAGAATAAAGAAAAGAAAAAAACATTTTAAGGCGTATTTTGAGTCATATGACTGCTGCACATGCACACATTGCCACTGCCATGTCTAAATGCTACATTGCGTAAGATAACAGCCTTGCTTTCATATCTTTTAAAGCAGTCAGATGAAGCTAATGGGTTTTGAGCTATCTCTAACCTAATTTGTACCAATTTAGTGGAGAAAAAGAAGTATTTAGGATTTCTTATAGATTCAGAAGTAACCTGTTGCAAGCACAAGTGTAAAAAGACTCTCTATATTATAGTTTTATGTGCACCCTAACATTTTTTTTGTAATTTATTGCCAATATTATTGTCATTGCATTATTTAATGTTGCTGTTGCACATTTAAACTTTTCTTATATGGTGCAGGCCTGTCATGTATTGGCATTAGGAAAGAATAACAACCAAACTAACTCTACGAATCGTTAGATGGTGTCTGAGGAATAATGAGAGTAACTCTGGTGTCTCCATATGCCCTCACATTGTCATTTTTCTGTCTTTTTTCTCATCTAAATATTATTGATATATTATTGAAGCCTTGTAAAAATGCTTTAATGACAATCTAACAAATAAAGGTGAAATTAGGTGCACTTTCCCTGTAGATTTATCCTGAATTTAACACTAAATCCAAGACAATTTTAAAGGACACAACTTGGCTTCTGAACATGTATACATTTTTGAAGTTAGCCAAAATAAAAGAAACCTCACATATAGTGCTTAAAATATAATAAAGTGAGAAAGCAGAGTATGCATACTTCAAAACATAATGAACTAAAAACTCTTGATGTTATTAATGTTGGATAAAATCTTCAAATTTTATTTATAATTAATTAGCTCATTCACCCAACAAACAGAGGAGAATTCCTAGAATATCTCAGAGTCAAAGCCATAAACAAATATTAGCTCCCAGTGTCAAACATAGTAAAACCTGATTACACAATAAGAGGAAAATTGCAGGTAGACTAAACAGCCAGTTGATGGCAGGAACATAAACCCTTTGCATTAGTTAGAACAACATTACCAAGAAGAACTCAGACAGGAGGGTATTTTGCTTCCACTTTTTAGCTGCGTCTCTGCATGAAGTGTCGCTGCAAAGGCTTGCTGTGTCATAAGCTATGCTAAAACAAAAGTTTAGCGCAGGGCTGGGAAACATAGTCCAAAACCATGTCTTGATATTTTTAGCTTGAAGGGCAGTACAGAAAATACAGTATATATCCATATGTTTTTCTGTAGAGCAGGAACTAAATATCATCACAATACCAGAATAATGGACTTTAAGAAACCCGCCAAAGTCAAACTAAACTGGTAGCTGTTTGACATTAAGGCAACAAAAACAGAAGTCATGGAATCTTGTATCTTTCAGTATCAAAAAATGCAGATATTTTCTCAAACACTAAACATATCAGAGATGGGAAGCTAGCAGCCAGAAAGCCACACCCGGCCTCTCACCTCTCATTCGATTTGAGTTATATTTTTAAAAAAATACACATGCAAAATGATCATGAAGAAAAAATATATAACAATTTAACAAGTCACATAGTCACAACATGAACGAAGACTTAATGCATTAATCAATTTGAATTGTGTCCTTATTTCTGCTATTTGTTTTTATTATTTCTGTCATCATACTAATTAACTACCTGTACTTTTGCTGTGAAATTACGAGTACAATTGGTTTTCATGGTTCAAGTAAAGTGTTTTATAAAGGCTTTATATTTATAAATGCATTTAAAAGATTTAACATGACAAGTAAATGACAGTGCACTGAAAAAAGCTTAAAAGTGGTTTTAATTCTGTGTTCAGGTTGTTAAAAAAAAAACTACAATTATTGACGCACTGTGTTTTTAAAGAAAGGTTACACTCCTCCTTTTTTGTTAAGTTAAAAACAATTGTAAATGTCTTGCTAAGAATTCCATTTTTTTAAACATGGCCCTCTGGCAGTTATGATAGCATTAATGTGGCGCTCCTTGTAACAAAAGTGGCACATATTTGCAAACATTTCTCTAAACTGACGTTGTCAGACTTTTTTAAACTCTTAAATAACATGCTCCGGGGTTTGGGTAATGACAAAAGAATAAGTTCTCAACTTGTGAGAGTTGCGGATTTGACAGAGCACTCAAGTTTAGGTTCTGCTTTTCATTTTCTAATAGATGGATATTATTTTCAGGATCAAACTGTAAGAATTCTGTCCATGAAAGTTTACCCATCTGCCCGGACCAGCATTATTGATGAAGCTTTATATAGTTTTCTGATGCAGCATGTAAACAAATGCAAGAGAAGAGGATCATGGTGGACCCCAGAAGCCAAGAGCTTGGCTAAACTTCTCTGAAGAGATGATAATACAGTATGTGCTTTAAGGCCATTTTATATTGTGAAGGAAGCTTTTTTAATATGCTGCAGTATTTTCTTCAAAGCAGAATAAATATGAGTAACTGCACCATATTCAGAGTGTCCACAGTAAGGCTTTTATATTGCCAGTTGAAGGAAGGGGTGGACATCTCAAAGTTCTTACTCTGTCAGATATACTATTTGATACAGATATTAATACAGAAGTGTGGTAAAGCGCATGTCTGAAATGAGTCAGTAATGTCCAGTGCTCCTCTGTTGGTTCACCTTTAGTTGATTTCTCTGTGAGAGTAAATCAGTAAAGGTTATTTATAAAGACAATTGATATGGAATTATATTTGTCTTTTTTAATTAAGAGGGAAAATTGAGGAAGGTCTGTAGTTAACAATTCTAGCTTAGCGGTGGAGCAAAAAGTATCAGTGATTGACAACAGTGAACGAGAGCAGAAAAGGTTAAAAGGATTAATTTAACAGGACGCAGGTTACCTTTGATTTATCTGTTTAACTTTTTAGGATTTTCTTTTGAGCTGAAAAAGGAGTAAAAGTGTCCTCTGCATCAGTGTGGTTGAGTCCTGTATCTACCTTGTGTTTGCAAACAAATCCTCTTTGAGAGGGGAGGGGGGCTCTCTACTCAGTCAGTCAACGGTATGAGAGACTCCACATACTCCAAAAAACACATATAAAGGAGTAACAATGTCATTACTTCACATCAGCCTTGGAGCAACAGGTGTTTAAAGTTGCTGCTCCATGTTTGTTAAAGGATCTCACTCTCTGTGACTTCCTTTTCCAAACGCCTTAGAGCATTGTTGTTGGAAAACCAGATCCGTGATCATAACTCTGTCTATTTTTTGTATGCATGCAATATTATTTTCAATCTGGCACTTTGTAATCTTGGGCAGTAAGGTAATGTGCAATGCAGCATACACTGTATATTTCTGTGCAATAATGGGCAATGTGCAATATAAAGACTTGACTTAGCACTATGGCACATTAATTAGCACTCCAGCACTTTATAATTCATTGTGTATAATTCTCATGGTCCCCCAACTCCCAGTTATATTTTGGACTGTATGTCTTTCAGGTTGTCTGCGGTTTATGTATGTTGCTTGTCTTTTAATATGATCTGTGGGTTTTATTTCGATTGAAGTTTGTTTTTGTTTTATATGATCACACCAACCTGCTAATGGGACTGGGGATGGAAATTAGCCACTGGGCTGTAATGCCATGTATTTACACGTAAATGTTCATTAATGCATACTGTCCCATTAAAAAAAAAAATCTCAAATCTCATATAATTTCTGAGCCTTTCTAAGACAGAGCTAGGAAGAGCCACTACTGACAAGCAGAACCAGAACCAGGATTGGAAATATTACAGTCATTTATGCTTGATAATAATGAAGTCTCCATAATTCAAATGATTATAGTCTCATAAAGCACTGAAGTGTTGTGATCTTTTCAATATTTTTTTAGATAGAGAGAGCACTGTCTTCCAAGAGTTTCAGGCATAATTGAGAAAAGTGGATGTAAATGGCTAATATTTCCAAATATCGCTATAGTGTTTGTACAGTTAAGACAGTGTGTAGGAGTTTGTCTGGATATTTTGACATTTGGAAACAATAAATTGCCCAATAAAGGGTGTCTGGGACTTCCAATTTGTTGAGATATTATCAATATTGTTCCATTTTTGTCAACAATAAATTTCCCTAAATTAGGAAAGATTAAAATGATAATTCCCAACTTGGCATCTAAATTTCAAATTGATTATCTCGTGGTCAGAAAGCATATTACTGTGAGTGGTTCTTACTGTAAACAATCTTTTCAGCAGAGGAGGTAGCGTATGAAGTTATTTCACTGCTGAATAAATTATTGTAAATGCTATTTAAACAATATTTATACTTATACCTCATTTGAACACATGTTGATATACCATAAAAATTTCCCCCAGTTCTTGTTTGAAGTTAATTTGCCTCTACCTCCTCTTAAAAACTAAATGTTCTAAGTATGTGCAGGTTGACACTCAAACACAAACTGTACCTGAGGCAGAGCGATAGATAGCTGTCGTTGGAGTGACTCCTTCTCATGCCCAAGCTCACGGAGGCGCAGCTGAGCCGTGCCCAGACTCTCCTGTGTCTCCCTCAGGTTCTCCAGCAGCCTCTCCCTCTCCGTCAGCATGTTGACCATTAAAGACTCCAGGTTTCCTGTGCTGCCTCCTTCGTCTCCTCTCGGCTCCCCTCCTCTAAAGCCCCCACCTCCCATTGTACCCCCGGGGCCTCCGACTCCAGTCCCGGCAGGTGAGGAAGGGCCCCCGCCTGTCCCGCTGCGCCCATCCTCAGAAATGGTGGGCATCACTTCGCACATCATCATGAGACCGCGGTGTTAATAATAAAACTTAAGAGAAGATTGTGAGTGCAAAATGTCTGTTTTTCGTGCCTTGGATTGTTTATAAGCTTGTACTAAAAGTTGAATGTACAAAAGATAAACCTTTACATCTTCAGTTTTTCCAAAAATATCATTTCTTTGGTCTGCATCTCCTCCTCTCTTTATTGCCTTTTTAAGAATCTCTCTTAGATATTCCTTTGCTTGCTTGTCTTCCCTCACTAAGTCCCACACCGCATGGTAGGTGATCAGAATGCTAACGTGTTGCTGTGTTATGCAAGAGGAAGAAGAATCTACGGGAAAGCCGTTGCGTGGGTGGCGAGGATTGGCGGAGGGTGAGGAAGGGAAGGGGACCCAGGGATGGAGAGGATAAAGCAGGGCTGATGCTCCTAAATTTTGTCCACGAGGCAGAGCTCCTCACAGCATCAGGGTTAAGAGCTGAAAGAGAGAAGAGGCCAAGCATTAGATCTCCCTCAATAAACTTCAGTGTGCATTAAGCAAATTAGACAGACACAGCAAGAGAGAGCCAGCGCTTTGAGACAACAACATGGACTAATGTCAGCCTATGAAAATGTGACAGCTGATTTAAATGGTAGGCAATTAGCATTTTGGTATAACAAAGAACATGATAATGTGATGACAACTTCATTTTATGATAAATCCAGGATCACTGCACGTAAATACACTTTGAATCACTGGAAACTCAGGGTTTGAAAAGCTCTGAGTGAAATGCAGGGTGTATTTGAAAGCCCTCTGTGCTGAGTTTGATCATAGTCAATTATATAAAGGAGGTAACCAGTCAGCCTGCTAGCTTTGGGTAGCACAGAAGGCTTGCTTTGTTTGAAGTATACTCCTCTAAAACATTTTGAAAACATTATTTCTGTTTAACAAGTCTCCCCTTTAATAATACCAATGGGTATTGTGCTTAATAATGTTGGAAAACTTGATTAGTCACCTTTTACAAAAAGGTACAACTTGTAAGGATCATGCATTTGTAGAATGAGCAACACAGTTTGACATGTGGTTAATCCACAAAAAATGTGCCAAAATCCCATGCAACTGGAAGCTGGTGTTCTGGTACACAGAACGGCAGCGTTGTTTGGTGTCAGCCCTGGTACCATTTCCAAACTTAGGACCAAGTGGGACCTGTGAAGTCAAAGACTGTTCTTCTTGGGAAGACAACATCCCAAGAAGAACAGTTCCTCACCTTTGCATTCACTGAGGAACCATAGGCTTTCTTGCAGGGAGAAGAAAGCAGAAAGCAGAACAGCACAAAGCGCTTATTGGTGCAATATTTAATTTAAAAAAAGCAAAAGTATTCACTTGGCTGCCCAACTAGTGCCCCATTTTATACAGGGCATAAAGTTTGTATGCACACACACCGAGCATCCAACTATTCCCACTATTCATGTCTAGTTCTTACATCAAAAATCTAACATATTTTGTAGTTGTGTTAGTTTTATGGATTTAAACAAAGCTATTTAAGCTGACAAAAATGAAGTCAGCCTTGCCCTTCTTCTGCAAGCTCGCAGCACAACCCCTCTGAATGCACAAAGTCAGTCAGGCTGTACTGTGTCATGCTCTGTTAGTGTAAGCTTAGAGTATGGGTAGCACTATGATAAATTAATACATTATGTGCCAAAATTTTGGTGAGCGCTTTTTCATAGGCACTTCTCTCCTGAGTCTCACCTCTAGCCCTCCTAAAATTACGTAGGCCTGTTTGACTAAAACCCATTTGATAGGCTAATTTATCCATCCATTCATCTTCTTATCCTGTTTGGGGTCCTGGGCAACAATGAACTTGCAGCGAAGGTTATGATTTTGCCTGCATTCGTCTAATTGTTTGTCCTTTTCTTTCCATCTGTGGGCAAGATAACTCGAAAAGATAGAAAGATTATGGCAATATAACAGATTTTATTTCTATTCCATACTATCAATATGTCTTGTAAGGGTAAGATTAGTGTCTTGCATGTATTGCCCAGTCCTAGTCTATAGTCTAACTAGTAACTTGACAAGGATTATTTATAAGATAAGATAAGATAAGATATCCTTTATTAGTCCCACAGGGGGAAATTCCAAAATATACAGCAGCTGCAGGATACAAGAGAAGTACTGAAAGATAAGGTAATTACAGATCAAGTACAGTAATGCAAAAATAGAAATAAAAATTTTTTGAAAAATGTAAAAAAAAGTATATACTATACAGTCAGTGGCATATTTACAGTCCTGATGTACATGTTTGTTGTTTGACAGATGGTTATGTACATGTTGATATTTTACAGGATGAGATTTGTGATATTATAATATAAATATGGTGGCTATGTACATGTCTGGTATTTTGCAGAGAAACAAAATTATTGGGTGATAATTAAGTAAACAACATCTAAGGGCATGCTATCTGGGTAAAACTATTACCTAGGCTTAATTGCTGTCGCATGATAGTTAATAATCTGGGATTACATTATGCTGGCTTCTCCCCACCCTATTTTTCCCAACACAAACTGTTTTCATGAATTCAGCCATGGCCTGCTCAAACATCTAATGAAGCTACCTTTCCAACTACAAGCAGAAACCAGACCAATTATGATACAAATATCCAATTACTATGTTTCGGTATGCAGAACCTATAAATAGACATCAAAACCTTTGTTTTTATTATCTTTGCAACTCAAGTTCTGACAAAACTATTCAACCTGTAGATTTTTTGATGTGGGTAATAATAATCGGAATGGTTTCATGCCCACAAAAGAAGAAAACTACAGCTTTCAGGGAATGTTGGTCATGTTTCAAGGTAGAGGTGATTAGATTTGGGTGGTGACCCAAAACCAAAGAAGGATCCTGGATTTTTTTTTTTTAAGGATTTGTTAACATTGCGTGAAGAGCAGTTTTCCAGATTTTTGATACCAACTCAGCTTTTGTGTCAGAAGTGCCTCCAATAGGGTTTGTGCACCCTGAACACTTCTAGTTTTTCCATATATATATGTTTTGACTAAGTTAAAAGTGCTTGATATCAAAATTTGTTGACATAAGGTCAGAATTCTGTATTATTTTAAAATGTACAAGCATGATTTTACAATGTATTTTATGCTAGCTTACAAGGCAAAATGCTAATATTAGGCAACATGCATATTTTTGTGGCTGTTTAGTTATCTACATATATTGAGAGGATGTACATAATTTATTTACAGTTTACAGATTATAAGATATTCAGCTTTAAGGATGATAAATTGGCTAACACTAAAAGCCTGTCCAAATCAACCACAATTGTCCTGTCCATTCACCCAAAAACTTTGTGGGTAGATGTAACAGCATCTGAACACACAACACAGTTATTTAAAAAGAAAAAAAATAGAATAAACACTACGAGCAATTTTATGTCCTCGTACTGAAAACAAGTGAAAGTTTATGTCATTTTTTCACCTCATAAATTTCAGGGTCCCATTTGATGTGATGCCTGAATGCCTATTTGATGTCACACCAGTGAGTATATGCATTTTTTAGTATGTGGTATCTCAGCTGGGCTAAAAAAGTTTTTACTTTCCTTCACTGAGTAAAAAAATAAAGCCTCTTTTGTTAAACTGTCCCATTCAACCTTTTGTCCCAGTCCACCTGAAGTCACCCTAATGGCTACATCCCTTCAAAGGATTGGAATTTCAACAACATTTCATATGCACATATACACAACGTAACTTCACCGCAAGGGAAAGAAAAGAGTTTTTTGAGTATCTGCTCTTGTAGAGTATTGTTCTTTGGATCAATGCCAAACAAAACCATTATTTTTTTGTTAATTGCTTATAATTATTTTAGTTATACAGCCTAAGTGGGGAGGTGGAGATGCAACATGTACCCAGTTCTTAACGTCCTCCTTTCCTTTCCTAATTTCCTTGTCTGGTCTTAGTGGCCTGGCAGATTGTTATCTATATTATTCATCCCATTGAAATGGTCAACAAAAGATTTTGTAATAATTCCCTTTCTTGGTTTTCAGGGTGAATTTAACTTTTCAAGTTCCAAATATTTTTTTGCATCTCACAAATGATTCAAAATGTTGTTGCTGTCTTCTGTTTCCAGTTTATAGGATCAATCTTCATGCCGTCAAGTTAACAAATGGAGCATAGTGTTACTTCTGGCAGGACAGAGTCAAGACTGCTAACATACCAGCATTACACTGTTCAACAGCTGATTCAAAGCTCACCTGCCACTGCTGACGGCCAGCTGATTACCTCTATACTGCCACTGGCTAATGCACTCAGACCACCTTGCTCTAGCCTACCTACTCTTCACTGCTCCCTGTTGCAAGCTGCTTTGCAACCCTCCTCCATCCCCAGCTCCTCTTTTTTATGCTATTGCTTGCTCTTGGGGGGGGGGAATGTCTGCTGTTCCTGCTTAGGGCAGGGAGAGCCCCCATCAGAGCCATACTGCTAATTTAAAAGTATGCAAATAAAGCTCATTCAAATAGCTGCTCTTGTGTCTTTTCTTGACAAAGTGGTCCTGACAGAAATTAAATTATCCGAAGTTCTTTCTGATCTGATTCTGATGTTGTTCAGAATCAGATCAGGATCTAGGATTCCTGGAACTACTGTCAAGGGGTCTGCTTTAATAGATCTATGTAAAATGTTGATAAAGCCTGGAGAGTGTTATTCCAATATGTTAATATCCTTGGACAGCTCCAGAACATATGACGTAAAGGCACTGGTGGCATCCCACAGTGAAGGATCTATTACTAGACATCTGTAAATTACTTAGAACTTAAGGTCACTCTCTTTTTCTCTAAAACTTTGATGGTTATTTTACTCTTCAAACACTTCCTTTAATCAGGTTTTTGTAAACTATCTGCATACCTTAAATTACTGTCCTAACTGCATAAAGCCTCTGGCTCACGCTGCAGACTGTGGGCCAAAATGGTATGGATTCAGGCAATCAGCATTATCCTAGCACCTCGTGTCACTCCCTTCTTTCCTCCCATATTCTTCACTGTCTAGTCCACAATACTCAGGGGCTTGCACTGGCCTTTATACTTTTAAGTGGTTTGGACTGATTTAGTGCCCCATGCAGGCTCCTTACGTCAGTGAGACTGGGCAGCACAATACAGAGCGTCTTTGTCCGACTACATTCATCCATTTTGTGAATCAAAACCTATTAGCACAGAGGCCCAAGCAGAAGCGAAAACAGTGGTGCCAGTTTTTCTCATTATTATTATATGGACGTCCAGTACCAAAGATGGGGACTGCTCACTGGTAATTGGAGGCCTGATACAGACACTGAATTAGCTCCTCATGCTGGTTAGCTGGCCACAGCACTTGGCAACGTCACCGTGTGTCCCACAAAAAAACAACTTACTTCCTCCCTGACTCCGGTGATGGATTATCACTGAGACAAGACGGAGCTTTTACTGCATTTCCTTTGAGTACAAAACAGAGATCAAAATACAAGACAGGGGAAATTTCCTAAACTTATATACCTCAATGATGGTCACACAAGCAGTAGTAAAAGGTGTCACTTTTGTATTACATGCTAATCTGGGCTGCCCCTCGAAAAGTCTGAGGAGGTTTTCACACCTAAAATTTGTATAGTTACTTCAAGTTTGGCCTGTGTTAACATGAGAGCATAACACAAACTTGACCAAATTGTCTGATACATAGAAAATGCTCTCTAAGTAGTCTGGATTTCTTTAACACATTAAATGATGCAAAGAAAACAAGCGAAGTAACCTTAAACAACTGATTTATTATGGTTTTTGAACGTCCAACAGCCTACTAACATTTTAGTCTCTTCTTGTTCAGTCAAAAGCAATGAAAATACATTTTGTCTTGGTTATCATTAACAAAGATTTATTTCTGGCAAGTTAATATTTCTTTTTTCATGGAAAAAATGGTTGAAAAACATTGTCTTTTTATTTTTCATTGACAAAATGAATACTGCCACATATATTGATTTTGGCTCTGATCATTTGTTTTTATATTGTCTGCAGTTATCACCGTAAGGCATAGTTGTCCAAACAACGGCCCACGGGCCAAATGCACCCCTCAGCAAATTTCAAATGGAAGAGAAATTATGGCTGTCACTGGAGCATAAAGATTTTGCTTAACTAATGGAAAAAAGGCATTATGGCTAAATAAAACAGACTTGAATGAAGTTGGGATGTTGTGTAATATGTATATAAAAACAGAATATAAAACAGAAAACAGTGATCAGAAAATCCTTTTCGGTCTATTTTCAGTTGAACACTCTGCAAAGACAAGATATTTAGTGTTCAAACAGATTAACTTTTTTTTTCTTCCCAAATACCAACTTATTTGGAACTTGTTTCAAAAAGCAGGGACAGTTGTAACAAAGGACGGGGAAAGTTGAAGAAAACCCTAAAAAAAAATGCCTGTTTGGAACATTTCACAGGTGAACAAGATGCTGGTGGCATTTGTAGCAACAAACTGTGTGAACAGAAAATTTACAAAATGTTTCTGAGCCCACATGGTAATATATTTTACAGAATAACATTTTTTAATAAAATGCTACCTGAGGGATCAAAGGTCACCAGCATTCAATGGTAGTTTTTCAGCCTCACTGCTTTCGTGCACAGATTTCTCCAGATTGTCGGAATCTTTTAATGATATTATGGACTGTGCATGATGACATCCCTAAATTCCTAGCAACTGTTTGTTGAGAAACGTTGTTCTTAAACTGTTGGACTATTTGCTCATGCAGTTGTTCACAAAGTGGTGAACCTCGCCTCATCCTTTCTTTTGAATGACTGAGACTTTCAGGGAAGATCCTTTTATACCCAATCATGACAATCACCTGTTTCTAATCAACCTGTTTTCCTGTGGCATGTTTCAGACTTTTGTCTTCTGTCCCTGCTTTTTTGGAACAAGTTGCTGGCATCAGTTAAAAAAGAGTGAATATTTGCAAAAAAACAATGAAGTTTATTAGTTTGAACACCAAATGTCTTGTCTGTAGTGTTTTCAGTTGAATATATGTCGGTCAAAAAGGATTTGCAAATCTCTGCATTCTCTTTTTATTTACGTTTTACACAACACCCCATCTTAATTGGAGTTTGTAGCACATATGTCACTTATTTTATGCCCTATTTGTTCGTTTGCCAAGCTTTAAAAAAGAGTAGTAAAAATGTGTCTGCTGTGTGCAGTCTGTTTTTGTTTTGAGTCTGAATTCTGAGATGAACCAACATCTACCATCTCAGCTGCATCACTGACTACGTTTACATAAGAATAGACAAAGAAGACAAAGAATAGTGTCAAGAACCTGTGGTGGGTCAGTACCAGCACCAAAGCGCAAACTAAGCCGACTGTTAGCTGCTCCGGGCCGTTCATTATCTGCCGTGCTGCTGCTGTTGTTGTCGTTGCTATTGGATACAGGAAGAAGAAGCGGAAATGACGCACATTGCATCATGAAGTTCTCCGTGCATGATGACGTTCTCCGTGCGTTGCTGTTTTGTGAGAGATACTATGCATAGAGGAGTAACCCTGTTTGCTCACGCATGTAAAATGGGTTATTCTGAATGTTTCAGAAACCGGAATATTGATCTTAACCCGAATATTGACTGCATATAAACGTAGCCACTGTCTTTCTGACCTGGGGCTAACCATGAGGTAGCAAGGACTGAGCACTGGGCCCACTGATATCCAACTGGCCCTCCCATACCCTCAATTTTGATAGACTCAAGGTAAGGTACCTCATAGTTACCTCACCTTGAGTCTGTGGCCCTTAAAGAAAGACGTTTGGAGCCTTCTGCTGTAGGGTATTGATATATAGTTTAAAGTCTAGAGTGACTTTGGCTTGAGAGCAAAATTTTGATGCACTGGAGCTGCAGTAGGTGCTGATTGAGGAAGCTAAGGAGGAGGAGCATGCTGTCCTCCGAAAAAACCTGCTCATCTTTCTGAAGATCTGGTATGTAAGGCTAAACAATTTGGGGAAAATAATTAAGTGTAGTTATTATGAACCATATCACAATTTATATATGATTTGTTGTAACAAAGGGAATGATATTTTTAATCTCATGATTCACTTTTTATCAAAAATATATTATCTTTTAAATGTTGTCAAATGGTTTGATGATCTTTTTTTGCAATTTCAGCACCAAATAAATACATTTTTTATTGAAATTGTGACAAATTCTATCATATTTTCAAATTATATGATTGTTCCACACTGTTCTTTCGTGTGGTTTTTTGTTTTGTTTTTTTGGGACATTTCCTCAGACAGTTGGTAGCCATGAAGCAAAGCTACAGTGGTTAACAGTGGTGGGCAACTGTGTTCTAGTTCAGCAGCATTTGACAGGTCTTTTTGGGCCTGTATTCATTATTTTGAAAAGTTTGACCATCTTCTTAATCTGTTGGCTGACTGATTAGTTACCTGATCTTTGAAGAGTTTAGCCAGTTTATCATCTTTAGTCTGGCTTTTACCTGAATTTAATGTACCCATCTTAGTCTGTTTTAGTAATTTAGGTTTTATCTTATTCTGTTGTAACTTCAGAAGGATCTTTTAGTAGTTTATCCTTTTGTTTTATTGTTTTCCTCCAAGTTCTTCTTAAGTGTTTTATTCCCCTGTTTGAACATATTGCTGTTACCATGATTTACTTCATAAATTAACATAGATGAAAATTTGGTAATTCATATATAATATTAATATAGGAAACAGGTAATACAATTGTATGTTTAATCAACATTGTGGGCGATTATGGAGAAAAAAAATACATTAAAGTAAGTGCTTTATAAATTATGACATGTAATTGTTTTTCTGTCCACCAATTTAAAAATGATTAAAAAAGAAATGAACTAAAGTTGTTTGAAAGCACTGACTTTGAAGCATATCTTTTTCTCTATACCTGCCAGAAACATTTACACAGTAATGTACATATACATATCTTCACAGTCCCACAAAACTCGTTCTTTCTCCAGCGTAAGTTTCTGTAAATGTTTCGGCAGGTGCTGTATCTATATACGTTGCTGCCACAAGGCATTATGGGGCGCTCCTTTCACCTTTCCTTTCGTAAAGGCTGGTCCAGTGTTTCCTAAGCTAAAGGAACTAACAAAGGAAGCAACAGACTTCCTTTCCTTAACTTCTGGAGAATTCAAACAGCTTTTATTTATCTTGGCCAACGCTGAAATGCTACTGGGTCATTTCTTCAGTCAGGAAGGTTCCTAACCAAGAAGGACTTTTCGAATGCACCCGGGGAAAAAAACCTGCACCCTGCTGCACAGAGCTGTGGGGAGTGGGTGTGGTCCAGCAGAGCAGCCTGAGCTGATTGCAGACACCTGTGACCTGAGAGTGTGTGAGGGCAGACAAAGGAGAAGATGCATGGAGGAGAGGCTGGAGAAAGCTGGAGGGAGTGTTTTTCTTGCCAAACAGAACAAAAAATTATGGGATATAGGGATCCCTGTGATGAGAGAAGAATGAGAGAAGGGGAAGTGCATGAATATCTAGGAGTGGGTGACTGTTTTTGCCTTTTCTGCTCGGTGGATTTTTTCTTTGCTTCCTGGGAGCCCTCTCTGTGTTTGGTGACACTTGAAGCCTCAGCTGTCCAGGATTGCCTATGGCCCTTGTTTCTCCAACCAATAACCCGGACAGAAACCATCCTCATCCCATGATTCCCTGCTCTTCGTACCCTAAGTTATTGCAGACACACACTCACACACACACTCACACATGTAGATTTTTCTGATTTTCAGAAACAATCATATTTGGTGGGGGTTTTTTTCATTGGAGTACAAAAGGACAGGGGGCTGAGTTTATTGGGTTATAATTTTGTGACTTTTGAGTTTTGAATTAAAGAACAATTTTCGACATTTTGAATTGTGTTACTAAAAAACTCTTTTTTTGGACATTTTAAATTTAATGAACTGCTTGTGACATTTGGATTTTTTCTCTAATGGATTGATTACAAGCTGAGAGATTTATTTTTGATGTCCTTTAAATTCCAAGAAATCTTGGGACTTGTTTGCTAAACTCGTTGGAACCTTTAAGTTTTGATTAGAACTGAACTGTTGTTTAATTGTTTTTTCCTCGCTCTTTCCCCAGTTTCTTTAATTACAATTTGCTTATGATCTTAATTATCTTTGTAACGGTGCAAGATAAACTTTATTTAAAGTTTCTTCTGTAGCATGGTTTCATTTAGCACTAGGCCTACACCCTGAGAATTTTTTTTGTTTTTATGACAGATTTAGCCATCTGTCTGTTTAACTATTCTGGCTTTCTGTAATGCTACAACTTCTTATACATAAAAGGATACTTTCAATAAGGAAATAAAAAATACCCTTAATTAAAAAAACAAATATATCATCTTTATTCATATTCTCAGGCTTAAACCAAACAATAAAACAAACCAAATCTGATGAGTTAAACATGTAATTACAGCCAGTTGAAGGTGCTTTTCCATACAATGAACACATTTTATTTATTGATGTATTGATGTGTAACTGATGTATTATTACATCCGCCAAGGAGGTTATGTTTTTGCCGGCGTTTGTTTGTTTGTTTGTTTGTTTGTCTGTTTGTTTGTGTTCAAAATAACTTGAAAAGTTATGGATGGATTTGGATGAAATTTTTAGGAAATGTGTGGAATGGGACAAGGAACAAGTGATGAGATTTTGGGACTTATCCGGATCACCACCCGTATCCAGGAAAGTTTTTAAAGGATTCTTTAACATTGTGAGATAGGACCATGTTCAGCATTTGTGCATATAACTCCACAAAAAACCTACCTTGGTGGAGGTTTGCGCTCTCCGAGTGCTTTCTAGCTGAGGTTATTTGTGCCCTTAAGTGGTGTCCTCCAGTAACACGCGTCAGGCAGAAGTAACTTTATGAACAAAAATGTTCATAGCGCTAACAAACACAAACACAAGGACAAACTGCAAGTAAATCTCTGACTTTTTGGTTGTGTGTGGGAAATGGAGTGTTTTTATAGCCTAATAAACATCTTTACAGCCTGTTCAAAGAACAGCTTTGGTCTAAAACTATAATACATCTGTGTGCTCTCACTGTACGTGGAGTGAATTTTTTAAAATGTTGTGCCTGTTTTTATTTTATTTCTGTTTTTTAGTTCAATTTTTTGGTTCCTTCATAATTGAAGAAAGAGTGCCATAAAACTGCAAAACCGGGTCTTCAGCCCATCATGGGAGCAACCTTACTTCCACAAGACTGAAGATTTTACCATGACTTTTCAAATTTGTCTGCGACTTTAAATCGTTGGTATAAGGCCAGTATTGGGTGACGGGAACACACGGGTCTTATCTCTCAAAACTGCAAGATATATGCAGCATAAATTTAGAAACAGTCAGCTGGATTTAAGGTACATAATTTCACGTTTTTTCAAAGATTTTTGTCTAATTTATCATTGTGTAATAAACAGGAACATCATCTGAAGTGATTTTATTTTGGACATTAATTTTAAATGAACATCACAAAACTACCCTCACACTTATGAAGATGATCAAAGATATTTGGAATATTTGGATATTTGGTAATATGAATCTGAAAGTGGCTTTTTGACAAAGAGAAGAGAAAAAGGCCAATTAAAAGCCAATCTTCCTCCTTCTTCTTTTGGCGAAGTAAAAGGAGTTTTACTTCATCATTTTAAAATGGGGCTTTAAGAGGTGGGGGGGGGGGGGGGGCAGAGCATGTGCCTCACAGCAAGATGATTGCTAGTTCAAACCCCATGTCGGTCAGGGCCATGTTCTCCCAGTGCATGCGTGGGGTCTCTACTGGCACTCCCGCTTCGTTCCGCTCACCAAAAACATGCTCATTAGGTTAACTGTTGACTCCAATTTGTCCTTAAGGGTAGGAGTGTGTGAATGGTTTCTGTCTCTCTAGGTGGCCCTCTGATTGGCTTGCAAGTGGTTCAGATTGCACCAAGCCTCTTGTCCAATGTCAGCTGGGACAGGCTCCAGCCCTCCACAAACCGGAAGGGATACAGTAAGCAGTATAGGTAATGGGTAGATGGATAGGTGGTTTCAAGAGGCTCATTTCAAAGACAGATACATTAGCCACAGTGATTTTCATCAGATGTATCACTGTAAGCAAAGAGCAGACAAAGGATTTAGGCTATACAATGCTGCAGATAGGGCCAAAAGTTCTGCAAAATTTACTACTATTAGGTGTAAACAAAAAAAAAAAAAAAAAAACGGCATAGGGTGCTTGTTCACAGCACTGAACCCATGTAAGATGCTCTTGTTTTATGCTAGCAATCCTTCTTATTTTGGTACCTTTTTTGAAAACTGCACAGTAGAGCTGAGCCCAAAGCAGTTACAGTAATCATGTACTTTTTATTAAACATAACCTGACCAAAACAAAAGTGTAATAATTTAAATCAAATCAAACCACAGGGCAGGCAGTGTAAATAAGGTAGCTACAAACAACGCTGTATGGTCGTATGTCCTTGAATGCTGCGAAAGCATTGGTTATTTTCTGGGCTCGTGGAGAGTTTGCTGGTAACTTACACACAAATTCCTTCACCTGCTGTGTTTGCTTCAGGTCCAACATTTTTGCAGAGTGTGTTTCCGGGTGGTGTCCCGATAAATGATTTTGGAGATTTGTTGTGTTTCCACAATATGTCACCTGCACGTTGCATATCTTGCATATAGTTTTACTCTTGTCCAATTCATTGCTGCCTTCGTTTTTTTTTTAAATCCAAAATGCATCCAGACATCTGCCTTAAAGTTGGTTGGCGGTGCCTTCAGTGCTCCCGCCATTTGTTTAACAACGGTCCTCGGCGAGTGGCGAGATCTCGCAAGATCTCTGGTCTGGTCACGCGAGAAGTGACATGGCATTATGGAAAATGAATGGCTGGTCATGCGAGACTACTCGGCATTAAACTGTAGGCTGCATTACACACTGAGAAAAGACGTATTAAAAGATCGATTTAAGGATTTTATGAATCGATATTGGGCCATTCAATGGAAAATCGATTCAAATCGAATAACGAGTTTTTGAAACCCAGTTCTACTGCACAGTCAAAGTGTTCGATTTTGGTGTGAAGTTGCAACATTTTTCATTTGGTTTGGTCTGTAGCTGGGGCTAGTAAGTGATGAACTAGAGATTAAGTTTTTTTGCTCAGATGAAAATCGCACATTCATCGAGCATTTTGTTACCATACTCTGCCCAAACTTGTAGATGTTAACCAGTGCTCGCAATGGTAACATTGACCACATTCTGCTTGATATAGAGAGGATGAATATGACATCACAGTCAGCGTGAGCGAGAGGAATATCAGCCAATGAGCAGAGTGAAAACAGCAGTCAGAGGAAAGTAGGCAGTCAATCAGCTTAGATGTTCCAATTTTTTTGTTACTGTCAGTTGATAATGTTCACCATGGGCAGTGAAGATCCCCTGCTGATGTTATAAAACATTTAGAGGGGTAACATCACGTTTATAATGACGAAAAAGTTGCAGCAACTGGTATCATAACACTGCACGTACATGCATTCATGTTATGATAAATGTGAACCCCACTTCTTTCACTTTCCTAAAGTTTTTACTTAAAAGAAAATCCAAGATATTACATTTCAGCAAAATAGATCAATCTCTTAAATATTGAGGCACTGAGGACATTATATGTTTTTATGCTTTGTTGCCTACATAAAACCCAGAGAAGTCCAATTACAGCAGCTAGTTTTGTAGACAAATGTATTTTTTTTTTAAGTTCAGGTAATCAATTTTTTCTCAAATTGATGAAATGATTAAATTAAAATGACAAGGGGTGTCCAGATACAAGTTTTTCACCTCCGATACGATACCGATATTGCAGCCTTGAGTATTGGCTGATACGATATCAGCAAGAATCATACATGTTTTTATTACTTATTTCGTAGTATGGACTGTAAGAAAAGGCTTGATCAAGTGAGATTACTCAAACAAAGAACAGTAGTTGGCAATAGTAGGTATGAGAAAACCTGACCCATACAATTAAATAAAATAAAATAAAAATAATTTAGAAGACCCTGAAAAGTAACCTAAATAAATCCATTAAAAACAAAAAATATATATATATTTAAATTGCAAAATAACTACTGTGTTTAACTTAAACATAAGCATATTCTAAAACTAAATTAATTTTTTTTTTAAAAATTAGAATGGACTGCTTGTATCGGAGTGCTTATATCGGAGATTTTAGATGCAGGCCAATATAATCCAATATTTGTTTTTTTGTTGATATCAATCCGATATCCGATATTGATATCGGACCGATATCCGATATCAATATCGGATCGGGACACCCCTAAAAATGACTTCCATTTGGCCAACAACTGATGTTAATTTTGCATTCTTTGGTGAAATTAAAGTGTACGACCAGTTCAGGTGTCATATTAGAAATATACACAAGGCAACAACAGTTAAACAGAAACCAATGCCGTATGCGCAGAGAGAGCTTGAGTAAACATAAATCAGACTAGAATTTACATTTTCCAACATGATCATCAAAAGTAATTAGATCTTCAGAAAATTACTAAAAATGCAACACTTTTCAGGTGAATCAGGTTTCTTACGACCAATATCACTTACTAAAAAATGCTCTCTGCCAATTTAAATTGTGAAGTCAATGCATACCCTCTATTGTCAGTGAACACTACGTTAGCTTTCTTACTGCTGTGTTCAGCAAAATTCAAGCCACAATGCACTGCTATTTGGTTTACTCGCCTTGCTTGGTCCTCGTTTGGTTCGACTGGCTTTTACACCCACCAGGAACCAAACTCTCCAACCTTTGGTCCAGATCAAACATGTTAGATGTGGAAGTGCCTTTAAATTACTCTGCATTTTGACCTTATCTGCAGCAATGTAAAGCCTCACCTCTGCATTGATTCTTTCCTCACAGTGGCAGAGCTGACCAGTATCACTGTGGCTAATGTATTTACAATTGAAATGAACCTCTTAAACTCAACCCTTAAAAATACTGGACTATCCCTTCGAAGAACCATTCTTTTAGTAGGAAACAAACCCTTGTGCACATCAGACACATTAGGTGATTGCATCAGTGCCCTGAAGGAATGACTCAGGTCTTGAATTATCGCTCATTTGCCTATTACTTGATCAGACTCTGATGTTTGCTCAGACTGTTTCCCCTAGGGAAGACTACAGCATCATCTGATTGCTTCTTTGTGATCCCAGCATCCAAATATACCCCTCTAGTTTTCAATGGAGTTGGCACAGGACCTTGAAACATCTAAATCACTCCACAATGATGGCCTTTAAGAAAAGTAAGCTTGGGTATTTTTGGAATAATTTATCATCTATATTAATCGTTCCTCTTCAGCTCAGCGAGGGCAGCAGAAAACAGAGTAATGTAATTACAGCAGATTATTGTGTATGTTGTAACAATCACAGCAAATCTCACAGCCATAGTTCACTGCACTCAAGTCATGTGAATAAACAAAGCATTCACTGCTGGAGTCCTGATTCAGTATCTGTGCAGCCTGCAGTTTTTACTGGAGCATCAGCTGTGAGGTCACTGAGCTTCAGGTCCTGTGTGTTTATGAATGTGTGTGCAAAAGAGAGAGAGAATAACAGAGAACTGGGGATGCACTAAACATCTGGTGCATTCAGAAGACACTGCCTGGTGAACATTTTACAGCTGAGGGGACCTTTAATACACGTCCACAGCCAACAGTTATATGACAGTCTGGCAAAAACTGTTTTAATGTCTCATTGTAGCTTTGCCAAAAAATAAGTGTCATGTTTGGAGCCTGAAAAAATTCTGGGGCCCACAAAAAAAATAGATAAAACAAACTACAACTATAACTTCAGATGCAGATTATTTCAATTTAAATCTTGTTTGTTGATGCATAGAACAGTCAAATGTGAACACTTTGTACTATGCCATTGAAAACAGTAGAACAATGCAAAGAAGAGGTGCTCAGAGAACAAGAACCGCCGCCAAGGCATTTACAACACTGTTGCGCAAGTTATTGACAAAAATGTGGAAAATTACAGAACCTGCAATTTTAAAAAATCCCACAAAGTCCTGGATCCAAGTTGATTTTCATATCAGCACCAAAATCTAATCAGTTCTCTCTAGTGCCAGGACTTACATTTCCTGAAAATGTCATTTAAATGTATTGAGATTTTATTTAGTTATTAGCAAAAAGTGCAGAAAACGGCTTAAATTTTGAGTTGTCTTGTTCATAAACTACCAAACTAATGATGAACGCTGACAAAAATATAACCTCATGCATAATGAGGCTTTCACTCTGGTTATGTCATGTTACATCTGTAAGCATTTAAAAATGAAAAGTGTTATCTCTCATGTCCTGAGCCTCACAGTACCACAAAACTGAGTTCTGTTCTTTATATGACCTCACTTCACTGCACAACAAATATATATATAAACCAAAACCAAAATAAAAAAATGTTTGGTTATTTAAAACACATTTTCAATTACTAAAATTATGTTTAAGAATCTAATTATTTGTAAACAAGCTCTTGTAGCCTACATTCTATACTTCTGGAACCTAACTGAGGGTGTGGTCCTCGCTTTGGGATGCAATTTTGTAAACTATTGAAATAACATATTTGTTTGGACCAGAATTGGCCTGGAAGACTTCTCCAATAAAAGCGTCGATAAGAGAAAGTGCTGGAGAAAGCTGCCCTATCTCACAGTTTGCATCCATTTTCAGATCACCATCAAATTTAATGACTTCTCTCTTGTGCCGTGATCAACATTCCCTGAAAATGTAATATTTTGTGCGTTATCTTGTTCACAGATGGAGTGATGGACAAACAAACAAGAGGACAAACGCCCGCAAAAACCTACTTAACCTAACCTTCTTGTCCGGAAATGTACCACAATCTTCAAATATTATTACATATATAAACAAAAAGGTTCAAGAGGACAATAATAAGACTTTGGGGGGGGGGATACTTTCACAATTATCCATGTCCTCTTCTTATCTCTGGTCATTCACCACATTTAAATGGCAACCACTCTGAAGTCATGCTCAGGGTTTATTCTTTTGTACTACAAATCACTGGAAAACTGATAAATTGGTACCATTTTAATGCTGCTCAATTGATAAGCAGCTGAAAGAACATTTAACCCCAAAATCCTGAGGAACACTGGGACATATTTTGAGATTAATTTTTTTCATATATTATTGGCAAGTTTTGAAACTTTTAAGGTGACATAAAACTATCTGTGACGTGGTCTAGCTAGTGACCATGTTAGCTATCTAACACTTTTGTCAAGGAGTTGCTGCAGCTATCATAAGGTCTCTGGTCAGTGGTTATTCTTAATCAAATTTGTTCTCCTAGCTTTTTACTCTCCTTGAATTTTCATTTTCTGAAAATCAAAAACAATGGATCCATACCACTTTGTTAAAGTTCAAGCTTGTTTGGTCTTTTTTTTTTTTTTTTTTTTAACTCTGCTACTTTCATACAAGATATTGGGAAGACATATGATGTCGGTGCTTCTTGATCAATGATTCTGAAGAGACAAAGCAAAGGCCTGGTAAAAGAAACACTGAAACATGGCCTCTTAGCTAAAACTAGTAAACAACTTTCAGGTCCTGTAAACCAATGAGCAGTTTGCCATATAAGTTAAACCCTTTTTCACAACATTGGCTGTTAGGTAACTGTTAATGGGGGCAAATACTCTACTTTATGATAGCTATATTTGGAGAGACTCATCGCTGTGGGTATGCAAAGAAGCTAGCTGTGATGCTCACACATCAGGGAATGATTGGATGCTACTGTTGGTTGTTGGGTTGATTAGCTTTCAGTGGCTGATGGATCATCAAATTTACTTATTGCTCTTGACCTATAAGCTAATGTTTATTTTTGCTAATCTTTACAACTGCTTAAATATGATGGAAGTAAACTATGGGCTACCACTTTGGAGCACAGTTAGCAAACCTACAGTTCATTAAAAACAGCACAATTGTCTACACTGACTTAACCACACTGATAAAGACATATGCAAAGATATGTTCATATATCTATGTTTGTACTGTCCATTTATTTTGCACATTCTGTCACATTCGGTTTATTCTTTTACAACATTAGCTTGAAAGTTGTGGCATTGTTTAAAGACAGAAATACACGTAATTTTCACCAGGGCCTTTCATTTTTTTGTACATCTCTGGTTAAGCTACTCAGCTGTGCAACACGTTGTGCTTTTGGCTCACAGCAAGAAGGTTTGCATATTCTCCCTGTGCATGTGTGTTTCCTCCAAGTACTCCTGTTTCCTCCCACAGGTCAAAACATGTTTGGTAGGTTGATTGATGATTGTAAATTGCCCTCAGATGTGAGTGTGTGAATGGTTGTCTGTCTATATGTCAGCCCTGTGGTTGGCTGGTGACCAGTCAGGATGTGCTCTGCCTCCTCTTGCCACTCAGAATAGGCTCTAATCAGGCTTCATCCAAATTTCAACACTGAAATCTTTTCTAGAGCTCACTGTGTGGTCCTAAGCCAGTAGTTTCCAAACAATTTTGTCGAGGTCTTCCTTTGGCAGATGAAAATGTTTTTAAGACACCCCAGCACCAGGCTTAAACATGTTTACACAAAGATGTACTGATATATGTACACAAAACAAGTGATTCTCAAACTTTTTTTGGCCAAGGTACACCTAAAATCCTCTAGACATTATAAGACACACCATATTTATATCTGTGCAAAATAGCCTCTGTAACATTTTACAACATCTGATCCATCTTTACACATTAACACATAAAAATTCTAAAGGCACATCTAAACTTGTCTTAAGGTTACCAGTGTGCCCTGCCACATCATTTGAGAGCCACTGCACTAAACAAACATTAGTGCTTTTTGCCCCAAATGTATTGTTCTAAAAAATAGTTTTCAAAAAAGCACAGAAAGGCACCTTTTAATGTTAAATAATAAACTAAGAACTAAAAATAGATGTCACATCGTTTTGTTTTAGTAGTTGTGATGTCAGCTATAAGTCATTGTCCATCTTAGTGTGAAATGCATAGCTTTGATTTTGCCTTATCGCGCCCTGCAGCTTTGAGCCCACCTTAGGGACCACAGGCCCTACATTGGAAAACACTGTCTTATAAGAAAAAGTATAATTTTGCTGAGTCCATCACAAGAACTAGCCTACCCCTTTAAAAGGGGATCTTGAGCCTGGTCTCTGGAGAACAACACCACAAGCTTTTACTGCCACAGAAATGTGAGGCTACAGATTGAAGACACCTGATGTTGCTGAAAACATCCCATAACCAGAAAGGCTCCAAAATCACAAACCTTAGCCAAGGCATTTCCAACATTGTTGAGTGAGTTATTGTCAAAAATGTGATAAATGTCCCTTTCTAAAATGTTAACAAATCCTTGAAAGAATTCCTGGCTGCACATCTGCATCACCACCAAAATATAATCATTTGTCCTGTGTGCCATGACCAACATTCCCTGAAAATGCCATCCAAACAAGTTCACAGGTTTTTGAGTTATCTGTTCACAAACAAAGAAACTAACAAACATTACAACAAAAACAACCTGCTTGGCTGAAACAATAATGCTTCAGATGCTGCCTTAGATTAATCGTTAGCTTGTGCTGTTGTGTCGCCACACAGAGACGAATCATACATGAGCTTTAGTGTGCATATGTTGGTGTCTACATGCAGTGATAACCCACATCATCACCATCATTACTATCACTATCTGAATCCTGGTACAGCTGCCCACCCTGGAGAACACAGACTTGGCTTTGTAGTATCTGGTTCCTAGATGACCAATTAGGAGGATAATGCCCCCAATTAGGCTCATGTTACAAACACTGTCCGAAAAAAAAATATGGGCAAAGGGAAAACGGCATAGCCTTCCCTTTTAGTGTGTTTGTGTGTGAGCAGCAAAAACAGCTCTCCTCCACCAGACACTGGGGCGGGGGAGAGGGGTGTGCAAGGCTCCCCCAGCCGCTGACAATTAGAAGTGAAGACGCGCTCTCCCTCGCTCTCTCTCTCTCTCTCCTTTGACATCATGCTAAATCTCCATACCCAGCGAAAACAACACATGCATGACGGAGGCATTCTTGACATTTCAATAAAAGCACCATATGTACATGTAGCGGCTCATAATGAACGCCCCTCCTCCAACCCCTTCTCCACCTCTCCTAATACCATGAAACAGTACCCCCCCGGCCAAGAAAGGCATCATTGGAATCGATAAGTGATTGTCGGCAGCTGGGCAGAGGGAACGGAGGTCTGGACTACAACGCGCTTTTATTTGCGCCGGTATCCACGCGCACGCCGGGCTGACGGGGAAATGACGAGGCTCCCTGGATGACAGCTCGGCTACTGTTGTTATGTGGCTACCTCCATTTTTTTTCCTTTAGCCTACACGTATGGAGGAAAGACCATACCATGAGAGGCGCACGAGCGAGCACGCGCGCACCTACATTCTCATAGTAGGAAGCTCGAGCGGCCGAGAGGACTAATGGAGGTGTTAAAAGCAGCCATTTCAGCAAGGATAATGACACTCTTTCCTTCTGTGCCTTTGAGGGGGAAACGTCACGCGTTTTTCCAAAAAAATACACCTTGTGTTTCCAGTAATAGACGAGATACTAAAGCATTATTATCGGCTCTGTAGGCCCAAGGCAGCAGGCCCGCCCATAGAAATATCTGGGCCCCTGAATGGATGAGTAAATGGGACCAGAAATTTTGGGCCCCATGGAAAAACCGCCACAATTTTTATTAAATAAAAAAATATATAGGACGTAATTTAAAAAATATGGACTGCTTAGAATTATTATTTTATATTAAGAATTATCTTCTTTTTAAGACACAAAACTGTCTTAACTGATGACAATATTAATGTTCGTAATCATTTTTGCCAATACCGATGTTTCTCTATTTGCTATTTTGTGACGTTCCCATAAGGCAAATATTTTTTCTCATGTTTGATCATGAAAACTCATCACAGTGTGTCCAACTGGTCATTTTTCTGCCCTGAATAAAGAATCTTTGCAATACCAGCTGTTAGGTGTGCCATATGTTAATGTTAAATTGGTAAGATACAAAAAATGAACATCCTAAAATGATATTTGGTGATGGCGATGTCTGTAAAAAGGACCAATATCGCCAAAACCAATATGGATGATTCTGTTGCCATCCCCACTTAAAACATCTAAATGTTGCTGATACTATATTTTTTGGGGCCCTAGCAGTCATGGGTACTTGGAATCTTTCAAACTTCTTCCCCCTTTATGGGCCCACCTCGGATATGTGTTCGATGTGTTGGAAAAGCCTGTGACCTCGCTGTTAATATGCATGCCACATGTGTATGAAAGGGTACAACCAGAAATTTTGGACTCATGGAGAGATATCACAATGCACCCTATCCCAAAGCAGCTCTGCCCAGTTTCTCAAACCAAACGCTGTCACGCTAGCAAATACAAAAACTGACCACTTCTTAAAGCCAAGTTGTCTGTTTAATGACACAAATAAGCTTCAAACAGTGAAGAAAACACTCTTCGGCTGAAAATGATCAAATAAATGGTAAATTAAACAATGCACAGAAGAAACTTTGTGGCATTCGGACCATTTTAAGCATTCATTTGTTTTTATTCATTATGATCTTTTAGGATAGAATAAGCCCTCATGAATTGCTAATTTTTAAATCCTGTCATAGATTTAAAAATTTTGCAGAATAAATGTTCATCTTACCCAAATATCTGTTATTTTAACATGCCATTCAGACATTTAGTTACAAGCAAAATGCATGGACTAAACTTCTCTAAATTTCTATACTCTTTAACAGGTGCTCTGAAGGAACTCTTTTTTATATAAATGTTATTTTATTGGAATTTAGTGACACAAACACCCCTTAAATTTTTGTTTTTGCAGTGGAAAATGTGATAACATATTTTTCAAGTGGAGAGTATAGAAATCTTAAAACACCTAATATTGCTGATATCATTATATTTCATGGGGACCCTATCAGTCATCCAAGAGTCTCCCCCTTGACAGCCCCCTTGTGTGTAGCTGTAGTTCTTGAAGTGGCTCCTTTAGCCCATGTCATGCCACACTTGCTCTCTCCCTAACTTACAGTCCTATCTACTGTCCTATCTCTTAAATAATGGCATAAAAAGCCCAAAAACAAAATATAAGCAAAGAAGGCCATATCAATATTTGCATACTGGATATGTACTGGGAACATTCACCTTCTGAGCAGCAAATAAACATAGCAGGTCTTAGCATGGCTGAACACACCAAAGGTTATTGTGCTAACTGTTAACTTTAAAGGTCCCACATACAACATTTTTATAAAAGTATTGTTCCATTTTAGAAGGAGGGGGTTTACACTTAGAAACAGGCAACAGTGTATGAAATATTTTTCCACTCCAATTAGAAGTGGGGATTATTTAGGTTTAAGAAGTTGGGAAATTAAGTTAGGATGGACTATGTTTTTACTGTCCTTTATGGACCCCCACATGACTCTGGACCCCAGAAAGCTTTCCTCTTTAGCCACCATCATGGGGGCTGTAAAGGTGGAAAGTTAGGAAAATTCTGAGAGCCCATGACTGATGGGAGGTCCCTAACATTACAGTATCAGTAACATTTTTCCACAGGTGTTCTAAGATTTTTTTTTACACATTTACATTTTTTTTCTTGTTTCCATTGCAAATAATCGACAATGTCCATCTACCTGTAGATATGATCATCCACTGAAATCCAGTCTGTTCCTGTGCAGATATCACCCTCCAACTGTACACACACCTGTGCACTTTGTTTCTTGTTGTTTGTTGTCACTTTGGTCCTTGCTTTTAATCTTGTAAATATTGTACATATTCTATTCCTATTCCTTACCTTAACTTTAATTTTTATTTAAAAGTTTAATTCCTGCTTTTCAGTTTCTGCTTCTGTTCTGTTTGTATATGTGTATACACTCTGTGTGTATCTAGTCTGTACTTGGAGAGTGAAGTAAACCAGCTTCAAATTCCTTGTATGTCTAATATACCTGGCCAATAAAGCTGGTTCTGACATAGTATTCAGGCTTTCGAAATAGCTAAATTTCAATGAAATGGCACTCATGTTAAAAAGGGCCTTTGTTACGTGATAAGAGGATGTTAGTTTCATTAAAGCAGTTTGGTGAATATATCAGATTGTCTGAATGGCATGAACAAATATTTGGGTATTTAAAATATCAGGTTGTGGAGTAAGACAAATGTGTAATCTGCATGGGTTTTAAATATGTGACAGGGTTAACAAATCAGAGATTCATGAAGACTGATTAGATCAGTGGTTTCCTCAGAGTTCCACTTGGTTTGATCAAGTAAAGTCAAGCTCCCTCTTCCTGTGAACCTGATAAATTCTTTTTGACTGATTGCTGTGCCAAATGGATAATATCAAGATAAAATTGGCTTACACGTGTTCTTGTGCAAAATACAATTTAAATGTGAACCAACAAAAACATGTTAAATGCTTGACATGGTCCAAATGCCAAAAAGTTACTAATAGAACAAACTATAATTTACTGTTTATTGTATGATTGTCAGCTGAGGAGAGTTTTCTTTTCTCTTTGATGTCTTTCAACAGAACAGCAGTCGTAATATAAGTGGTCCATTTTTTATTTCATCATATTTATTTACTAGCTTGACAGATGCTTGGTTGGAGAGACTTTGTAGAGCTGGCTTGGGATGGGGCCTAAACTCATCATTTTTCCTGGGGCCCACCAATTTCTGGCAGCGCCCCTGTCCCCCCTTATGGGCGGCCTTGCAGCAGGGAGGCGAACTAGAAGGTTTGGCTACAAGGCTCCCAGCGGTGAGGGGCTTAGCTAGAGCCATGATTAATTACAAGCAACACATAGTAGGCCAATATACAGTGGCATCATCTAAAGACCCCCTCACCCACTATCCTCATCCTCCATCTCTCTCTCTCTCTCTCTCTCTTTGAGCACCTCACCTTATAACTGTATGCAAACGGGAGCGAGCACGCGCGCCCTGAATAAAATCGTGCCGCGCGCGCTGCCAACACACCTGTCAAAAAGCCTGGCACTAACATGGGCACCGAGCGTTGCATTGTCTCTCTAAAAGAAGTCGTTTGTCTATATTCAAATAGTAAACCCCCCTCCCTCTCTTTGCGCGCGCGCACACACACACACACACACACGCATGCACCGCCACCCCCTTCAGTCCCTGACAACACAATGTTAAGTAGCCCACTCTGTACCGCTACATTAATGCATCTCTCGGTGTAAAATTAGCCTGCAATAGGGCGGTGAGAATCTTACCACAATCATCGCGGGGAGCCTGTAGTGTCCATGTTTGATGTTAAATATCCCTTAGCTCCATCTCCATCCCCGCGTATCGTGCCTTCGGTGTCTGCGCCCCCTCCTCATCCGAAACCGGAGTAAAGCTCATTAAATGTGGTAAAGGTATTTCTTACTTTTTCTTTTATCTCCCCCTGTCTCTCCTTTTCCACATGTAAACGGCGAGGAGAGAGACAGAGAGGGAGGGAGGGACGGTATGCCACCTTACCACAGACTCCCCCTCTGTCCAATATGAAGGTAATGGGTCTTAAAGAAACATTCTCCCAGCATTCTCCGCATCCCTCTGATTTACGCGCGCGCCACGCTCTCACGCGCACGCCCGAGCCAATCAAACACCTGATTAATTATTGTTCAGGGGAGGCTAGTGCTAACCTGAAAAAATGTTAGCTTCATACCAAAAATTATAGCCGCTGTTGCTTTAACTAAAATGCTGCTTAAAAATACACGGTGGTCACAATTTTGCCCTTTTATGCCTCAAAAATCGCTTTTATTGGCTACAAGGGATATAGCTTATGTTCTGGAGCAAAGCAGCTAACACAGAGGAGGAATAAATGTTGAAAGCATTATCAAAACGTATTTTATTTTTATTTAGCTATTATTTTTCTTACTATTTTAAAATATATAAGGTGCTTTTCTATATTGGTGGTCTTTGAATTGTTTATGCTAATTTAATCCTTTATATCTATTTTCTGACATAACTAGAAAGCAATCAGTGAGCCACTTAGCTTAGAATAAAAGCATAAAAACTAACTTACTAATATCATTGGTGTTAGTTATATTTCTATACTTTTATTTGTTATCCTACAGTAGCCAATTTTCTATGAGCCCAAGAAAGTCAGTCACTGTTGATCACTGGATTTGGAATATTTCAAGTGTCCAGATCAGCCTTTGTTGTGTAGTGAAACCTGTCATAAAGTTATGCTGTATTTATTTTATTCATTTATTTTTTTGCCAAGCATTCTGAGCACGATTTGTGTAGTTACAAGCAAAAATGTTGAAAATGGCCCTATTCCACAATGGTAAAGTATGGATTTAAACAGTAATCAATATCATGATATCTGACCTACCCTAAAAATTACATGAAATTCCATTTTTAACTTTTTGAGTTATCCTGTTAACAATCAAACAAATGCTGCTAAAAACATAACCCCCATGGTGGAGGTAACTACAAGCAAGCCTTTCCTCTTTTGACTGATTATGTCTTTTTCTTTTTTTACTTGATCTGTCCTCTTTGTAATTGTTTTAACACAAATTCTTATCTTTTGTGTGTTCCTTTGACTGACTTCCAAGTCTTAAAATGTTTGTTCTTAATCAACCTTGATCCTTTTATTATATAACCGGCCTGTTTTTTTTTTCAACTGTGTTTCATTATTGATGTACTGGAGAACCTCTTGTAACATGGATTTTACATTGCTTTCTTGATATTTAATGATAATAATAATAATTATTATAATCAAATAATAATAATATTATTAAAGGTAATAATTAGCATTATCCCAGCTGTCAACTGGTGAGAGGGCAGTTACATCCTGGACTTGTTACCAGCCAATCACAAGGCCAAGACATGAAGACAGACAACCATACACAATCAATTACACCCATAGGTTATCCAGAGTCATGAATTAATTTAGCAAACTTTTTTTGATCAGTGGGAGGAAACTGGAATACTTAAAGAAACCCGGGTATGCACAGGGAGAACATACAACTCCTCACTGCAAGGCCTTTTGTGGGTGGGGAGCTGATCCTGCAACCCCCTTGCTGTGAGGTACAAGCACTTCCTGCTGCATCATTGTGAAGCCCTTTCTAGTTCAGTGTTACTATTATTAGTTATACTACTATAGTTATAAAAATACAACTACCACTGATATTTAGCAGTAGCAGAATATCATTAAAAACTGAAAATTCATTTGCAAAAGCAAATAATTTCATAGAAAAATTAAACCTTTTCTTCAAACTTGACTTGAAGCACACCATGTGATAATTTTCATGTTTTATGGAGTTATCTGCTTTGTGAAGGAACTTCCAAATGAAGATTACAGCACAGTAATAGGAAGTATAATATAATGGGCAAAAAAGCATGAACAAAAGGTGCAAATGTGGCACTGCATGAAACAATACAAATATCTTGTAATTTTAATTTATGTGAAGTGTAGATAAGTAGAACAACTTAAGTTTGACATACTTTTGTCTTGTGCACAACTCTATAAAAGACGTAAGAAAACCCTACATACTCTCATTCAAAATTTAGAATAAATTCAGCAATTACATAAAATTAAGCAGTTTCATGGAAGTATCATTCCTAATTTTCACAGTTCACGTAACGTTTCTCCACCTTTTTCTGCAAAAGTGGCCAGTTGATGTGTAACAATAATTCTTGTCATAAAAAGAAAACATTCAAAATTGTATAAAATCCTTTAAAGACTGTGTTTTAAGTAGCATTTAAATGTGATAATCATGTTTCCCCAAAAAAGTTTCATTTAATTGCCAACTTGTAACTGCTAATACATGTGGACTGTTGGCCATAACGAAACTGTCTGGGATGTAACAACTCCCACACAATACAAATCCAGCAGCCCCGTGCCTAAAATGTAATCTCATCATGACTGTTATTAATATGCATGTTGATACTGGTATCACATTTGTAAACAGATAAGCAGGCCTGTGTCTATATGTGTGTATATGTGTGTGTGCAGCTCAGTAAACATAAGGTGGTGCTGTCTTTAAGAGAGAGAGGCCTGGGAAGGGGTGATGTAATGTGTTCTCAGACAATGATGTCATCGGCTGAGACACGGCGAGGATTTAAAGTGACAAAGGCATTTTCAGGGGCTCCATGGAAGTCTGCATCAGGGGCTTGCCGGAGAGCAGCGCCCGAGTGAGCACCCATGAGACCTTCACTGAAGGGAGAGAGGGTGTTATGAGATAAGAACAGAATATAAATGGGATTTTGTTTGATTATAGATCAAAAGATGCAGACTCTGTGTTCAAATCAGACACACAGCATGTTTATTAATCAGGATATTTGTGATACAAAACACATTGTGTTACAGTGACGGTAACAGGGTTATGATGCCATCCACAAGGAGCATTTATGTGAAATATGTGTGTTATGTCACCAGCCGAAGGCATTATGAGAGGAATGAAAGTGTTAATGTTTGACTGCAACTCCACATAAAGTATTCTGTGTTCATCATCTATGGTAAAAACACAACTGCACACACTATTTCTGATTGCATGAAACATTCTTAAGACTTTCTGTTTGATCTGCACCCATTTCAAACTGCACACAGGAGTGGAAAGTTACTGATTACATTTACTGTACAATTTACTGTAATTGAGTGGCTTTTTTTGAGTAAATGTACATTTTTGATTAGTCTCAAAAAACATGTTTTTTTTCTTTTTATTTTTATTTAGTGTCTTCTTGTTGGAAATATTGTTTCCCTCTGCATTTTATCATGCATCTTAGTGCTGAGAATAGGCAATATACCCACATACAACATTGATAAGCAAGACAGCTCAATTTGCACGGATAAAACTGTTCTTGCACTTTATGTCAGATCTTTGCACAATTTACATGTTTACAGAAATCTGTTCCATTCTGTCGCATTCCTTTAATAATGATACTTATCTTTTTATACATGTATATAGTTGGAATTCATCTTATCTTTGTTTATATTTGTACAGTGTGTTTTTGCTGCTTTCTGTGTTCTATTTAAATCTTGTTATTATTTTTATACCTCTTACCTGGCATTCTTTGTGGACAGCAGAGTAGAAATTTCACTGTGCAGGGAAACATGTTTCTTAATGTGCAAATGACAATAAACACTTTGAATCTTGAATCTATTGGCAAAAATGTGGAAAATATATGTCCACTTCATATGCCATCCCTGGAGTGATGTTGCCATACGTTTTACTTCTACATTTAAAATGTTTAAAAATTTGTCTACAATGAGTGAGGAGCCCGTTGAGAAATGTCATACTCCAGAAGCACAGTGTTACTCTACACTTATGTTGTCTTGCATTGAACACAACAAAGCTTGAACCCGGGAACGTACTGTCACCAAAATTGTCCACATTGGTCAACGTCAGCTAATATATGTTAATGTGTGAACGGGCTTTAAAGTTCTGAGTTACAGGAAATTTTGCACCAGTCATCTCCAAGAACCTACCAAGCTTTTAAAAGGTTTGACAGTTTTGTACGCTTTGCTCTTGTTTTGAGTCCAGGAGGGTCATTTTCATCTTGACCAGGGGCCCATCCAGTGGAAGCCAGGGCCAACAAGGCCCCCTGGAATCAGAGTGGCCATCCTAAAATCTTTTACATTGGTGGATTGTTTGCCTTGTTGAGCCATTAATTAAAAGCTGTGGCTGTTTTTTTTAAGCATTCTTAATAATCAAGGATATCTTAACCTGTGCTGGATACATTTTACCAACTCTAATACACTTAATGTAGGAATATCAAAGTGGCCAAGTCATCCTTATTTTTTGTAAATGTGGCCCTCTGTGAAACAAAGTGTGGACACCCCTGATATACATGAAGAGCAATTGTCATGGAAGTGTCATGGAACATCAATAATCTACTGCACATTTGCTAAAAGGTTGTAAGATATTTTGAGCAAAGGTCTTTGCAAATACACAAATAGATCTGCAAATGCATACAAAGACAGGTGCACCTACCACACAAATAAAAGAATTCAAGGATCTGCAAAATTGTGGGGAGATTCGCAGAAGTGTTCACAGTTCAACAAAAATGTAAAGCATTTTGTAAATGCGTACTTATGTAATCATGGCTTTAAACGACTCTCGAGTCATCAGTGACAAATGAAGAGCCTCTAAGTTGTTGTCTACTTACATGTGTCAGTTACTTCTGCTGTAGCAGAACAGCATAAGCAGACCAGCAGTATTTCATCATCAAAACTTTTACAGTTTTGCATCAGTAACAGGTCTACAGATAGTCACCCTTGAATTTCATATGAATTTCCTTCAGGATCAGAAAAGTATTCATCAATCAATTATCCATCTATCCAAAAACAGTGTAGACATGTTGAAAAGGAGAATATGGGGTCTTAAATCACACTGGTTTGAGATTCATATCCTCTTGTCCTTTAAGCCCAGCACAGGTGCACCTACTCAGTACTTTGAGTACCCTTTAAAAGAAGTATGCTTTTACTATTACTTGACTAGTACTATTCTACTATTCAAATGATTTAATTTCCTTGTTTTCTCTCCACCCCTGTGTGCACAGAACAAATATTGGAAATGTTCAAGTTAACCAACAAAATCAATCCTTTTTTAGGCAATTCCTGTTCCCATTTTTACCATTTCTTATCCACAGTTAGGTCCAAAATACTTCAACCATTTAGTGTCCTTGTTCTCTGCAACAGTTTCCTTTCGCTTAAATCACTTCACTATGTTCTTGTCCTTCCCAAGTTTGTTCATTTAAGCTCCTTAAGCCGTTATTGTTCTTGCTTCTACAAACTTGTCCTTAACACTGTAACTCTTGCTTTCCCAAAAGAAGCACTCCTTATCACTTTCCCGCCCTCATACACAGAGCTGGAGGGAGTGATGGAGTGGTTGTTACTTGCCTCTTTCTTCTCTTCTTTTACACAATTCTTTGACTCTTCAGGTCTCTCTTGGTCCATCTTGCGTTCTTCTGACTCATCTGTCTCTTTTGATCCACTGTATTCTTCTCTTGTTATTGCACTTTCACCCTCGGTCTGATCAGGACTAACAACCTGAACAGGAGCTCCTTCAGTGGTTTCTGAAACTTTCAGCTGGATATCTTGCCTTGAGGTGTCTTCACATTCCTTTTCAGGGATCTCTTCATTAACACAATCTTCCTTCGTTGGAGTGCCTGGGGTGTTTAAGGCTTCCCTGCCCTGGGATTCCTGCATTTGATCTTGGCTATAGTTGTCAACTGTCTCTCTGTTCTCATCAACATCTGATGGCAAATGTGGGCTGGAATCCTCACGTTCTTGGTTTGTAGATTTCCCAACATTATCCTTAGCTTCATCTGGTGCAGACTCAGTAATGCATAGCTCTTCATCTTCTGGCATGGATGACATTTGGGTGTTTGAATTCCCATCATTCTTAGTGATATCTGAGTCTGAGATACTAATATCACAAGCAATCTTGTAAAACAGCGAGTGGTTCTCTTTCATTTTCTCCAAGCTTTCGCTGACTGTGGATAACATTTCATTGGAGTCAGCCACGTCATCTGTGCTTGCTGTTTGGTTCTCCATGTCTGATATCTCCTCGCTGCCCAATGTGTCTATGCCAGGAATCTGCAAGGGTATGAACCCTTGCCACTGGTTGGTGGACAGAAACCATTTGGCTCTCACATCAGAGGAAGGAAAATCATTTTCATCAATAGCAGGCTCTTCAAGTTCTTGCTCCCGTCCATCATTGTGACTTGAAAATCCCTTGCTTCCATCTTGCTGGTAGACAGTCATAGAGGAGACGTGATAGGGAGAATCTGGGCGTTTGGTTTTAGTTTTGGGAACCTCTGCTCGTCCACTGTGGTCTTTCTGTTGTGTTTTGTTCCCAAATCTGAGCTGACATTTCAATCTTTTTACATGCCGGGTTTTTTCACTTTCATCTTGAGATGTTTCTGAAGGTTGACGGTTTATGAGACCGCTGGTATTTTCCCCACAGCCTCTGTAACTATCGAAGGATTCATGATCTAAAAATAGGGAAAGATGAGAATTTTTCATCCAACTAAATTATGATAACACTGGTAACAGAAAAGGTACAACCTACTTCTATCATCTTTGTACACCTTTAAAATCCACCTTTCCTTCATTGTCTCAGTTCACATAAACCTGCCTTTGACCCTGGGGTTCCTGACCAAATAGGGTCAATCCTGTTCCCACTGGACCTCATTTTATCAGATACCAACAACCTCTTTTACCTCAACCAATTATACCTAACCCTTTCATTCAGCTCTTACCAAACCCCTCTACCCACCTTTACCCTAGGTCTTCTCTCCCAAACATAGATCTCAATCTACCCATGCTACTATGACCCCTTTTATGACATTATACCTTGACGCCCTTTCTTTTAGACCTGTCCTAACCCAGTTTATCCCACTTTATTTCATTATGCCCTATTTTAACCTTGTGTTGTCCCATCCTTTCTCAACTCCTTTATCCCACTGTACCCCAAGCTCTTATCCAAAGCATACCTTAACCCCTTATCATACCATTCTACTATTTTTCAATTTTTCAGTGAAGCTGCCTTCAAACCAATATCCACAATACCTACCTTAAACCCTTTTACCCCAACAAACCCTGACTCTTATCGCACCAAATAACTTTGACCCCTTCAATCCACCCTTCTATGACCCTTTTCATCCAATCTTACCTTTAGCCCTGTCTTTGAACCTACCTTTGCTCCCTACATCCCACCCCACTTCAACACTTTTCCTACCATTTTACTTAAACCTTGCATTATCACACCATTCCTCAACTACTTCCACCCTATAGCACCCCAAAGTTCCTCTTACCAACACACCTAAATTCCTTCATCCAGTCCTATAAGAACTCCATGTTTTTCCAGTAGGCCTTATTTTAATCCTAATTATAAAATGACTCATCATGTGTGCCTTAAAATAATACACAAACACAGAGACATTAGAATAGTTTTCATTCTCAAAAACAGTCTTGACTGCTACAGCCAAGCACTAACCTGATTTCATCCTTTGTTTTCTAGATGCGTCAGGGGGCATCCAATGAACTTCCTCCCCCCTGATTGGCTGTTGAGTCTGTGTATTGGCACTCTCTCTGACTGCGCTGATAGATAGATAGATAGATAGATAGATAGATAGATAGATAGATGAAACATCATATTGCAGCATTAATACATCTAGATATTAAAATAACATGGAAAAAAATCCCACCTTCTTATGACCCTCTCTCGTATTCGTTCCACTCGTCGCAATTTGGCCTCTCGCTGCTCTGGGGTCAGACAGAGATCAGGCTCCATGTCAGGGGTCAGCAGGGCAGCTGGTCGCTCTTCTGCCTGTTCAAACAGTTTCATGTTAGAAAGCACGCCTCACTACAAGGACCTTTGTAATACAAGACAACTGTATAAAGCATCTTCTAGTTTTCTCTCATAATGACATTTAGCAGGGGATATGAAGGAAAAAGAGTTTAGGTGATTCATACAACAGTTGATGTGACTGTTATGGGTAACAGGCTTCATTATGTATGCTCAAAGCAGCTATTATGCTTTTTAATTGGTCTAATACTTCTGTAAAGATTTATTTTTTGGCTTTGATGCATTTATCTGAATTGGACAAAGTATAAAGCTGAAAACTGCACAGTGAGAGAGTGGATAATGACATGCAGAAAAGGAGCCAAAGGACATATATGATGCCAGGTTGCCTGAGCCTCTGTACATGTTAAACTGACTTGAATAGTAACTCAATCAAATCAGCTTTTACAAACATCAGCTTGTGCAGAGCTTTTGTACTCAAAGAATTTTTCAACCGCATGTCACACCTACTTATTCACACCCAATCACAACACAGTCACATACAGTAGTGGTTGGCTTTTTGCTGTATAAGATGTCCTTTATTGCAAGCGAATCACTTTATCATAGCCATTTACACACCACTGATGTAGCAATGGGGGAAACTAGGTGTCTCACCAAAGGACAAATCAACATGTGAATGCAGAGGCTGGGACCAAATGCTCAACCAACTGGTTGACAGACAACCGGCTCTCCCTTTAAGCCACTGTCACCCCTTACATATAAACAGGCTCCTGGCGCCCCATTGATTTGTTACAGTAACCTCTTCTTTTTTATTATTTGCTGAAAAAAGCTTGTGATCATGAATTAAAATGGATGTCTCAGTGTTTGAATATGTTATATTTATGCAGCACTTCTATCAGGAATCTCAATAATGTCCATCTTAGCTCTATGTATTTAATTTTTACTACATCTTCCTGCTTTAGGCTTAACAAGCTAGACCATTTTTGAATCTATAAGATCCATACAGACCTGAAATTACAGTACATTTCTTGTCATACCTTAAATACTTTGTTTTATACATCTGCAGTCTATCAAAGGTCTTTAAAAAGAAAACTATAATCTTTAAAAAATAACTTTTCAATAATACCAATTCTGATTCTTATTCTGATTCAAAACATGTAGTTTCATTTTTGCAACCCGAAATTATAAATTGTAGGAATAAACATAAAAGTATTTATAATTATCATAAACTTGGACAAAATGGAGCTGAAAATATTATCTTGTTTTGGTGGGGGACGGGGTTCAGACTCTGGCTCAATACGACATTGGGAAGAGTAGGAAATCAGGGTGAGAAATTTAATTATGCAGTAGGAAAGGAACTGCAGGTCAGACCTGAGCCCTGGCTGCCTGTCTGAAAGTCTATTGCCACTGGTTTCCAACCTGGGGTCCAGGATCCCCAATTAGGGGCCTAATAAAACTCATGGTTGGCGGGCACAAGGCTTTGTCTTCCCTAAGGGTGATAGATTTGATATGCATATCGTAATATAAAAAAGTAAAAACATGGATAGCATAATTTACACAGGGGCCTCTTTTGTAAAAACAATTGTGTTTTGTTCCATTTAGTTTTTTTAATCACTGAAACAAATAAAGTTAATGTTAAGTCCCTCAAGAATTATATAATTTTTTTTCTAGGTCCTAAAGGGCCTTAGGTTTTTCCATACACAAGTAGGGATGGGTTATAATAAAAAAATGTTAGAGTACTTTTTTCCCCTTAATTCCATACAGTTATCTGAATTTGGCATGCCTGCAACCTCTGTTTCATCCCCACGCTGAACAGACTGTTTTGTTTTTGCTGTGTCTGATCATGCCCCTTTCAACAAAGTGTATGTGGCTCCTCTGTGGGCTCAATATGCACCGAATTAAAGTCCTTTCTCCAATCTGTGGGAGGTGACAAATCCTCAAATGAAAGCAGAACCAAGTAAAGAACAGAGGGAGGATTTTTTTGTGTGTGTTCGGGAGGTTGCAGAAAGGTCATGCACACATGGGCGTCTATGACTCAATCTGATAGTGCACTATGTCAGTAATCTAAGGTTGCAGGTTCAAGCCCAGCTCTAGATGTCACATGTCAATGTGTCATTGGGCAAGTCACTTAACCCCAAGTTGCTCCCACTGCTGCGTGGGTATGGTATGAAAGGCGAGGGTGTGTTATGTTACACTGATGGATAACTTACTTAGAAACTCTAAAACCATCAGTAAGTGAATGTGAGAGACCTGTGGTGTAAAGCTGCTTTGAATAGTCAGAGAGACTAGAAAAGTGCGACGTAAGAAAAAGTCCATTGCCATATTTGTGCATAAAAATCATTAAAGGTGAATTCTGACAATATGGGACCCTTAAGTTTTATTTGACAATGTTAATATTTGATTTTTATGTTTTGATTTCCTTACCCTGGAGTCAGTGCTTCCATTTTCATTCCCTAAACCTGCATGGTCTCGACTTTGATTCCTAGAGGTCTCCATCTCTGCTCTACTTCCCTCTTTCCTGGAGGTCCTCAGTACTCCCTGATGCTGCTGTCTGCTTGTCTTTTTAAACAGCTGATCCTGCTGCATTTCTGCCGTAGCTTGGTTTTGATCAGGACTGTCCAGCAGCACATGCCGGGATGGCTTGTTCAATTGTTTTTTGCTTTCCTGCTTTTCTGGTGGTATCTGCTCAGGCAGTGGGTTTTCCAGCTCGGGCGGGGGGTCCTCAACAGAAACCCGTCTGGCCACAAGGGAGGTGGGCAGGACGGCTGTGACAACCCTTGTTACCCTGAGAGGGAAGGGGGCCTGGGGGAATACCAAATCAAATTAACAGATGCATTCTTATTTATGATTATGATAATGTACTGATGATTTCAGCTATGACTACAGATATTTGGCAAACCTCGTCTTTTGCCCCAAAACCCTCATTTTGGGGTCCTGGGGAGGGTAAAGGAGGTTTCTTCCTGTTAGACATCCTCTCCTTATTCTTCTTCATCCTCTCCATCTGCTCCTCTTCACTCATCTTAGACTTCTTCACAACATATAGAGATTATGAGTCATTCATAACCTCCCTCACCTCAGCAATATGCATGCAGTCCACATTATGCATACAGAAAACAGCCTAATGCATACAAATACATGATTAATATGGCTGTGTGTCCGCATCTGTTCATTCAGAGCTGTATGTGTTCATGCCTGTATGTTCAGCTGCTCTCCTGTGTTTGTTGCTATATGTTGTATGTATGTGTGTGAGCATGTGAGAAAAGGGGGGGTTGGGAGGTAAAAGTAAGAAGACCGAGCCTGTTGTATCGACACACGAGCCTCTGCTGCCCCCTCTTGCAAAGAAAAGGGACTGCAACATGCCCTAATTGCAGGCAAGATGAGAGAATCAAAGAATTGGAATTTGGCTGTGATTGCAGGGAGGAAAAATCTGCTTTGACTGCTTCTATATTTAGAGAATTTTTTGGCTTGTGCACCTAGATAGCAAACAGGAAATCACCGTGTGAAGACTCAAACCTTGGTTGATTGGTTTCCTGTATCTGGTGGGATCCACTTGGAAGCAGATTCTAAATATGAAATGAAAATAGAGGAAAGAGGAGGAGAGGGATGGAGGGAGTGGGAGAGGATGGGTGGGAGGAGGGAAGAGAAACAGGAAATATTAAGGTGGAAGATAAACAGAGTGAGAAAAATGGTTTGCTGTTTTGCATATAACACTTATTACTAAAGCTGTTTTAGATGAGTCACACAATATGAATCTACAGGCTATTGTATTAATATCACTCCTTCTGTGGACTCTATCATTTCCAGCATCTGTGCCAACCGAATGAGTCTCTCTGTGCTTTCACATTAAGGAGGTCAGGCTGGCTGCTTCCTCGTCTCTGTGCAGGATCAACAGTGTGGCTGTAGATTCCCTGAAATAACAGCAGATAGAAATGGTAAAATAAAATACAATATGATATTTTTTAAATTACTGATAAGGTTAAGATTTCAGACCTCATATGGTGACTCAATCCAGCCATGGCCCTGATCCCTCCTGTGGTGGATCTCCTGAAGCTCCTGGGGTAAAGGTGGCCGGATTGGGGGATCTTGCTCCATATCCTTTATAGAGTATTGTTACAGGTTAAATGATAAAAACTGAGACATGATAGTTACATTTATCACATCCATAACACACTAAATTGTACAACTACCTCCTCCAAGGAGATTACATCTTTGCCAGGGTTTGTTATGTTCTTTGCTTGTGAACAGGAAAACTCAAAAAGTGTTGAATGGGTTTGGATGACATGTTCAGGGAATATTGTTTTTGGCACATAAAAGAAGTAATTGTATTTTGGTGGAGATCTGAGCCTGAATGCAGATCCACAAATATTTAAAGTATTTCTTAATGGATCCCAAACCATTTTTCAATTTGACTGCATTTTTGGGTTTTTCATTCCCGTTGAGAACATCATACTCCGACACAAACATTGCCATACGCATGTCACTAAACACTTCATCGTCAGGCCTGTTCCTGTACCGGTCCACTATGCTTATCATCCAAATTCTGTCCGAATTTCCCTGAGGAAGGTTTTCCAAGGGGATTAATAAAGTATTATCTAATCTAATCTTAACAAAGCATGATAGGACAGTTTTCTGTATTTTCACTAATAAGCCAGTAAGTTCTTGACAGATTTTAATGACATTTTCAGGAAATTTTGATTATGGCACAAGGAGGAGATGACTAAATTTTGGTGGTGATCTAAATCTGGATGCAGATCCAGGAATTTTTAAAAGGATTTGTTAACAGTGCGAGATAGGGTGGTGTTCAAGATTTTTGATATTGCCTTGTTTGGAAATGTTGGAAATGCCTTGTTGGAGATTTGTACTCTGAGAACTTCTACTTTAAAGTGAATTCATAAAAAGACCTATCATAAGTCCTATTCATGATACACAACACAACCATTCAAGTGCACGCTTAAGTTAAAATTCACAATCAAGCTATTTTCCTTTAAAGCCAACCTCAGGGAGTGGCAAATGCAGATACAATAGGCCTGTTTCAAATGTAGAAACTTACATTTGTCAACTTGACACACTTACATGATGACAAAATGTACAGTGCGGCAAGAGGATCATCACAGACCACCACACTCTAGTAGACTCACACATCAACAACCAGGGTCTTGCAGGTTGTAGTCTTGTGTTGTCTGTTGTGCAACCCCTCTCCAATAGTTTTTGTGCCCTTCCCCTTTATTGGAGCTTAATTAAAGAGCAAATACTTTAACTTTGCCTAACTTAAATTCAATTTTTGATGACTGACTTCTGGATTATATATTCATCTGAGACACTCAATCAAAGCTCCTGCCACTTAAAGCCCCCAGCCCTACATGGGGCCTGTCTGTTTTGATTGGTTGGCCAGTCTACTCTGTGGTGATTGGTCAGTTTAGATTAGTTTTGTTACCAACTCTGTATTTTTCTAACATATTTGCTCTGCAGTGGTCTTGCTACTCTATGGGCTAACACTGTGATGAAACAATGGAAGGACGTCACACTGGTAGGTCTATATGGGGGAGCTAGGGGAAAGAGCTGTTTAAGGAAGCTACTGCGCTGTAAACAGAGAGAGAAGGAAAGTCCAGATGCTGCAGACTTTTCATCATATGCATAGGAGCACTCTTTCATGCAGAGGAGGCATGTAAACCACACCAAGTGACATATAAAACTTAAAAAAGCAGAATATGGGCTTTTAAGACTTTTTTCTTTAAATACACACACATCTATCTATCTATCTATCTATCTATCTATCTATCTATCTATCTATCTATCTATCTATCTATCTATCTATCTATCTATCTATATATATATTCAAAAATAATTCTCCATGAAGTATTACTGTATATATGCAAAAAGTTCTGACACAAGAAAATGTGCCACAGAGGGCTCAAATAGATGAACATGTTTTCTTGCAGTCAAAATAAAAGGGGGTCTATGGAGACAAACAACTAGGCATGCTCACACTGATACCTAAGGGCAGATTAGATCAGTGAGCCACCAATTAACCTAACCAGCATGCCCATGAATCTGTTGGAGGTAGCCAGGGAACACGGGGAGAAAACTGACTCTTGGTACTTTCTTGCTGTAAGGCTTCAGCACCAACCACTACTCCATCATGCAGCCAAGACAACTTTTTGTCAATGACAAAATAAACATCACATCCATATTAACAGAAACACCATCAATGATCTCATTTTTTGTCACAAAGCGTTAACAGGGGACAGAGGACAATCAACAGGAGTTGTACCATTGGCAGTCCGCTGTGCACCCGCTCAGTGGGAGAGCCGGGGGATCCAGGATGTGGAGACGTCTGCTGGAACGCTGAGGGGGAGACGGAAAGGTCAGAGTGTTGACACTGTTCATCTATTGTCAGGTTACATGAGCAGGGAAGAGGTGAATAGACTTCTTTAATAGAAACAATGGGTGTCAGTGTCAGCGTTCGCGTTTTACAAAGTTCAGAAACCAAAATGAATTTCTTCTTTGTGATTTCAGATGAAAGCGATGTAACTGCACAGACTTGCTTTTGCATCTCAAGGACACTTTTTTTCTCATAATGCAGTTAAAGTGGGATAAACATAATACAATAGGCTGACAGGACAGCTGTATTTATACATGTTATAACACCATGAGTAGCTTTAGTTAACTGCAAGTGGTATAAAAAAATGGCAAAGCTGATGACTACAAATAAATTTATAAATTAAATAGTTCATTTTATGATGTATTGTTTCCAACATACTAACTGATTATGATTGTTTGTAATAGTTTCTTTAAACAATTCTTCTTGCTTGTTTTTGGCTTAGCATGTCTAAAAACTATAGCATTAAAATGAAATAAATAAGATTAACTATATTTCACTGTTTAACTATTGATATACAGCTAAAATGAGACACAAGGCCTGAACAAAGCTCTAAGTCGAGATGAGTTAAAGCTCACTGTGGTGCCTCTGTAGTCCCAAAAGGAAGCGGAAGTTATCCCTGTTGATCTTTAGTCCAGCCAAGATGTCCTCCATCATCCACAGCTCCCTCTGAGCCTGAGACTGCTCCTGATCCAAAGAAGGATTAATGTTTACAAGGTTTGAATGAGCTTGAATTTAAGCTATCTGACTGTAAAGTTTGCTCATAAGATACAACAATAAAATAAGAGAGTATTTTACATCCTGCATTATTAAAGAAACTCACTAAAATGGTTGGTATAATAATGCTAGGGGAAAATAGCACAGTGTCTCCATTGAAGATTATCAGGTAGAAACTATATACACTGGGTAATCCCTAATAATTTTTATGGTTGTCACATTCATATTTACACAAAAAACAAAGTGATAGTGCCATGATTTGTTTGGGCACTTTTTGTACTGTATATTGATGTTCTTTCTGTCATCCTCCAATAGACTGATATGAAAATATTGATTCTTTATGGTGTGAAATAGGGTATAATCTTAAATGAAACAGAAGTGAAATAGTAAATTAAATACATGTATCTGTATGAGTATGTAAACAGCTGCTGCTCTAAGGTGCCTGAAAATGTTAAAAAGCACTTTAGAAAAGAATGAGTGTATGTCCTTTTTTACACCTGAATGCTGATTTGATGTTTGTCATCTTAATGTTTTGTAATCTATTGTTTATTTTTGTGAATCTTTTGTGCTGCTGTCTTGGCCAGGATTCCCTTGCAAAGGATCTTTGTATGTTGAGAGCATATTAGAAATGCTCTCTGAGAACATTCCTTATATAAGGAATTAAAGGTTAAATAATAATAATAAAAAAAAAACAATAAAAAAAGATAAAACAGTTATGGACATACTTTGATCTTGAATGAATCATGCTAATGGATTTGCTCTGGCTAGCAGAATATACATCATGTTTAAATGATAACAGGATAAATACCTGTGGGATCCCAAAGTTACAGATGTGCTGAAGTTGTGAGCGAATAACAGACAGTTCACTCTCCATTCTCTCATACTGACTCCACACCCGCTCCATTTCCTAAATATAAGAACAACAGCTTTTGAATAATAAGTCATTTCTTCATCAACATAAATACTGTACTGTAAGGCACTGTAAACTCTAGGTCCATAAACTGTTGTGAAGATGAATAAGCATGAATCTGTAAATGTGCTTGCGATAAAACCTCAGTAATAAACATTATTCTTTACTCATTCTTTACTTTGTGCATCACCAAGGTGTGAATGTCATCATGGGTCATGAAGTGTTACCTATGTCCATGATATTAAACAGTTAAAGGCTGATCAGTGATCTGCTTTTTTAACAGTTCACCAACTTGATGAAGTCATTTAAATGAATGCTGAATTAATATTTATTACAACACTCAGCTGGGGGGAAGTAAAGGGGGGAAAAGTAAAGAGCGTGACTGACAGGGGCCCCTAAGAATTATTATATTAGTATATTATATTATTAGTATTTATTAAATATCAATTAAAAAAAATTGCCATTGTTTTTTGAAGAACGCTTTTCTCTTCACATGAAAACACAAGGCTTTTCTTGTTCTTATTTACAAAACAGTAAGATTTAGGCATCATTTGCATTTAATTCCATACGACAACACTTATATGACAAAAGAGGCCCTTTACAGATTTTATTAGAGGATATTAGTCTACTTCACACTCTTGCTGTACCAAATAGCATTTTAATATGATTGGGTCTTGAGAAAGAAAAAGCTCTAGATCATGGCAAATGTTAAATCTGCACATGGTTTAATTCTTTTTCAGCCGGTATGACAGAGATTCATGAGGGCTGGTTATACGATAAATACAAATATTTTAAATGCTTAAAATGGTCCAAATGTCTGAGTGTTCTGTATTCTCCACTGTTTACTATAATATTAACTTGGCTGTAAGACTGTAGGTGGTCCATTAAAATATACAAAGCGTTTCAACAAATTCATCACTTTGCTTTACAGATGCTTGTATGAAAAAACTGTGCTGGACTGGTCTGAGATAATGCCCAATCTGATAGCTTTTCACGAGGCACAGCATTTCTGTCAGTGCCCCTGAGCTGCTTACTTAGAATAGAGTTGAATAGAATAGAATCTTTATTGTCACTGCACTAGTACTTTTCAAATGTAAGACTTTTGAAGAACATTTTAAGACCCAAACATTGAAAAAATTGCAAATGTTGCAAAGCTTGACATCATACTTTATGGATCTGACATTGGACAGAATGGCTTTTATTCCTATTGTCCAATTTAAAAGCTTTTTAGAAAATTTTTCAAAGAATTATCCTTGTCCATGAACTATTACTTTTATTTAATCTTGAAACCTTGAGTTTGCATTTCAGTTATTTTTTAGAAAGAAGTTTGAGAATGCTAACATTTGATCATGCTGTGAATGTTGCATCAGTTGCTGTAAATTGTTACTTAAAGGGGACATATTATGCAAAACCTGTATTATGCAAAACCTGTTTAGCAGGCTGCATAAATGTAAACTCATGGTATTTGGCGAGCTGTTGAGTCTGTGGATATACTGTTACGTAACAGTATATTTTCATTTGCCTGTGATGTTTGGGGGAATGAGCTTCACTGTTGTAAACGTGCGTGGTAACTGGCATGAATTAACGGTTTGTGTGTTTACTGGACTGTAAGCGGTGTGTGGCTAGAGCACCAGAGCGCTCTGCTCTGCTCGAGTTACGCTGCAGGTCTATCGTGAATTGCCCATATGTATGCTGCTCTGCTCTAGCTCATTAGCATATTAAGGAGACCACCCTCAAAACCAGCTGTTCTGAACATAGGGGTTATGTGAGCATAGAAAGAATGCAGCTGTGCTTTATTCATAGGCTTTTTGGACCAAAGCATGTTACTAACATTTCATGAAGACATCAAGGATCCACGCTAAACTGCAGAAAAGGAGCAAAATATGGGACCTTAAAACAGCCAAATTGACAGAGGATTCATTTTAAGACGGTATAAAGGTAACTAGGGCCATGATCTGCTGCTCCAGGGGGTGTTATCCATCTCTCACCTGATGTCGGCTGGGATACACTCCAGCCCCTTACAACCCTGTGAGGGATAAATGCTAGAGCTAATGGATGGTAGCCAACTTGGTGGTGCAGATTTGATAAAGTAATGTCTTTTAAGACAATTTATGGCCTTGAGTTAAAAGAAAAATGTAATTTGACATTTTCTAGGACTTTCTAAGGATCCACTGGGATCCTGATAACATTTGAAGTCAGGAACATTGATCAGATGTTTTGCCATGTCCCCTAAATGCAGACTTACCGATGCACCTCAAACATAATAACTCATCAATCACAATGACTGATACACATTAGTTAATAGATGTATAAACTAAAGCATGAGATAATTTAAATCTATGTGTTTTACTGATATTTCATCATTGAAACATGTGAAAGTAACTTTTTGATGCAGTGACTCTATGCCTGGAGTTATGACAATTAGTGGATCCTAAACCAGAGCATTACCAAAGCACGCAAGCCAATAGCAGGATTTAAGTATATGAAGATATTTTTGTGTCACTATTGCCCAGCGTTCTGTGGCTGATAACACACCAGTGAAACATCACACATCCTGGCTCGGATTGTGACCAGCTCTTCCTGAAGCAAAGCCTTCTGGGTCAGAACTTCTTCATGGGGTCTGAGACCCTGACTCCTCCACTCCTCCAGCTGCAGTCTGGACACCTCTAACGCACAATGGACACTGTCCTGTTGAGAGAAAAGGTCTTAGGTGGCGTTTCCATCTTTAATGGTCAAGATTTGCTTTTTGCCACTGCTGTTTCAAAGATTTGTTTACAGGGGCATTCGTGTCAGTATAACACAGAAATACAGTGGTAGAGTCAGAAACTGTGAGGAGAGAGAGAAAAGAAAACAGTATGTGAGAGAGGGGCTGCAGGTTGACCTTGACTTACAGCAGGGGTGTCCAAACTTTTTACATGGAGTGCTGCATAAAGAGGAATACATGGACGACTGAGCCACTTGCTGCACTTCACTTTTAGTGTATTTAAATTAAATTTTTAGGGTTTAGAGGTGGGTTATCACCTGTCAAGGGGCCCTTGCAACCCCGAGCTATCATTGGATTCACACCTCACCAGGGTGAGAATGACCTTCTGAACAGCTGAGATGGGAGACACTGATCGTTTATCTTTACGGTCAGACACAAAACAAGAGTAAACTGTAAGAATGTTGGTGCTTGAAGATGAATATTACAGTATACTTTGTAAATCAGACCTTTTGACAAAGTAAATATGGCATTTGCTGCTGTAATTGCTGTAATTGAAATGTCGTTATTCATTCAACTGTTTCAGGGTCCAATTCAAAATGGGCAGCGAGCCGCATTTGGCCCCAAGGCCACAGTTTGGACACCCCTGATTTACAGCATGCAACTGAGGAACAAACAAACACAGGAAGCTTAGACCAATTTTTGGACCATTTGCATCAGTGCTTTTTGGGTTTCATGTTGGACGCCACTTCACTGCTTCCTCATCATCATTTAAAGATTTTTTTTTGTACTTAGCCTCATAATTTTTCATATTTTGAAGGGATTTTTTCTTTAACTTGCATTTCCCTATCCTCTTTCCTTTTCTCCCCCCTCAGCAGTTTGATAATGCATACATGGTAGCACCCCCAAAAAAGTGCCAAAACCCCCTCTTCCCCTGGGAGATAGCCTACGGTTCCTCAGTGAAGCAAGGGCAAGGAACTGGTCTTCTTGGGATGCTGCCTCCCTTCCAGTTGCAGGGAAAGAGGGGACCTTGGTACATTTTTGCGGGGTCACCCACGGTTTCTGTGTGGCTAATTCCACAAATGCGCAATCCTTACAAGTTGTACCTCAACGTAATCTAAAAAATGGCAGGTAAAAATGCAACGTAAAAATTTCACCTAAAAAAAGTAAAAATTTGATTATATTTACCTCCACCAAGGCGGTTCTGTTTTTGCCGGCGTATGTTTGTTTGTTAGCAAGATTACACAAAAACCACTGGACGGATTTTGCTTAAATTTTCAGGAGATGTTGGTAATGGCCCAGCTTAAAATGATTAGATTTTGATGGTGATCCAGATCGCTGTTTTTAGTGAACAAGATTTTTACTCAATAACTGTCTAACTAATAATGATATCAACATGATTTTGAACGCTAGGTGTGGGTTTTCAGGGTCAAGGAATCATATTATGATGGTAACTTTATCAAGAAACAATTGCTTATAGATGTAACAGCAATACTTGAGCTACCTTGGCGCAGGTTTGCGTTCTCTGAGTGCTTTCTACTTAAAGACGTGCCTCAGTCAAAGTTCGTCTAAAATGTAGGGCCTAACGAGTAAAATCACAACTTCTTAAGAAAATTCATGACCTGAAATTCTTAAGATCTAATTTAGGACTTTTAAAGGCCCAGTGAGAGCCAAGATTAAAATAGTCTGTATCATGTTTTCTGGGACAACAGCCCCCGTACAAGCGGCACACATACACAACCACCAGGCCAGTGTAGGCATCTGTGAAATAAACCACCGGCTGATTTAATACACAGGTGTTATTTTGCACTGGGTGAATGTACTTTTCTTCTCTGATCTGCCCTAATTCCTTTGGTATGCAGGTTTATACCGACCTTATCCATTTGCAGCTGGGCCAGTTCGACAGACAGAGACTGCAGCAGCTTGTCACACCCACACAACCTCGTCAACACAGCCTGAAGATAAAAAAAAAAAATCAAACTGATGTTTACAAAGAGAGGAACATCTGACAGGATGATAAATTGCTGCATCATTCTCTACTCACATCTGCATCACTTTCAAGAGGCCTGAGCGGTGGGGTTTCTCTCAGATCAGGTTTTGGAGCCTGAAATGCATCAAGGTGATCACTTCAATAAAATGTATGTGTAAAACACAGTTATTCTATCTTTTTGTGTTAAATATGAAGTCCTGTCTGACTGTATTGTAAGTCATTCAGGGAATCTGGGGTTAAGACTTTAATGCTAATGAAAAGCTGTTGATACTCAGCATCACAATTTTATTCAAAATCCTTTAACATGAGGCACAGGCCATGTCCAAACCTCGTCAACGTACCGTAGGTTTACCTCTTTAAAAATGTTTCTGTCCACTTGTGAAGTTTTCAAAAACATCTATGTCTACATGAAAAACACATTCACGCACCATCAAATACTATCAAGTGCACACAGCAGTGCCCCTGACATGCAATTTTGTTCTTGCCATTCCTCAGCAAGGACCATTGAATTATCACCTTTATTCACTAACCTGAAGTCAGACTGGAGTTAGGATTTAACTTGTGATTGTGTTAACTGGTGTTAACTGCTACCTAAATGACTTTGTCTTAGTATGGTGTTTGAACAATATCTGATGAGCTAGTGCTAATTCTACAAACCCTGAATCCAATGAAGTTGGGGCTTTGAGTAAAATGTTAATTAAAAAAGAATGTAATGACTTAAAAACCCTTTATGGCAGTTATTCAGTTGAATACTCTGCAAAGCCCAGATATTTAATGTTCAAACTGATAAACAAATAATCAGTCATTTTGAATTTGATGCCTGCAACACGTTTCAAAAAAAGCTGGGACAGGGGCAACAGAAGACTTGTCCACAGGTGAAAAGGTTAATAAGAAGCAGATAAGTGGCATAATGATTATAGAATGAGCAGTTTAGAAACATTTCTCAATGTAAAATCACAAAGAATTCAGAGATGTTACCATTACAGTCCATAACATCATCAAAAGATTCAGAGAATCTGGAGAAATCTCATTTTTACAAAATCAAAACACGGTTTGTGTTTGTTCAAGAGGCCAAAACACACAGAATTAGCTGTTTTGTTTTTTTTCCAAAATACCTACCAACATGTGGACAATGCCATGATTAAAAAACAGGTAACCTTTCACATATCCATGTGATAATTGTTTATTTTTGCCCTTCTAAGCAAAAAAACTTCTTTAACGGGCAGGGAGTGGGAGAGTAAGGATGGACATGAGGCAAAAAGCCTAAGACCAGATTAAAACCCACACTGGCTGAGGAGAGTTCTGTATGCGGGACACATGGCTAAGTGCTCAGCTACGAGTACCCTTTTTTGTTAAGGTCTTAATGACCTTGGTTCCAAACCTGTGGTCTGGGCCTTTAGTTGGTGTGAACTTCAGTCACGGAGTAAACTCAACAAATCTTTTCAAAACACAATTCTCATCCAAAGTGAAAAAAAAAAAATCTTTGCATTGTTTCTCGTTTATTTTGTGAAAAAATATTTCACTGTTTATGCTTTATTAGCATCCAGGCTGCCATTGCTGACGGGCTTCAGTCACTGATAAGGTTTTAAACAACACCTGTAGCGGCCACCTCTGTCTCCTAAGAAGGCACTTCATGCCATTTTCTAACCCATAAGCTTGAAGCTTTAGACGTCTTTGCCTGATGGCGGATATAGAATCCGGTAAATCATGCTGGCTGATCACACTGAGATGTGCTGCTAGGAAAGCTCTGCCAGCAAAATCATTGTGTGCCTATATAACAGTGCCTGTCGGGTGTTTTCTCTGCCGTTGCGTGACCAGGTATTCCAGTTGGTTTTGAGCAAGCATGAAAGCTGAAAAATGTTCTACTTCATAGCTCAAGGCGCAGAGCTCATTAATGTCACTTTTGGACAAAGCAGATGTATATAAAGATGGAAACAGGCAAGGAGACAGGTGCAGGTGAGTGTTGATGCCCTCGGAGAGCAAATTGCAGTTTTATCTGGGAATGTTATGAATCGTTCTAAGAATAGGGAGAGCAGAAATGAGTCCTTTGCATGAGCCACTGAGTGATGACCAACTACAAGCACAGTGTGTGTTAGCAAATCAAAGCTGAGAGCATTATGCTTGTTCAAAGACGTTTTGGGCTCATTTTATTTGGCTGTATGTGTGTGGACACTGACCCTGCATGCACCCCGTGCATTTTTATCCCCTGACAGTGTTTTTGGCAATCTGACTCACCAGAGGGACTGTTAAACCTATCTACTGGATAAATGTCTCTAGTCCTTCTGGGCAACATCCTATAGGAAGTGATTGGGAAGGGCAGAGTCTTAAAAGAAAGACAGTGATTCAATGAATGTTTAATCTGTCATATTTAGCAAGGGGCCACCCAGAGGCTTGGAGACACTTGGAGCTTTCAGAAAAACTAAACCATACTCAAAGCTACAGCCTCATTGTCCTCAAAAGGACTCTGAAAAGACATTTTCTGGACTAGAACAGTCGTTTCAGCTTAAACTCTGCAAGATGGATCTGCCTGATGATAGACAATGGAATCTGGCAAACCTAGCTTCATTACAAGGTTATGTTTTTGGTGTGGCTGTGCCCTGAGCGACCAATCACTTTGTGATCGCTCCTTATGTTAACTCACAGCTGCTGATGATACACATGATTTAAGTATCAAATCATGGCAGGATTATAGAAGTAAGATACAAGACATAACAACAATAAACACATTAAAAATAATTAGCACAAACAAAATTTATTAGTCACAAATAAAACTGGTGGCAACAGGGATTAGTGACCATAAAACAGAGACATACGTGGATTAACTCAATACTATCTTCATAAGTTTGGCACAAGTCGTCATGTTTTTCAAAATCAACACAAACAAAGACAACAGCAAGAAGCAGACGACATATCTGAGAAGACACACAAACCACACAACAGTTTTAGAGCTGTACCACAGAAGACACTGAACAAACACAAAGAGCAGCAGAGCAGTCTGTACCATAGCTGGCGGTAGCACACAAACAGATAAATTGCTGCGGTGATGGTGATGATGGTGGTGGTGGTGGTGGTGTGGGGGGTGAGGAGCATGTGCTGCCCTCGATGAGGGGGGCAAAGGGGGCAGTAAGTCTGCGTGAGCCCCCGTGGAGAGGCTCTGAGGGGAGAGACAGCATGTATACGGAAAAAAAACACAAGAACACATGGCATTATTAGAAACATGCTGTGCTAAGCTGCAGGATAACCTCAATCCATTTAAGTAATGCCAGCAACAATCTGTTTGAATCTGTTTTACTGCATAACGATCAGATGTTCTCATTAATGCTCACAATCACCTTTCCTAAAGGTCTTCTCCCACTCGGAATGTGATGGACTGAACCATATGTGGGCGTGGGCTGCAAGACATGAAATACATTTAGTTTACGTAGACTTTTTGTTGTACAGAGTCTGTTTAAAGGGCCCTGCAACAATCAAACAGTGCACCTTCATATACATGGGAATCATATGACATAAGAATTAAAAAGACTGATGCTTTATCCTAAGTTCTCACCAGTGTTGATCTAGATCAGGGATGGGCAACTGGTGGCAATATGTGGACCTCCTACAACTAAATGTGGCGAACCTTTAGGGAACCTGACAAAATCTACTGTCATAGCTTTAACATTAGAGTGATTTCCAAGAAAACAGAGCTTTAGTTTTCTATGATTATTTCTGTTCTTTTATGCATTAGACAAAGTAGAAATAACAATGTTTATAAAATATACTTTGATAACCAGTTAATTGTCGCTGTTCAGCACAAACCTCCTATCTCTGTTTTTTTTTTAATTAAAGCACAATAAAACTTATCAGGACAATACAATATTAATTCATTTAGAAGTAGAGTGTTTTTTTTTCCTTCTCCTGAAAAGTAGCACTTTTGGAGATGTGAGGTTTGTGCCCAACAGCCACTAAATGCTGTTAACTTGCTTTAAAACGTAGCTGAAACTGGCTTGAATTCTGTGTTTAGCTCATTAGATAAAGTATCACTGGTTGCACATCAGTTAAGATACCTATAATGTTGATCAACTAACTGCTTATCACAGCTATACAGCATAAAATGCAAACAAGTTGGCCCCTCGCAGTGAGGATGATGTCAATGTGGCCCTCATGGTAACACAAGCTGCCCATTCCTGATCTAGTTCATAGACTTATAAAAAGATGTACAATATAACATTTCCTCAAAAGTGAAACCAAACATTAAGAGTCCTCCCTGCTGCTTGGCTGTAGTATGAACCCAACAATTCTCCGGACATTAGCCAGTGCTGGCCAGCAAAGTGTTCTTGGCTTGCTTTTAAAAACTGTGGATAACAATACAGGTCTCTTTGGATATGTGATATTACAAACTTTCTAAAACTGGGAATGTTACTTGAAAAAGTTAAGACGGACAAAAAGGTGCAGACTAGCTTAATTTTAGCTTTGAACCGTTGCTTTCGCTACTTATATTCTGGCACCCAACTACATAATAAAGAAACCTTTTTAATTAAGACTTTTGTGCTGACTGATGGCTTATTGGAGTTATTTGTCTCAGATTTTGCTTTGTTTTGACACTAGCTATTGCCATGATATAAAGGGGATGTTGTGGCTGGCTCTTGGTCTGTGGCTTTTTGTCACAGCTAGGCGACAAGTTTAGTTCCAGGAATGCTTATAAGCCACAGAGAGTATCTTATTGTTGTTAAATCAGTGCAACTACTTTTAGAAGTCAGTGTTCATTATAGGATAACCAATGAGCAATTTATATCACAGTTTATATCCTAACTTTGGTGATATGTGTTAAAAAGTGTCTCAACACTTTTAATGGAAGAGCATAGAAAAGTGAATATGAAGCAGTGTCACTCTGTAAACAACAATTACACCAGAGAAAGAAATTTGCAATGGTTAAGCTCTGTATCTAACAGCAGCGCAAGATGAACCCAGTGGTGATCATTATAGAGCTGCTGTACCACATAATTTTGATGATGTGTGGCGAAAACAACACTTTCAAATGTCCAGATGCACATTTGAGCTTGTGTTACTCTCCTTATAATCAAATAAACTTCTCTCACTACAGCGACTGACTTTAATCCGTCCTGTCAAGTCTTCCTTTTCCACTTTTGCACTGGTGCACAGGACGATGTTATCAGACCTCCCCACTACCCCCAGTAAATTACCCTGATAATTGTCTGCTGCAATCAGACATCAGCTAACTTATTACGAGGATAAAATGCTTTTTGCTGATTCCATTCGCACATACAGCTGACCCACGTAATGTCTGGATAATTTTACAGTTTTTTGGGTGTGAAGTGTGAATGGAGTTTATGAGAGATTTTTTTCTTAAAGGTCCCATGTCCTGGGGTGTTTGAAAGTCTACATCATGTCTTGGGTGTCTATTAATTAAGTATTTGATTTAAGTTGAATTTAAAAAAACAAGTCTGCGTGCAATCAAATGCAGCTTTTTTCCCTCCCCTTTGGAAATTCTCGGATCCGAAGGGGAGGGAGGCTGTGGGTGGCTATAATAATGAGCTCTGGGCTAATCGGCTGTGCAAATGGTGCCTGATGGGAGGGGGAGGAGGGGTTGCAGGTGGTAGAGTGGATTTTCAAAACAGTCGTGGAGTCTGCTTGTGACAAACAGAAACACATATAGATGAAGAGGCTGATAACTATCACATAAAAAACACCAGGAAGAAAAAACAGAGCATTTTAAGACATTTTCTTGAAAGGGGCAAAGTGCATTTCTTGATGAACTGAGAGTTTAGGAAAAGGTGTCATGTTCTTCTGCTTCCAAAGCCCCTTCTGACAACATTGAAATAAAAAAAATATAATTTTTGTAGGACATGGGACCTATAAACTCACCTATTATGCTCTACAGAAAAACACAAATAGTATTTTTGTTGATTTGTCCTCTTGTGCGTTCTTGTATGCCATCATTTTTGAGGTCTTTTGTATCAATGAGGAAACAAAAGAAATGTTAACTCTTCAGCTGAAAGGCACATTTATTTAAACTGTGTGTGTTCGAAAGTTTTGCCAATCTTAATAACCAAAAAATCAGAGGGAATTTTATGCTAGTTTCTCTCCTATTTATCCTGTAATGTGAGGCTAATTTTAGTCGTGTATCATGTTTAAGAGAAACCCGACCCCAAACAGCGTCCTGACCTTGCTCAGGCTCTGCCACCTTTCTGTGACCGGGGTGGTGGGGGTGGATTTAAACTCCAGGTTTGGTGAGGCGGGAGCATAGAACAGAGTCTGTGGCACCATGTTGGGGTCATCGTGAGGTCGAATGTCCACCCTTCCTACTGGTGTGTGAGGTCGTGACCCCAGCTGCCCCCTTGAGGTCAGAGAACCTGTTCCCATAATCTCTGCCTGGGTGGGTGGCGTGTTTTGCCCGGGAAGAGAATCCTCCTCTTGGTTTGGACCACATGCTCTTCTCCTGCTGTACTCAGGCGGGCTGGGTGTTCTGTTTGAAGGACTAAAAGAAAAAAATACATCAAAAATTGACAAAGCTGAGGCCTTCTTCAGATGATTTTCTCTTTTAAGTAAAGCTCGGGGATTTAAAAATGTGCCTCTCACACACAGACATGACTTGACAACCTGCTGTTTCTCTGACGCATGCTCCTCCTCCCCCTCGGCTCTGAGCGAGACGTCCCCATCCTACCGCCGCTAAGCTGACTCGGTTCGCTCAGAGCCCGGCTGACATGCCTGTGTTTCTGGGAGGGACCCTCTCCATCAGAGGGGGGTTTTGGGAAGTCCACAGACTCGCTGCTGCCACCTATCTGTGTGAAATCCTGATAACTCGAGCAACGCCTGAAACCCCCCCAAAAACAACAGAGAGGCAGTCAGGAAATATACAACCAGTCCTGTATTGCATCACCTCATGACTATATGTGACAGTGTTTTACCTGTTCAAGGAGCTGTCCTGTTCCATTGTAGCAGACTGATTGAGGGCTCGGACCCAACCCAACATGTCCTCCTGGGTGTCTGCGCTGAAGAAATAAGAGCGCATTCCCTGATGCACCACCTGGGATTTAGAGAAGCACATGAGAAATTCAGAACATTAACCAATCATTGTGAAAATATACTTTTGATAGAGAAATTACTTTTTTAGGAGGAAACAAAGACAGATCGGGGAAAATTAATGAAAAAACACCAAAATATTAGCTGATGGGCAACATCTTTCAGCTGATATTGAAATATTTTTCCCTTTTAAAAGTTCAGTGCTTGTTTTATCTATTTCTCAAAAAAAGTTTGGAAATATTTCAGTTCATTATTTCTCCCCTTTAATAATACCAAGTGATATTGGAGTGCAGCACCTACTGTTCATATTTTTAAAAGCAAACTCAAGACCTACCTTTTTAGATCTTTGGTAACCTTTGGTTATCTCATTTACCATTTTATTATTTAAAATTTTCATTTAATTTACTTATTATTTATTTTCCTAAAGTATTTTGATGAAATTTCTTATCATGATTTTTTTTATTGTCATTTAGTCTTAACTCCTGTGTTTCCTCATTTTTAATTCAAAACAGTGTTTCCTCAGTCCTCTAATTTTGTTTTCTGTGTGTCCTTGAGTGTGAGTGTAAGTGAGTGTAAGTGTGTGTGCTGTATGTGGATTGCGAGGGTGGGTGGGGTTTTGTATTTTCATTGTATTCAGTTTTCTGTTTTGTTATTTATTTTGTTTCTTTGTTTTTATGTAATGCACTTTGTACTACAATATGTTGTATGAAAATTGCTACACAAATAAAGTTTGATTGATTGATTGATTGATTGTATTTTATATTGTTAGAGAGCCTGAATGGTCACCAGTACAGCTTCTAAGGATTGTGCATTCATAGAATGTGCAACACAGCCAAACGTGTGGGTAGTGCCCCCCCAACATAGTGTCAAAATCCCCTTTTCCCCTAGAAGAAAGCCTACGGTTCCTCAGTGAAGTAAGCGTGAGGCACTGATCTTCTTGGGGTGTAGTCTTCGGGGGACGCCCACTTTAGGGTCTGTTTTGACTTCACCAGTCTCACAGAACCTGGAACTAAATTTGCAAATGGTACCAGGGTGACACCAAATAATGCTTCCAGGGGACATCTGAACATCAAAATTCTGGCTTAAATTAAAGAGGAAAGTCAGAATTTATATTGCTGAGATTCAAGTCAGAATTCCAAGAAAATGACAAATTAGAGTACATATATATATATATGTATATATATATATATATATATACATATATATATATATATATATACAGTGCCATGAAAAAGTATTTGCCCCCTTCCTGATTTCTTACTTTTTTACATATTTGTCACACTTAAATGGCCCTATGTGAAAAAGTAATTGCCCCCCTGAACTTAATAACTGGTTGTGCCACCCTTGACAGCAATAACTGCAATCAAGCGTTTGCAATAACTGGTGATGAGTCTTTCACATCATTGTGGAGGAATTTTGGCCCACTCTTCTGCGCAGAATTGGTTAAACTCAGCCACATTTGAGGGTTTTCGAGCATGAACTGCCCATTTAAGGTCACACCACAACATCTCAGTTGGATTTAAGTCCGGACTTTGACTCGGCCACTCCAAAACCTTAATTTTGTTTTTTTTTAAGCCATTCAGAGGTGGACTTGCTAGTGTATTTCGGGTTGTTGCCCTGTTGCATAACCCAAGTGCGCTTGAGCTTGAGGTCACGAACTGATGGCCAAATGTTCTCCTTCAGGATTTTCTGGTAGACAGCAGAATTCATGGTTTCATCACTCACAGCAAGTCGTCCAGGTCCTGAAGCAGCAAAGCAGCCCCAGACCATCACACTACCACCACGTTTGACTGTTGGTATGATGTTCTTTTTATCAAATGCTGTGTCGTTTTTACGCCAGATGTAACGGGACGCACACCTTCCAAAAAGTTCAACTTTTGTCTTACTAGTCCACAGAAAATTGTTCCAAAAGTCTTGGGGATCATCAAGATGTTTTTTTTGGCAGATGTGAGACGAGCCTTTGTGTTTTTGCATTAAAAAAATGTGGTTAATCACAATTAACTCATGATTTAAAAAGGGGGGGCAACTACTTTTTCACATAGGGTTGGAGAGCTTTTTTCCCTTAATAAATAAACTCATCATTTAAAAACTGCATTTTGTATTTACTCAGGTTATCTTTGTTTAATATTAAAATTTGTGTAAAGATCTGAAACATTTATTATTATCTATCTCCTCATGAATCAGTACATGGGATATTTGAATAAAAGAGAACTCTATTTGGTTGAATTTTACTTTAAATTTGAAGACGTGTGATGATACCTTGAAGGTGAACTTCCTGTTCTTGCATTCTCGTGGTGTACAGAATAGGATTTTATAGCTGGGTAGTGGGATGCTGCCCAGTACAGATTCTTCTCTGCTGTCTGTCGAGGAACAGAGAAGCGAAAAGAATTGTTGTGCAGATCAGAGTACATAAAAAAGTTTCATTCAGTCAAAATGCTGGGCTACAGCCTGTGTACCTTTATAGTAAAACAGACAGTAGTTGGAGAGGACGAACCACCTCCTCTTCCACAGCTTCAAACCAGAGCTGTCCTGCAGAAAGGAATTAAAAAGCATCTGTTTTCATGCTATTGTGATCATATGATCTGTGAAGTACACCATGTCAGAAATATACCTTCTTGTTCAGCCATCCTCTGATGACCACAGGACAGTTGGGGTCTCTCTTGGCAGCCTGACATCTTTTCCCAAATGTTTGCACCTTCCCATCACTTTCCTGTCATCCAAAGAGGGAGACACATGCATTTAAGCATTGACAATGTCACTGTGAGATCTGAAAACACACAATAATGATGAGAAAGCTACACAAGCTTATACAAGCCTTTGAAACAGGGAAGAATGAAACTGTAGCCACACTGGATGCTTGGCTCACTCTGTCCTGGTCGTCCATTCTGCAGTAAAAACAGAGACAGTTATGTATACACATCATTTAAAAACAGTCAGAGCACAAGTTTCTTTTAGGGTAAAGTGTGAATTCATTCAAGAGGAGTGTACTGAGGAGTTACATCTGAAAAATTATCGCTATTTTTACAGAGATGTGTTCAAGCACTTTACAAGGTGAAATATAAGTATCTGATGTGTGTTGGCATTGCTCACCACTGCAACAGCAAAATGAAGTGCACTAAGGGCCAGTGTCTACAAACTGCTTTTACTTTCTGCTGGCAGTGCTCTATTTTCTTAAGGAAAAACAATAGAGTGTATTGTGTTAGGGCTCAGGTCCCTCAGTACAAAAATGCTGTCGTCCTCAGTATTGCGTCGTTGCAGCCACACTGCTACTAGTTAATTATAGTGATTCAAGTAATGCACAACATTTATCAACATCTCTTCTTCAAAGGGTCAACCAAAAATCAAGAAATCTATTTTTTAGCATTACTGGCAGAGGAAAACACAAAAAGACAAAAAACCAACCAAACAAAAAATGCCAATGGACACTGGACTTCCATAATCTTCATGGTTTGTCCATGCCTCAAAGTGGAAAATACTAAAATGTAAAAAAGCCAGTGGAGAAAACTATAACCCTTGAGCTATGACCTCCAAAATCTGATCAGCTCATTTTTCAGTGCAAGACAAATGTGTAAAGTTTGCAGGAAATTCCTGAAAGTTGTCTTGAGACATTGCATTCAAAATTTAAGGATGAACAGTTTGTCCATGAGTTTCCATGAACTTTGCCTCTAATAAAAGTTATAACTTTTATAACTTCAAAAAAGAGTTATAACTTTATTAGCTCTGCCAAGGGGGTTATATCTTTGGCCCCATATGTTTGTTTGTTTCTTTGTCTCTTTGTTAGCAAGATAAAGCAAAAAACTGCTGGACTGATTTACATGAAAATTTTTACCAGAGGTGTGGTTTGGTCCAAGGGAGAAGCCATTAAATTTTGGTGGTGATCTGCATATTTGTCTAGATGCAAAAAAAATCCTAAAATTTGAAAAATCCCATAAGTTATCATTGGACCGAATTTTGTGTAGAAATTGGCATTTTAGCGACATCTAGCGTTCAGATTTTGGAATGAGCCCGTCCGTTACTAAAACATCACATCACTAAGCGATGAGAGCCAGTGAAGACCAAAAAGGATCGTGAACAGGGCATCATTTACAACAGTTATGAGGTGAGGGTTTTTTCATTCATATTTGTAACTATTATTTTTATAGATTATAGGTCAGTTAAGATGATGATTATAGGCTTATAACACAAGCAAACATTACAAGACTCCTATTCAAAAATTGTGTTTCGCTCTTTTAGTCCCCAAAACCCACCAGTAGACAACATGGCGTATAGTTATGTCAGCTTCCACAAAAGGGAGACCCACAGTACATAGATATAAAAAGCTTTTTCTAACTTAAAAAAAGAAAACAAAAGTTTTATGGGGATGATTGTACACCTATTTCGATGGACTTTACATACAAATAGAAACATTATATCCTATATTCACCGTTTCTGTTTGGCGAAATGCTGCCAACTTCTACACACTGAACCTTTAATGGATTTGCTTCAAAATTTACAGTATAATATATATAACTCTATCATCAAGGTAATTTTCATCTGGATCCTATACAGATTGACGTCACAAAAAAACACTGAAGTTTATAATGGCAAATCCCATTCATTTCTCCTCAGCTGCTGTGAGTGTTTTGCCCCCTTGATGTCATTATGGGAATTCTAGTTTATTTGCAAACTGACGTCAACGTTTTTCAAGCCATGTCACTTCATTTCCCAGCTTCCCTTTCAATGCAGGCAGAGGAGCCCTCCTCATGGACAGACATGAGCGGAGACTCGGCTGTCCAATCGGAGCGCTTGGTGATCCAGAATTGTATCTTTTACAGGGGTTGTGGAAAAGCCACTGCCATATCTGAGCTGCTTGGTGGAGGTCTGCACTCTCTGAGTGCTCTTCTAGTTTATAAAGTCTAAGTCTTTGACCAATGACCTACAACATAAACTTGGTTCAACTTGTGTCATGTTAAACATTCATGTGGGCATTCAAAAGCAAAGGATGATATTTAACTCCAAGACCTTGACCATTGACCCATGACTTTGAAATCTACCTATGCCATCTTTTGGTAAGAGAAGATTTTAGCGCAATGTTTGATGAGAATCCCTCACCTGTTCATGAAATATTGCATTCAACAAACAAAGGATAACCATTAGACCCGATGACCTTGACCTTTGTTCTAGGAAATTCAGAATCTATGTAGTTTATCCTTGCAATCAAAAAGACATTTATGCAAAGTTTGATGAAAAAGCATTCTTGAGAGATTACATTCACAACTAAAAGATGACTCCAAAACTGATTTACCCTAACCTTTGACCTTAGACCTCCAGAATGCAGCTTACCTTCAATCAGAACCTTTGCCCCATGCAAGAGTGAAATAACGTAAAAGCATTTTAATCAGGCCTTGATTCAGTTGGTAAAACTAAACAATGCGACGAGAGCGCAACCACAGCCAAGGCATTTCTGACATTTTAAGCCAAGTCAGTGAAAATGTGGAAAACTGCCCTATCCTGCAATATTAACAAATACTTAAAAATTCCTGGATACAGATCACGACCAAAATCTAAGCACTTCTTTCTTGAGCCTTGACCAACATTTCAAATTTGATCACAATCTATAGAGAACTCTCTGAGCTGTCTTGCTTATAGATGGACTGGACAAATACAGCCCAAAACATAGCCTCCTTGGCAACTCATGTTGAGTGAGCAGTAGTACAAAGGGATTTATATTCCCTGCATTCCTTACAGAGAGTCCTTCCTAGCAGAGTTTTTAAATTTGTTTTACATTGTGGAGATAATGAGCTATGTACACAAATCATGAGCAAAATGTTTTACTTTCACTTTAACATGGAGAGAGAAATGTATTTGTCTCACAGGCAACTGTCTCATGAATATTAGAGTGGACCACTCATCAATACAAAGCACTTTTTATCCATTTCTTGACCAGCACAATAAAAGTACCTGGTGTTCTGTTTACAAGAGGGAATAAAGGTCATGGAATTATATATTTAATGATTTCAATGCGACAGTGCATGATGCATCATGGTATCTGATGCTTGCACTCAGGATTTGTTGCTACCCATTTACATCACATTCGTTCTGATTGTTTAGGTTCATATGTGATGGGTTAGGGTTAGCATTAGCTCATCTCATCAGTAGGCTTTCATTCCCAGATACACACCACTTATGCAGTAGTGAAAGTAACTTGGGGGTAAAAGTTGTGCTCACAAGGTTGCAAGAAAACTGATTTTACCATTGAGCCACTATTTCTGTAAGTCAATAGGAAGCTCTTGTAAATTAGTGCTGAAAGCAGATGACCAAGGACCTGTGTGGTATAGGAATAAATGTCATTCTCCCTTAAAAGCTAATGTACCATTACAAAGTTTTTCAAACAACAATTACATATTCACACTGACAATGTATTCTATGTGTTCGCCCTAAAGACTTAGACTGCAATAGTGTTGAAATGACACCCAACTGCGTAGATTTGACTTGTACCCAAAACTATGTCTTAAACTGTCTTATGGACTAGTTAGGTCTTTGCATTGTAATATTATTTCAGAATTGTTGCAAGTACCTGCCTTACATTAACACCACCTGTTTTAAAGTTTTTTTTTATTATTTTGCCTTAAATTAGGTTTACACATTTATTTTCTATGACTGCTATGGTATGTACACAATCAGTAATGTTCAACAAACTCTACTTTTTATATACAGAATGCCCCTGAAAGTGCTAAATTCTATGTGTGTCTGAGATGCGCTGTTAAAGCTTCTGCCTCTCTAAGGCTAACGTCCCCACGTGAGGCAATGGACTTGCTTCCCTGAGCAGATGGACTAATACTGATGACAAAACAATGGTAGGACATCACACTGGTAAGTCTGGTTATCCTTTTCTTGTAATTACACACTGTTTGAATAATTTATAACATAATGATGATAAATACTTGCCAAATTTGTTTATTTTTATTTCTCATTTAAAAAGGGTGAAAAAATTTACTCGAAGGATATTTCCCGACACATTTATTGACCAAAAAAAGACAACAAAAAACAGGCAGAGTATTATAATTATACTATTACAAGGGTTAAATAATCTAATTTTCTATATAAATCAAAGTAATCAAAAATGTGATTGTTGCCATGATCACACAGCCTGAAGGTCTTGATTTAATAAAAATAAATAAAAACATGAATGAAAAAAGTTAAACTACTTAAAATGAACTCAAACCAGGGTATTTCTTTTCTACAGTTTTTTGTACAAAGTACTTCAACATTTTAGACCATCATAAAATAAATGGACTTTTGTCATATAGCTCACTGACATAGAATAAGCACACCTGTACACTGACTGTCCAGCTGACCTGCAGCCTCGTTTTCTACGTTAAAACCTGCTCACATGTTTGAATGCACTGGTTACAGCTGGTCACACAGACTGAAGCCAACAAACATGAAGCCTTACCAATCAAATCTTTCCCAGAGTGTCCCTCTGATGAAGCTCCCAGTCACTCCCATGAGCAGCACCCTGTCCCCTCCACTGTCACATATGTTACATTCCCATATAACTGAGATTTTTTCCTGTAGTCATCTGTTCATCCTCCCTGAGACTCTGTGTTGTCCTCTCTCCCACTTCCAGTGAAACTCTCCCACACGGCTATTCTGAGCCATAACAGGCCGGTGTGTGTCCCCACCGTGAAACTGACAGGTGACAGCTGCGTCGCCGTGGTAGCAAGGAGGGGCCCGGGACTGTGTGAAAACCAATCTGGCAGCAGGGACGGGGACGGTTATTATGAGACCTAGAGAGAGATTTGGAATGTGTCCCAAAGTGCAGAACAGCAGGGTGAATGCCAAAATAAAAGAGCGCAGAGGAGAGGAAGTCATGTGGCACTTGGGAGACAAATGTGTGAGGAGGAGCGCTGTCACAGGTTTGTGTTTTCTGTAGAGTCTCCTCACACACGTGGTCTAGAAACATGGGGTCACACTGTAGCACGTCACAGACACCTGCACATACTGTAAAGCACAGTTCTGAGCAACATTTTGACTATAAAAACTCCAGTGTTGCAGCATATTGATGTTGTCTCTGAACCATGCAACTTTTTATGTGATTATGACTCACATTTTTGGCTCTGAGATTATTAAGTTTATAATTTATAATACTTTACTTTATTAATTTTTTTCCATCCAGACCAATTATTTTCCCTCTTGATATCTTGATTTTTTTTATCTAATTATCTTATGATAACAACACAGGTTTTCCAGCAGAACTTGTTAATTTAAAGTTTTTCTACAGATCTTAACTTACTGCAGGAAAATCTTCTTTGCATATTAAAATTAAAGACTGAGATATAAAACTAAACAAACTGAATTGCTAATTACAGGAAAATAGAATAAAAGAACTTGTATGGATTTGTGTCCATTTACAGCCTCTGTAGTAGAGCTATATTCTATATAATTATATTGTGCCTCAAGAATGAAAGGTCCCATGTGCAAAAAAAACCCAAAAAACCCAAAAAAACCACAATTTGTCTCAGTAGCTATTAAATATCTCAAAAGTAACAACACTTAACATCACTCTGCTACTTCATACTGAATACAACACTTTAAATTTCACTTTATTTATTGACCAGTTTATATTATATATATTTATTGAACTGTTATTCAAACTCCTCAGTATTAATTTGACTGATCTCTTGTCTTATTTTATTGTAGCTCTGTTGTCTCTTTATTCTAGCTATTACTTGCTACTCATTGTTTTCTAGTGTTGTCTTGTGTAAATAATATCTAAGTGGGTATCTTTCTATATGTGCTTTGTTTTGATGTTTGTTTTATATTAATATTAATATTAATTAATTATTAATATTTTCTGCGTTTGTACACATAAGTAGACAAACTAAGTACTTTCCAGTCCTATTTTTCTATTCCATGATCTTTGCAATATTTTTTGACATTTCTGTGTTTTGACAGCTATCAAAATAAGTGTTGTGCTTAAGTAAATATATTTTTTTTTATAAAATTTCTAATTTTATTTCCTGTTTTACCAGTTTTTATGCAAAGAATTTTTTTAATACAACAGTTAGAAAACTTCTTTATAACAACAAGTAGCAAGACAGACCTCCGCCATACAAACTTTAACCCAAGCTCCTAATTTTGCCTTAATGCTGGCTTTAATTCACATAAAATTTTTGAAATTTGCATTTCTATGAATCTATAGCAAGAAATACAAATTTCTGGTGTCAAGATACTGTATAAACATGCCCAAGTGTGTACAGTATGCAGTAGTGCATTGTTGTCTGTTGTCATTGCAGCTAAATGTGAGCAGCACTCACAGTTTAAAGAGGTCATATTTTGCCTTAAATCAAGTCCATATATTAATTTTTGGTGACTACTTGATGACTACAAGATGACTGCACCAATGCTCAAAAACTCTCCAGTTTTAAGTACCCATGATCCACTTGTATTCTCAGCCTGTCTGTAACGCTCTGTTAGAGCTCCTGCTCCTTGAAGAACCCCTTCCCCACATGGACCCAGTCCACACTGATTGGTTTACAGGTCATCTCTGTGGTATCTAGTCAGTTCAGCGCCGCATGACACCATGTGATCAACAACTCTGCATTCACTCTACCATCTATGCTCTGCAATGGGCTTGATACCACAGTTTGATAGGCTTAAACTGATGACGAAATCATGGAGGGAAATCACACTGGTAGATCTATGAGGGCCAGGGGGAACAAGATGTTTTAGGCAGTTGCTAGTGCCACGGGTGGGGGGGGGGGGGGTTTAATGCAGCAGACTTTTTGTCTTGTTCATAGAGGTACTCCATCACATGGAGGAGACATTATGCTTGCTATGTGGCTTATAAAACTAAAAAAATGATGTGACCATGAAGCATCGCAATGTAACCTAAGGTATAGCAACATAACACATTGTCAGGTATTGTGAAGTGTTGCCACACATTTCAACATAGCCTGTCTTTGAGTTTTGAAATGTGTATTGTGAAGTATGGTAACACACACTTACTGGCCACTTATTGGGTAGACCCCTTCAACAACTTGTTCAGCCAGTTGCATGACAACAAATAAATACATTTAGGCATGTAGACATCGTAAAGACAGTCTGCTGAGGTTAAAACTGAGCATCAGAATGGGAAAGGAAGGTGACTTTGAATGAGGCTGGTTGTTGGTGCCAGACAGGGTGGTCTGAGTATTTTCAAAGTGCTGATCTACTGGGATTTTTGCCACACAACCATCTCTCTGGTTTACAGAGAATGGTCCAAAATAGAAAAAAAAACCCTGTGAGCAGTAGCACACTGGATTTTTCAATACAACCAAGATATGCAGAAGATTTCTGAATGCACAATACATCAAAACCACACTGGGTTGAACTCCTGTCAACCAAGAACAGGAAACTGAGGCTACAATTCACAAAAGCTCACAAACATTGGACAATAGAAGATTAGAAATATGTTGCTAGGTCTGATGAGTCTCTATTACTGCTGCAACATTCAGATGGTTTAGGCTTGTTATGGAGCAATGGGTTGACAGATATATCCTCGATGCACTTTGGACCCCTTATTACCAACTGAATGTCATTTAAACTCCACAGTCAACTTGAGAATTGTTGCTGCCCACGCACATGTCTTTATGGCCACTGCGCACCCATCTTCTGATGGCCACTTCCAGCAGGATAACACACCATGTTACTAAGCTTAAATCATCTTATACTGATTTCTTGGTCATGACAAAGAGTTCACTGTACTTCAGTGGCCTCCACTGTCACCAGATCTCAATCCAATAGAGTACCTTTGGGATGTGGTTGAACAGGAGATTCCCATCATGGATGTGCAGGCAACAAATCTGCAGCAACCATATGATGCTCCCATGTCAATATGGACCAAAATCTTAGAGGAATGTTCTCAGCACCTTGTTGAATCTATGCCATGAAGACCACAGACATTTCTGAAGGCAAAAGGAGGTCCAACCCAGCATATGCAAGGTGTACCTAATAAAGTGGCTGATGAGTGTAAATAAAATAAATGTTTTATTTCAAGTCTCAAATACAGCAAAACTGAAACAGGTCATTGTATATTTTAAATGAAACCTGCCGTAGCTGCCACAGAAAAGCTTTATTTACCAGCTTCTCTAAACTGTACACCTATTGTTGATCTCTAATGGAGCCGCACTACAGATAAACTAGAAGATAAAAATTCATGAGAAACATCTCACGCTCAGCCTCCACAGGCACTCGTGGGTGAACGAGAGGTTGAATGTGGTTTAGCCTCTACAATCTCAGTCAGAATCAAACACAAGCGAGACAAAAGTCAACAAGAAAACACAATCCAGTCTTTGTGAGTGATGAAAGCGGAGACTAACAACCTCATAGCCACTGGGGGGTTATGTGGGTGTCGTGAAATATTTGGAAAATCTCCTCCTTAATCAGCCGGGGTCACTCGCTAGAGGAGGAGAAGACTTAAAATGCTAAAGAGGGGATGGAGGGGAGGACAAACGGTGGGTTTGTGTACCACACAGAGTGCGCTTTGTGGGAACCAGAGGACTCCGGAGCATCATGTGAAGACGGACACTGAGCATGTTGAATACCTCAGCACAGAAAATATCCTCCCTCGCTGTAAACCAAAACATTTGCATGTCTCCTGCATTTTTGTGTGTTTAAATGTCAACAAAATCATCGCAATACCTTTGACCTTGATTAGCAAAGTCATGACGCAAAACACTTTAAAGGGACTGTCTTACAGCACAATAAATATAAGACATTTCACATATAGATAAAATTCTGAGTTGGATTATTGAAATAAATTAAAGTTGACAGATAAACAGACAGAGGGATAAAATAAAAAGGAAGGAATATTATCATTTAGTAACACTTTGCAAAAATGAGATTAAGTAACCAAGTCAGCTTGTTAATGTTTGGCCAGTATCAATTGTCACACATTTGCTTAAAATTAAGTGTAGGTGTTTTGAAGTAATCATAATTACAATAAAACTGACTTAATTTGTATAGCACTTTTAAATGTAGGTTTACAAAGTGCTTTGACAAACACATAGGAAAATATAGAAACCATAGCATAAGAGCTTAAACACAAAGGGAACTAACCAACTACAACAAAAATAACTAAAATTTAAAGCAAAGATCACTTAAAAACATAACCCAGATAACACACTAGATGGACCATTTAATGTATTTCACTCTTCTATCTAGGAAACAGGCCATAGAAATTGTTTGTAAATGGGCAGCACCTTTCATAAGCACATCAAGCCAGTGATTGGACCGTCACTCTATCAATCACATTGGTTACAGGCCAATCAGATGATATAGTAGGTGGGTGCTACAGGCACCATGTTAAATACAAAACTAAAGCAACAACATAAAACAAACTCTGGCCAAACCTGGTACTGGGCGAAAAATACAATTTCTATGGAGAAATGCTTTTACTGTTGATGTTTGTTCTTCATTTATTTAAAAAAAACAGTCAAGATCTGATAAACTCATTCTGAAGCTGTTTGCATCTGTTTGGTTTACCCTCCAGCACGTTTCATGTTATCCACAACAGCATTTGTGGTAAAAAAAAAATAATTAAAAGCAGCCTTTTTTTCTCCATTAAAGGAAACTTAAAAAAGGGCTATTAATGTATAAGAATACCAGAACAATCATATCACATTATAAATGATAAAGACATTTCTTTCTTTTAGTTAATTTTGACAGTTATAAGCTGTAAAACTATTATTTTTGTTAATCTTATGTATTGCATGCAGTGCTTTGAAATAAACATAATATTAATGTTAATGATAAATAGCCTACAAAAAAAACTGCCCATAATAACAAACTGAAAAATAGACCAAATGTATAGAAAAATGTTATCACAAAATGAAATTGAAAATTAATTTTGACTTTTTAAAAGCTGTAAAATTAATATTTTCTTGTTAATTTGCAATATTTTTGCATATAAGCTTTGGCACACAAATGCATTATTAGTATTTAATCTACAGTCTAAGTCAGTGATGACTCAAAGGGGTCAGTAAAATTTGGGGAGAAAAGTTTCAGGAGAAAAGTTTTAAGAGGAAAGGAAAATGAAATTTGAACATTAGATAGCTACAAAATTAAAGCCTACTTAATAGTCATTGTAAAACTCAAGAGTCAGTTAAATTGATTGGTAACTTTAACTATATATATATATATATATATATATATATATATATATATATACACATATATATATGTATCATTAATGAGTACACCTGCATTAAAAGTAATGTAGTAATAAATATCTCAATGAAAAAAAGAACAATTTCCAAAGTTTTTACAAAGCTGAATTTAGCTTTGCTCCCACCCCTTTGATTGGGGTGTACTCATTTTTTCATCCTGATCTTAAAAAGTCTTGTTTGCAATCAATGGCCCACATTTGGGGGAGTATACATATATATGTGTGTGGGATGAGTCCCAACCGCAAAGTTGGGACTCACCCTTCTTTTTCAAGCATTGCACTTGCAGGTTCATGAGGTTACGTTTGGTCAGCAGCAGAACACAGAGGGTTTTGTGGATTGACTGAAAGGTCAAAAACTTTGACAGGGGTGGAGTTGGTATTGTAAATATTTTGGAGGAATAGGTCTGTCTTTAAAGAAATAAAACAGAGTACAGGATAGAAATAATTTTTTTTTCGTTAGGTAGGAGGCTCAGCCATAAATTATATCCTGTATCCTTATTAGGGCCAAATCATTAGGGATAGAGTGTGACTGTGTGAGCCACAACTGCGATTGTGTCAAAATTAGAAAACACACCCTCAGTGGAAACACATGAGCATGGACTTGAACAAATTGCACAAAAGTGAAGATAAAGGTGTTGATGATCACTTTGAAGCAAACAAGTGCACATAAATCACATCAAGTCTATAAAGCACCATGTAATTCTTCTGCAGTGATACAAGGTCATGCTAACTCATAACAACTAAGTATGATGAGACACACCTAGATTCTGAGCCATCTCCAATTCAGTGGCACGTAAACACATTCACATGTGATGCAGGAGGATTTTGCCTCTGATTTCACATAAGACATCAGGAAGCTGATTTTAGAGACTTCAGCAAAGATTTTAGCTTTTATTTTGAGCTTGTTGTGACAACAGGGTTGTCAGTCTGAAATCTTGTACGCTGATCTAGTAGGGGAAAAGACTGAATACGATTGGCCAAAGGTGCTGTGATCGGGCAACATTGGCCAAGTTTAATTAATTGTTGATATTGGAAATTCCTATATGCAGACACATACACATGGAGCCCTACCGCGCCCCTCTGAGTCCACATGCTTCCTTTGAGCCAATACTGCACCTCTGATACTCCCCTGGAGATGGAGCAAATTGAAGGTCAACCTGTAGTCCTACTTCTTTCTTTGTGACACTTACAGTGGAGGCGAGACATCACAGTGGCATAAATATTATGGCATTAAATGGCAGCTTAAATCATTCTAATGCACTATCAGTGATTAAATTGGTTGTTTAGATCAAGGACTTTTTACTCGTAATGAAGTGAAGTCTCTGTAGTTTACTTTTCATTTATATCAATAACCTTTTCAATATTCAAGTCTTTCTTGATACTGTCAAACCTTTATCGTTTAAACTTTATACTGTATTTCTCGTTGTTGTTTATCTGTTAAAAGATAGAACAGTGCATTTCTCAGAGAACTTCTGTTCCCAAAACAATGACATATCAGGGATTCTAAGTGTCCAGCAGAATTCCCCATACTATTTAGTCTGATCTTGTTTGGTTTAAGAAAAGTAAAAAAACATTTTGTCTGAGTTTCGATGGTAAAATATTTATTTTTACCTGTTTCTATCTCTTTTGGTGATAGAAAAAAAGGTAGATAAGAAACACTTGAAAATCTTGGTAGATGAAATTTTCAGTGTTTTAAGTATGTAATACATACAAAACTGCTTCCTGAGACAGCACAAAAAAACTCAACAATAACAACCAAGATGAGACATGAATAAAAACAAAGAGCCATATTGCTGTACCTGAATAACTGTGCCCGCCTGCTGACTCCTTCCCCCTCCATCACTTGGCTCTGGTCCTCACAGCATCTTCTCCCGCTCGGCTGCCCTCTTTTGACCGCCACCAGCTCCTATTGTCCAAAAGAGTCACGCCGCTCTCCTGCTACACTCCACTTCTCTCCTCAGAAGTGTGAATCTCCCTTTCTGTTTCTCACGTGTTAACTTTGCTCCAACTTGTAGCAGCAGAGGCAGTGTTTGTCTGGGGATGTGTGTATCTACGCTGGCTCTTTACGCTGGCTCTGGTCCTCTCACAGTGCCCTCTCTGAGAGCCCCTTCTTCTCCTCCTCCCCCTCTCCTTCCCCTTCTTCTTCTTCTTCTTTTTCTTCTTCAGGGTCCCTCCCTCTCTTCTGGCCCGTGACAGCCTCTCTGTCTTTGCTGAGTGTGGGTTTGTGGCTTTGGAATTCACAGGAAAAAAAGAGGAAAACAGCTGGTCATTCATTCTTTGTATCTACCCTTTACATTATTTAAATTACATTCCCACGTAGGGCTGGGAAATACACCAGGTTTTTAAGATACATAATGCAGATAAACTTTCATATAAGATACAGAACAGTACGATAATCTGGTTCTGGTTGATATGTTTAGACTTCAGTGGGGAATCTTTTTTAAATTTATTTTATTTTATCCATTTCATTTACGGAGGATTTGCATTATTGACAAAAAAAATCAAATATTAATGATACTGTTTAATACCATAGAAAAAATGTTCTGGAATGTATAGCAGGGCACACTGGTGGTCTTGGGGCAAGTCCACATGTGCCTTGGATATTTGTACAACTATTTGATATCAATATAACTTTAAAACTGTTAGATTAGATTAGATTAGATTAGATTAGATTAGATTATACTTTATTAATCCCCTTGGAAAACCTTCCTAAGGGAAATTCAGAACTGTTGAATGATTCTTAAATTTACTCTAAACATAAATTACTTGTTTGTCATACTCTATCAGGCATTTGTAGATGAAAAGAAATATGTTCAACAAACAGATAAGCTACTATAACACACATTAAGGAGGCAATTTTATATCAGTAAGGTGTGCCTTGAGATTTAGCTTTGGTATTCGGTGTGCTGTGGGAAAAAAACAGTCTGAAAACCACTGCCATATAAACACAGCCCGTGTTCGATGTACTATTTAATAATAATAATAAAATATTGCTGTTTTTAAGACGTGGTACAGGGAAAAAAACTACCATCGACATACAGTTGTTAGATTCAGACTGTGCACCATGCCCCTGAACATTTTTATGTGTTGATATTTTCACAAGTTTTCTGTGCTGGACTTTTCATTGTAAAATGTATTTATACACTGTAATCTTGACAGTGGTCTTTCATTTTGGTTTAAAATATAACTAAATATCATTTTGTGGCTGTGCTTTTTCATTTTACTTATCCTTAAACTGGTTCTCATTTTGAAACATGTAGTACTGAAAAGTGTGAACAGTTCTGACAACCTCAATCAGAGCTGCAATGACAAATTGATTAAATCAAATATTACTGGTTTTATAAGTGTTTTCAACAACTTAGGTTATCTATTCATTGTGTCAGGATAGGATAGTCTTTATTGTCCCTAAAGGGGAATTTGCTTTGGACTGGACAGTGACTGCAGTGTGAAAACAGCACATATATTAAAACAGATTAAAACCACAAATGTTAAAAACACACTGAAACACCTACATTAAAAGACAGTAAACTGCTAAAAGAGACACACAGGTACACACATACATCAATTGCACATTGCTCTAGCACATCTGTGATACACAACAATAGAAATCAAGATATATATCAAGAAGACAAGGAAACAGGTTTGCCAACATGCTCAGGTGTTGTTAAGGGCTTTAATGGACAGGGGGACTAAAGAGTTTTTGTTCTGTCTGCTGAGGAGGACCCTGTCCCGTCTGCCTGATGGTAGGATTTCTGGGTGAAGAAAATGGACTGGGTCTGAACTAATCTTTTTGTGCCTGATTGATTACAGTTTGGTGAAAAGTGTCTTGAAGACTGGGATGTTGGCGGACTCCCATGATCTTCATTGCTGTGTGTTTGAGCCTCTTAATTTGTGCCTTCAACTGAACTGTGAGGTTCCCAAACCATGCTTATTGCATCACTTGCCGTTGAGTGGAGCCATTTACATCACTCACAGACTGTTCAGCGGAGTGTTGAACAGCAATAAGTCGAGTTCTTTGTCTGTGCTACATAAATCTTACTTTTATCTTTTACATCCAGGGAGCAATTGATCTAATCAATATGAGATTAGATGGCATATGGAGAGATCAACAGCCGTCTTACCATTAGTGGAGACAGGACATCTGCTGGCTGAATATAGATCATTAATCCTGGAAAGTCTATTGGTTCTCTGGTTCACTGCTGTTCCTTCCTTTGACCACTTTAGATAGATACTGACTCCTGCAGACCAGGAACATGCCACCAGAGCTGCAGTTTTCGAAATGCTCTGATCCAGTCGCCTAGAAATATGAATATGTCCCTTGTCAAGCTCACCCAAATCCTTACCCATTTTTCGGATCTTGTAATCCATGAATTTTCAAATGTACCATTTTACAAAAACACCCTGAAAAAATAGTAAAGCACATTATTATTTCCTGATTAAGATATCAACATAATGTCATTTACTTGCATTGCCAAGCAGAAAAAATCATTTTAGCGGTTAAATATTATGCTTGATTAATTTCTGACTTCTCAGAGAAGCCCCATCCTGACACACCAGATGGACAACTCGGCATATTCCACTAGTCCATCTGGGAAACAGCCCATAGAAAGTGTTTGGGAATGGGTAGAACTTTTCAAAAGCATATCCAGCAGGTGATTGAATGATAGTTCAATCACATTCATTACAGGCTAATCAGATAAAGTAGCAGGCAGACACTACTGCGGCTGTGTAAAGGACAGAACTTTAGCCACTTCATACAACAAACTCAGCAAAACATGTTTAATGTGGAGCAAAAATATCCTTTCTATGGAGAAGTTTGTAGTGTTACTTGATTTTCAATAAATAAAGATATACAGTCCAGATCTGATAAAAGTGCTACTGAAGCTGTTAATATCTATGCTAAGTAGCCACTTCCTGCTGTCGTCTCACTTTCAGCTCCCATCTCTTCCTGCACTTTAGCCACTGAATGAGCTGTCTTGCTTTGGGACGCTAACTTGTTGTAGATTGGAGCTTGGCAAGAGGGATCTGTCTGATTATGGACATTGAATCAGGCAGATCCATCTGCATGGCAGGGTTAGAGAAACCCATACCGCTTTCACACTAAAATCCGCGGGTCAACGCTGGTTTTTTCAACGCTGGTTAATCCCTGAGTGACTCCTTTACCACTGCCAGCAGACCCGGGTCTACTCAGCAGCAGACGAGCTGCGTGGCTGTTTTTTTTCCTCTGGCGCATCAAGCTGATGTCATCACGTTGATGACATCATTGGCGCAACAAAACACGACCACGTAAACAATGGAAAAGAGCATGGATGCCGTGGACACGGTTTTCTGTGCTTTGTACTTTTGTCCCTCTTTAAAAATGTACAAACTCGGCGCTGATGATACAAAGGCGGATGGAATTTGTTACTGAGATGGCAAAGAGTCATGTAAGTTACAGACAGAGGGGATGGGCGCGATGTTATGCCGTGAGTCATCCAAACTTAGCAGCTTGACCCGGGTGTGATGTTCTCACTGAAGCCGGTCGGAGACGAGCCGATAAAAACCCATGTTGCTTCAGGGTAAGTCGACCTGGGTCGAAATGCCGATTAGACCCTTTCAAACTGCGGACAGGAGCCGATTGTTGGTGGATTTACACGGGTTTTTTGGCCAGTCTGAAAAGGGTACCAGTGTGTGGCTAAAATTTGGGTATAAAAAGGTAAATTCAATTTGAAATTCCTCATTTCTGTTCAAAATCTATGTCCAATAACAATATAATTTTCATTTTTTATCTACATTATCTATGTTTCCCATTTTTATGACAGGTGGTCTCATAATTGTGTTAAGCACTACTGTGTTGTACAGCACTCTGAGCACAAAAATGGATATTACTACTGACAATTGGAAAAAAGTCTCAACAACATGACAAATATCAAAAACGACAGATCTAATCCATTAAATTCCAGATTTAATTCTTAAATTTCACTTTAGCCAGTGTTGATTTCACAGTTGGCTCTGATTTAGATTTATGCTGCTTGGATTTATGTTCTCTAATTTCCTTAGGATATAATCAAAAATGTCTCCTAAAACTTTTCTGCCATGTTGAGCATAAAAAGATGGTGCTTCATAAATCCAGTTGTAAGAAAGCAGACTTACAATGCTTTAAGGTAAGAAAAGCAAGAGTATATCTGGCCATGAAAACTATTTAAAAATGCCAGACTAAAGAAAAAGTTCTCAAAGGAAAAGTGAAAGCTGGAGCTCTGCAGCGGGCACCATGGATGCCTCAGGAGAGCTGGCATTAATGCTGTGCAAGAGGAAGATATCAAAGGCATTTTAAGAGCTGTGATAAGAACAAGGGGATAGGGGAAAAGTCAAGTCTAAAATTACTCTCACAGGAAAGCAGCCTGAAGGGCCCGGCTGCTTGGTGGCACCATTTTTACACTCATGAATAAAGCAGTGATAAATGCACAAAGCTGAATCTAGAAATGCTATTGTTTCAGAGTCTGCAGCCTCGACACAACTGTAACACAAAACACTCACACCACAGCTCATCACTCACATAGCAATCATGCCATCATCTTATAATTAGTACTCACATGTCCTGGACATTTGGTTGTGAGCAGAGGGGTCGTGACCTCAGATACTCAGGATGTCCAATTCCCACAGGGGGCGAATCAGTCTGCATCTGAATATTTACGACCCCTCCCATTTAGCAGATGACACAATCAGCCTTAGTGACTGACAGCTGCATGGTTACTTACCAGCTCCTGTTACACTGCAAACATCCTGTGGGGCAGCCTCAGTCATCAGGAGGCAGGAGCAGTGGCATTCAAGGCTCATGGGAAATGTGGATTTTTGAAAAGCTGAATGCCACCTGCAAGAGAGCCAGAAGTTTTAAAGCCGGAAAAAAGTGAAAGAGTGAAAAAAAGAGTGAAAAAGTTTTTGAGACACTTTAATGGATTGTTCAAGGTCATCCATCTTCGACGAAATGCCAAAAAGTTTTCTGAAATTCCAAAGTAACTATATGACACTGCTTACTTTCTGCATCTTCTTTTTTGTTCCCACAATTCAGCTAGTCCTCTACACCAACTAGCCACTCGTAATCTGTGCTGCTACATTTTTTTTCAGATACAACATTCATAATTTAAATCAGTTCAGTCTTTCCTACATATTGACAGTACTTGGATGTGTTAGTAAGGCATTCACAGCCATCTTAGTTTATCTTGTCATATATAATCACGATCTACATGCATATGACTTCAGTATGAGACTCTTCTTAATGTACTGATAAAAAAATGTGATATAGTGTAATATACCGTATACCGTATGTACTGTACGCCAGTGCTAAAAAAACAAATGACAAATTAGCAATTTTATATTGTCATATACCCCTTGGTAACAAAGTTATCAGATTTAACAGAAGAGATACGGCCCCCGAAGCGTGTCAGCAGTTGTAAAACACACTTTTACTATAATGATTGTATGGTGCAGATCACAAAAAAAGTCAAAATGTGGCAGCAGAAGCAAAAGTACATGATGCCGCACACAGTCCAAATTCTAAATTACATCTAAGATCTCTCAAGACCTGATTTATAAGTGTATTTTAAGTTGTAGCATCTTTTGAAACTTTTCTTTGCTTTTTGATTTTTTTTTGCTTTTTGATTTTACAAAAGTTGCCAGTAATTCTGTAAAAAGTGAAAAAATTGTCCAGATACACCTGTACAAAGATACATCATATTATAGTCTCTGTATCTGCAATTACATGTAGTTACATGTATGTATATATCTATCTATCTGTCTCTCTCTATGTATATGTATATATATGTATACATATATATATATATATAGATAGATATATATGTATAAATATAAATATATAAAGAGAGAGACAGAGAGACAGAGAGAGAGAGAGAGAGAGATAATGCTTAACAAATTCATTTGACCACCACCCAATAAGGCTCAAACCACAGCTGCCCTAAAATAAAAACACTAGTAATTACCAAAATCATTTTTTATGTTTCAGTAATGGTTATTACACCACTACTGAGCGGCTCTTTCACCAGCAAAATCAGTTTAAGAAAAACTGAGAAGGGTATATTTCAGAATTATATTGTTTTAGATTGTGTCTAACTATGTCAATTTATTGTACTCTTATGAGTTATGCCTGTTCTGTTTGTTTTTAATTGCTAGTTTTTGTCTTTTTGTGAATGTGTTACTGGTCAATTTATATATGTGAATGTGTTACTGGTCAATTCTATATGCATAATTTATTTTTTCTCTTTTTAACTAAAATTTAATATGACCCCAGGAAGACTAGTCCCTGCTGAGGTAGTGACTAATGTGGATCTGAAATAAAGAACCGAAATATTTTTAATGTTAAAATATAATTATCATTGTTATCCATAATTTTCAACCTTACTGTTTTACAAAAACATTAAAAAAGATAATTTAAGACATTTTTAATTGATTATGATGTAAAGGTTCTTTAGTTGCGTCCCTGGACAGAAAAAAACATTAGTGATTGAACATTATGCTTCACTAATTTCTGACAGAGTTCAGAGAAGCCCAGTGTGTGGCTGCAAATTCACTTCAGAATTCCTGCTCAAAATGTGTCCAATAACAATAACTTTTGCAGTTTTAAACACATTTCTGAAAGACTGCTGAAATATTTATGTTTTCTTGTTTTTATGACAGATGGTCTAAAACATTTATTAAGCCCTATATAAACCTTTTTTTTCTTTTTAGCTTTTGTCTTTACAGGTTATCGCAATAACAGAAGAGACCCATTTTTGGTAACTGTCAGGGAAAGGTAAAGTGAAATAAATAAATAAATACATCAAAAGAAAGACAGGAATAAAGAAAGAAAGGAAGGAAGAAAGAAAATGGTGGAAAATATAGGTTTTCCTTTGTTTCACCATCAAGAAGACTGGCCTGGTGGACTGATATCTCACAAATACAGGTTATAATGCTGCATTTTTAACAAGTGTCTTCAGTGTTTTAAAGTCTTATCTACAAATGTAATGTCTGACAAAGGTAAAGTAACACAACAGGAGCATACTGGAGAGAAATTCAGCTGCGTCATACCTGCTTAAGCTAGTTGATTCGTCGCTGTCGATCATGGTCATGTTAGCTAAAAACAAGGAAGTTCAGAGAAAGATGGGACTCAGGCTCTTGCAGTATAATAAGGGTATCATTACTTTAGTAGAGAAACTGGCTTCCTGGGAATAAGGATAAGGACACCGGGAAATGGATGAATTAAGCTGAAGCTGCTATAAGGCGGTAAGTTTTTCTCTCAAGTCTAACATTTGCTACTTTCTGTCGGCTAACGTTAGCTCGACAGCAGCGGCTAGCTTTCAGATGTTGTGGTTTGTTGAGTGATCATGTTTCTGTCGGAAAGAGCCCTCCCAAATGCTTCCTTGCCCTTACATATTCTTTAAACATACCAGACAGATAGGTATTTTACATTTTTCGTTTTTAACAGCTGTTGTAACTTTAACAACCAGATAAGCACCGAGCTCGGTTTCCAGTTGACCAGCGTTTACTTGTTAAACCAAAGCATCGGTAGTTTCATAGCACTTAAATTGTGAATATATCCATGCTCTACTCTATCCACCGAATATGTATTTAGGATTGACCGCTTTTTGTTTATAAAGACACCTCAGTATATTTGAATTAAATACTCCACTTTCTTTCTGTCCTATTGGAGAAGCATTGCTGCTAGTTCTAAGAAAATCTTGTGATTCAAGTGAAATATGTTTTGATAAAAAGTGACATGAAAACGAAGGACAATGATTAAATAAGTCCAAACTTCTTTGCTATAGTGTTGAAGATATAAGTTCTGGCTTTTGTTTTTCTCAGTTCATTAATTTTGTTTCTTTGTTTTAAATGCTTTTATTTGCAATGTACCAGTGTTAATTTTGACAGCACTTCAGTTTTAGTTTTAGTCTTTCGCCTAAAATATCTTTTAGTTTTAATCATAATTTAGTCATCTAAATTGTTTTAATTTTAGTCTAGTTTTAGTTGATGAAATATCACAACATTTTAGTCGACGAAATCTACTGAAAATTTAGTCGACTAAAATATTAAGTGTAAAGTGTAAGGCATTTTTTTTTTATGTTACCTTGAATTTCTGAAGTCATGTTTTACACTTGGATCCCGCCACCATGAAGCTAGGAGATGCTCTCACCTGAAACGCAAAGGTTTTTCCTTTGCATTTGTGGCATCTTCTTCCTAATTTCTAGTCCATACTGCAAGGATCTTTGACGACTAATATGTTAGCACCATTTTTTTGCTTTTGACAGATGCTTTGAGGATTGATTTTAAAATAATTAAATAAGGTGATAGTTTTAGTCTAATTGCTGTGTTACTGCTTTTGTTATTTCTTTTATATTTCTCAGCCTTTAAAAGCAATATCAGTCCATATTACTCATACTGCAGCCCACCACATTAAGGAAAAAGACATTCTGCCTTCTTTAGTCAGGAGTTATTATGTTGTCATCCTCTAGGTTTGATTCTGATATACTCACACTTCTGGCTAAATAATGCAAATAATGGCTGAGAGGGTATCTGTGAATTGGGATCAAGCATGAAGTCATGTTTGATTTAGAAACAATCTTTGTAAATACAACATATTTTGTCCACATGTTTACTGAAAGTATTTTTTTCTGGGATCTGGATGGGAGGCTAAAAAGGGGCTTAATGTGGCCCTGGGGCCTCCAGTTGATGATCATAGCCATACTGTGTTTCGCTTCTGTCTCTGTTTTGAAAATGTCACCTTTTCTTCCCCTGCCTTTGTAGTAAATGTCCATAAAATCTGAAAGGGAATAGATTTTTAAGTTTTAAAGTCTAGTTTAACAGGCAGCACAGAAATGCATGAAATTCATTTTTTAGTGCACAAACTATTTTAAACCAGCAGATGGAGCTGTCTAATCATTTCATGCTGCACATATGGCTCCTACCAGTTTATTTTTACTAAAATGATTTACAAGAGCAGAATTTTATCAAGAGTAAAGATTCTGTCAATTTGTTTGATGTTTCAGGACCTTGGTGTTGTTGTAGAGTTTGTGGCATCTGTTGCTGACATGTCTGCCCTGTATTTCCGGTCTTAAAACAGCAGATGCTGCTGTTTTCTTCAGTATGTATATGCAGCATGATCCAAACAGGCAGTGAATAAAAACAAAACCATAAAATTCTCAATTCCTAGAATATATCACACTCAAAGAACTATAAAGGTTGTCATTTTGTGGCAATCTAACATAGACAAGAGTAGGAAAGTGTGAGTAAAAAAACAAAATGTAAATTGAATATAACATTCATTCAAATTTGTGCTGCTGCCTATCTCAGCCAGGAAAAAGAGATTTTTATTCTCAGTGAGTTTCTTTTCCTGGTTAAATAAAGGTTAAATGAAATAAGTACATTTACTTCCCTTAATCTATTCTATAAATAGCTCTCATGCTTTAAGGCAAGGTCCGCCTTATTTCATTAACCTTATTAAAATCTGATGAGTTATTTGATCGTTCCTCATATCTATGCAAATCTATTCATGTATTTTACAGTATATAATAATACAACTGTTAATTCATGTAATGAGAATGATATTTCATGTAGCATGAAGTAATTGAGCTCTTTTTTTCAAGAGTCCTACAACATGACACATCCTGTATCCTCATTTACTGAGGGCACAGTTGATTGATCTTAATCATTATGACTGTTTGAGTTAATGGTAGGTGTTCTGAAATTGTTACTACTATCAGTAACATTTGTTGAAAGTATTGATAAATTGGTAATTTTTCATACATCTCAATTTTGTTTCTAGTGATTTGTGATGTCGCTCAAACTTTGAAGCAAGAAACATGTGAGTTAACCCTGTTGATTGTTAATACTCTTCATTTGTTGGCAACATTTAACACTTACTGCCTCATTTCAGAGTTGTTGTGTTACAAAAATTAGGCACAGGCCAGCTGGTAAAACTCAGTCAAGTCAGCCACTGAAAGGATTCTGTCAGCATTAGAGTAAATATAGTTCTCTCCTTTCAGTTACAACCAGTCGACGTCTGTGCCGACGGTGTCAAAAACGACATGGCACCTCTGTCAGACCTTGACCCAGTATCTAAATGCCATGATACATGAACTATAGCAGCACCATACTGTAATCACGGTATGCATATCTGAATATGCATATGTCCATGCATTATACACCTAAATCTGTGCATGTGTTGTTCAAATAAACATGCAGAGAGAGCAGTGCTCTCATCAGATCATGTGCCAGACTGTGGACAGCTTGAATGAGAGCCAGGAGCTTCATGACAGTGAATCTATGGGGAGCAATGAGATGAGTGCTGCATGTCATTGATGTGATGGTGTCTGGCCAGGTGGGAATAATATCATGAAGAGTAGAAGTGTTCAGGGGCAGCTGAACATAACTTTCAAAGTGCAGCACAAGTGTTCAAGTTGTGAAAATAAATCAAATTTCAGAAAAATCAGATTTGTAAACACTCTGTTTAGGCTGTCTATGTGTGGACAGTGGGGTTGCAAAATTCCAGAAATTTTCAAAGTTGGAAACTTCCAATGGGAATAACCTGGAGTTAATGGGAATTAACAGGAATTAATGGGAAAAAACTGGAAAAAAGAATCTTACAAACTTGAAGGTTGGCCCTTTACTGGGATCTTAAATGTAGTTGGGGAAAATATTTTTTTGGCATATTTCTTAAGTAAAACAAACAGGTTTCATGGATGTATCCTGGACTATTGAGGCTCTTGACCAAATATATCTGCATCAGTGTTGTATTCTTGTAGGTATGCCAATATTTCCAAATTCATTATTGCAAATACTGATATCAATACTGACATTTTGTGTCAAGAGCTCCAAGTCTCTGCTTAAATGAAGTTGACACATTTCTAAATTACAGTCTATTTGTCTTAGAAACAGATGTGAAGCAAGAAAAACATTTTTTTCTAAACTTTTGTTCATAAAAGTGGACAGTGAGTGATTATGAGGTATACCATCTCGAGACATTGTACATTTTCCGAATATTACTGCCAATATTTGGAATATTTATGGCCAGTTTGCATGGTCAAAAGATCTGCTGTAAATACTGGCTAAAAGTTATATATCTGCTGAAACCTATAACTAACTTATTAGGCAAATATCTGCTGAGACCAATATTGTTCTGATAATATTGTGCATCCCAACCTAAAATAAAAGTGGTGTAAATTTTAATTTGTGAAAATGACAGCATACATCTGGCTATTAAAGAACTACAGCTCAGCAAACTGACCTAAAAGTTAGTGCAAGCTCAGCGTGAGGACATATGATTTAGCTTTAGTTAGACTTGTTTGTTGCATTTTTGATTTGTTGATTTGGAATTTTTTTTCTTTTTTCCTTTCCTTTTTGTGTTTTCTTTTGATTTGCCATCGTATTAATCTTTTTAGCAGATTTTTTGTTTTGTGCTTTTGTAATATCAGGGTTTCACTTTGACATTTTAAGTGCGTTTTGCTATTTGGTGTTTATGTGTTGTATTTTATTGTTGTAGTTGTGTGTGTTTGTTTTTTGTGTGTTTTTGTTTGTTTGGGTTGCACTTTAGGGCCACCATAAATTAGGGCTCAGTAATATAGATTGAAAAGCAAACAACAACATTATAATACTGGTACTTAATCTTTTAGGCAATGGAACTAAAAGCATAAAATACTTATTCTTCTCCGTGTCTTAGACTCCTAACTGCAGTTCACTTGGTTAAAAAACTGTGGCACCTTTGAAAATCATCAAGAAATATTATGTTTTTTTAACTGTCAGACAGATGTTATTTGAAGTTTTATGACCTTACTTCAGACTGTTTGCAAATCCATGTATATAGTGTGAAATATGGGGCACCCCTCTTCTCCTCAGCCTGTGTTACATGCTATATCTGTCACCTGTGTAGCATGTACCACATTACCCATGACACCAACCTAGAATTACCACTCACTCACATGATCAGTGTCCAGATACAAGCACGCTCGGGGCGGGATGCTCTGTGCGAGGGCTTATTTTGGGCTCATGATCCCTGGTTGTGTTTTCTTTGGTCGATGGATGTTTGTTCCTGTCAGATAGGTTTAAGTGTAGAGATCCCTGACTATAAATCATCACATGGCCTCCACTCATCACAGGAACTACCACATTAATCATACTTAGGTGTGCTCTGGCTCTTAGAGACATGTATAAAGTTACGCAACCCAATGGTTGTTTCATCATAAGTCAGGCAAATATTTGTAGGTATATTATTACTTCCCTCAAGGAGATCATGTTTTTGCCGGCGTATGTTTGTTTGTTTGTTGGCAAGATTACACAAAAACTAATGGATGGATTTTGCTGAAATTTTCAGGAGATGTTGGGAATGGCCCAACTTGGAGAGGATTTGATTTTGGTGGTGAGCTAGATAACTGCCATTAGCAAACGATTGTTTTTGCTCAATAACTGTCCAACTAATAATGATATCAACATGATTCAGAGTGCTAGGTGAGTGTTTTGAGGGTCAGTGAATCATATTATAATGCTAACTTTATGAAACTATTGCTTATAGATGTAACAGCAATATGTGAGCTACCTTGGCACAAACTCACAAACTGATCCAGTAAACATGCAATAATAAAAGCAATAGGTATTCATCAATCAGTAGCGATGCAAGATACTATCAGAACATTGATGGTATCAGCAGATCCAAACATTTTGCTGACAACATTTTAGCTGTACAAACTGGCCATAAATATCCCAAATACTGAATGTGCTATTGCAACAATCTTCAAACATACCCTAATGCTTTACCTCTTCATCACTGAGTGTCCACTTAAATAAAAGTATTATTTTTTAAAGAACTCAATGTTATTTTTCTCGCTTTAAATCTGTTTCTAACACAAATGGACTGTCCTATGAAAGGAACAGGTTATTTTAAGCTAAGTGGAAACTTTGCGCTCTTTTTTTGCTCTTAACAAAAAACTTGGTATCGATTGTTGATATCAGCAATAAAGATTTTTGAACTGCTGGTATATATTGGACGTTGGCAAAAATCCCATATCGTACATTTCTATCCATCAAAACTTTTGCAAACTGAAAGCTTGGATTCTTGTGAAGGATTCAGAAGCAGTCAGGGTAGCTAAAAGAGAAGAAAACTTGAAAGCATTTTTTCAAACCTAACTTCAGATATAAGAAACAATAAATTGCAAAATGTCCATTTGATTAAGATTTTGATTTCAATACTTTTAAGTTGAAAAGAGAATAAAGGTAATTCATAATCTATCCATCGTAAAACTTCTATATAAATGACAATATACCAATGTGCAAGTAGGTGACTGCTTAAAGCAGTCTACTTTACTTTATAGAAAAAAATCAGTTTGTTATTATTCTCATAGTGTGGTGGTAGACACTGTCCAGCATGTGTAGACTTTGTGAAGAGGCATTCATGTACAAAAACAAGCAAAAAGGGGAGACTGAACTGCCTTTTTTTCCGTAAACAGAGCAACAGGATTTGGTTCTGTAATAAGAATGTGGTAAAGCCTTCAGATTTTTGTCAACACAATAACTGTGCTCACTGAAAGACAAAAATGTTCTCAAGCACAGAGCCTCATGTGTTAAAAGTAATATACCAACTCAATGTCTCAAATATTGTTAGGGACAGATTACTCTGACAGTGCACACATTTTTGTTCATGATATGTAAACAGGACTTTTATCAGCTTTTTGAACAAGTTACAGCTGACAAAGCTAATTTTGAATATGTTAACAACATGTTAAAGAATTACATAAACCTTGTCCAGATGTAGCTGCAAGGCAAAAAAAAAAAAACAGCGTGGTCAGCATAAAATAAATAGAAAGAAAATGGATATTTTGGTCAAAGTAATAAAGATAAAAGTGGTCTTGGCTCTGAACCTTGAGGTACACCCTCATGAATTTGTAGATCAGCTGAGCTAACAACATCTAACTCAGAAGAGTTGACACCCTGTGGTGTCTTCTGGCTTTATCAAGGGTGTCTTAAATATATCATCACTAGATCCAAATTCAGCCAGGTCTTATCACCTCCAGGTTATGTCTTTGCTGATGCCTGTCAGTCTGTCTGTCCATCAGCAAGATAACTCAAAAAACTCTTCATAGATTTTGATAAACTTTTCATGGAATCTTGATCATGATAGAAGGTAGAAGTGGTGGTGAAATCCAGATGTGGATCCAGGAGTGTTGGAGGTCAATATTTTGCAGATCATTAGATGATGACAGACAAAATTATATCATATGCTGTCTCTCCTGACATCACTATTCTTAAGTCTGGGTTAGTGAATGAATAGGCTAACATCAGTGTGCATCAGGCAGAAGCATACCTCAGTTTTCAGATAGCAGGTGGTAGCAAAGTGTGCGCCATAAACTTCAGCAGCTGCTGCAAGCAAGCTAGCTTTTTTATCATCATAACGCTGAATCTGAGCCATTAACTTCATCATCCGGGGGAACCCCTGCAATGAAGGAAGATAAAATGATGCTTTTAGTGGTTTAGGCAGTCGAAAACTAGAGCAAGTATCATAAATGTGCAAAATTGTCCACAGAAGCCCTGGGAGCTAGCTTCCTTCAGGCTTGATTAACATGAAGGCTGTGTGCATCATTCCATCTCAGGTTTTACTATTGATGGTAATTTACAGTATTGGATTAGTGTATAAATATGTCTAAAAACAAATCTGCGTGTGTAAGTCGACAGTCAGGGAGATGCATGAATGTTCTTTATGGGTTTTTTCTCTGTTGTGAATGGAAGATTTTTTACATTTCTTAATAAAGAAAAAGCATTTTGAGAAATGATCTGATCTGACTCACCAGCTTGAGCTCTATCAGTGGGACAGTTAAAAAATATCCAAAATCTGTTAACTTCAAGACTTTTAGCAAGATAAAGTGGTCATCAGATATGAAGGTCTTGGGCAGTAAAAAGTTACAGAAAACAATGTTAACTTTCTAAGGTTTCAAAAATAGCATTAGTAACTTTGTGGCTCTTGACTGGTCTAACTTCAGGACCCACACCAGCTCCTTTATGAGAAATGTATGACACTAATGATTTATTTATTGAAAATGAGAGATTGGAATCAAGACAGAAAAGGATAAAACAGCAGCTTATACCAGCATCACAAATACACAAAATTGGTCTACTAAAGTAGTCAACAGTTTGTCTTAAAGCTTCATTCATAAATACTGTTTTATTTTTTATGGCTTTGTGTGCTTATATGTCAGCACTTAGCTACACACAAAACATTAAGGTTTTTATTCCCATTGTAATGTGAATTCATGTATTCAATGTCTTACTTATTTATACATCTTCCTCTTTCACTCTCAAATAGCTGTAGCACCCAAACGCTTTTATAAAGATACTTTTCCTGTTTTGTTTTCCCCTGATCCCATAGATGTGAAAGACAGTGGATGGACTTAGGAAGTGGGTGAGTGAGACAGGGAAGACAAGTGGCTGCAGTTTGCAGTCAAACCTGAACCACTTGCTCTGTGGCAAGAGCCTTCACATTGGATGACCTGACGTAACCCACTAGGCTATTGGCACCCCAGGACCCATAAAATGAGAAGTAAGTTTCTAGATTAATGTATAAGAAATTTTTCACAATAAATTGCAACACTATTCAAATTTTCCTATAAAACTTTTGAATACATTTTACAGAATAAAAACCAAATGCTGTAACAATAAAGAAAAAAAGCTCTGCAAAGAGGTGACACTATTTTAAAGCTAAATGATAACTGATATTAACGTTTTTCTATCATAAAAAAATATTTTCAAATAGATTATCAAAACTACTTTTTATGAATCTTGATTACCTTAACACTTTGTGCTGAGAATTATACTGCAGGCACATAAACAATGACCTCACACAGGCTATGAAAGTTATAAATAAACTGTAAATCCAGGTGATAAAACCTCTGCAATGTCTGTTCAACACCATGAGCGACTTGTTCCAGTCTGTCACATTGGTCCTCCGCTGATTTTAAGATATGATGTTACCTTCAGATTTGATTTGTTAATTGAAGTACTTTGTAATCATTTTTTTTAAAGGTTTTATCTACATATACTTATTTTGATCATTTTTATACCTATTATTCTAAAGTCCAGTTGGTTGAAGCATTAACATCTGTTTTTTTTTGTTTGTTTTTTTTTTCAAAGCAATTGCTCACAAAACTTACTGTTCAGCCTTCATGTTCATGTGTTTTTGGGGTAACAGTTGATCAGATAATGCTCAGTTAACTAGCTAATTGGTTAAAATTAGATTACTAAATAGCAGACACCAGATGAATAAGTGGGTTAAACTAAACCTTAGTCGGTACAGTTGATACACTGTAAAAAAACAAACAAAACAAAAAAAACCAGGAAACTCAAAATTTCAAGGTATCTGTCACAGCAAATTTTCATTGTTGACCCAAAACTCAAAATTTTCAGTTGAGGGAACAACTATTTAAACAAATACAACCCCAATACAAAACATTTTGTCTGTTTGTGAACCCTGTGGTCAGAAGTTGGCCTGACCTCGTCTGACCACACCTGACCTGAAACTGAATTGTTTTAATTTTGCCAACTTAAGAAGTTAGCCTGACTTTACATTAGAAAAAAAAATACTAAGGGTAGTTGAAATAACTCCTTTGATTAAGTTCATAACACATCAAAAAATATTTTGTATTGTTTAGTGAAAAATTCATTTAATGCCAGCGATTTTAAGTTTTCCTTATTACAGTGTACAGGCCTGAAATCTTGGTCAAACACTCAGTCTAAAGTTGCCTGATGTAGCCACTGGCTACAAGACACCACTGTGGCTCTGCCAAAATGCCCCTCTGACATAATAAACAATAGAACATTGAAGAGCATTAATGCAATGCCATGAAGTAAGTGGGAAGCACTATTACTGTCTCGAACTAGGAATGGGACTTGATAAGGATGTCCAGCAATAATCTGATGATATGATACACATTGCAGCATCATATATCACGATTTCAGAACCAGGACAATGTATCAAAATATTTTTTCAACTGAATAATTTTTTTTTTTTTTTTTTTTTTTTTTTTTTGTCAAAGAGGACGCAGTATTGAAAATCCACAATATTATTTATATAAAACAGTTTCTAATTAGAGTCATCTATACAGATATGGTCCTTGATGCATAGATAAACTTTAGACTAAACTTTAATACAAAACAGTTGTCCAGAACTTCTTTAAATCTGTAATTAATTAAATATTAATATTGCACTAGAAAATGTACAGTATACTGTTTATACTGTACATGGTGCGATCATCACAGTATATTGGCATATGAATGTTTGCTTACTTCCCTATGACTTCACTCTTTGATATCTGAAATAGTTGTTTGCTAATGATTTCCTGCAACTATATTATGTCTATCTTCAATTTTTTTCTCTGTAATACAGTTCGTCTGTCGGAGAGGGTCTGAATGCTTTTTGAAAGTTCACCATTTCAGAGCCAATGAAGGGGATAAATGCTAAGAAACTATTTTAACAGTTTTGAACTTTAGAGCCAATCTATTATTTGGAGTATTGTTGAGTAGATGATTAATTCAAAGATCTACACATGATAGAGGTTTACATGATAGCATCAAGCTAAGGTTCAAAGATGTATTTCTGGTTCATGTGTTGGACACATAAATGTAGAAAAGATAGTCTACATTTCAGTTAGTTTGGATCTGTCTCAATCAGGGTATTGTTTACTCAGTTTTATTTTTTCTTCTCTCTTTCCACACTTAGTGCCGTTGTCAACAGAGCTCTGTAAAATATGCACTTTAGAGCCAGTCCCTCTTTTTTGAGAGTTTCTTTTACAAAGTGGCTTACACTCTGTCCTTTTCACTGTGGCAGTAGTGCCCTTCTACTACATTAGCTTTTGAAAGGTCCTGCATATTCCCAAATTCTTTCTATGGGCTCTCTCCCAGATGGACTTGTGAAATATATTGAACTGTCCATCTGGCGTGTCAGGTTATCTTTCTCTGGGCTGCATCACAGTATGTGTGTATACATTTATTACGGGTTGGCAAAGGAGTCTGTTATTCTAATGGTATTTGAATGTTTGTCAGCATCTTTTGAATGGTAATTTTGCTGTAAAACCCCATCACTAGTAGGAACAGCTATGTTTGGTAGTTTTTTTAACATGAAAAAGCATGTATATTGTTCAGGAGCTGTGGAGCATTATCCTTACATATCGCTACTTGGCTGAAGCTTAGAGCGACCACATTCAGTACAGAAATATGGACGTTAAACAGAGGGAAGAACTTGAAGCAAGTGGCACTTGCATTGCTAACATTAGCATTAGCCACATGCCACTCCGCATACCCACTTCACATTTTTTACTCTGGGATGTGGTGAACCTATATTTGTACTGTGAATCAGGGCTGTCCTCTCCCAAAGGACAACACACTTTTCTCTTATAAAGCAGTACAAGATATGTATATGGGTACAAAAGGATAACATATATTATAAAATAAATGATCAGAAATAACGCAACAGTTAATTATCTTGTGGCCAGATTATGAAAACAGACACCAGCATATTTTCCAGATGTGGTCAAATCTACAAACCAAGGACAAACCAAGCACCACAAGTTGTTTTGTCTTGATTATCTTGTTTTTATGGTCTGGAAACCTAAATTGTCATTGATATTGGAACTTGAGTAATTGCCCAGCACCATAAAAAAACAAGAAAATGAAGCTCACCATAAAACAAATGAATGTATGATTTTTCCTGGGTTTTGAAGTTGTTGGAAAAGTTTTTTATAATTTATTTTTAAAAGATCATTTTGTTAAAAAAAAGTTTCTTAATACGCCTTTTCAAGTGTATACGACTCTTCGCAGTATCTCGTCACTTGCTGCTGCGGCTCCTCTCTGTGATGCACTGCACTTCCAGTGTGAAATGCTGTGTTTGTGGAAGTGCCACACTTTTAGTTCCTGTGTAGCTCACAATTTAAGTGTGATGGCGGCAGGAGCTGAGGCCCACCTGTCAGAGGAGGAAAGTGATCCTCTGGCTGGAGCCTCTCACATATCAGCGTGAGCCCCTTTAACCTAGAGGGGGTCGTTCTCACCTCTTCTGCTGCGCTCAGCCTAATCCTGAGGGGATCGATGCTGTGACCCCTTTTACCCTATGGGTGCAAGGTGTCCTATGAATACACCGAGGCCTCCAACCATCAGGGAATTACAAAAGCAGACAAAACATACAAGGCTGTAACTAAGATCAAGGGTGAAATGAATTTTATAGATAATCTTTAGAATATTTTGTATAAAATTCAGGCATCACAATGCTCTAAAAACATGTACATTTAAATAATTACGGTCATAAATTAAGAAAAAGAGGGAGAATAGAATGAGAGTCAAAGAGAAGTCTTACGTATGTGCTGAGTTTTTGTTGGCATTCTTTATTTCCAATTTCATAAATTCACAAGACAGTTTAACATTCATAAATATCACTAGAAGTTCATGATATCCACACTTATAATACAGAACCACTTTACAGAAAACAAGAAAGAAATCAGATTAAAAGGTACACAAATGTGAAAATATATATCTAAAAAAACGCACAGTTCTACAAAACTGTCAAATGAATTAATGATTTTATTTGCATAAAATACTAAGTTAAAGAGTTGAAAAATGTAGCCACTTGAAAAATTTTGAGTTAAACACCTAACTCTTGCATCATAAAGGCTGATCAGTACTGAAAAAAATACTTTTGCAGAATCTTTTCTTTTGGCAACATATATATATGAAAATATAAAAAAAGAAAATGATTTCCATTAAATGTCAACTAGTTTCTATAAGCTTAAATTAGGGCAATAAGTATTTGAATCTTACAGTAAAAATTCAATATTTTGGACTTTTAGGTCTATTTATCAACAGGAAATAAGAGCAAAATTTTGATGCCCAATACTGTTTTGTTATTTTAATAATATAAAATGCGATTGAAAAACTGATACAAAAAAATCTGTTTAGTTAAACTATAGCGCTTTGTGACATATTTCTCTCAAATCCAGAGCACCATTTTCTTGCATAGCTGCGAGTATTTAAACTTTACTTGTTAATAGATGGTTTGAAGATGAAGCCAAATTATTACAAAGAACTCTAAAGAGGGGGGTAGGAAGTGATATCTGCATAGGCAAGTGCTTTAAGAATGCCCGCTGTTCTTTTTACTGAAGCCAACCTGTCAAAATGTGGTGGTGGGTTGAATGAAGAAGAGAGCTCAAGTCTTGAAATCAGTGATGCATTACGGCAAAAGGTTTAAAAGCCCACAGAGAAACTGTGACAGATGTGGATTAAAAACCTTCTAAAGTCTGGAGAAGCAGAGTCGGACAATGCTTCTGAATGCAGTGATCAGTGAGTATCATGTAAGACTACAAAAAATGAGCTTGTTACCTCCGCCAAGGAGGTTATGTTTTTGCCGGCGTTTATCTGTCTGTCTGTTTGTCTGTCTGTTTGTTTGTGTTCAAAATAACTTGAAAAGTTCTGAACGGATTTGGATGATATTTTCAGGAATTGTTGGAAATGGGATATGGAAGAACTGATTAAATTTTGGGACTGATTCGGATCACCTTGGCAGAGGTCTGCGCTCTCTGAGTGCTTTTCTAGTTAACTACTAATGTTTATCAGCTAAAGTTCTGATAACTACAGATCTGAGAGCTGGTGCTGATAATTTCGCTGTGTTATGCTTGTGTGCCCTGTGCACATAGAAGCTGGTGTCCTTGAGGTGGTCAGCAGCATGGGTCCAGTGCAGCCCGTGTCCTGTCATGCATGTCTTGCCCCACTCTTTCACCTCTAGGGATGGGAATCGAAAAATTATTCCAGTTTAGAATCAGGGGGCAGATGTGGTTAAAATTGTGGCTTAGTTTTCGACAAGAAAACCTTTAGTGGGTGAAAACATCAGCAACTTGCAGAAGAATTAATCTATGCAGCACGTCAGGGAATAACAGGAGTGACGTGTTTGACATTGTTGCCACTGAATTGTTGAAGAACTGGATCGATAGGCAAAATCAATTATGGAATTGGTATAAAATCTTACCAATATCCTGTCCTCAATATCCCTGACCTCGTGATTCTCTTGCACAATGGTTCCCCGCTGATAGGTCAGGACTTGAAAATGGGTCTTTAATGTTTGCCTCAGGAAAAAAATTTCAGATCAAGGTCTCTTTTGCACTGAAGCCCTTAAAAGACACTCATACTTATTGTACTTAACACTGTGAAGCCATGATAACAGAAATAATTTGTTTGTTCCCATAAGGCCCTGACTTATTAATCATCAGATAACAAAGCTTTTTTTTATGATAAATAATTTTTTTTTGATTTCTCATGAGAACAACGGAAATTTCCAGACAAAACAGAGTGGAATAAAATGCATTCAGACATCCTCTGTCACTTTGTTTGATCATATTTTGTTCTATTTAAGGTCTGATATGCAACATTTTTATTCAACAAATTTGTGCAAATGTGCACCATGAGGGAATAAGATTGTTCAGAAATTTAGGTCACAATTTCTCATAGAGGAGGTGGGGATTGTTCCTGAGGCCAGACCAGCTGAGAACCACTCATATGTAATTTGTGATATGGATGTCTCTAATGCCTCTGTAACTTTTCAACCCATGGGAAAAATCTCTTTTCTGTAAAGTACAGGGATCATAGATACCAGAGTTATCTAAAATGTTCTGATGCCACCTGCAGCATTCAGCTAGATTTTGAGCTATTACTTTACTCCATCTCCTTGTAATCAGAACAGTATTTCTCACTCCCTGTCCCCCCATCTTCTTTTTGTGTTCCTTTTGGAATCATTAGCTAATAAGAAATTATATTGAGAAAGCTTGTATTACATCTAAGGTTAGATGGTGGTTTATTGTGAAGCCCTGATCACTCTCTACATTATGATTTCACTCAGGTTTTTTCAGTAATGTGCATGAAGACTGAATTCCTACCCAGAAACCTGGCAGAATCTTCTTATCAGTGGTGGTCTTCACCCTATGCAACAGCTTGACCTCTTTCTCTGCCCCCTCCCCACTTACAGTATAAAAGCTAATGATCCCTGCAGGCTGGTCGATGTAAACTCCAATTGTGGAGCAATACGGAACATTGGTTATGTCTTTGCTTATGCCATTAGACCACATCTGATAACGTGTTCCTGACCAGCCCAGAGCCCAGGACTCTTCGTTTTCTCCAAAACCACTTGGCCCAGAGTTTGCCCTCCGCCCTGCTCCTTCGTATGTGGCTCCGATTACCACCCAGCCAGTGTACTCCACCTCTGAGTACACCCTCATGTTCCAGATCGCCTCTTTGCAAACCACCTGTGAAAAGAAATAAAGATGAGGCAAAAAATGAGAACAAAACATTTTTGTCTTTATTTAATACTAATAATACTTTAATCATACAGCACTTTTCAAGACAGAATCATAATGTGCTTTACGGAAACAATTTAAAAAAGAAAATCACAAAATAAATTGCAACAGTAAAATGCAGACATACAGTTAAAATAAATAAAAGAAGCAATCATGGAATATGGGCGAAGTTAATGTTGAAATACTTTCACCAAATCCCTGATAAGCTAGAAAGGCAGATCTATAAAAATGACTTTTGAGATTGGATTTGGCAGCAGAAACAGCTTCTGTTGACTGGATTTGTAAGGGGAAGTAGTAATAAGTAGAGTAGAGTAGAGTAGAGTATAAGTAGAAGACTGGTCCAGAGATGAGGTGCCATGACAGCAAAAGTTCTGCTACCCCTTGACCGCAACTTTGACTCAGGAACTGTCAGCAGGTCTAAAGCAGCTGACACTACGGGCCTTCTTGGGCAGTATGGTGTAAATAACTCACTCGAGTTTTCTCATGCCAGACTATTTAAGGGTTTTTAAGTTAAAAGTAACATTTTAATATATATTCTAAAAGAATTGTGTTATTTTCTGACTTACCTGTGGTGAATACTCATATCTTTCTGGTCTATCCAGGACAGGACAAACCTCCTGAGTCCTACGACAAACCTTTGAGCCATGGTCAGAAACCCACAACATCTTGTTGGCAGTCTTTTCATCCAAAGACAAATTTATCCAATCTGTTGGAGAAAATAAATAAATTACAGTTCAGAATATTTATTGAAATGTCTAAATAATTTATAAAAGAGGAAAAATACAGTATTTTTACACTTGATAAGCTCAGCTCTGCATGTTGGTTCGGGGATGTTTGGCACATAAGCTGGAAACTTTTCTGCAATAGAAAAACATAAACTTTAACACAAATTTGCTAATTTTAATAGATAAAGTAAATGTTTTAAAGCAAGTCCATTACCATGGTTTGTTTTCTCATTCTTGTTGGATTTGACCTTCTTTTCTAAAATAGAAAAGCCAGGTTAAAGGTTAAAGGTTAAACAGCAAACATGTAAAGAGGGGTTTCCTATTTCACACAAACACATCACACAACCTCGTAACAATCCTGGCATGTGGCTGTAAAATGGCTAACAATTTTAAACAAAGAAAATAGAAGCTGACTGCTGGTCCTAGTTTATAATAAAAATGAAAGTCCAAAGGCTAACGATGGACAACAATTTCTGTTATATCTCTTTGGTGTTCTCAGCTCATCAGTGTATGACTCTGGGAGCTTAATTATCCAACCAAAACATCGTTTTTACATCGTAAAGATGTTTTACTTTGAAAAGTATGGTACAAGTGTGGAAGACACATTTCTAAAAGCGGTGTTATGTACTGTAAGATGAGGGCCTTTAATTTGTCTGCATTTTCTTTCCTTTTCTTGCTTTAGTTTGACTTTGGTGCCTCCATTATTTTACTTTGTCAGAAATAAGCTGTAGCCTTTTTTTCATCTATACAAGGATACTAAACATAAACAAAATTCAAGGTACAGTTTTTTTAAAAGACAACCAACTGAGTGAGAGCAGGAAGTGGTCAAAACCGTAAACGCACAGTTATGTTGCGAACAAGCAGAAGAAGCCAAGCAAATTACTCAGATTCAAGGCTTTATATCAAAACAATAATGTAACCATAAGAGAAAGGTTTGAGAAGGTGCCAAATTTCTACCTGGCTTGTTGTTCTCTTTGAGGATGACTGCAGAATTGGGTCTTGTAGGCATCTTGAGGCTGAGTGCTGTTATAACAATCCCAGACACTTCTCAAAACTTTGATCCCCCCAAAGTAAAGGTGTCAAGTCTTCCACTTGACTTTTATAGCCTCCTGAGAGAGGAGGCGGGGGGGACTCAAAGAGTGTCTGGAGGAGGTGTTGGAGGTCAGTGGAGCAGCTCCTCAGCAGGAGGTCAAAGCGGTGTTTGCACTTGACTTTGACGTATGGATATGAGTGAGACTAGGGCAGGAATTCAACACCTCTGAAACTTTAGAAGAGTGATCAGAAAAAGCAAGAAGATGCACACATGACTGGAAGTAAGATTCAGAAACTGGGCTTGTCAGTGTTGTCAGCATGCGTGGGAAAGATGGATGCAGGGCCATTTTGTTAAAAAAAAGAAAAACACCACTGAGGAACAGGACAAGCAACGTCAAACTATGTGACACTTGATGATGGGTGTCTCGAATGATGCATCTTTATCAGTGTTTGGACTTTCTCTAGACCAGAGGCTCAAATCTTCTCAGCCCATGACCAGCTGACATAGAGATGACATAGAGATAACATGGACCCTGGACCTGACAGTATGCAACTTATACCAGAAACGGCCCCTTCATTATTGCTGTCATGTACAAACTTGTACTTTAAGAATGTTTTTGATATATTACCTCATATCAGGATAAATCTCAAATGTATTCTTAAGATAACGGCAAAAAATATGTCATTTTTCGCAATTTGAAAAATTTCAGTTTTTCTGGAAAGCATCTCAGGACCCCCTCTTGGTGTCTTGTGACCGCTCCAGGTGGTCCTGACCCCAATGTTAAGAATCACTGCCCTGGTTTTTCCATGGCACATGGGCATGTTATGCCGTGATGATATTAAGGTATCTGGTTACCCTCTTTGGGCTAAATGATCAATTGCATTGCAATGTGCCTTACTTTTACTTACTTTATAATATATACCATGTGTTTTTGAGATAACATAAAGAAGCATATGGATAGAGGCAGTTTTTGTGTACATTGTTTTATTTTCATGCGGTCGAATTCATTCCTTTTACAGTTTCAGATTTTATATCTAACCTCCCTTACTTTTATCAGCACTCCCTGGGTGCAGCCCGCTGACGGTGAAACATAAGCCTAATTCACAGTGCCTTTACACAAAAGCACCACGAGGCTATGTTATTATTTCACCTCAAGACATTTACATTAGTTCCACAAGGCCATACGATCTGTACGGATTGACGCTGCAATACAGCTTTGATGGCGCGACATGGCGCGTGCCCTCAAATACACACAAAGGCAGAGACGCTCACTCCCAGCACCCCTGCCTCCCGCTGAGTCCTCATGCCTCCCACTCTCCAATATCACACCCTGTCACTACCTCTGGAGAGGGGGGGAGGAAAATGGGGTCAACCTGTTCCCCCATTCCTTTTCCACGACATTCACAGTAGAGTTGAAACATCACGGGGGTAAATATTACACCTTGAAACGACAGTGTGAATTGGGCTACAATGATAGGAGGAAGATTGGATGGAGAAAGGAGGATCGACTCATTTTCTCATTGGCACAACTTTACAAGTTAACTTGTTTGTTTTCGTCTCACCTTAATGTTGTCAACCAGTTGACATGATCAGCCCATGGTTTTACTGTACTGTAAGTTCTCCATGTTGGGTTGCCAGTGACTCTTAAAACTGTAGGCACCTAAATCTAAAAAAAAACAGTCAACTGCAGATCTGACTATTTGGACCATATTTTGAGCTTCAGCATTGAACAAGTGCAGAGATGAGGTGCTGCTGATAAAGGATAACACTCACTGAAGATCCGCCTTACAAGCATCTGAATCTCAGGTTAAGTAGGTGAGTCTGTGGCAGAAGTAGCATAAGCTAACCTGGACAAAAAAGACTGGGAACGTTAAGGACTGTCCCAAAAAAACAACTTAACAGGTTAATTGGACACAAGTCATTGTCATGATGGGACATAAAAGTAGTTTACAAGCAAGGAGTGTGTGAGGTTCAACACTATCTTGACAACTACCTGGCTAAATAGGCCAACAGTTTAAGTACAACATCATTATGTAAAGGATATTACCAGGTAGGCTCAGGAACACTAAAGAAAGCCACGGTCAGTTAACACAGTTTGTGGCTACATCTTCAAGTGTAAGTTAAAACTCTACCATATAAAGCCATATCAACAACACCCAGAAACTCTGCCTGTACTCTTGACCTGAGCTCATCTAAGATGGACTGACATAAAGTGGAAAAGTGTGCTGTGGTCTGGCGAGTCCACCACTTGAATTGTTTTGGAAATCATCAACATCATGTTTCCTGGGCTGAAGAGGACCATCCAGATTGTCATCAGCACAAAGTTCAAATAGCAGCATCTGTGATGGTATGGTGGTGTGTACATGCCCATGGCATGCGTAACTTGTACACCTGTGAAGGTGTCAATTAAAACTCCTTTGTAAAAGAGTATGGACATTAACCTGACCTGCCTGCAGTCCAGATCTGTCTCCCATTGAAAATTTGTGGTACGTTATGAAGTGCAAAACAGGACTACGGACTGTTTAGCCACTGTCCTCAGTTCCCAAACACTTCTTGAGTGTTGTTTAAAGGAAAGGTTATGTAATACAGAGGGAGACGAGCCCCTGCCCCAACTTCATTGGAATTAGAGTTTGTGTTTTTGTATGTTTTTGTTTTGTTTGTATGTAGATGTTGGGCCATCACCACTAATAAATGTTTTGTGAGACACTACTATTGTACCTTTTACTCACTGTATAAAAATGTACCATTGTGTTTGTGTCTCTAACCTTAGCCAATTGTGTGGTTTTGTGTATCATGACAACATTCAGCATCATAAGGTATTACATCATAATATGCATGCCCTACCCCAGCTTGTCATATGGTGTTGCATCCTAATTCATTTTAATGGGAATTAATGCATGTATGTGTAGCTATAAACCCTCAATCACGTGGTAAAAACTTAACTTGTAGTTTATTTATTTCAAACAAACCAGGACAAAAAGAATTGAAGTTATATTGTCATTTATTCACACTTTTGCAAATGTTACATTCTTTACACATTCACACCAAACTTTGCTACTCTATACAGTCATAACAGTAACAAAGGAGGAATATAAATACATAAATATATATAGTACTAAAGCTTTGAGTGGTCCTGTAGGTTCATAAAAGTCCAAAAATAGTGGAGGGATAAAGATGAATTCAAAAACGTCTCACACCTTATTTTACTTTGTACCTTCAATTGAATTTACTTGGACTTTTTTATGATTATGCACTTTAAAGGTCAAATCTGAAAGTATGTTTAACAGTTTTATGACACATAAGGCAGATGTTGGCATGACCATGTTGTTGTGCAGTCATGCCTTCAAAGCTGCCTCAGTCATAGCTTCATTACAGAGCTAAAGATGGTTTCAGCTCTAATTTTGACATCATGATCTTGACTCAGACTCTATTCATCCTTCTTTGTAAGCAAACAGTGTGACTGTGTCCCCACCCAGAAAGCTGGGAGCATCTTCTCCCTAAAGGAACCCTTAATGTGCTGCAGAAGTTTGACCTCCTTTGCCCCTGTGCTCTCTTCTCCTTCCTTCACCTCCTCCACAGCATAAAAATTCAGCACACCAGCTGGCTGGTCGACATAAACACCAATGATGGAGGACTTGGGAATCTCCAGGATCTCCACACTTTGGCTGTTGTGCCAGTAATGGTAGCTAGAGCCAATCCAGCCGAGACCCCATGACCCCTCGTTCTCGCCAAGGCCGCAGGGTCCCTGGCTGTTCCTCCTCGCTGCTTGCTCGTACGCCACCCCGATCACCACCCACCCTGAGTACTCCACCTCCCAGTAGGCTCTGAAACCTAGGATGCCTTCATTGCAGAGGACCTTTCAGGAGCAGAGATGAGAAGGGCAACATTAATCAGAGGTAATCTAACATAACCTGAGATTTATTGGAGCTGCCACAGTGGAAAATTTAGAACGGCTTCGCTTTCTCCGCTCTGCAATGCCAAACCAGTTGCCTCAGGATTTAAATAAACACCCAGCGGTATGGGGTCCTCAAGTCCATAAAACTGTTTGCCTGCGTTTCACAATCATGTACAACTCCACCAGCTCTGGCATGGTGATGACAGCTTCTTGGCACATGAAGAAACAAATTTTTTAGATTCTACTTTTTCACGCCCAAATAATTAAAGGTGCATTGATTGAGAAATTAAAGGACAATATTGATATTTAAAATGACCTAATTATTTGATACTTTTCTTAGACTAAAATTCTTTGCTTGGTTGTTGTTAATAATCCTTCTATGTTCCAAGACTGCAATCAAACATAAAAACACAGATGAATTTCCAGAAAAACTAAATTACTATGTAACTTACCCATATCTACCCTTAATATGACCTACTTTTTTGTGAAGTACTTCTTAAATCTTTGCCTCAAAGGGACAAAATATTGACTCAGTGGTAGAATTTTTCTTGGCATACATTACAGTTATTGATACATTGGCTCAAAGTATCAGTATTTTTCTTGGAAATATATGGAATTACATGAAATACATGAAATTTCAGTTAAAGGCACTTCAGTCCCTCTTGACTTCTTGTAGTTCTTTTGTCTGTGACATGAGGGCAGCATAAGCAGGTTGAAAGACTGAAGATTAAGAAAACATCATGTAAAAGAACCAGAAAATAGATGGTGGGGTGTTGTTTAACAGCTTTTGGAGAAAATAAGAATAATACTGCTCCTTTTCAAATCTCAGAGAGTTAAAATAGGAAAACAACTTTTTGCTGTGACAAGAGAAAAGATGGAGGATGAACTCCAGAATCAATCAATCAATCAATCAAAATTTATTTATAGAGCACTTTACAACATTCAAAGTGACCAAAGTGCTTTCCAGTTAAAAATAGGTAAGATAAGAAAATAAAAGCAGATTAAAAGAATCTGTACAAACAAAACGCAGTTGCTAGTTTAAGACATTAACCTCACAGTTTACCTGACACGATTTGTGTTGCATTCTCTATTAATCTGATATCATGATTTGTATTTTGATTTACAGTACTTGAAAATATCATGTTTGCTCTATCATGATAGCATTATCTCTGCCAAGGACGTGATGTTTTTCCTGCGTTTGTCTGCTTGTTGGTTTGAGACGACTCAAAAAGTTCTCTGCAGATTTTGATGAAGTTTTCAGGCAGCGTTGTTCATTGCACATGGTAGAAGTGATCACATTTTAGTAATGATCTGAATCTACATGCAGATCCAGGAATTATTTTGAAGATTTGTGAAAATTTTGATATAAGGAAGTTTTCAACATTTTCACTAATAAATAAAAAAGTTCTCAACAGAAATTGAGTACATTTTAAGAGAATGCTGGTCATAGCACGAGACAGAATAACTTCGTTTTTGATGGTGTCAGAGAAATTCCTAAGCAAAGGTTTGTTGTCTATGAGCACTTCTAGTTGATCTTGCAGATCATGTATTGCGCATTGTGTCATCCTGTGATTCCCAAGCCTAGTCTTTTGCCTGCTTTCCTGTAGATTCTTAAATGTTTATTTCTTAAAAAATATTTCTGGTAAAGCAGTTAAATAACCACTTTTAAACTAAGAGCAGAAATTCTGTTTCTCGATTTTTTTTTTTTTTTTTTTTTTTTTTTCTCTCAAAAATCTGTACAAGCGGTCACTCTATGTAAGTAAATAGGTTTTATACATTAAAAACAAGTTATAAGTAGGGATGTACAACATTACAAGAACAATATCAGTATTAGCAGATAATGCCTAAAAGGTTGGTTATTGATATTAGCGGATACAAAATTTAGCCAAAACTTACAGCCAATATTTTGGCCGTACATGTTTGGCATGTATGTTCCAGATTGGCTGTAATGTTTGCAGAATGTACAGATGTATTATATTGTTTATCTCATCATCACTGAATGTCCGCTTTTATAAACCAAAAGTTTAATTTATTTATGAATAAAATGTTTTCCTAGTTTAACATCAGTTTCTTACAAACATATTTTTTGTGAAAGCTATAGGTCATTTTAGTCAACTGGTGGCTTTTTGCTCTTAACAAAACATTGATATTGATACAGTATCAGTTTTATTTTTCTAATGATTTTTGGTCAGGTTAGTCCCACTGAGATTAGAGATCTCTTTTACAAGGGAGACCTAGGAAACATTGGCGGCAACACACAGTTTGAACAAAAACAAAAATTTGTACAGTATGTAATAAACGATAAAATCAGTGGTGAGGTCTGGATTCAAGATTATTATTGATATTAAGGCTGCCACAAATGATTATTTAGATAATCGACAAGACAGCGATTATTTTTTGTGATTAGTCGACTAATTGGATCATGCATGAATTGCTGCTTACTGCACCAGCATGCAGCTGCTCTTGTATAACCACCATTAGCTTCCAGCTTGAAGTGTTTAAGGTATGTGCTAACTAAAAATAAAGACAATTAAGGTGATAGTTCATTCAACTTTTAATGAACTTTGCAGTTGTTATAACATTACAGCAAACACATAACATATGTGCTCTAAGGCTAATGAAATCGTCATCGTTAATGTTAACATTTACAGCTATAAGTAAGAAGTTCACTGTTGACGCTTATGTTAGCAACTAACTAGCCAATTAGCTTACCGAGATGACTGTTCCTCTTCGTCAGAAATTGAATCAGTCAGGAGAAAAAAAAAAAAAAAAAATTGAAACAGTCACAACGTACTTCCTTTTCAGATGCTTATGCACCGCTGTTGTATGCCATGGAAGGCAAGTTCTGCCTTGCAGATTTTGCATTGCACATTCTTCTCTTTTGTTTGGGTAAGATGCTCCCAAACTTTTGAGCTCTGTTGCTGGCTAGCCATGATACTGTTTGGGCCTAACTCTTCCGGTGGCATCAGGGCTGACCCTGATTACCACTACTGCGCATGTGCGTCAAGGGCAGAAAGGTAGACAAGACAGCAAAAGATACAACGGCAGTTTTGAGAGAAAACAGTGCTTAAAAAAACAAATGACGACATCGATCATTAAATTTGTCATCGATGATTTTGATCGTCGACGTTGTCATGACTTGTTGACTAATCTTTGCAGCCCTAATGGATATTAATGTCAAGATTACTAGCGACATTGAGTTCAGTAATCGCAGTGTATGGGATATTGATAAAAATCCAATGTCGTGCAACTTGAGTTAAAAATCTCAAAACCTACAGCCAATTTTTAAGGAAATATAGTTTTTTGTTTTCTTAAAAATCAGAGATTTCTGTTTCTTTATAATAGAAAATTACTAACATTAATGGGGCCAGTCATGTCTATTTTAAAGTTACAAAAACTTTTGTTTTTTGTTTGTTAAAGTAAAACCCTTACATTAAGCAACAAAAGTCTTGGCAGCTTCTCATGAATAACTTACTGCAAGGCAAAATATGATAATTGACTCCTGAGAGGGCAATAATGCCTATATTTAATCAATTCATCAGTTCATTCCTACAAATAACCCCACGTCTCTTTATTTACCTGTGGAGCGTACTCATATCGCTCTGGTCTGTCCAAAACGGGGCAAGTGACTTCATCTGTCATGCGTGCCACCTTAGCCCCGGCCTCTGTGATCCACAGCACCTTATTGGCTGTTTTGTCATCCAGGGTAAAGTTGAACCAATCTGAAAAATAAAAAAGTGCAATTATTTAGGGCAGTGAAGCCCAATCCTTTACTTTGTGGTGAACCTCTGTCTCTTGTATTAGAAACAGTGAGCCCTATCAGACCCATATGAAGAAAGATGATTGATTCAAAGATTACACTTCTTAAACGGATTTTATTTAAAATGTTGCCAACTAAGTAGCCTGATACTATTGAGCATAGAAAAGTATATTTTTACAAGTTTTATTCACAAACCTTTAGAAAATATACGTAGTAAGCGTGTGATCATTAATTCTAATGTTGATGCCCCCCTCCCCCAGTCCTCCACAACCCCTGAGATCTTAGGCTCCTTATCAGAAAAATCCAGTCGAAAAACAATCATTTGAGAAATGTTTTTAGACCAAGTATTAAAAGTATGCAAATGAGTAGAATAGTGGGAATTTTACGTTTCATGAGGTCAGCTCTGCATGTTGGTTCAGGAATATCTGGCTCATATGCTGGGATCTTCTCTGAAAGGTGACCAAAAAAGCATCCATTAGATGTGTTACAATGACAGAAAAGCTGTGCATACATGAGATGTTTATAATGTTTTCAGTTAAAGGTCCTGCGATAGTTTTGCATGGTGTGTAAAACCATCTGAAATCAACAAATTAACACTATTATACAAGTATGACCCTGCAAAGTCCATCATCATCAAAACATCATTACTGTTGTATCAGGGGTGGGGGCCCCAGAGACCCCATGAGGTCCTGTACCTTACTCAATGAAGCCTGTAAGTCATTTTCGAAACCATTAAATTTTTAACATAAAGAAAACATGTCAGAGTCTTCCAAACATGGTTTAGCTTTAGATACTTATATAATTGCATGCACATCTTGGGGTTTAGGACAGAGAAATGTAAATAATATCAGGTGCTGCTATATGTTTTTTATGTTGGAGGTGTTTGTTGTTTTAATACGCGTTAGGGAGCTTACCTTATCATATCATATCATATGTTTCTTTAAAACTCTTTCGTGATCCACTAAAATTCAACAAAGCGGGTTTGTCCACATTTTTTCCCCACAGTGGGACATATGCAAAAAAATATGGGGCCTAATGGGTGCCATTGATATCCTATCTTTAAGGCATTTAAGTTGATTAAACCAATCCAGCCCTGGTTAAGATATGCTTAACAATTTTATGTGCTCAAAGAAAAAAAATCAGACTTTAGCAAAGCTTTCTATACATGGCTTGGCACTGCAGATAGCCAGTCATTATGATGGATTTTGGGATGGCAAATAGAATTTCAGGGCAAACAATACAAGAGCAAACTGCACAAAATGCCACAGCTGATAAGTGTTTGTGCTAGAGGATGGTTAGCAACACATTCTTAGTGAATCAAACCTTGAGATGGGGCAGATAGAGAAGCAACCTGTGCTTGCTCTCATGATCCACTTATCTTTCTTTTACAGTTCTGCACATATTTATGTCTTAATGTGGGACAAATTTAATGTTGTTTAAGGAACCAACTGTGGGCCATTTTGGATTGGTCTGAGGGCCACAGTTGGCCCCCCTGAACCATAATTTGGACTTCCCTGACATAAAGAATTAGTTATGGGAAAATATGGAAAAAGTAAAAAAAGAAAAAAGTGCTAAAAATCTGACTAGTACTTGTGGTTTTGCTTAATTCAAAAGCCTAAATTGGCTTTAATTTTGTGTCAAGCACATTAGTGCATTATTATGTACAGTTGAGAAAAAAAGGTATTAATACTACTATAATTTATTCTGATTACAGTTTTATATTTGCATTTTTTTTTAAGGTTTCATAGCTTTTTTTATTAGGAGACAGAATGAAAAGTTTTTGATAAACATTACAGTGGTATATGATAAGTATTTAAGCCTGAAAACATTTTGGCGAGGTAGGTGTCATACAAAGTGTGCTTCGACTGTCTACAAATACAGCATTATTGTGTCTTCCATGGTATATATTATCACGGAGTGACAGGTCTGAAAGTGAGGAAAACTCGAAGTATAAGCAACATCCACAAATAGATGTGATTTCCATGTTGTCCAGAGGGAGGGTGCCAAATCACCACAAACTAAACCTCCTCACAGAAGCTTAAAACTTGAATAAAATCAACTAGAAACCTGTCCTACCTGTGTTTGCACTTCCAGCTTTGGACTTCTTTCCTACAAAAGAATGAAAAACAGGAGACAAAATTTGTTTTGGTAACAGGAGCCTATATTAAGATGCCACATACTTGGCTGTAATAAATCTGACGGTATAGGTGACGGTATGCGTCAGGTGGGTCTCAACTGATGATAAAGTGAGACACTGAGAAAATATATGCGTATACTTAGAAAACCATCTGCCTGTGTCAGATCATCACATCAGCGTGTGTGCGTGCTTTTGTGAAGTGAGCAGTTGATTCATGCCAGGCGCTGAGAACGATCCTGACACCTCTCATACTGCCGGGATTGACTGTGGTCACAGTGGGATACAGCGTGAAGCTCAGGGCCGATACGTAGAATAAAATAAGTAGGATGATGTGCTTTCGAAGATCAAACAGGTTCTGATGGATTCCAGGATTGTTTACTGGTGTAATTAACAACAAGGCAATGTAGAAAAGTCAACAAAGTTGTGCTTTGAAGGTGAAAAATAGCCCTTTCCGTGAAGCATATGCAAACTTAAAGGATGGCAACACATGCAGCATCTTTACACAGACACATAATATCACAGAGGATTGTTTTTAATTACAGGAGATTATGGCAGCACATGCAGCAAATAAGTCTGTCAGCATTTAAGTAGAGGCGGCAGAGCCACTCTAAATTATTTTATTCCTCGAAAATTCCTAAAGGATAATTGATTTATTGATGTTACATAACAATCTTAAACCTATATCCCAATATAGTAACCAGATATCTGGTATCATGTGTTAGTATGCAGTCTTGGGATGGAGATCAAAAAAGAGGAGACACCTAATCTTGTCAGCATTGAGATGTGACATCAACTAACATAACTTGTGTGTTTTATTTATACCAACAGACACCATCAATCCAACATGACCAGCTTGATTTGTTTACACATCAGCGTCGTCTTAAGAAGTGTGAGCCTTGGCAGGCTGGAAAAACAACATTTCCGCCCTCCAAGAAAATCTTGTTAATTTTTTAATAGTTATCAAAGATGGAGTTCAGGGTGAGGCTGCACGAAAAATGTATGTTTTTCCAGTTTTTTAATCCTGACAGTTATTTCTGTTCCACTTACATCTCAATGAGCCGATATTTATCTCTCTGTTGACTAGAGGTGGACAGACAGTATGTAGGAATGTTAAGCCACCTGTCTGGATTTAGCACGAGGTGATGGAAATAACCACTTTGTCCGGCCACATTACAACCAACACTAAACAGAACATGTAAGCTTCAAAGCAGCCTCAAACCCCAGCGATGCCATCCTGCACATGGCTGGTTAGTGGACTTATGAAGGGATTTAGATAAATATTTTAATAATGGGTATTATGATACATCTTTACTGCATTTCTTTCACTTGGGACATTGATGATTTACAGAAAGTTAGAGGGAAAACACCAAATTTTCTTTTGCATTCGATTCTGACTACATAAAGCTTAGTGGTTTAGCAACACTCTATAGTTAAGGCAACCACCTTGACAGATCCTGAACTGGCATCGCAAATTTTACTTTTTTTCTATATTAATGCTTCAAATGACATCTCTTGATCCACAGAAACTTCTTTTTAGGGCCCTGATTCGGCCAGAAACAGCCCTACTTTGTATTTAAACATTTACTTGACACATCATAAGAACATTTATATTCTGTTGTCTCAGTGAAAGCTCCCCTGTCACCTCCTCTCCCAGCCCACTACCACCTTAACTGGCAATTTTTTGTGAGAAACTGTAAAGCTAATTGTACTCTGAAACCTCAGTTAAGCTTTCAAAGGCTTTTTTTCTGCCATTTATGTTTCAGCTGTCTTCAAGTCTCAAATTTACTCAACCAAACATATAGAACATCTTTTTTACATACTGTAATATCAGCATGGAGCTCAACGTCCTTCACAAATAAATTCACATCTCGATATCCCAGGGCATTGGTCTTGGGCATAAAAAATAAAAAACTCACACTCCAGTGCTTTTGTGGGACCCATAGGGGACATTTCAAGTCTAGTGTACAGTCCTTTAAATCTCACATTTGTGAGTTTAGATAAGATTTCTCAATGACATAATCTATATCTGAATGTACATGCAGCATGCTCAACACACAGACAATGTAAAATCTTTTTTAAGACACATGATGTTAACACTGTTGGACCTTTGCTCCCAGGCAGTAAAACGGCTATATACCTCTCATTATGACAAGCGTGAAATCTTCTCCTGAAATACTGCGCTCTCCACAGACACACATAAATTCTGAAGACCCTTACACTCACAGGATAAAGATAAAAAAACACCCTTGCTGCTGTATGGGGATATTAAACTCACTTAAATTTACAGCTTCAGTGGGAAGAAAAGATACATTGTTGCTGTCAGGCTGTAATGTCCTATCTCCAAAACCACTTATTTTGCAACATTAGAAAAATCTGTATTTTTGAATAATTAAAGACAGTTTTGTGGAGACTGATGATACTTTTCTAATTTGAGCAAAATTTATAAAATCCCCTTTCAGATTTGGAGGATGACCAAAGCAATGATTTGTGGAAAAAAATAAATTCATGAGAAGTGGACATGCAATATGACAATCTGCAATAAATGCTTTGATCAGTAAATTAAGATAAATCATGACAGAAACAAAGATTCAGATGTAATCATCAAGAAAAAATTGGATGCAAAAAACTACAATTGATGTAGATTAGCGAATGATGATGGAGTCTAAAATGTGAGAAAATACAGGATATAAATTCACCTTTATCTGACGTCCTAGAGTCAGAAATGATCCGGTTGGTGGTGGGCATCTCGATATTGTTTGTCTGTCCTTCTCAGCCTAATGTCCTGAATGATGCGTCTCTGCTGACTCCACTTTGAGACCCCTGAATGCCCCTCTTATATACCTTTAAATCAGGACAAAGGTGAAGGATGCAGGCCCGGTGGCGTGGACATGAACGTGAGATTATAGTAAGGAGTGGGAGGTGAGGGTCCTGTAACTGGACCTGTGTATATACAATTTTCCTTAAAAAGCTCGGATGGATGCTTCGATGTCCAGTTACCAGGAAAGACCCCGCCCAAACGCCCCTTATATCACCACCGCTGATCTACCCACATTGCCCAGTGACAGGGCTATAGCTGATGCAATAAAGGTGGATGGAGATGATGTATGCAATCCCACACAGACACGCACGTGTGCATGCACAAAAACTATCTACACACACATGCACACAAACACACACTGAGAATGCAGCTGCAAAGATTTAAATCTTCATCGGTAAGTTCCTGCTGTCGGATGTCCCGCAGTATGTGCTTTGACATGTGCAAAGGCATTTCATGATGTTAGGGAACGGTTATGTAACCTCTTTTTTAGCACATTCATACATTAACCAAAACAAGTGCATAAAATGTAGACATAACATATTCCACAGCTTCATTTACTATTTCAACAATCTGAAATTCTTTTATATGCATTAGGGCTGTAGTGAACAATAAACAAATTTAAAGTTGTAGTTCATATGAAATTTAGAATACTTAAAGAGGGATGTGCAGATTAATTTTTTTGAAAAACACAAAGTCTTTTTTGTCAAGATCTGTTTTGTAAAGTAACTGATTATTGATGACAAGTATTGATGATAATAATAATAATAATAATAATAATAATAATAATAATAATAATAAGTGTTTCCAAAAGAAAAAGGGTCAAACCTAGTCATGTTAATTTGTTGTAGGGTTTTTGAGTTGAAACAACTTAACACGATACATGCATGTTTACAGCAGCAGCATCTTAACTGAACCGAACACAGCAGTCTGAACTCAGGAGCGGGAGCTGGAGACTCACCGCTTGTCAGTAACTCAGCAGTAAGGGCTGAGACTCTGTACCAGATATCACTGAGGACCTCACTCACAGAGATAAAAAACATCTTCCTCTGGTCTGATGAACTTTACACACAGGGACTATAACAGTCATTTGTCTCTGCTCAGACTCACAAGGTTCATACTGCAGGCTTAAAGGGGAGTGGGTTTGAAGTAGCATAGTTGTGATGGGTGAATACTAAATGAAAAACACACACTGAAGTAGAAGTCTGTCTATCTGGAATTACTCTGTGCTTTAGTTTGACATTTTAAAACAGTTCAGATAAAATTGTGGTCAGTTTCAGCATGAAGACATCGTCAGAGATTGCTAGCTTATGCTCCACACTCATCTGACCGCTGCTGTTTTTCTGCTGGTTTGCATCACGCTTTAACTTTTTTTGTCCTCTTCAGTCATTATTTCTTCTCATCCTGACCTGTTTCTGCTTGCTGTGACACCTTACAGGTTTGTTATCAAAAGTCTGTTGAAAAATATATATATGTATAGATGGAAAAAAATGTCATCTATCAATAAAACCATCTTTATGATCCGCATTTATTAATGTAAAATATAGGCTAAATCAGAGATGCTCCCTCTTGTGATGTTACAGCTAGTTGGCTGTTTTAATGTGGGAGAAAAATAAACTGACTCCAGAGGTTACTGTAGGGTTTTAATTAGGGGTGCTCGATAACTATCGGCCCGATATTAGGAAAATATGTCGTCATTCTGATAAGTCCGATATCATAAAACAAAAGCCTCAATAATATTTCAAATATATTTTTGTTCCCACTGCGCTGTGGGTTGTTCATTTGATCAAGCGCTCCCACTCATATATGAGACTTGAACGGCCTGCAGTGAGTGCTGCGTTCAAGTGCCGTTGGTATAACTGGAAAAACAACTTTCTGACTGGAAAAATTCATTAGAATACTCCCTCATGTCGGAATAGAACTCATGAACTCAGCCATCATTTTGGTAGTTGCTGAGTTGACTTGATATCAACGTCCTATCGACAATATATTACCCATCATCTAGTATGTTACACATAAACCATAGACATATGAACATAAAATGTCAGAAAAATGACTTGCAAACTGGGAACAAGGAACGTCCTGCACCACGTGAATGAAGCACAGCGTGCCTAGATTTGTAAACAGAGAAGATGGTGTCGGTAGTGTGGGACTTTTTCAAAGTTTCCGAGGAAGACAGTTTGCTGGCTATTCGTAATAAATGTTCCAAACAATTCCACGAGGAGGGAAAAATAGCATGAGCTTTAGTACTTCAAACCTGAAAAGTCACCTGAAGCATAACCATCGCTTCGACGGAGTTTTGAAAGCGTATGAGGACGACATGGCCGCTAAAGCAACATAAAGCTAGCCATAAGAAGCCATCTGGACTACCCATTAGAGATGCTTTCGAAAAGTCCAAGAAATTTGCCAGAGATAACACAGGGGCTAAAGCTATCGGGGATTTAATCATGGAAATGATGGCGCTGGACGACCACCCATTCACCCTCATTGATCACTTGGAGACCCAATTCAACCGCCGCTACTTTTCTGATGCGTGCCTTCCAACTTAGTATGATGCAATCGACAGGTGCACATAACCGTTGATTGACAGCAACATAAATGACATAAGCTTCACCATAGATATATGGACTTGTGATGTCAGCCCTGTAAGCATGATGAGTCTGACGGCGCAGTGGTTGAATACAGACTTTAAACTATACAGGGCGGTGCTGCATTCCCAGGAGCCAACCGGCTCACACACAGGCACAGTGATTCACCAGGCTTTTGAAGCCATGCTACAGCAGTGGAATATTAAGAAGGATATGGCACATGTCGTCTTACAAGATAATGCACATAATATGACAAAGTTAATGGATGAGTGTGGTGAAATAGAACAAAGTAATGTTTGAATCTAACTGGTCAGTGCGCTGACAATGGAATTCACTTCTCACTTTATATTTTAAATCCTGGTGCAAAGTATTTCGGTTCTAGAGGCCTCTATTTTTTATATCAATAAGTAATGCACCTTATATTATGTCAAAAGATGTTCATTTGAAATATCAAAAGATTTGTTTGATATCTTTTAGCAAATATTTGAAAAGCTTGCTAATTGTTTTTCATTTGAAAAAAATCGTATCTTCAATTCAAGAGTCAATACTGTTTTTGGTTTTGTTAATAGTATCAATGTCATGATATATCTTAGGTCCACTTTTGCTCATTAGTGTTTCTTATCTCTAGGTATGTTATCGGTTATCGGAATCGGTATCAGCCTTTGGAAGCAGAAATGTATCGGTTAACGGTATTGGTTTTAAAAAAAAGTTATGTACATCCCTAGTTTGAATGTATAAAATTCATGTAAAATATTTTCCTAGTTATTCCCCAGCACATTGTTTCATACTGATCTCCAACCTGCACGTCCCCCTCTAATATCTTTGGTTAGTAGCGTGTACCCCTGAAAACAGATGGAGTATGCTTTTTGGGAAAAGTGACAGCCCTACTTGTCATATAAATTTTATTTAAATAGCATCTGAAATCAAAACCTCTTATATCAATCAATGACAGCCTTTTTATTGGTATAAGCTCCAAAAGACATAAAAAGCTTTATTAAGTAGACTTGAAACCACATTCATTTGTGGGTTCACATTTTATTTGCCCTGGCACATCAATACTGAAGCCCTCCAGTTCAGGCTCATATCAATCCCCCTTGACTGATGTTTGGCCAGTCACAACCATTCGTCTACAGTTGGCTGTCAGTCGATCCCAGCTTAGGAATTCTGTACTCAACCAAGAATGCTATGCTTAGTGGCTGACTAAGCTCAGTTGGTAGAGGAGGGGTCTTTCAGAGGCTGCTGATTTATTTTCCTATCAGCAGCCTTTCTGTGCATGTTATCCCTCTCTCATCCAAACATTTACTGACAAAAATCCAAAAGCTAATCTTGACAAAACAAAGATTGTCAGCACAGACTTAGGTCCTGACTTTCTAGTGTTTTCAACTAGGTCATTCCTCCCCCCTGAGCCTGAAAGACACAATCAACAATGTGGGAGAAAAACTTGTTTTGGATGTTGTAAAAGCCAATCCAAAGAGTTTTGCTGTAAGATAGGGTAAATTGAACCCCACCTGTCAAAGGTATGATCTGCAATTCTTTTCTTTCTCTCCTGTCCAGTTCCGAATGAGTGAAGTTGTTTGTAGGACTTTTCTCTATTCTGAAATGCTTTACAAAGAGGATACTGTTCTTATTTTCTTCTCAGAATTTAAAGGGGGTATATTATGCAAAAATCAGTTTTTGAAGGCTTTTGAACACATTTTGTATATTTGGCCGGCTTCACAACATGTGAGAGTAGACAACAAAACCTGTATTTAGCAGGCTGCATAAATGTAAACTCATGATATGTGGTCAGCTGTTGAGTCTGTGGATATACTGTGCCAATCTCTTCATGTCCGACTGCTTCTTCAGCTTCAGTCAGTTCAACACAGGACTGACAACCAAACTTTTCCTGAATCCAGGTTCAGTACCAACAATCTGTCGCCAGACCTGATGATGGAAATATGACTTTTTTAATGCTGTGTAGTAGGGCTGAACAATATATAGTTATCGTATCGATATCAAGATATGAACATTCAACATTAATTAATTAATAATTAATATCGAAAAGCAACGTTATAAATGATATTGATTTGCCCCGCGCTAAAACTGCACTTTCCACATTCTTTTGTATTATGATGTTTTTATTTTTCTGAAAAATGCTTGGTTTTCACTGAACCCGTATGGTATGGTATGGTATGGTATGGTATGGTATGGTATCGTATCGTATCGTATCGTATCGTATCGTATTGTATCGTATCGAGATCGAGATATCTGGTATGAATATTAAGATATGAAATTTTGTCCATATCGGTCAGCCCTACTGTGTAGTATTTATTTTGCTCATTGCATACGTTCACTTTACTTGTTGAAAGTCTGAAGGGTAAACCTCAATATATGAGCATTCTTACATCAGTCAAGAGAAGTTTTAACAGTTGGCTGAATATAATCAGTCCTTTACCCACCCCATTACCCCTCTGTTTCTGCTAAGCCTGGAAGGTATGCTAAGTTGCTGCTGTGTCCCACTGCGGTGACTAGGTCGAGGTTAGCATGTTGTGAGTTAGCCTGTAATGTTTTGGGGGAAACGAGCTTCGCTGTTATCTGGTAACCGGCATGAATTTGTGGTTCATGCGTGTTCAGGATTGTAAGCGGCGCATGGCTGAAAGAAGTCCTTGCTTTATAATATAATCGGTCAGTGTAGTTGTTGTCTGACTTATAATGCTAAAAATGTTGCATACTACACCTTTGAATGGAGTTATCCATGTTGAGAATATTAGGGCAGAACAAAAGGTGGGATGAAAAAGGTCTGGAGTGAATAATTCTAGAGGGAGAGTGGAGGGTCTTGTAGGTGATAAAGAATTGACCCCAGTCCACCCCTGAGGATGGCAGACACTTTTGCAAACAGTTCTGAGTCCAACATAACATTAGTAATAAACCAAATATAGTATATTCTGTGCAAGGTAACAGTGTTGTGACTAAACTGTATCAGACTATAAAGTTGTCTAGTAATTCTAGTTTACTTATTTGCAGTTTCAGTTTTGATTTACCCTTGAATCTAATCTTAAATTTGAATAAAGCAATCAGTAGAAGTGCAGACAGATTACACTAATGTCATGATAGGACAGACATAAATAAAATAATCAAATACATTCATGCATTAGAATTTGGAGCACACAACAACAATCCAGATACCAAACAATGTAACCCAAATACTGACCAGAATTTGTGCCACTTGACTGGTGGTTTCTCGGCTCGTCCTAACAGGCTTAGCTACACTCTTGATCTGCATTACCATGTCAGTCATTTACGATCACAAATGCTTTAAGGCACATGGCATAGGTTAAAAGAAAGATCATGCTGCTGGTTGTAAACCCTTTCTTGTGATATGCTCTCTACTGTCTGAGGTGTTTACTACTCTGGGTGTGTGCCAGAAACCTCCAGTCAAGGCTGACTTCTTGTGTCCCTGTCTGCACAAACAGATGACCGCAGTGCTGATTCCTAGGCAACACGTATTAAACAGCACATACCAGGGGACTGTAATGTCAGATCTGTCCTGGGCTGACCACTGGAGTTTACAAGAAAAAGGAGGGGATATACGGTGACAGTGTTTGCATGTGAGTTTGCCAATACCCCTCTCATATGAGGAAGAGAAACACGAGGCAGCAGGTCACTAAACAGTGCTGACAGGCAAGTAATCCCTGCAAAAAGCTGGTGCTGTGACCCTGTTGGCTCGTAGCTTTAACCAGCCACAGTCAAGGTCATGACATCAGGTTTAAACCTTTAAATGAGCCAACAAAGCAGTTTATTTAGATATTTTCAACATGAGAATAAAGAGAGTAGTTTTTACAGACAGGGTTTATCATATTACTTTTATTTATGTATGTATGTATGTATGTATGTATGTATGTATTTATTTATTTATTATTGGGTTATCAACATCACACGCGTCCATAACAATGTACAAATTACACAGTTTTTTACTGATACAAACACACACACTTAACAACCAAACAGGTTAACCCCCCTCCCCCAAGATATGAAAAATTTTCCTGCAAATGCTAAGTAACATAATAATTAAAATAAATAATAATACTAATAATAATTAGTTCTAATATAGGTATGTTTATAATGCAGCATTCAATAGCCTGTGCCTACCCCTGTAGTTACTACAAACTTATCTGTGTGATTTTATGTTTGTCCAAAATTAGATCGATGTACCCAGGCTTTCACATACAGTTTTAGCATCAGTTTATCTTGTTGTTTCCTCCAATACATTTGAAATGTGACACCCAAACTGGTCGGATATTGAAAAAATGCTTAAAAATAATCTAAGTGGTTGGCCAAATTTATGTCATATCATTCAAACTTTTTCTTTAATTGTGGTAAAATTAATGGACTCAACTTTTTAAAATCTGTCCTGGTCAAAACAGACGTTGTAATTTGACTCCTCCGGTCTTCTTACGTGAAGAAAGGTTGAAAACATTATTTGTTGTCTTAAATGCATTGGCATTTAAGATGTTGACTGTTTATTTTTAAGATTTATATGCTGAAATTTAATGTCTTCGCGATAAAAACTAAAGGACTAAGAAACTAAGAAGTGGAGGTCATATACATCATTGCCTGTATGTTCATTCATTTACGATCAGTTGCTGTAACGCCACGGCTGTGTCATTGTTATAAAACTGACATTATGCCTCCAAACATTTCTATAACATCAGCTGTGGATCTACGCTGCCTGTGGTGGAATTAACAAATAAAAACAACAAAAAACATCAAAAAGTTTGACCATATATGTCATCAAATTTTGTTGACTACATTGAGGATTCACTGCATCCCGAGTTACCAGACTTCTGTGTAGATTCTCATTCATCCAGGTCTCACTGTGTAGAGTTTGAACTCTAAACTCTAAACTCTACACAGTCCAGTTGCCTTGCTTTTGAATCTTCAGAATGAATTACCAGACTGTTATCATAATCAATGCATGCAATGTTTTTGAGTGTCTGAGCGCTTGTTTCATTATATTTACACTATCTTAACATTCTTTCACTTTACCTGTTAAGTAGAGTTTTGTTTCCTAACTGAAACTTAACCAAATTTAACACAACAGTCTGAAATTAGGAACATGAGGTGGAGTTTCACACAGCTCATCAAGAACTCTGATAAGCACGACACTCGCAGAGAACTTTACTAACAGTGAGAGAAACATATCCTGGTCTAATGAACTTTACACACAGTCACTTTTACAGGGATCGTTTTTTTGCACTCATAGACACAAGGATGAAATACTGCAGGCTTGAGAGAGAGCCGGTTCATAGCGTGATAAGTTTTGATGGATGTTTAAGGATAAAAAGACTTCAGGAGCAGCCTCTCTGTCTGTGATGACTGTACTTTAGTTTGACCTGATTTTAAAACAGTTCAGGTAAAAACACGTCAGTCGCCAGTATGAACACATCGTCAGATACAGTGTATCTCCAGCTTACGCTCCTCACTCACCCTGACACCTGCTCTGTTCTCCGTTGGTTCACACCAAAGCCTAATAATAATTATTAAAATACTTTTCAAAAGTCTGTCGTCAACTGTATACGTATGAATAAAAAAACTCATCCTTTTTATTTATAAAACGTTATTTCTATCTTTATTTATTGACGTAAGATAAAGGCAAACGCAGAGATGCTTCCTCTTGCCATGTCACAGCTCGTTGGACATTTTTATGACTCTAGAACTCACTGTAGTGTTTTAATAATAATATTCATGTAAAATACTTTTTCACTTATTCTCCAACACATTGTTTCATTGAGGTTTCTCACCAGCAAATCCCCCTTTAAATGACTCGCAGGCCAGTTAGGAGAAGGGCCTTGTGTGGTCCCTTGGCTCCCAGTTTCCCAGCCCTGCTCTAGTACTGACAACAGTTAAGTGTGTTGCATCTTAATGTATGTTTCTATTAATTAAACAAATTTTTGATCGTGCTTTTATTTTTGCAGGAAGAGGTCCCAGCTAGACAATTACTTATTTCATTTTGGATATTTTAAAGCTCAAGTTATCTTGTTTTCATTTGTGCAGATTTTGACACCCCTTGTGGACGAAGTGTTATCCATTATCTGCTGCTGAGTTTGTCCTTCTAAGGTGAATTAAGCATTGAAAGAAAATCCTACTGATCAGTTTAAGTCAAAAATATTGGTAGCTGTGAATCTTTGTTGTAAGTTGCAGTATGTCAATCACCTTGTCTGACACCTACGCTGTGGCAGAACTTGAATTAAGACATTGATAATAATTAGCAGAATTAATCTGTTATCTGTGCCTCTGACAGTTTTTAGTTGTTTGGATATTATTGGATTAAACATTGGTATACTTTTCCAGCTGCATTTCATGTAATTGCACTAATTAGCCAGAGACAGAAAAGTAATAAAGGACATATTATAGGAGGCAAAGGCAAGACAGAGTCTATTTACTTTTAATTAGTCTCCTTCAAAAGTACAGAGCGTCAAAAGTGGAATGAAAGTCTAATAAACCATCAGTTCCCCTGATCGCATCTCCAGTAAGAATTAAAATGACATTTAACTTAATCCTCACACTCTTACATAACCTTTTGTGCTCCACACTATCACCACATTCCTGAGCAGGCATCAGTCTCCTCAATTTCTCTTTGACTACAAGGAGATTACCAGATAATTGTGAGAGTAAATTCTGATCTCCTCGGATAAATATGGGTCAGTGGGTCAGGTGTTGGCACTGCTGAGCATATCCCATCTTGGCAAGCTTTGCGTCACGCCTGTTACCGAGCTCATTATCTCCACATACCTTACCAAAAGTTCTCTACAAGGTCCTAAGGGAGCCTCCCAGAACCTTTTAATACCCCCTTTCCTGAGTGGTATATAAAGAGGCTGTTTGCATCACCGCAGCAGAGCGCCGCTGACAGACATCAACATTCAGGAAACCCCGACAAGACAAGACACGGCACCAAGCGATAAAGATGCCAACCAGCACATCCAGCAAAAGGATCCTGCCTGCAGCTGGCAGACCTGGTGAGTGAACTCTCATTTTTTAATTACCGTCAGATAATGAATGTTAGATTAATGAAGTGGAGCAGACTTATCGTAGCCCAGAACGTTTTTTTGAGCTAAAATTTATAGTTCAAGAAAATAAGTCCCTTAAGTTTCAGATTTGATTTGTCATTTATAGCCATTAGAGCAAAGACGTAACTTTGAATAGTGTTTAATTTAAAAAAAAAAGTCATTTTTTTATCAGATTTTGCATCCTGACTGTAGAAATATCTTAAATTCAGAGGCAGTGTATTAAATTTAAAGAGAATAGCAATTCATCATTATTGTTTGATCTTGCAGAGAAAAAAACTAGAGATGTGCCTTCTAAAAAGGGTAAGATTTGAGAAGAAAATGAAAAAACATTTTGAGTTTCATATCCCTGTATTGTCATTAAAGAAACTAATCATCAACTAACAATCTGACTTTTCTCTTATCTCAGAAAAAATCCCAGAATATGTGCCCAACATCCCAGAGCCCACTTGCAGAGCAGATCTTCTGAAATGTAAGAAAGTCATTCACATGGAGGGAATGATTTACTAAATAAGTTGAAATTTCCACTGAAGAGCTGATGTTTGTTCCAGAAATGTTAAAAAAAATCTAAGTGCAGTATATCTCAAGTTCCAAGTTATGACTGACAAAATACAAATCTTTTGAAGTTTTAGTGCTTTTCTTTTGTAACTTAGAATTAAAAAAAACTTAAATACAAGTAAGTGAAATACTTATAACAGGGGTTAGGTATGTTTTTTAAATGTATATTTCAATATCTTTATCACAGTGCCGTTGCTCAATTATTCCTGACTTGATACTTGTAGGAGAAAGAAGAGCATCCCTATTCTTTACTCTTATTATAGCCCATACAGTAATCCTTCTGTTGCCTGTGCTGTCAGTTTCCATTGCTGTGAGGTAAAATGGACTGCCTACAGAGCAGACAAGGCAGAGAGGGGACAGCACCTTTGGGTCTGACATTTTATGAATGCTCCCTTAATGAAGCACCTAAATGGATATTGCAATTCAGTTTGGTGGGTATATGTCGCTTTTTAATGAAGTCACCTTAACCCCCAGATAGGGGTGTAAGTGATGTCTGTTCAGGGAGATGCTGTCAAACTGCCTTTTGAATTATTTAAGCTCTGCCAACTGGAAATTGATCATACTTACTATCAAGTTCATACTGTAAGACAAATATTGAGTTTAACAAAAACTTGTGAAAAATCAGTGACAGACATTAATTAAATCCCCCATCTTAATAGAGAAGTGAAGTTAGACATCACTTCTCAGTGCAGTGACCACTTTGTGAAAGGCAAAGCATGATCATTTAGATACCAAGCTTAAGTGTCTGGTTATAGTCTAAAGAAATACAAACAGCAGCTTAAGTGTCTGGTTATAGTCTAAAGAAATACAAACAGCAGTGGCAATATTTTTCAGAAATGTACATTATCACTTAGAGGAGTAGAGTTGGTTTGCTCCCTGTTTTATGCAGATAAATAATTTAGAGTTAATTGACAATCTAAAACCATACTTCTCATGCTAATGGACTCACTCAAGCAGAATTACATTTAATGCTGCTATTAATCCAGGATTTTGACCACAAACAAAAAGACTTTAGGCTCATAGTCTGACTCATATGTAATACTTTCTGCCCTCTCATCTGTTTTTCTTTCACACCATCAAAGTAAACCTATTGGATACTTTGGTCAGAGTACCACATCATAACCATATTTTGATACACACCCCTCCTTAAAACTAATGCTGTCTAAATGACCAATTATTCTTAAATAGTTGGCAAAAAGTTAGCATGGGTTTATCTTTTTACAGATTCAGCCAAAGTTGATGTCTGATCAAGTATCTGTGTACATCGTTTTGAACTTATTCAATGCATCTACCAAACATTCCTTAATCTTTGTTTCCTCTGCCAAGGAGGTTATGTTTTTGCTGGCATTTATTCAAAGATTTGTCTGTCCATTAGTCCATCAGTCCATCTGTCTGTGAGCAAGGTAACTCAAAAACTTCTCAATGGATGATTTGATCCTGATGAAATTTCAGGAGATGTTTGTCACAGAGCAAGAAAGAAGTGATTAGATTTTAGATTTTTTAAAGGATTTTTTATTTTATTTATTTTATTTAACCTTTATTTAACTAGGCTAGTCCCACTGAGATCAAAGATCTTTTTTCAAGGGGGGCCTGGCCAAGAATGGTAGCAATGCAGTTTAAAAATCAAACACACTCACTCACACAGCTCAACATAGGCAACAGATACAGTAATAATTATATGGTGAAATGGGCCAGTTTTCCACATTTACAATAATAACCCAGCTAACAATGTCAGAAATGCCTTGGCAGAGGTTTGTGTTCTCTTTGCATTCCTAGTTTTTTATTTATTACATTTTGGAGCACCATCCTCACCATAAGAAATAAATACATAAGTGAATAAAGATTAAAGTTCTTCCAAAATGATCTCTTTATTAAAAAAGTAAAATTAAGACATTGGTTTGACAAATAACCATACAGAGACAGGGTGATTCAGTTGGTCTATCTGAAATGTAATCTTCCTCACAATATTGATGCAGTCAGTTAAGACTAATCTAATCACAAGGCCAGTAATTAAATAGGAAATTTTATTTGACTGACATTACTAATTATAACATGCACTGTTTTCTGCCACACTTTGAAATTAAGGCAGCCAGCTTAACAAGATGCCCCCTCCATCTTGACTAGCGCTGCAAAAATGAAACATAAAATTGAATTTATAGTAAAAATGCCATTTCTTTAAATCAAGTCTAATTAGGGCCACACTTAAGCAAAAGGCATCCCTGTTCTGTACTCAAACATACATGCCTAGCACCTAGACCAGTAACTGTCAAAAGTATTAAATATTTAAACCCTGCCCTCTCAGTAAATGGCCCTAAAGTGAGACCAATGTCTCTGTAGTGTTGTCTATAATGCGCAAAGAGAACTGCTTTATTGTAGAGGAACTTTCTTCAATGAGTGTTCACGGAGCAGTAACCCAGAGCAACCACCATGATCACCACCATCATCTTAGCTAGCATTTTACAGCAGGAAAAGCTGATTTGTTGTTTCTCCTTCTGACACTTCATACAGACTGGATCAATCTGTCTTTGGATGACAAGACGGCAAATAAGATGCTGTGGACCACAGTGGGCGGGACAAAAGTGTCACGAATGACCGATGATGTCACCTGTCCTGTTTTAGACAGACCAGAGAGATATGAACACACCCCCCAGGTCAGTTTTATATTGCAAATGCAAACATTTGATGCTTTTTCCTATCTTTTAATAACGTGGCAAGCAAACCCATCATAAATCCAGGTCTCTCTGGCCTTAATTATCAAAGGGCAAAGTTAATGGCTAACAGTGAATTGCTGAGCTGGAACGCCAATATATCTGGTCTGGTTGACATTATTTTTTTCTTTCAGGTTCTCTCCAAAGAAGGCATCCAGGGCTTCAGAGCGTACTGGGAGGTAAAATATTCGGGTTGGGTGGTGGTGGGAGTTGCTTATGAAGGAGCAGGGAGAAGGGGGAGTGATGGACCCTGCGGGCTGGGAGAGAATGAACAGTCCTGGGGTCTCGGCTGGGGTGGATCCCACTACCAGCTGTGGTTCAACAGCATCAACACAGAAATCTGGGACATTCCTCAGTGCACCATCATCGGGGTGTACCTCGATCATCCAGCGGGTGTCATCAGGTTTTACGCTGTGAATGAGGTGACGGAGGGAGAGGAGGGTGAAGGTAGACAGGAGATCAGGCTGCTGCAGCAGATTAAAACCTCCTTTAAAGGCAGGATGATGGCGGGTTTCTGGGTAGGACAAAAGTCATCCTGTTACTTGGTCAAACATGATCTAAGACATTAAGAGAGTTAAAAAATTATAAACATTTCCATTTTAGCAATAAAAAAATGCATGGATCAAAATCTTTGTGCGTAGAACAAACATATTTGTTAAGATGCTGCTGTTTGTTTAGACAAGATGTTTTATTAACATGCTTTTCTTCCATAAAGCTACTGCAAACTAATGTAAATTGAATTATATATTATTGCAAAGTGTGCTGTGTATTCTGATAATATACTGTATCTGTATTTGTATATCTGTTATTCTGTATGACTTTATTATAATAAAATACATTGATATCCAAACAATATAAGCACGACTGAAAAGTTTTGAATGGAGTAAAGAAGTTGAGTTTAAGAGTAATTTTTATCAATCTTTTTATAGTTTTTTTAAGGTTGGTTTTATGAGCAGTATTGTAGTTACGTACCAAAGTCCCAAGAGAGTCCAGGCCGAAATAGTGACGCAAATGGATAATTCTTCTAAACTGACTGACACTTGAAAACAAAAACTCAAGAACATGATGCAAAGACACAAGATTTATAAGAATACGTGTTTTCTAAATGAATCAAAAATACACAAAAAGCAGGTCTGAAGGGCAGTTTAAGAAGTAAAGCAATACAACTATGAAAATAGACAAAAGAATAGAATAAATCAAAACAAAAAAAATGTTAAAAGAAAGTCACATCATATCATTGGAAATAAACCAAATAAAAACAAAATGGGTAATAGAAAAAAAAGGAAATTACATAAATATTATCATAAATCCCGTTTCCAAAACAGTTTCAGTGATGTGTTAAATGTAAATCTATACATATGAATTCAGTTATTTGCAATTCAGTTGTATACAGCAGGGGTTCCCACATGGTGTGGAAGGGGAGAAAGGTGTGCTGATGATGGTAACTTTATCATGGAACTATTGCTTATAGATGTAACAGTGATATGTGAGCTACCTTGGCAGAGGTTTACACTCTTGGAGTGCTTTCTAGTGCTTTTGCTGGTTTTATTAACTTTGCAAGATGGGGCAGTTTTCCAAATTTCCTCTGACAGCTTGGCAAAGAATATAAGAAATTGCCTTGGTGGAAGGTTGTGACCTATCGAGTTTAAACTTTTGTCTGATTTCATGAAATTTCAACTTTAAATGAATAATTTAGTAAATAAATATGTCATGTCTAAGTCAAATGTTTGGCAAATTTTATTAGACAATAGGAGGTGAAGGCCATCATTTATAGACTAATGCAACACTGTAACTTGTCAAAAGTGGCCATTTTGTATGGGTATGCATGTGTTGTACCTTGGGCAAAATTTAGTTAAAAAACCAGTAGCATACAGCACAGAGACAGACATTAAGTGTTTAAACTGATACACTTTGCAATATTTTTGTAGGGAAAACATGGATTTGATGCTTGCAACATGTTTAAAAAAAGCTGGGGCAGGAAAAAGAACAGACAAAGAAAGTACAATGTCCAAACAAACATCTGAACATTTCAGATTAGTAGTCTAATTGTTGATGGGTGTGTTAAATATAGGTTTAGAAATATTTGAAAATCCCCATATTCTGTTTTCCTGTATGTGTTGCAAGATGTCCCTACTTTTTTGGAACTGAGGTTTGTATTAAAGAAAAAGAGGATGGTAAAATGTGGCATCAGAATTTCCACAATGTAACTTATTGTGAGTAAATTAGCAACTATCAGCATCAATATATTTGCAATCACTGGCTAAAAAGTGGTTTAACTTGTATTTGTAATCATATTATGGTGAACGAAATAATCTGATTTAACTACATAACACATGGTCCTGCCATGATAGAATTAATTTTCACAAATTTCTAGACATGGATATTTACTGAACTCACTTAAGCTCCATAAAGTTCAGCCTCACTGACTCTTGAAAAAATCTTGTCATTTAATACTGAATTTGATGTTAATACTTTTGTCAAGTTTGATAAAAATCCCTCAGTGTTCCTAAGACTTGTATGAGTAAAATAACCTTTTGCCTTGCACCTCCATAATATTGAGGCCCAGTGGACTTTTGACCTGTGACCTCTGAGAACAATCCAGCGTATCCTTGTGCCAGTTTGTGCAAATATTTTTAAGAAAATCTCATAAAGCATTCTGAAGACTTATTAATCCTTAGCAAAAGATGAAGATGGGAATCAGATACCTTGACATCTAAAATCGTATTTGATCATCCCTGAGTAAGTGTGGAAATTTGTGTTGAGCTGAAGAAAACCCTCTGAAGTGTCCCTGAGATGTTGCGTTTATAAGATTAGCCCAGATTGATGGACTGACTGACAACCTGAAAGCATGATACCTTGCTTCAGCAGAGGCATACTTTGATCTTTAATCATTTGTTTAAAGAACAATTCATTACACCTTATTCAAGTGAGCCACTCATACAGGTAGCCCTTAAAATCAACTGATTCAATACAAATGTGTGTTAACCTCTGTACTGGAAAATATTTTATGAGGGGAAAAGCAAAACTGAATTCTGCACTTCCACATCTCTTTGCATCATCCTGTAGTGGTAAGTCATGATTTATAAATACAAACTTACAGCATAGCAACATTAATCCATCACTGCCATGCCAAGTATTCAAAGCATACTATACCTTCAGCTGCTCTGGATCTTTCATTCTTCACCTCACCCTGTTAACACTGAGCTGGTGAGCCGCAGGATTAGACCGGTACATGAAAGCAGATCCAACAAGGCAATAAACAGGATCCCATGTAAGCTCACATATGGAGTAAACGAGGGAGCTGGGATGAAGCAGGGCTGATGTCATGCAAGACTGCTGATGCAGAACTAAACTTCAGGTAAATTGGTATATGGATTATTTTCCCCTGTCATATTAAAGGGAAGAGATCAGTGATGACAGTTTTTTATTGCCTGCAGACACAGCTGCACATGCATCGGGCAGAAAAGGATAACCATGAAGTACAGTGCATACATAGATATTTTAGATTTGTTGGAGTAACCCAATGATGCAGTCTCCATAAATAATGTCTCCAAGACATCACATATGATCATATGACAGCCAAGAAGCCTTCCTAGAAACAGAAACTTCTTTCATCTTTACAATTACAAACTGAAGTCATTAACTGATAAACATTTCCAGGAAACTGGAACTATCACCCAGCAATTCAGTGCCTTAATAAGGTGAACAAGTGCCAGTCAGTGAAGGTGTGGTGATGGTTAAGTAAAAAAGGCCAAAGCGTTTTTCTGGTTATAGGAAAGTTCTTATCAGCAAGGGGAGAACATGAGGCCCAATGATCAAAACCTTTGAAGCACAAAATTTGACAGTTTCTTCCCAAGTTAGAGTGGGTGTATGACTATGTTTGAAGAAAATCAATCAGATCATTCTTGAGATTTACAAGCAAGGGAAGGACATGAGACTTAGTGACCTTGACTATTGACCTCTAAAATCAATTGAATAAAGCCCTGAACACATTCGTGATATATCAAATCAAATCTGCATGCAAGGGAGGCTGATGTGGCCTTGACCCATGACCATTAAAATCTACTTTATTAATTTTAAGGTTCGACTGGATATTTGTCAAAAGAAGAAATCCCACAAACTGTTCCAAAGATATCAAGCTCACAAGTGAAAGATTCGATGACCTTTGACCTCCAAATTATAATCATCCATCCTTCATCTTCGACTGGATATTTGTCAAAAGAAGAAATCCCACAAACTGTTCCAAAGATCCTTTTTATTTATTTAGCTTTTCTCTTTATCATTTTTTTTTTTTTTTTATGTGTATTTTCATTATTTATTCTTTTATTTTTAGTGTATGTGTGAATGAGCAATTGTTTGAGGGGACATAAATGAAAATGTTTGTACATTTGATACAAAGTTTGATATGTATCTGAAACTTTAATAAAAAATATTGTTAAAAAAAAAAACTGTTCCAAAGATATCAAGCTCACAAGTGAAAGATTCAATGACCTTTGACCTCCAAATTATAATCATCCATCCTTCATCTATTCTGCTTATTGCTTTCTGGGTTCTGGGAGGCTGGAGCCTATCCCAGCTGTCACTAGGCAAAAGAAAGGGTACATCCCACACCAGTTGCCAGCCAACCACAGAGCCACATACAGAGACAGACAAACATTCATGCTCACATTCAAACCTAAGGGCAATTTAGAGTTACCAACTATGCTAACAAGGATGCTTTTGGTCTGTGGGTGGAAACTGGAGTGTCCAGAATAACCCCCCAGGCACAGGGAAACCATGCAAACTCCACACAGAAAGATCCTGGTCGAACTTCAAAATGTTATTTTTTTATTTATGAGTCTGTGTGAACATATGAAAAGTGTCATGAAAACCTCTAAAATCATCTACAACATATGAAACTTACAAGATAAGGATGATCATTAGGCACGTTTCACACTGACTCAAAGGTAAAATAATAATATTTTGAGGTCAGAGGTCAAAGTTTTGATCATGGGGCCGAGTGACTCGTACCTCGGACCTCTAAGATCTGATGTGGTGTGTGGTTTATGTTATTTCCCTGACACTTATCTATTTATTGAGATACTATATTGCTTTTTCAAAAGACAACCCTCACTTTGCTAACACTGTAATCCTAGCTATTTATTTACTTAATATCCAGTCAAAAATTTTGATAGCTTTGTTTTCAAGCCATATCCAACTTACAAGTACAGATAATTTTTTTTATTCAGCAAACACAAACTGAGGCCTGAATCCATTATTTGTAAGAACTTAAAAAGAATTAAAATCTGCCAGTGCAGTATGACGGCAGGGGATTGTTTTGTTTTTTTTTTTTTAATTTATTTATTTATTTGAACATAATCAAAACATTAAACATGACAACATAAAAACAGCAACCAAAGTGCAAAACAACAAAATTTGTCATTTGCATGTTCAAAAGGGAGTAGGAGGAAGTCGAAACTTATCTGGTCCCACCCCTTCACTTTACACAAGCAGTCAGTAATTAACCCACTTCCAAATATATATATATATATTATATGGTTATATCTGTATAACATACCGGTAAGCAATGCAGGCCTTATTCTTTTTTACCTTGTAATGTTTGGTCTTTTTAGGTTAATGGAGCTTAAATCAGAGCTCAGACAAATTCACTTTCTGTGGTTTGGGTGTTCACTGTGGGTACAGTCATTTAGTTTTGATGGAGATATCTCCAATCTCATTCTCTGTAAGGAAAATTTTGCCTTTGTCGCTCCCCAGTGAGTCACAGCAGTACTACAACAAGTTTATTTTTTTGAACGTTTAATGAAAGAAGTAAAAAAGCACCCCTCTATGGTGGTAATAAAAATTGAATGTCCTGCAGTATTTGTCGTCAAATGACTCAGGACCTTTTTTCAAGGTACTTATCAATGCACACAAACTGCAAAGTTTTATGTCTTCAAAGAAGGTGTTTAAAAAAATTTTATGAGCAAATTTTACTTTGGCAGAAGAAAACTCAAGGTAACATTTGATTTATCATTTCCTCTTTAACTCTGTAATGTTGAATACTGCCTATTTTTAATTATGGGTCTTACATGTCATCATTTTGGCATGTTTATAACTGTACAGGAAATAAACAAATGATCTGTGTCACATTTAGGCAGTTTTATAAGTTACACTGTGAATTTGAAAAAAACTATTTAGCATCAGTACAAGTTTCATTGTATCTCTGTGCCAGTGACAGCCGATGGCAGAGGCATTGGCCCTAATTTATCAAACATGTGTACGACCAAAAGTGGGTGCGCGATCATTTCCTCACGCAGATTAGCATTTATCAAGCTGAACCTGATTAGAATGTGAGCATGAGATATGGTCTAATCCCCTGTCAGGTCTGAGCTTGTGTACGGAAGATACATTCAGTTTAGCCTAATGGCACAACAAATAAAATTTCTCTAAAGAAGAAGAATCTTAATATCATACTCACTGTGCATTTATACACTGACGGATCTATGAATTTAAAGCTGAATAGAGAGTTTAGCTATGTCATCTTAAATGTATTTTATGTTGCACATCGCCCCTAATAAAGTATATGTTTTCAGGATTAAGATGGACATCACAAGCTTTTGGCTGATTTATTTGTTGGTGTATAATGAATTAAGTCTTTTGATTGAGACTACCTTCAGTAATTCTAACATTTCTTTCTGACCATCAAATCTCTGCAGTAAATATTATAAAACATCTGAGCAGAAAACCTAAAATCTAGTAATTTGAAAGAAACTTGTAGAGGAACAAAGATGTGCTGAGTGAATCCCTTCTGGGTTCAGCAGTCCAAATCTTCTAATTAAGGTGTCTGATCAGTTAAAGCATGATTTATTTATGAAATATTATACCACTGTGTTCTTTATATGCACCTTTTTAACATCAACTAGAGGCAAAACTTTGATAAACTATCGCTGCAGTCTGGTCAGCTCTTTGAGAAGAGGGAGGGGCAGAGACAAGCAGGGGGCAATCAAGAGTAAGGAAGTGGTGACACACCACTGAAGAGGGACAAGAAATGCAATTTGAATAATGTAATGTAACTGAGTTTATAAAAAAAGTTGTAGAGCAATATTGCAGTCTATTGCTTCAGCCTGTTAAACAGTTCAGTTATTTAATCTGGCTTTGTCTTGGCTATGGTGTGGCTGTGGAAGAGCCAGGTACTGAAGTATTATGTTGTAATTGGAGACGTTAGCAGTTAAAAAGTTCACAGTACCTTGCTCAAAGGCAGCATGCCACCACCAACCTTCACTAAGATGGACATGCCTTAAACAGTGAACTGTTTCTCCTGCATACATACTCAGACAACTGTAAAGGGTTGTTAAAGTTACTTTAGTTGCAGCGTTTCTAATAATGCATCTGCTTGACCTTTTACCTGTGTGCTAGAAAGTCTAATTAGTATATTGTTGAGTCAATATGAACATTTGTACGAAATTTGAAGAAAATTCCTCAGTGTCCTCACGGGACAGCTAAAAATATAATGCCTCTGGCCTTGGCTATATCTGTTGCACCTGCTTAAAGAACAGCCACTGTGGCATTGCACTCAATAATGACTTTGATATGAATTTAGACATCACTTGACAAAACTATTTCTCAGTCTGGTAGAACAAAAAACACAGTTGGTGTCTGTGTGTATGGTTAAGATGATTATTGAAAATACTTTTAAATATCAAAAGATACTGCTAAATACCAAAATAGCAATTTAAAGGCCTGAAATGTTGGCTTGGCATTTACATTTTGTGCTTGTCTTTGAGTGTACACTTCTATCTGTGCATTCAAAGAAAAGGTACCTTCACTAAGCTAATTATTGTTGACAGTGTTTAAGTTGTTAACTTTAAGGTGATAAGTGCAACAAGCTCTCACTGTAAAGTATATTCTTGGCCTTTCTCCAACAACTCCCTACACCCTCTCATTACACACTTCCATTTTGTTTGTGGCCCCCAGGGAAAGGTCCACCACATTTGGTACATTTCCACCAATCAGTCCAGTTCAGTTCGGTTCAGTCTTGTACCCAATAACAGGTCTTTCCACTGCCAAATAAGGAGAAAGGTACCCCTGTTACTGATCTGTGCTGTCCCACTTTTTGGCACCCATCTCAAGCTGAGCCCAAAAACTGGTGCGAAAGTACTTGGTTGGTGGCAGTAACTGTTACTTCCTGTGGGAAAGCAGCTAAAACAAAACACATTTGGAGCCAAGTTTAAATTACGTGTGGATTCAAGTTAGTGACTTTTTTTACTTCTCTTTTTTTACTTCTATTTATTTCTTCTTTTTTTTTTCTACTTTTGCGACAAAGAATTGCAACACAATACAATGCTGTGTGGAGTCCTGAACACTGGAAGTCATCGGCTGTTTAAGGTGTAGCACCCTACTTAGGAATGCTACACTGTGTCTCGGTGCTCAAATGTCACAAAATTACATACGCCCCTCTCCGTCTGGCTTATATTCTTGCCCTCAAGTGAAGGTACAGCTGGCAGTGGAAACGTAAGTGATTAAGACCCCTCAAAACTGTACCAAACTGTTCTGAACCAAACCAGACCACGACTGAGTGCTGTCCAAATCATCAAATTATGGAGGGAGAGTGAGTAGTTAGACCAGGAATGGGCAACTTTGGCTACCACAAAGGCCTCATTATGGTGATCCTCAGTGTCAGAGAGCCGGATTCTTACATATCAATGGATACTGTGATTAAGACATTAAAAAGAATTCCTTTAATTCAACTAAATAGTAAATGTCTAGCTCTAACAGTACTTTAACTGTAAAGTTAAACTAACTAAACACGAAATGAAAGACGATGAAATAAATCTTAATGGTGCAAAAAAATAATATTGATTGTTTTTCTTAATTACTTATTTTATCTTAACTAAATTTCACCACTATGTCCCACTAAGAACAAAAACAATGTTTGCAGTTGTAACTCAGTCAGGGTAATAGTTATAAAAATCCTGACCCTTATTTCTGTTCATTGGGCTCTTTTTTTTTTTATTTTGCCAAAAGCAACACAAACGCTTCATAACAGACCTTTACAGAAACCATTAAAGGAAATCATATCTACTAATTTCTTGTAAAACTAAAATAAAATCAGTTACAAACCTTGTTTTCAGGAAATATATAAATGAACAACTGAAGGGTATAGGTAAAAGTGGCTGATTGTAAACTGTGTCTTCTTCTGCTCTGCTGTTTTATTTTTCTTTTTTGAATGAAAAACTGACTATTTTTTTTTGGTACTATGCTGCTGATTGATTAGTGATTCCGTAATACACCGATGAAAAATGGGGTAGGACAAAATAAGCTTAGATCTTCCTACTCCATTTCGAACATGGAACAGCATTAATATTTAAAGAATTTCTGTAAATAATGTTTTCACTTTTTGTTGTTTTTTTAACTTTAATATTGTATTATTCCTATGTTCAAAATAAAGATATCCCAATCCAATCCAATCCAGTTTTCAAATATTATTGAAATGGAATGTGACAATCTTCATGTTATTATGTATTTTGCCTGTATTGTTGTAAGCCCCAGTCACACATTCCCGTTTGTCATGGCGATTGTGCACAGTTGTCATAATCCTGATGAAACGTGCTTTGGTCATGGTGCATGCGCTACTTGATCTGGATCAGCATTGTATAGTTGTGGACGAACATTGAAGAACGGGGAAGGGTCCTGATTGTTTTGAACTGTTCAAAACTGTCTTGGAGAATCGCTGCTCTCAGTATGGTGGGGTGGAAGCCTAATGCAGTCCTAAGGCAAACAGTATTAACATGGCATGTATGGGGCTAAATCAGGCTCATCGTGGCTCAATCCTGAAAGCTTTCTGAGGACGATTGACAAGGACGCATCCGTTTGTGCCTCTACTGTGTCGTGTTCAAGGCGACGCAAGCGACGGGGCTCAGTCGGGGCTTACATGACGCAAACTGGGCTCAAACGGGGCTGACGTCGTGTCAGCAGGATGGAAATTCGTGTAATCCTTGTCGTATCGTTGTATTGACAGAATTGAAGCGGGACGAACACCCCTGTAGAAGCACTGTAGAAGCGTTACTGACGATGTATTTACGTGGTGTGTCCGGGGGAGAGACAGTCATTTCTTCCCGTATCATGCCGATTGCTTATCGTGTACAGTTGTGCACAATCGCCATGAGAAATGGGAATGTGTGACTGGAGCAGTAGTGGCAAAGTAGACTAAAATACATCGTGGCAGATTTTTTTTACATTTGCAGTTTTTAAAAATTGAAATTGACTGGCGGTCCACATTGACTTTAGAGGAGGGCCACATATGGTCCCTGGGCCACCAGTAGCCCAACATTGAGTTAGACCTACTCCAACAAGGAGTTTGCAGCAATGCTGGTTCACTGAGCATGTGTAACACTCTGCAGTTCCCCAGGGGAAACGGTCCGTGGATTAAAGTTCCAAATTTACCAACAAAGAATTGAATGCATCTAATCATGATTTGACAAAATACCTGGTCTGTGCACACACAATACACAGGTGAATGTCAAAATATTTATATCAAAACCAGGATTTTATTTTTGAGTCTTCAGAACAGGAGAATGTTTTTTTTTTACATGAAAGTATCCCAAGTTTACAAGAAATTGTGAAAATAGAGAAAATAATAAGATCTTGAAAACTAAATTACCATAAAATTGTTGGTGCTATTTTGTCATTGTGGAGTGACTTTGAGTCTTCCTGTCTCTATTTTATGTGAAAAACTTGCTGTCTGTGTGACACAAAATCAAGTTTTAACATATTTCCTGCATCTGTGGATTGATGGGAGTGTGTCCTAGTGCAGACATTAAATAACAGAAGGAGCTTCACTCGGCTGTGGGTGTCACTGCAGATGGTGCACATGCTGAGAAGCAGTGAGGGACCCATTTGGGAGAAGCCCTGTGTGTTCCAGGCAGAATAAAGAACTTCTTCATATGTCCACAAGATAGAGCCATGGCACCATAAAAACAGTGTGGAAAATTGTGTCAGGGCAATGATGCAGCTAAGTACCTTTGAAGACTTACTAAGAAACTTAAATCAAATGAAAAGGTTAAAGTGCATGAGGACAAGACAAGGGAGAGAAGAAACTGGATACGCCCTATTTTAGCTCTGGATAAGTGATGTTAAAGATAGAATGTGTAGAAATATACAAATGACTGATACCAGTATGTTATTTATATTTATTTTTAAGTTAAGTACTTAAAAGTACCTCCAATGTTTCCTTGTTTTTTTAAGCCAGAGAAATCCCTTGTTTTTATTTTTGTAACAGTCCAGCTTGTTGCAGCAGCATGGACATGACATGTTTATCGTTGCCATGGAAACACCTTCTGTGTCTCATTCATGTTTTGTGCTTCTTACTGGTGATGATTATTCTCTGTCACTGGCTGTGCACACTATCGCCAAAGTTTCCCTCATGGTGCACATTTCACCTGTCCACTCTCTGACCCCTGCAAAGATTTGACTCAGTAAGAGGTCTTATATTTTAACCCTTTAAAGAGTTAGGTCAGGATTTTTTAAAGAGGGATTGTAAGAGGTGCATGGCAATAGCATAAACAATGGCCACAGTAACAGGGATCAGTTCTGCTTCTGCACAAAATAGAATAAAATAGAATGAGTACTTTATTGTCACTGTAAAAACAAATACAAGGGAACTTTTTTCAGTAATCCCGGTTAGCAGCATTTACAACCTTGTCAGTGTAAAAATAATTAAAACATCCTTATTTAGTAGCTGAAATTTCCATGACCACAAGTGTGACTCGACTAATGAATAGAAAAGAACACTTTTTTTGTGCATTTTAGCAGCATACTGTAGCTTGTATCAACTTACAGGATTGTTTGATGGTGTTTAAATGCTTTTTATTTCCTGCAATGTATAGTATTGGCACAATAGTCGCCTGCGCTGCCCCTCTGCTTGTGGTAGCAGTTCCTGTTCACCTCCAGCTATGCCATGTTCTCCCTCCAGCTAATGTCATGGCATCAGTGTGAAGTAAGACATGTATGACAAAGACCGGTATACAGACAGTGTTTAACAAATGAATGAGACCACCGTCCAATGTAAGGTTAATGCCACAACTGCCCTAAATGAAAAGCATTAGTATTTGATAACATAATTTTATGTTACTGTATTGATTAAGACACCAGTATGTAGAAACTCTTAAACTGAAATGATATTTTCAATGACAAAATACAATTGTTATTGTTATCTATGAATTTTCAAGTTAACTGTTATACAAAAACAGAGAAAATAATATTGCACTTTGTTATTTATTGATTACAATGTCAAATTAAAAGTACTTCATTGTATTCCCAATCAGGAAAATTAGTTTTAGTCATTGACTTTTCACAGAAGCCCAGTTTGCTGCCTCAAATTTGGGTATGAAAAGGAGATGTTCATTTGAAATTCCTCATTCCTGTTCAAAATAATAGTAATATTTTCATTTTGAAACAAGTTTTTGAAAGATTTCTGAAATAATTATGTTTTCCCATTTTCCCATAAAGAAGTGTCAGGGTTAACTTGCATTTTTGTGTTAATATTGAATCATTGTTGCTCATTAATTTTTCCCATGAAGTAGATATTGCTTGCAGAAAAATTACTGATTGTTGGCTGTATAAAATGCAAATAAAAAACAGAAAGGGTTTATATAATATCACTTTTCCATATGAATCATTGACATTTACATACATCGCCCACCAGACAGTGCAGTAATTGGTCAGTCTTTAGTGTAAATAACCCAGCTGTTTCAGTTTTCAGGCTAATGCTAATGCTGAATTTCATGTTTAATAAAGCCTGCTATTTGCAGATGGAATAAAAAAAATACTCCATGCTTCCAGTTCTCTGAGCTTGATACGAAGAAACAGCCAGAAAGTATCAGTTCCTCTGTAAGTCAAAGAAGATGTTCGTCTTGCAGCACATGACTCTCACAGATTTTGGTTATTTGTGTGTGGCTCAGAGCAGTAACCATACTGAGGCTGCTAGCAAAGCCGCCCGTCAACAACTGCAGTCTGCAGAGCTGAGGCAATGCAATCTGGGAAAACAAGGTCATAATTTGAACACATAAAAAAACAACTTACCATTTTATCCAAGGAAATTAAAAACTACTGGACCTATGTGAAATAACCTGTGACTGTGGCTCAACTTTGATTTAGATAGTAGTTCTCAAATATTCAACGTGGCTATTGAATAAAAAAAAATGTAATGTTTGTTGTAGTAGACTTGAAACAGTTAATTACTGCTACAGTTTACAAAGTATTCACACAACTCATTAACTGTATATCAAGATGGACAGAGCAGCAGTCGCCTGTGAGTGAAGCCAGAATATTTAGAGCTCCCATTTGCAGTTAAGGTCCATGTCTAACAGACTGGACATGGGTCAAACCCATATTCTGTTGAAAAAGAAAACTGTCATCATGCTTATTAATTACTGAGTTTTTATCTTTCTTTTTAAACTGAAGTACGGGAAAAGCCAGTCAATTTCAAATATCAATTTTGACTAAACATTGTGTTTTCTTGGTTTAACAGCTGTATACCAGGGCTGTCATCTTTATGAAAAATCAAACTCGATTGGTATTGGCATACACACTAATAACCAAAGATATAACCGTATATATAGAGTATAAGGTGACAGCCCTATCATTTACCTTTCAGAGGCATACAGCTACCAGACGGCAGATCTGGTTTGGCCTCAGTTTTGTTTAAATGGGGGAGTCGGAGATGTGCTGTTCATCTCAGTATATTTTATAAAATCAATGACAAAGCCCAAGAGACTGACAGCAGATTTAAAAAAGACACTCAGCACCAAAAATGTCACTTTGAATATCCCCAGAGAAGCTCACAGAGTGTTGTAAATCCTCAAGTAAAAGAGAAAAATTAATGACGAGAAAGCGAAGAAAACTTAAGAGGACTAATTAGAAGCAGTGTAAGTGAACATCCCCAGGCTCCTAATGCAGTTTTCATATTGGACCCCTGCCAAAGTCTCCTGTTTTGTTAGGTTTTCAGATGTTAAATGCTACACGCCTGAAACCAACATCTCAGCATTTCTCCAGAAGAAAAACGTCAGCTAGAATCCTCTCAACACAAAGCAAATGTTCCATTTCAATTTGTACATGCACATATTGAAGTGTAACTCCTCAGAATCTGGACTAATCACTGACTAATCATATCACAAACACGCGGTGCTGATGGGGGAGAGTTATTTTCAAGCTGCCAATGAATCTTCATTTCATCACCAGTTAAATTGTTTTATTTGAGAAGCTAAACTGCTCAAAGTATTCTCTGGGAATCTTAATATATACACTGCCCTCCTCCATCTGCCTCTATTCCTCTGCCAGCGCACACAAATACAAATACACACACTTTCACAAACACACACTCATTTCAATGCACTAAACTTTCTGTGTGATTGCATTTTCTGCATCAGAGCTATTTTAAATTACTCTCCCCACTTAGCATTTATGTGGTTTACTGATCACCACTTCACTGCTTTTTCACTATCACTGTGCAAATAGATGCAGCAACTTTTACTAGCTCATGAGAGTTGGCTGTTTGAAAAGGTCAGAGAGGTCACATATTTTATTTTGGACTCTAATGTGGACTGTTAAAACTTATAAAACATATAGTCATTGTCTTTTAGAGTAAGTATCATAACCATTCTCATGTTTGCACACTGGGGAAGGGCCTCAATGGGCTGTCTGTAACTTTTGGAAGAGTTATTCAGAGACAAATGGGTGTTGACTCTTTCTATGACTTGAACTTCTGCTCTTCAGCTAACAGGTGTTGTATGCTGTGCTTCTGCCAAGCAGTCCAGTTCAGTTTTGCTTGGTACAGTATACAGTGACAGGTGTTTCCACTATAAGATAAGGAGAAAAGGTATCCGAATAATCAACCTGTGCCATTCCACTTTGAAGTTCATCACGTCCTTTTTTTCTCGTAACAGATGTTACGGTGTAAACCGTTACCAGTCACAGTCAGGCTGATGCATGAAAAGACAAACCTGTCTGAGCTGCAGCTCACAGAAGTCGTTCCTTCATATACGAACGTGAACAGAAGAGTGACGATGTCTAGGTGGTGGAGGAAACATGCCATATCTAAGTACACAAGCGAGGTGAGTGGACACTCTCAAATAGGAGAAAACTTTACCACACAGAGACTACCACTCAGAGCAAGAAGTCTCTGAGTGGTAAAGTTTTCTCCTATTTGAGAGTGTCCACTCATCTCACTTGTGAACTTAGATGGTGTTTACAGGGCTCCGTTTTCGGCCGAATCCGAAGAGTTTTCATTGCGTTTTAGCCTCCCGTTTACATGAGAACGGTGCCTGGAGCGCCTGAATCCGCAGCGTTTTCAGTCGTTCTCGAGTCTCCGTCTGAATGCAGATCGTTTTTGAAGACGCAAAGGAAAAACCTTTGCGTTTCTGGTGGAAACGGAGTCGTGTAAACAGCCTCTTAGTCAGATGTACCTCAAGATGGTGAAGTTAGTCTCTAATGAGGCTTCAGTCCGTTCTAATACTACATTGTGTCAAAATGTCACTAAAAAGGGATGCAAATGTACTTAGTTTTATATCCATGGTCGGAGTGAAGTTGTGGAAATGTGAGTCTTGAACGTGTCTGATTAGAAACATGCCTTTTTAACAGCATGCTGTTTATATCAACAGCAGAGGCAATAACGCAACAATAGCATACGTTGAATATAAGTGAGCATGTCCCATACTGTCCTTGTTCTGGTAAATTACCTGATGTAGTCGTCATGTTAAGACAATAGATCAGATAGATTAAAGATAAAGTAGATAAAAAGTGAATAGTTTGAAATCTAATGTCACTTTAATGCTGTATCACTCAGTTTCCTCCAGGCCTTTAACTTTTCATTTATTTATACATTAACGTTTTCATTTCTCTTTCCTCAGGTGCACATTTGGGAGTTGTGCTACAGTGCCCAGAAAGGAAACGTTGGCGGCAGGGAGACCCATAAAGTAGGTATCATACAGGATGAGTTTTTTCTTGTCCACTGTACTTATAAACAAACATATGCCTCTTTTCATTACACAGGTACTCAGAAGAATGAACCAGCTCCACACTCCACTCATGTGTATTACAGATGATCCTGGATTGATCCTGTCTGTGTAAATGTGTTCTCTCTACAGAATGCATGAGAAGTAAGTTTTGGTTCTGCATCAAACAAATAAGATGTGAAAAAAACTAAAGAAATTGCCAACTGTGCGTGTCAATTGATCAAAATTGAAGTTTAACTTTTTGTTATTGTACTAAGTATACAAAAAGTATGTTCACACACTCACTTTGGACAAATTCATCTCAAAAAAGAGGGAAGTTACTACAATCCCACATAATGCACCATTTACGTGGTTGTACAGTATTATGTTACACTCTTATGTGCCAAATGAATGTGAAGGAATTAAGGTTTTAATGCAAACAATTCTTTATTAACAGTAAAAAAAAACAAAAGCATCATTGCAATGTCACAAGGAGTGAACTGGTGCAGTAGTCAGGGAGAAAATAGAATATTGAAAGGACAGTTTCCTTCAAACACGCCAAAACAATTCAAGTAAACTATTTCTAAATACAATTAAATACTGTAATAATCTAAAAACTATAATAAATCTAAATAGAACTTTGTGTTGGCTTCCTCTCCAGTGAATACAAACACCTTTCATATAGGTCCTCTGTGAGCTGGTGATGGGGTCATGTTGGCCACAGAATACGAGTCATACCAGCTTGAGTGGTGTTACGTATTCAGCATCAACTTCTAGATACAGTTTGCCAATACGTTGGATTTAGGATGCCCCTCAATTGTGTGTGCATATATGTTTATGTTTGTGTGTGTAAGTATACATTATCCCAGAGCAGCAGGAGAAAAAAAACCCTTGGATAAGAAGGCTCACTGCTGGACCTGCTGCCGCTGCCTCCTCTGCTGTTTGTCTTCAGTGAGACATTAAGGTGTGAATGCCTTTTTGAATCTTCTCCTTGAAGATAAAATATCTTCCCCTCCTGTTTTTGCAGCTAGCCTGTCTCCTTCTGCAGGATTTGACTGTCCTGTTGGTTCTTTTTGTTGCTTGTTGGTCAGCTCTTCACAGTAGGTTGTTTTGACTTTAAGCTGAGTCTTCTGGCTTTCCTGCTGGATTTCTGCCGGTGGTCTCCACCTTCAGGACCTTCATCTCATGCTTTACCCCAGCCCACTTCTCAGCTGCCTCTTTAAAGTGTTTCTTCACCCTTTATAGTTTATCCTGGGTCGTGTTAGCCCTCAGTGTCTCAATTTTCAGGCAATTATTTAAAGAGACTAAAAGGTCTTTCTCATTTTGGATCTTCTTCTGTAGAGAATGGTTGACCTCCTTCTCTCAGTTTTTCTTCAAGCTTCTCTTTGCCATTGACCATGACCTGCAGCTAGTCCTTTAAGGCCTCTGTCTGCCTGGTGTTGGCTTCATCTTTGACGGGGGCCTCGTCCTGCAGAGCCTGTATTTTCAGCTCCATTGAGTCAGTCTCAGCTGTTGGCTCATGGCTGATCTCTTGGACTTAATTTTGAAGGGACTCAGACCTCACCACTCTGGCCTGTAGGAGGGAATTTTGGGGATAAACCTAGACCTAAGAGGTTCTTCATCTTCTCAGCAACTTTTGGATCCCCTTCTTCAGTTCTGGATGGACTTGAGCTCTTTTTGTCCTCTTAACTCCTCTAAAGTTTCTTCAGGGTGTGCTTTCTTATTGTCTTCATCCTCAATGTACTCTTCCTGCCTGTTGGATGCAGTTGCCATGTTTGGGTTCCACATACAAACTTCTCTTTTCCTTCTACATTTCCAGCTGAGCTTCATCCTAGGGCCTTTTTTCTTGCTCTTTTAGCTGATTGTACAAGGACTCAAACTGCTTGATGTTGTCAAGGACCTTTGTGGAGGCCTCCTATAAATGGTCAAATTCTGTCTCCAGGGCTCGTTTCTCAGCTCTCAGCTGATTGACCTAGCACTCTAACTTTCTAATGAAGTTTGTGTATTTTTTTGACAGCCTCCTCCTTTAGAGTGACATTTTCTGTTGTATTCCTGCTCCAGGTCTGCAGTCTTACCCTTTAGGGTCTTGTCTCAAAGTGGACCTTTTGATACTATATGTTCTCCTCAAGCTCTTTCTTCTGGGACTCAATCACACCAATAAGCTCCTCCTTGTTTTAAACATGCAGAGGGACATGTTAGGATCATTAAAGGAGAGATTTTCCAGGTATTTCATTTGTTAATTTAACGGTCTGATCTCCCCTTTGCACTAAAGCCTAAAGTCATGCTCACCTCCATCCTCTCCAGTAAGTTCTTGGTCTTTGCCTGGAAAAGAGTATTGTTTTTCTTTGGCCTGTGTGGACCAGGGGGCCCCTTGTGGGGGCACTGGTACTGTCACTGACTTATTTTCACTTTCCAACATCTGGCTTGGCGGGACATCTGTTTTTTTTTGATAGATATGTATATGTGAGTTTTTAATTGAATATAAACATATCATGTATCTATTTTATTTTCCTTTTTCATATTTTGTACATGTTCTCCCTTTAGTTTATTCACTCCACCATCGTTAGTTTTGCTCCCACTTTTATTTACCATTTCCTTCTTTATCCAGTTTCTTGGTTCCATCCATTTATTCATTCATTATTCCAGACTTGAGTGTCTTGAATGTTCTTTTTTTGTACGTTGTTCACTTTTTTAAAATTCTGTATAGTTATTTTGTTTAACACTGTGCGAGAGAGCTTGGTGCTTGTGTTGTTTTGTTCTGTCTTTATTAGGAGAAAGGTATATTTATGTAATGACTGCTTGTTGTTTGTTTAATAATACTAAGATCCAAATAGGAAAAGGTGAAATGCTTGATTGAGTATAATTAATGTATACAAATATAACCCAAACAGTTGTCTTATGTGGTTTCTTTTCTTATGAATGGATCAGATTATAAATTGCACAAGAAAAAAATATTGCAATGTCATTTTTCTTCTTAAATCCTTGAAGCTTACTTTGAGTGATTTCAGTAATTTTTTTACATTCCAGATTCTGAAGGGCTCAATATTACACCCAACAATCCCCAGGACCTCTAAAATCATACTGTTTGGCCAGTCAGGCTAAATGTACACTCCACAGATTTTTGTGTATTTTTATATTCAAACTGAACCCCACAAAACTCACATTCCTTGGTCTGCTTGTAGAACCTGTATGCCAGGGGAAAGGGCATTAAAGTTTGAAGTGTTCAGATCAAGTACACATTCCACAGTGTAGAATGAGTTATAAATATTTTTCTTGGAAATACTTTGAAAATTCCCTGAGTGAGGCATCAATTTATGATATGCAGACCAATAAAGCTAGTTGAAGTAGACCTATTGTGATGACGTGTGTCTCTAGCTGTGTAAATGCTCATCTTGGTTACATTTAACAGCATTGTTGGCTTTGAGCTTTTTATGATCCTTCTTTTCTGCATAATTCAGAAGATAGCCTGTACGTCATGGTTTGTGTCCAAAAGGCCCAGCCTACCCGCCCTCTTCCTGGCCAGCCGTCCCTTTTTCCCCGAGACATTTAAACCCTCTTGCTATAGATACAACCGTCCAGTGGTCCCTGTGGACTGACAGTCCTCCCCCCATTCACAGATTCACACTTTGACCCCGGCAGCAGGGGGCCTGTTTCCACTGCAGCTCTGGTTGTTGACATATGCACATTTTTGAAAACTGCTGTAAGAGATGATGACAGGTAATGAAGACGTGTCCAAGTCCTGAATCCCCACTGTGAGGGGCTAGTAAACACGAGGCAGATTGCACAGTAATGGGTAACCTCATAAAGGTATGTCAGTGGCTAAGGTTGTTGCAACATGAGGATTATGCGGTACAATACCAGTTAAGAAATACTGCAGACCTGTTTATATACCACAGCAAAAATGAACATAAAGTGAATCATAATCCTTAGAAAAGGATCTCTTCCTTTATATTAAAAAAATGCAAGTCCTTGAAAAGTAACAGTATTTGAAAAAACACGTGAAATTAATTATTTAAGTTTCCTTATTCCTTAAAATAACATTCTTTGTCATAAATGCCTGTCCATTTTTTTTCTGTCCAAATGTGAAATTCTAAACAGATATTAAAACTGTTTTTTGTGTTCAAATAAAGATTAAAAAAAAAAAAAGTAAGTCCATGGTAATGAACTGATATTCAATAACAAAAAAATTGCTTGCCATTGTAAGTTATGGAATTATTTTCTGTAATGTGAAAAAAGTAAATTGTAAAAGTTATTTGTTCCTTTGGTTATTCTTTACGGATGGAGAATTGTTAAGATGTATAAACTTTACCCTTTGACAGTGTTGATGTGCCTCTGCTCCAGGTGGCTTCACAGCCTTATGCCCTGCTACCTGTTTTGTTCATAGGTCAGCAAATAGCTTACATGTCTTTAAGTCTCCTGCTTTGACAACCTTACTATAAAATTAAGCATCAGAGGTGGCGTTTTGGATACCAACCATTGTTTTTGATGTTATTTGGTTCATGTAAGCAGGCTTTTAACATTTGAATGTTTTTTTTTGCCCTTGCATTTATTTTTGTAATGGGTTTATAAGTAATATATATTTTTATGCAATAAATAGTTTAACCATGGACGGATATGGTCAGATGGATATTGAGCAAGCCAGTATTACATCAGCCACTGCTTTGTGGACTGTTGTTTTAAAGCCTGGGAGTTTGCATTGGGAATGTCATCATGATAGCTGTGTCAATGAATGTAAAGCATATTATGAAGGAGCAATCCTTCACAGTCTTCTAAAGCCTGGTTTTCTATGCCAAAGCTATCTGTAGCCATGCTGTTGTCCTTGCACTGTCTTGAGCATTCATACTGGTTCACTGGTGTGTCTAAACCACTTTGCAATTCACCTCCAAAATACAAGTTGACAGTGTTATTTATGTTCTGGTCTTGCCACATTTGTTCACAGGAACCAATGGCAGTTAAAAAGGAGTGTGCAATATTAAGGTGTTTAGCCAATTTTTATTATTGTATTTTTTTGCTCAGAGGAAGGAGAGGAGACAGCTGAGGGGATGAAATATGTGGCTGTCAATGGGTTGAGGCAGAGAATAGGAATATAAATGTCAGTATTCTTGGTTACTGAGGGATACGGATGAGAGAATGCACTTGTGATATATTTGCAAGTACATATAACAAATTGGTTCATATTTTGCTGCATTTTTTATACTGTGCACTAGAGGTGGAAAAACAAAGTGTGTGTCAGTCCATTGAACAAACCTTGTTTCAATTCTTTGTGTTGGAGCTTATATTAAGGTGGTGTTTTCACCTACTGCTCTTTCTTTGTTTCTTTGTTCCAATTCAGCAGAGAAATTCGACAAATTCTCATGTTGTCTGTGGCATGTTTCATGTTCACACGGCAGTATCTTGAAAAGGGCAGAGTCCAGGCCGAGCCACAACAACGCCGTTTCGAGTGTCCAGAGCTGGCCTTTTGCATTATGCCACATTATGTGACTATGAGTTGCAATGTGCATTATGGGAGCCAGCAGACTGTGCCTATCACAGACAGTAAATAATGACTATGAACAATGATAGCAGAGATAACATGTCCTATGAAGGATTATACAGATGAGCATATTTATCAATGTGGGACACGTCTTAGAATATAGGCATAAACAAAGTAAGAAACTCACAAAGAAGAGTGGCTTTCAATGCTTGCCAGTGTAGGGGAAACCAGATTGCATGGTAACTACATACAATATAACACCTGCAGAAATGTATGCAGCGAAACTGTCAGCGATGCAGAAGAGTAGAGAGCAGCTTTAAGCTCTGGGAACTAAACACGTTTTTGAAACAGTCCTTGTTGTTGAGTCCTGTGTGTAGAGACTGAGTATTGTTTATTTTTTTTCTGTTTACAGGTATGTTGTGCCTGTGCACAGAAAGCGACTGTGTGGGTTCTAAAGCATTATTATTAATTAGTACATTTTCATCTGCCAGGTTGTCTGGTAGCTGTAATGCAATTACTATTATTCCTTCTGCTGCTTGTACTGCTACAGCAGTGTCACCCTGTTTGTGTTGGTTGCTGGGTCTTTTGTGTCCTCAGTGCAAACAAACTGCTCCAGGGGTTGATTACAAGCAGGCGGAGACCACATCTTACGGGCAAACTCAGCGTGGTTGTTTGTACCCTGCCAGGAATAGATTGCTGTGTTCGTACATATTCAAATGAACCGTGTGGATTACAGAGCGACGCAACGTATCAGAACAACTCTCCAAAACAATCTTGGAGTGAAAACTACCTTAATCACATGGTTAATGGCCCTTCAACAATTGCAAGTGTTTCATTGTGTGACATGGCTAGACATCTCCAAATTTGGGTATCTGTATGCAGTGCCTCAATAACACTTAATTCTATCAAGTTTTGAAGGGATAATGTTCTTAAAAATGCCATATGGTGTTCATCATTGCTGTATCTTTTTTATATGGTTATATAATTTAAAGTAAGGTATCATACTTTTTTCTGAGACTGTGGAAATGGCCACCCAGAAAATTAGTGAAAATGAAGCTTGGTGCTGAAGAGAAATATATATTTTTAGATGATTAAACATTTTAAAAAGTTGCAAAAAAATACCATTTCAAGTGTCTGCAACTTGTATTTCTTAACGGTAGTATAGTTAGCTATCTGACTGATTTAAAATTTGTTCCTTTGACCATAAATTATATAACACGTTACCTTGAGAGTCCCATTTGTATGTGTGCTCAATAAATCTTGGGATGTCTCGAGCAATGCAGTAAGGTCCTTTGGTGCCTTGTAAAAGAAGGACTCACATGTTAGCCATAGTTAAGGAAGTATGGGGAATAGGGCAGCCCTCCCAGCCTCCCTCTGTTGTAACCAGACTTCACATGCTCCTTTGATAGCTTCCTGCCCACTTTGTTTTGATAGGATGCAGGCCCTGAATTGGGACACAGCTGTTGTAGTTTTGCAGTAAGGAGTTACAGTGCTTGACTAAGATAGTGCAGCCTGAGAGTAGAGAGGGGTTGACTGAGGATAAGTTATCAAAGTTATACAGTGTGTTCCCATTGCTTAGTCATTGGCAATGTAATGAGATAGTTAACTACAGTGTTTACCACATTAGGAGGCTCTATTCATAGTAATGGCTGATGTTTGGTTTTCAAAGGTAAGACATATTTTGGAACAGAGTGAACAGGAAGACCTCTTTAATCGGAGAGCAAGCAAGGTGAGCCAAAGGCACAGATGAACTTAGCCAGTGAATTCAAAGTCACGTATGTGTTGTCACCAGCTATGGCTCAGCACAGGATGATATAACTTACACAATAACCTGTCTATAAGAGCAGCTATGGTCAGCATAGACATCTACCCCTGTCAACTATAACCAACATGTCAACACATTATTAGATCTTCATCTAACTGAACACCATTAGAGTGTCTGTTTTTCACCGTTTAGCAATCCATATTCCTTAAAGTGCCAAGAAGACTTCTCCTCAAAGGCATCAGCACACCAGATATCCCGCCATAAGCGCAGTCACATTTCCGAATTAGCGGAAGTCATAGCTAGCAGATGGCTATTACTACCAACAGCTCACCAAAAGCGGACGTTCTCCTTACAATGAACATTCAAAAGCCAACCTGTCTCAGATGCACATGGGCATCAGTTAGAAGTGAATCCATTTTGTAATTGGCCACAAGCAGCCACTTGAGGAACAGAAATTTTAGCACAATAATAACAATTATGAAATTTAACTTTGTGTTTCCATCACAGTGGTCAAAGTGTTTTTCTTTGATTAAATAATGGCACAATGAGTCTTTTATTATCAAGGGAAAACCTAAAACATAAAGCCAGGTTTTGTTCACAGTTGTCAGACAGCCAGCAAAGACAACTAAAATTAAAGAATTATTTAGAAAGCAAACGCCACATCTTGTTTGAAACAACATCTATATTTTTTGTTGCTCAAACAATGATCCTAGTACAAACAGGTTCAACTCACAAAACAACGTGATATAGTATGACATGAGACGATATGATATGACATGATATGATATGACATGATATGATACGATGTCACATAATGCAAAACAGCACAAATGTGGTATCATGGATGTGGTCTGTTGCTGTTGGACATGATACAAAACATACATGATGCACACAGAACAATTTGCTACTATTTCAAGTCAAGATACATTATAATTACGAACACACTATGCCATATGGTATAATACTAAACAATATCATTGAACCAGATACTGCACTATGCAATGCCATTCACTAAACAGAATACAATAGAATAAGCCATGAAGCAAGAAGATGGATCCATCACAATTCAACATAGGAAAAAAAAGATATATTGGATTCAATGCCATATGATGCAAAAAATATGGTATATTGAGAAATGATTCAATGCAGTATTACAATACAACACAACTCAGTGTGCAGTACAACAAAATCAAAACAATACAGAGTGAGACTATGCTATGTGAAGCAATGCAATACAGTATGAATGGTAAGAATTGTTTTGAGAATTTCCTCAAATCAAACGACCTGATCAAGTTGGTGCCCATCACTGAGGCTATAGTGTTATGTTTTAATGTTTTTTGTTTTTTTTTTAAATAATGCAAAAGATTGCATTAGGGTCCCTGGACATTTTTTAATCCTTATCAGTGATTCTTCAGCAACCATCTTTTAAAACACAGTAACACTCTAAAAGATTCAAAAGCTAGCCAACATCAGCTGAATTTTATGATGAAAAATGAAAGATTCACTCACATGTATTTACCACATACCTTTTTTTTGAGGTATTTACCCAAAAAGCGATTCTGAAATCCCATATTCTTAGCTGTGGGAACTGTAAATGCTGAAATGCTAACTCACTACCATGTTTTTAAAGTCATTCCTACACCTCTCTCCAGGATACAATTAAACAGATAAGGCAAGAGTAATTTTAGGTTCAGGCATCGTAAGGCTAGCTGTTTCCCTGCTTTACTTTTTCTACCAAGCAAGGGCATTTATCCACTAGCTGTTAACATAGCTCTCGGATGGATACCTTAAAGGCCTGGTTTGTAAAATTTGGCCCCCAGGGCCTCTTCAGTAAACAAAACAACCACCGATGAGTCAAGACGTAGTGACCCAGTCTCCCCCACCCTACTTTACTGCATACCAATTTTTTAATTTAGGACTCTATTCCATAAAAATGTCACCCTGTGAGGTGTAAATACTTAAAAGAAAACCAGTGTTTTTGGTTCATGCAAAAACATTTAAAAAAAAAAAGGACTTCCTCATTCGTGCTTTGAAATCACAAAGCATTCTGGGGCGCTCTTTGCAGGAATCAGGAAGTCTTCTTTCGAGGCATTTTTTTCCACATTCTGTGAAATGTATCTGTGAAACAGACACATTGGTTTGTAGTGTTGTGAATACACCTTATGGAATAAAATTTTTGTCGACCAGATTACAGAACTCCAAAGTAGAAGTGACACTGAAGGCCAACGAAGGAGAAAGCGGATGTTCATTCAACTTGTGGGCATTTATTTAAGGGGATCAGGCTATGAATTTACAGCAGGAAGTATAGGAGACAGAAATTACACTAGACAGAGATTAAAGGTTCTTCATCACAAGTAAGCAGCACAAAATATGAAAGAGCTCTAGAATCAGAATGGAAGCAGTAGCAGGTTACTGTTAACAGCTAGCAGCTTTTCACTCATTATTGTGTGTTCTTAAGGCAAACATCCAAACAGTTGCCATTATCCTACCAGTGTCATCTATACAATAATTTCTCTGTCTTTGAAAACTTGAGGAGAATTTTGAAGACATGTTAGCTTTCTACAAAAAAACATATATAACATAGAATCAGTAAATTTTGAAATAAAGGTCAAAGTTCACATAATGTATGTAAAGCCATTTAAGATTGGCATCTGACCTCTCTTCCAGTTTAAAATCATGGAAAAAAAATCTCAATTTTTGCTCCTTTGCAACCAAATTATAAAAAAAGAAGAAAAAAAAGTATCCCATGAGGAAACAAATTTAAATATTTGATAAACTGAGGTATTTAAATATTATGCACTGTTATAGGAACAAAACATCTCAGATGTAGTGGAAATAATTATGTAATACATATTTGTCTGTATCATTTACATTTTTTAGATTAGTTACAGTAATGCAACATGTCTGATGGTATCAAGTGAAGTAAATAAACCACAGACTCTAGCTGCAAATACCTGTTGATCCCACTCCTAATGCTGGTTATATGAGGTGATGAGCAGATGAGATTGTTTTGACATCAGATAAAGTGTCAAAAAATGGGTCAGTTCCTCTTCCTCGCGGCGTATTTTTGTATTTCTCCAGCAAACATTTGAGATCAAAAGGTTTAGACAGTCCATTAATCTCATCATAAATGTGTAAGACCTCTTTCGGCACCACCTTACCCCTCTTGTCTCTTCACCTCATCACGCTCCCTTGCTCTGAATGCCTCTGTTGAACTCCTTGAGGGTGTCGTCACTGTCTCCTGCTCTCCCCCACTCACTGGAGGGTGTGGGTGACTTGAGTTCCAGGAGAGCTTTGAATATCAGAGTGGGGAGAAATAAAAGGAAAAAGCAGCACGAGCCCCTCAGTCTTACGGCGAGCAAAGAGAGGATACAGGAATAACCATGCCTGAGCCAGTCCCTGCAGGTACGCCTTCAAATTTGAGATTAGACTGGAGATCAGGGATGCTGTTGTGATGTAGATGCTTAACATTATGTTGTCCGGTTTATTGATGATTTATAAAGGTATTTTTAATTAGAAGTTATCATACTTTATATCTGAGAAGAGTGAGTGTGTTATTTTTAATGAAAGACATTTGAACTTGGTTGTTACAGATCATATTTTTTAATTGGACAATAATACAGGAAAAGTGTTATGAATTGACAAAGAGAAAACACAATTTTGTCTTGATTTATAGAGCTGTTCTTGTATGAAACATGAATGGGTGGCAACTTTTTGTCAAAACACAAGACTTCAAGTAAAAGTTCTATTTCAGTGGGTGGGCAGGGGATTAAGTTGGGGGTTAGCTTAACCTCATGTGACCCAAAATAGTTGTTTACTGCATCAGAGGAAAGCACAAATATCAGATGACTTCATTGCGTACTGTAACTTAAATGTGCAAGTAAAGCAGCTTTTAATGTGCTCATAGTGAACTGTACACTGTGTGCAGTCTGTACACAATTTGACAAGGCAGCCTGTATACTCAGTTTACATATGAGATATATTTCAGGTGATATAGTGGGTAAGACAATATTGTTTTGCAATGATGCTTTAAAGGCCTAATGCTTCATAAAAAGGCGTTTATATTAAAAACCACTATATTGATGTGCTTATTGATCATAAGATAATCTACTTAAATGTTAGGTCAAGATAAGGAACTATCACTCTATTGATTTAAACGGATTATTTGTAGCATCAAATGACGTCGACATCTGTTTCTTAACCTGGTAACAAAATAGAAGTCCTGAACACCCAAAACTGATTATTGATTTATTTCAAGTATCAGAACTTACAGCAAACTCCCATTTGCTGTCTGAATTGCACAAATCAAAGCATTTTCCAAATGTTGACAACAAGTATGTACAATATTTGACAGTTCCGTCTCTTGAGTTGGAAATAAAACTGAAGATCACATTTCTGTTCTTTTTAATACTAACCATCATTAAAATAATGGACATTTTATGAATGTAAAACAAAGAATTTAAGAGTTGAGCGTAGATTTTCATCAATATACAGCGTGTTTGTCTATGTTGTTTGTCTTAGACTATGCAGGACTCTGCCTGTAATTTTTGATCATTTAGAACATTACTTTACACATTATTTTGTGTGGTATGTGAATTTTTGCTTTCCCTGTAACAAATAGGCATTTATGTCATTTTTTAAAATCGTGTATAGTTCTTGTTCTTGCAACCATATTTTTAAATTTTAAAGAAGGGAATCCTTTGCGTGACATAACATAAGGTTATTAATCAAACATCAAAACAATAACGAGACAGCACATCCTGACTCTTGAAATATGATCCCACAGAAGCAAAACATCTCATAAAGACATATATTCTGCCTCTTTGCCTCCTTGTTGTCACTTGTCCACACAAAATATCTCCTTGGTCGTAAATAATCTGGTAGCCAGCACTGCTGTAACGTTACTGGGGGTCAGTATGTTAATGACATCAGCTCAGAGAGCACAATATTGTTTACCTAACTGGCAATCTGCCCGAGACGGCGAGGGAATAGAGACTGCAGCAGGTTCAGTGGTAGATCCTGCTGCTGCTATACTTAAAGTATGTGATTTACAGTAGACTGCCACAACATGCCATGATGTCTGCCTGGTATGGGGGTATTAAGTTTCATGTTTCCTACAGTGGCTATAAAAGAACACAGTAATCACTTGGAGACCAGTATCCACTGTGTAAAACTTCAAATAACTTTATTACCAATGGGGGACTTAGGTTGTGTTAAAGAATACACAGGGTATACAGTTATGACAGGGCAACAAGTTACACACATTTACAGCTCAATCAAAAGTGCTGAGTAAGTTTAGCCTGTACGCCACTAAAGACAAAAGTATGACATATAATCAGTGATTATTACTGAAATATTAACAAGGGTTTAGAATTAGTAATCTGTTTAAAGTTATTGTTTAAAGTACATAAAAATTTTAAAAAGTCATAAGTAATGTACAAAAAAATTACCCCCCCCTCCCCCAACTACTTAATTCAATTTTTGTACTTTTTTTAAGAGGCTTCTCGAAGCCTTTGTTAGTTAGATAGAGACAGTGGTGAAAACTGGGGCAAGAGTGGGGGAATACTTGCGGGGAGGACATCGACCAGATATAAACCCATGCTGACTGTGTTGAGGACATGAGCCTCTCTGCCTGCGAGCATAACCACTTGGCTATCAACACCCTAAGAATGGTAAATTGTTAATTTACTTCAGCTTGTATAGTGCTTTTCTAGTCATTTGACAGCTTAAAGAGCTTTTTACACCACAGGCCACACATATCCATTTACAGCACACCCACACACTGATGGAGGAAGTTACTTTTTAAAGTGTCCATCTGTATGACATCCACACACATTTAAACTCCACTGACGCAGCACTGGGAGCAGTTTGAGGTTAAGTGCCTTGCCCAAGGGCGCTTAGACATGTGACTTTATGAGGTCAGGATGAAACCCTCTGCCCACTACATTGAAAGACAACAGACTGTAACACTTGTCCACTGAAAGGACAACTGCAGTTTCAGATTGATGAAACCGATCTCCCCTTGGCTACCAATCACTAACAGACTGTTATTAAAAGAAGAGTTAAAGCTACAGGGTGGTGACCATGACCCTGTCAGGACTTTTTGTAACACATTGGTGTGACTAAATGATGTTTCTCAGGTTCAGCATCGACATGTTTTTGAACTAGTTTTGTTAGATGGGGTATTGGTGTTTTCTTTATTCTCTTAGGTTTTGTTTAGTGATATAATCAAGATGGTCCAGCTTTTTAGGAAAGTAACAGAATTTCACAATGCAAAAACTGACTTGTATCCGGTAAGTTTCTTTAAAAAAAATCATTAAATTAAGACTTTGAATTTAATTAAAACCTATAAAGTTCCTTTTACTCTCTGCACTGGCAGCACTTACTACGAGGGATATCTTAAAATAAGGTTATAATCTTGATTTATCAGGTCAATGTGACTTGAAATATGTGTAAAAACACTGAATCAGAATGGTTACTGGCAAATTGTTGCACTTTTATCAGCTTTCCTAGTAGTCTGACCACACAGAGTACTTTTTTGCACCACAGGTTACCCATTCACACAATGATGATTCCACACTTACACATTTATACACCCTGGAGTTAAGTGTCATGCTGAAAGACGTTGATGTGCTGCATGAGCAGAGGATTGAACCCCAGACTGTTTCATGAGACGTCTGCCTTTCCTTCAGATCCACATCTGCCCTAGCAAACACTGATAAAAGACTTGGTGTTCAAAGTTTTTGCATTGTATGTAAAAAAAAAAATACTAAATTGTGTTTTGTTAACCCTTTTGATAGTATTTTATAAGTGAACTCACTTTGACTTAGTTTTTGAAATGCTACTCTGTCATAAACGCTTGTCAGCTGTCCTTCAACTTCCAGGAGCCTTCCCTCCCAACCTTTGGCCTTGAGCAGCTGTAAATCATTGGGGTGACTGAAACCTTAGAAAACAGACTGTCATTGCGGATGCATCAGTTAGATGAGCTGACGGTTTATTCCAAAACTGTGGGGCGAGTGTTGAGCCTTTTGAAACCATCCATCTAAGTTCTACACCCACTCATTCTAATTGTTGATGTTATCGGCTTTGTTAGTCTTGTTAGCACATAACTTCTGATTCTCTGTTACTTTCACTCCACATCTGTTCTTGCGATAATCTTTTATACAAATCTTGCTCAAGCCCTTTATATTTAAGTTCCAAGAAACAAAATCGGACTCTAATTTTAATCACAGCCTCAGTATTAATCTTATATGGATACGATTAATCCTTGCTTACGGTGTGTCTTCAAAATCTGTTGCTTATTTTATCTCAAGTTACGAGCCGCAAAGCTCTAGGTATGAGGGTCAGATAACCAGCCAATGTTAAAATCAAAACATCTTTTGGTGTTTCCAAGCTGTATTTGCTATATTATTTTAAAAAGAATGATTTCTAAAGATGCTTAACACACTATGAAACCAGTGCCACAAAACATTTAGCCTAAATCCAGCACCTTTATGTTCCCAGGTCCTCCATTATTTCTGCCTTTACACCCGACATGAGTTGAAACAGTCTCTGTGCTGCCTCACTGAGCAGCCTGATCCTGCCTTCAGCCAACAGCTAAAAATACTCCTCAATAACCCCTGACCTTTTCCACATTAATATTTTTTTCCTCATAAGATCATAGGGTTTCACACACGCGAGCGTATCAGGTTCTGCTGTAACCCTCCTGCAGTCCCAGCTGAGATAAATCATTACGTAATCCGTCACTTTCATCCAGAACGTTCCCTCATGGTCAGCAGGCCTGATGATCCCTCCTGAATGTGATGTCGCTCCAGAGTTGTCAACTGAGGGCAACGTGACAGTTTCCTACTCTGTGGTTGGAAGTGATGCTTTAATTTATAGCATAAATGAGTTTATCCAAATGTGAGCTAATGAAAGACTATAATGGCAGGTGACAGTGAGACTAGGATGAAGGGTCATCATAACTCAGACCCTGTTTATCTACAGAGGGATACAATAAGCGCTGTATGAATTATTCAATTCTAAATATTCTGTAGGACATTAAATGCTCAATCTAAGACAAAATGTAGAATGAAAATCAATTGGTAAAAACTCATCGGGGTGTCAATTGTGATAGCTTCTTCTGAAGATATTTGGTGCATGTAGTTTCCACATTTCCAAACATTTTCTGTCCCTCTGTGTCTTTCTTATTTCTTAATAAGGTCACAAAGCAAAGAAAACAACTTGAGTTCTTTGAAAAGTAGGACTTACAATAAAAACCCTTTTAAAGCTGCATTCACACACTGATGTTTTGGCTAACTTTTGCCGCTGTGTGGGGAATCTTCGAGCTAAGTCAGGCCACACAGAACTTAGTTAACATTAGTTGAGCAATGCTAATGATTGTTGGCTACAATGACAAATTGGATAATCTCTGCTGGCGTACAGTGGGGCCTGCCCGCTGAAGGCTAAACGTAGATCAGCTCTGTCGGGTTTAGCTACCTCCTTGTAGGACTGGACTCCTGTTGTATGACTGGAGGTGCCCTTTTTTGGGGGTTGACTCTTCATAGATACATTTTTGTCTAGAAATCATAAAACGAGTACTTTTAATATAGTATTGGACCTTTAAAAAGACACCTAAAATATTTCTTAATATTACCAAAAGACAAAATGACCTTAAAGCCCCTGTTTTGTTTTCTTCTATTTCAATTTCACCTCCCCTGTTAAAAAGCAGCGTATTGTGTGGCCTTACAGACTTATTTTTGTTTTTTAATGAAAGAAATAAATCTTATTCTGCTATTTTTTAATGGTCAAATGTGTTAGGTTTAATATTTTGAGAGGCAAAGGTACAGAATGGCTTTAGCAAGTTGTTGGTAACTTCCCCTGCTGGTATCTACCCCACCGAAGCATTAACAAAATTGAAAATCATAATGGAGAAAAAATATTGTGGTAATATGTTGGTGTTGTGGGCCTTATTTGATCATATAGAAGCACCAGTATTGATTTAAGTTTCATGACAAGTTACAGTAAGAGTCCTTACAGGAGCTTTAATGTCCTAGCCACTTAATCACCTGACATGTGTATGTGTGATAAGGAATGCACAGTAACATCACTATGGTTTTTGGTATTAGCAATAAGTTTATTATTATTATCTTTACATGTGAAAAATTACATTTAACTATATTATAGTCTTATACTGTACATCAGGATAAGGTTTTTGAAGTTTTTGATAATCAGTTAAAATCTGATATGTATTAGCTATATAAGGGTAAGGATAAAAAAGGTAGGCGCAGCTCTATGTTGCTGTTACTGTTAAGTTCGAATTTAACATATGATGAAGGTGTAAGCCAAGACAATGCTTTTATTATCCCCATTAAACAGAAACAATATCAGTGTCATCTGAACTGAGTCAGGAGATATCTGCATATTTGAGATCCATTTTTGTGCATCACTAGTGTACATTAATATATTAGATGTATATAAATCATTTTGGCCTTTGAGTCAATATGATTATCCTCATTACACTGTTGTATCCTAATTTTACAAACTGCACCAAATCAGGCCTCTGTGTGGATTTATGCCTCAAGAAAGGCTTTGTTTTTTACAATAAAGATTATTATTAATACAAACAGTACTGTTTCATTTTGAAATTGTAGTTGTGATGAGGCCTTATAGAGCCACATTACATTACAGCCTTATTAGTTTTTTTCATGAAATTTAGCCCACAGCTTTTTATCCCAAAACAAGACAATAGCGTATTGCAGTATTAGATTTGATCAATCACGCTATGCTAATGTCCTCATCTCATTTCAGGGAACTAAATAGCCTCAGACACTTTGTGATTTCCAGCCAAATTTTGTGTTAAAAAATTATTTGTGTACATTTAGGCTAAAGAAAACCTTATTAGTGATATTCACATTATATGCTTGCATGGGACAGATATTGCATATGCTGAACCAATATATCATGTCTCTTTATTACTTCAAACTTGTGACACATGCAGTTTAGTGTCAGTCAAATGCCTATTAATTTGATTGGCTTTATGACATTTACTATCACATAAAGGAAATAAGAGTTATATATATGTTTTCTTTAAACACATTCAAAAAGTATCAAATTATGTAGCTGTGACATCTTTGTTTCATGCTATTAAGGGACACCCAGAGGTCCCCATAGGTTTGACATGGCCAGGCCACCCAATATCTCTGTTAATGTCTGAGTCATTACAGGCAGCCATAAATCAGGACAGCAGATTGAGGCGTGTGAGTAAACAAAAACCGTGAGGTGAAGACTTGCAGTACCTTAGCTGACCACGAAGGGTGAGGACTAATTAGACCTCTCGAAATCAACTGAAGCTAACTGAGGACAAAGATGCACTGTGTGAAGCACCACATAAAGCATATTTACATGAAACAAGCAAGAAAATTAAAAAGAAATTAACAAAATAACAAGAGGCACAGCTATTAATTATCTATCTAGCAATTCCTACAAATTTACAAGTGTATGAAACTGCAGAAATTCTCTGAAGAGGACATTTAAACTGAGAGGAACAGCTGTTTAGGAGTTCATTACCAGCTTTATCACAAACTTGTTGAAAGTGATCAAGATTCTCACCCCGAGGGGGTTGAATTAGCAGATGCTGATGCAGATTTGCACTCAGTGCAGGTGTTAAACCCTCTCACTGGGTGTAGGACGCACTTACAGCAGTCTTTACGGGCATGTTTGATACCTTGTACAAATGTCTCTTTGTACTGACAGTGAAACAAGCCTTGCTCCTCTGTTCTCAAAGCTCAAAAAGATGCCCGGCTATTGTGTAAGGAGTCATATCAACCAGCTATCAAATCATTCAAATGACCACCTAATTTAACCTATTAAGTGCAAAGTTTGGAGCAAACCTTAACTAAATAAAAGCAGCAAAGTTCAAGTCTGTCTGACTATTCAAGGAAATGCATTCAGCCTAAGAGAACGTGGATCTGCTTCAAGAAGGTCACAAGACACCGTCCCTGGCCTTTACCAGCTACTGCAGTGACCCCTCTCCCCAAGGGACCATCTCTCAAGGAGTCGGGTATATTATCTTCCTCTATTTTGGAAAAGAATTTTCCTTTAACCAGATTTAGGCCTCAACAATAACACCCTCAAGCTCTCAACACACCACAAATTGACTGTCATTCATCATCAGACGCTCCGCTTTAACTAAATGTCTTGCCAATATCTAAAGATGGCGTGTAGGATTTCTTGAGTATCAGATTCAAAGATTCAAGCCAAGGGGTTACACAGCTTGATGGAAACTTCTCAGATTGCCATTTCATAGACTATAAATCTTTTTACCTCTTAAGAGTTTCAGATGGTCTCTCTGAGAATACAGGAGCCAACATGACAGTGTCTTGAGTCTGATATCTTTATAACAGTTTTATCAAATCCTTTAGACATCCAGGCTGATGTTCTTATCCAGCTTTGATTTAAATGTTTAATTGGGTTGAAGATCTATAGTCACTCTGGGTTTATAAAAAAGTAATCCCCCCAAAATTCAACAACATTTCAACTCTGTTTGAATGAGGGTTGTGAATGATTTGTTGCCAAAACGATATAAAAGCCCTCAGAAGGAGGACAGTTTTTGGTAATCCAGGTTTTCAGTGCTGGTCAAATGTTCTGCTTGCTGTAATGTAACCTTACCCTGAATCCCCACTTAATCCACCTTCAGAGATTCACCTCTGCATTGCTACTTTGGTCCGACCAGATGTTGCCCACAGGAAGCATATTTAAAGTGCTGTGCAGCCGAGCACAGACCAGGAAGCTTACAACACAGGTTTACGAGACAACAGGAAGAGCAACATGTAAATAACAGGTTATATGTCCTGCCTGATGTTGAGTTGCTGTAGGAATCAAAATTATTTCTACAATATCCACTGTATTTTAAATGACCCAGAAACTCTGACCCCCTTCTTCCCTTGTTGAGCCAATGTGCTTGGTGGAGTTTGACTCAGGATTGAAGCAGCTCCCACTAAATTAGATTCAACCAGGGTTTCCAAGGATTCTGTGTCGAGTTGGGCTGCTTCCACACTCCATGCAGGGATCGAGGCACAGGAAACTGATTGACAAGGCTGGGGGCGATTTGCTGCAGAGTGTGCTGCGTGTAGGGAGTGCTGTGCAGGCGGACTATGTGGGAGTTGGGGGTGATGCTACTGGTTAGGGTTCTTGCCCCAATAAATGGGCTTTCTCTCCCGACTCTACAACCCAGATGTAAACAAACACAATTAACAGTTTAGCATATCATAGGAGCAGGTTGTTTTGTCAGTATTTTCATCTGGAAAACAAAAAATTTGTATAAAGACTGTGTCAGGCAAACTGGCAAAGAAGTAATAATTAACCAATTTGAGCTATGGGATATTGACAATAACCTGCAAGGAAGATCTAGGACTGGGGGTGCTTGTGCTTCTAAAATTGGCACCAGTGAGGAGTAGCATTAATTTAGATAAACTTATAATGTTACAAAATTAGTGCCAGTGAAAATAAAATGTTACATCATCTCAATGAATACTGAAAAAAATTAACTCACAAGGATTCTTCCGTAGGGATGGGAATCGAAAACCAATTCCAGTTGAGAAACGTCAACAGCTCCATCAAAGTATCGACATCATGAGTCTTTTTGCCAATCAATTCCCTTATCAATTCCTTCCACTGACAGGGTTCAGAAGCAGTCAGAATTGTGGCTTAATTTTTTAGAAAAGGCGCCTACTGCACAACCTTAAGTGAGTGGAAACACCAGCAACTTGCAGAAGCAGTTATCTATGCTGTGATGTGTGTTTGACATTGTTGCCACTGATAATCTACAGGCCAACATTTGCCTGCAGGAATCAATAAGGGAATTGTTAAAGAATTGGATCGATTAGTAGGATCGTTAATAGCATTGGTATCAATTAAAATCTTATCAATTCCCGTCCCTATTCTTCTGATAACCAAATATTTTACTTTTTCACCACTTGCTATAGATGGGCAGCTTTTGTTACCAAACTTCCTTGGGCCAAAGTTCTCTTAGGTCAAGCGCACTGTCCACACATAACACTTTTAAAAGCCATCTACAATCAGTCAGGGGGCAATAAGCAAATGTCATACTCTACCAACATGTTTTTATCTATTTATAGAGACATTGACCTGCTTTGAACACAACTGAATTGATACTGAGAACTTATTTTTCGCCAAAATTCTGATCATGAATGATGATGAATGGGCCTTAACAAAGCATTTATCTCATGCAAATTCATAAAAGGGAGTTCACAGAAAAAATACAGCCAAATATAGCTTTATATTTGGGGAGAATTTAGAATTTTTAAAGCTGTCATGGCAGACTTTGTCAGATTTTCTTGATAAGCATACATTTTCTAGTAATTTAATCTGGCTATTGCCCAGCTCTTTTCTACAGCCTCTACGGCATATAGTCTGTTTGTCTGCAGGCTAATGACACTTGGAATTAAAGGGTGAGACCCCAGTAATATGCTTAACCTGTAATATGGTTACACTCTAAAATCAGCATTGGCACTGTCATATGCCCAACTATTTTAACAAGAAAAAGGGGCTTTTAAATCTTTAATTTATAATCATGGTTACCTTTTACCTCCTGTTTAACAATTCAACAAAATGGGATATGTCCCCCCTCAACATAATGCCAGTTGAATTAGATAGCTATCTGTGCACACTGACACATCTGTGTTTACCTTCTGCCTGCACCTGCTTCATGCTCACATGCAAAAAGGTAGGGAAAAAACAGATATGATGCAGATGGTTTGGGAAGGGAAATAAGGGAAGTAGCTGATATGTAAATGAAAAAGTAACTAATATAGGGCTTATAAAATAGAAAAACTAACATATTACAGTACTTGTCACATCAAAAAGTAATCAAAGTATTTCAACAGATTACTTGTAAAACCTTTTCCCAAACACTGGTTGGGGTTACATGGTCCACATTGGTTTGGCAGTATCTAAATCAAGGACATCAAGTCAAAGTTGTTCGTTCCGTTTAGGGGTCCTGTAAGGTTAAAATGGTGTGTTTCTAGCAATGGTCTTAAGGCCACATTCAGCCAACTAATTTAATGCCACTGGTTAGATGAATAGTGCTCAGTTTGACTGTTACGTGCATTTCCTTAAATTTCCAACAAGTCTTAATTCATAATTGGCTTGAACCAGTTGCAGTATCAGTGTAAAATCCTGTACTGTAAGCCACAGCTTTGATACCTACTTGTGGTTGAGGCCTATAAATTAATGTTAACCGTATACCAGCATGAAATACTGATAAGTGCACAGTCATTTCCAAGCTGGCTGGTTGGGGACATTTTTTAACGGCTTTTCTCCCTCATTAGGCTATTAAAATGCATTTCAATGAATTTCTTGCATAGTGTGGGGTTAAATCCTTTGTGTCACACTAATGTGTTTGAAAAGACTCCTCAGATACATACTGCCAAGGGAAGGTGGGCAGTGCTTTTCTCTGAGACACGTCAGTACCTTACAACAGTATCACAGGCTGAGGACTCTACTAATGTGTTATAACTGACAGAAACTTCACTGGGCAAATGCAGGTAGTTGTAGAGGAGCGACACAGTTGCACAGAATCCACATGCTGTGATTCATCATGGGGGGAAAACACTGTAATATCATCTAGTGCTACTGCTTACTGCTGTAACCTTGTTACCTCTGCCAAGTTTATGTTTTTACTGGCATTTGTTAGTGAGTAAATTAAAAAGTTATCAAAAAGGAAAAAAAAGTTCTCAACAGACTTTGATGACAAGGACTTTTGATCCTGGCACAAGGAGGAAGTGATAAGTTGTTGGCGGGGATTCAAATCCAGTTGCAGATCCAGGAATTCATTCAAGGATTTGTTAACAGTGCAAGATAGAGCAGTCTCCACATCTTCACTAATAACTTAATAAGTTTGCAGTGGAATTTAAAGACATTTTCAGGGAACTATTGTCATGTCACAATGAAGATCTGATGAAGTTTTGATGTTGATCTGATTCCGGATGCAGATCCAGGATTTTTTTCAAGGATTTGTAAAGATTGAAAGAGGGCATTTTTCCACATTTTTACTAATAGCTCAGTAAATTCTCAACATATTTAAATGACATTTTGAGGGAATGTTGGTCATGGCACAAGAAAGAAGTGGTAAGGTTTCGGTGGTGATCCGACTCTGGATGCAGATCCAGGATTTATTAAAGTATTTCGCTATGGTGCAAGATGGGGCAGTTTTCCACATTTCTGACAACTCAACAATATTTGAAATGCCTTGGCACAGGTTTGTGCACTTCTAGTTTCTTTGAGTTGGAGCCTGAAGTGACCATATTTGGACAAGTGGGCACAACCAACCAAAATGAGGGGGGGAAAAAATCATGTTTGTGCCAGCCTTTATACATCCTCCTTTTTGTCTCCTAAGTGAGAAATGTTAACATAGAGGTTAATAAAAAAAATTCCAGGAATTGTTTTGTTTTTTTTTCATTTTCCATAGTAGTTGTCATTTTTGGCATAGCTGTTATAACTGACTTGAGATTAAAATCAATAGCATTATAAGCAGAGCTGTGTGTTGTTTATATGCCATAGTTTGCGGTCTTACATGAAGTGATCCATGTGACTTATTGTGTCTTTTTCTGTTTCTATTTCTCAGCTAAACCGGTGGGGGGAGGTAAGTCAGCTGATCCACAGCATTTGCCCATTGACCTTTTGTGTGCCTTGCATTATCACACGGTAACTTGATTATAGCTCTCACATTTTCACTTATGCCCACATATCAATCCAAATGCTTGTGTAAAGCAAATAGTGGCTCTGACTCTAAGGGATAACACACCAACAAGCACCAATCTTTATCCCCCTTTTTCAACATCTTGCATTCTTTCATTCTTTTATGTTACCAGACTTTAAACAAACAAAGCTTTTAATAGAGGGTATGCACATGATGCCACAGTCAGTGTGAGTGAGTTGATTTCCAGGCTCTGAGTGGCAAAGAGCACAGATACAGTCAGTGGTAAATCAGAAGTCAGGTACTTAAATTTAGCAGAAATTTATCCAGTTTTTTGTTGTAATTATTTAATAATCACCAAGGGCGATGTGAATACTCAGCTGATGTTATAACAACTGGTATCATATCACTCAGCATGAACACATTCAGGTATTGATGAATGTGAGCCCCACTTCTTTGACTTTTTCTTCCTCTTGTCAATTTGACATTTATTGATGAAATAATTAAATTAACGTGACTTCCATTTGTGTGCTAAGAGAGAAAGCCTGAGTTCCTCCAACATCGATTACATTACGTTGCTCTGTGACAATCAGCGGGTGGAAGTGCCAGTCTGGTGCACAATTTGTGACGCCAGTGCATACCCTCTATAGATCATCTATTACCAAACCTGTTTACCCAGCTGCCCTTAAATGATGTAAAACTCTGACTCAGAATGAGAAATATGCTTCTTGGTTTTTACAAGGCATAGTTCAGGGTGGTCATGTTATACTAGTCTAAATTTTAGGTTTTACAAACTGATAAAAGTGTATTATTTCAGCTGTTGTACCATGTGAATTGTATTTTCAAACTGAGCCACTGTGGTATTAATTTCTATTTACTATCCCTAAGAAAGTTAACTAGTTTTAGCCTTTGAAGAGCCCAGAGAAGGGTGAGAGACATTGTTTTTCTCTTTAATGTTCTCGCTCTTTTTGTGATGCTGAGTGATCCAGTCCATTCACATGATGCTAATATGTGACATGAAGTGGGTCTGAGCTGGACTTGAGTGTTGAAGAAATGCTTTTGAACTAATCAGTCAGGGTAATTATCGGGATAATGCATAACAAGTGGCATTGCCATAGATGATAAGTAAAGCAATTATTGAGTCAAGAAGATAGGCCTGTAAGTGAATCACATTATATGAAACAACATAAAGCTGCTGAGGGGGGATAATGCAATTAGCGTGCCACTTTGACAAAGCATGTTCGAATTTCTTAGCTTGCCCATAGCATGTGTCACATGTTGCAGCTGAAACCTTATCTCCAATGTGTGGGGAAAGACTTAATTTCCTTAATGTTTTGGAGGAATGAAGTGAGAGAAATGATGTTGTACATGCATGTATGTACTGTGGATCATTTCTTCAGTTTTATTGTGTTCTGATGACCCTCTTATTAGAATTAAAGTTTTTTTTTTGTTTACATGATGTGACATTCTAAGCATGTTTAACCCTTGGATTATGTGGATTGATCCAAGTGTTTCATTCAGGAAAGATGAGCTGTCTGAGTGGATTTTACTGTTGACCCAGTGTCTGCAACCGGATGCATTTTATATGTCTGTGAACTCATGGTGACCATGGGGTCACATTTTACTGCAGGCATGTGAAATATGAGAAAAATGAAAAGTGTCCTGTGATTTACATCAGCATTTTTCTTGGTTGAGTCCTTCTGTAGATGTTTGCATTATATTCAAATTAAGTGTTGTCAAGCTCTTGCCATTTTTTTTTTAATTTCAATCAGTTAACCATGATATTTATTTGCGCAGCTGAACCACAGCCAGAACAAGATGGTAGGCCCCTCCTAAAATCTAAGAATTTAACACATTTTTGTAGACTCACTCACTCCTCAGCATCCTTTATTATGGCTGAAAGAAGTGATTGATTATGTTTAATAGAAGAAGCCATGCTAATCGTTATTCATTTTCTTTAGATGCACCCCCAGCAGACGGAGGTAAGATAGAAGCCTGTACATCAAGGTTGTGTTTGCTATAGATAGCCTGTGTATGATCCAACATATGTATTCACATGAGTGCATACATGTGCAACACTGTGTGAAATTACTATGACTGCTTGCCTCTTGTGTACTTCATTTTTCAAGATTTTACAGGATGTAAATTCACAAAGTAAACGTAATGCATTCACATGAGGAGATAATAGATAGAATTTTGATCTTTTTATCTGAATTAACAAGATAATTGTGTCAGATATACCGTAGGATACCTTTTCAGAAAAAAAAAATCTCTTGTGTTTTCTAAGTTCATAATAACTTGAAAATCCAACCAAAGTGCTCATGCAGGTCATTAAAGGAAGAAAACATCTGTACTTAATAGGGATGCAAATAATTATCTTTAAAATATTGAACCATTCATTTTCAAGCCTGTGTGAATTGTGAAATTGTTGGTTTTGAGCACTAGTAGATTTCTTTAATTTGGGCTTCTGTGTTTGAGCCCAGTCAGAGCACAAGGCCGAGGAAACTCCTACTGCGAGCGCACTAAAGTTGGACGTAGACATCACACTATGCTTTGATGGGGGCAGTAATATGCATTCAAACTTTGCAATTTAAGGGACCCCTCATTCTTCTAATCCGTGGTCAAGGAGGGGAAAATGATAGTTAAAGATTCATTAGGTTTTGCAGAGGAAACATCAACTCCAAGCACATCAGCATTGTACATTTAATCAAGCAAAACATGCTATACTTTTTCACCTGGTTATTCAACAATAAAATGATAGCATGTTGGCAAATGCAGCTAAAAAAAATTATCATCATCTGCTCAAATCAGCTGTGAAAAGCACACGAGATTTTGTCGAAAGTCCTGTTGGTTAGAAGTGTAATCCATTTTTTAAATCCTTGCTGAAGTCAGCTTGGCTACTTGGCAAGCCTTAATGGTCCTTAATGATTGGACATTGATGGTTATAGTATGGTGTGTTTAATGACAGCTCCAGAAAAAAATGACAATTAGACCAATAAGCAAATGTTGTCATGATGTGCTTAAATATAACATCAAGAAAAGGATAATTCAGTGTTTGTCTAAAAGCTGCCGTAATTAAAATTGTTTACAGGGCAAATTTGTTTGTTTGTTTCTTCAGCATTTAAATTTAGATATCACCAACTTGTTTATTTCCTCAAATTGTTTTTTCATAAACTGCATCAAGGATGATTATGGAAATGTTTTTTGCACAAAGTAAAATAAAGAAATTTTTTGGGGATGAAAAAAAAAAAAAGGTTTTTCTTCTCATTAACGTATTGCTGTTCTGGAAAAAAAAATGCCTAAAACACCTCAGAATGTAAAATGTTTATGAAAAGCAAAGGACTTCAATGTCCAAGTTCTCAAAAACAAGCCCCAAAAAAAAAAAACGTGATTAAAAACGGAGGTACATGCTGAACAATGGGCAATGTGTATTTTTGCTTACCTAGTACTTAATTCAGTTTTATTTTAGTTTGGGTTTGGCACATTAGGAGATGCTTTGTTCTTTATATAACATTGACAATTGTATATATTATATTTCTGAGGGGACCAAAACACTTAAACAGTCGTTCAGACAAACTTGCTCTGGTCTGCTGGATGTTGCAGTGTTTTCCCAGATCATATGACAGCAGACCTTTTGTTTACCATAAATACATGATTCTTATTTCTTGATAATTTAGAAAAGCACAGCAAAATACTTTTCTCATACCTAAATAACTGCTGAGCTAATAGTCTTTTTAGTTCAGAAAAAAAAATCAGAAAAACAGCCCAGATTTTTATATCACTCTGTGAATGTAATAAGCAGGTTACATGTTTAACATTATAATGTATTTTCCAAAAAATACATGAGTTGGAATGCTAAAGGAATGATTTTTTATCCTCCGATGGATAAAAAATAATACTGATAATAATGTAATCAATAACCTTTAGATACAGATTAAACAGCCTATGTGAGGCATATCTGTATTGTGTATTATTATTGAGCTGATACATATGCTGAAAAGTAGAGCTGGGTGGTAAACATGTTAATAAAGTGAACATAAAATGGATTATCACAACATCGTCACATGTTCAAACACACACACGGTGTTGTTGCACTCATGAGAGGCTAAACCAATGCCAGACCCGCAGCTCATAGTCTCAAGCTAGAAGCAGGATTGAATTAAAGTTGTGTAACAGAGCGATTAGTGAGACAGAAAGTTCAGTTTGTGTCCCATGTGTAGCACGTTCCCCTCTGCTTCTTGATGAGCAGAGTGAGGCACACACAAACACACTGACTGAATGGCACCATGTCTAATTTATGTATAGCACTATGTCTTTAAATCTTAAGTAAGCTACTGTACAGCAACCACATGGAGGTGTTCTCTGCTCCACATGTTTGATCATTGTAATACAAGCAACAGCAAGTGGGCGCTTTCCAGAGTGTCCCTTCATGCTGGAAATAATTAATGCTCTTTGACGGGAAGTAGCATTGCAGGGATTTCAGTCTAGTATTAAATGAGCTTGAACAACGGCTGAAAATATCTTGCTTTCTGTTAAGTCAGACTGAGGCCATAATCTTTGTCAAAGAATAGGCTGAAAACAATGATGCTCAACACACTTGCTGGTCCCTGTAGTATGACAGGCCTCTTCAGTTAAAATCATGTGACTTCTAACATGTTTTTCACCATCATTGTCTCCCCTGTGGAACCAAGATTGAGTGTTTTTCCTTTGAGTAGTAAAATTTGGAAGGTGCATATCTCAGGAGTGGCTTAACACACTGAACAAACAACACTTTCAGTTACAGCTACAACTCCGAAACCTGAATGTACATGCTTCTTATAAGAGCATCATCTATGAATGCCATCACAGGCTTGTTTTAGAAAGAGAGATGGGTTGTATCTCTTAAAAGTAATATTAAATGCATAATCCCTTGTAATTTCTTAACACCAACATTTAATGCTGTTACAAAACAAAATAATGTGATGTACTGTTTTGGTTATATCTCCCAGTCCTACTTTATATTGTCATGCATAAATATAGGGAGCTACTTTTGTGTCTTTTGTATATATTTGTAATGATTTGGCGCCATACAAAGAAAGACTGATTGACTGGTTGATTCAATATTGTGGGTGGGACCTCTGCTAAATTTTTAACCTAATCTCTATTGGACAGTCCCATTCACAGAGACATCATGGCTACATCCATGGCAAGGGTAGCTACACTCTAAATTCAAAAACAAAACATTTGGATTTGGGAAACAAAACAAACAGATTTCTTAACAATATTTGGAATCTAAAGCGCAAAACTTTGGTGATTAATATCTGAGCTGGTAAATGTGAACGTTTTACGCTGTGTTACGTTCATCTTAAACATTCCATGACTGCATGGTTAAGTCACAAACGTTGCCACATAAATTCAATGCAGTTTACTTTGTATTTTTTATTCAATTACCCTTTTTTATTATTGAGAAGCTACAAAAGGCATGATCTGTTACTTGAGTCTTGTCATTTATGTTTCTTCTGTATGTGTTTTTCTGGTCGTATTTATTCATGTTTTAGTTATCTTGGCATGCTGTCACATGAACATGTTAGAACACTTCCACTTGTGTATAAAAATATAGACTGAATTGTTATGAAAAGGAATGCTGCATGGTGCTTTTGTGTCACATTTGTCCAACAGTCTGTCTTGCAACTGAACATCATCTTTTGTGCAAAAACAAAATATTGCTTCAGGGCTGCATTTTCAGTTCTTTGCTTCCTTGTCTGCAGCAGATTCTGAAGTTGATGGGGATGGTAAGAAAAAGAGAAACATAAATATTAACGATCATTTACTTTTGTTCCTCCAAAAGTATGGTTTGGGTGTTGGTATTATGTGCTGGACAAGATGTCACATAATAAATGAAGTGTTATATGAACTTTGGTGTATTTTAATCTTTTAAATTATCTTGATCACTTGACTTTGGACTGAAAATCTTTGCTTTTCAAATAAAAGATGTCCTGTTATGTGGTGTCCTCATTATGCTTATTTTGATATTCAGACCTACAAATCTTCCACCACTATATTGATAATATGATTTTAAAAAATGTTCATATCATAGGTTCTTAAATATTGGTTGGTAATTTTTTTCAAGCACTGGCTTATGTTACACTCTCTGCTAGCACCACACTTTGTTGTTTGCTATTACCAAACAATAAATCACTCTGACAGCTATTGATTTTTTTTGGCTCATTGGACATGGCATTGGATTAGTGCATTGATTCATGTATTGACATAATCGCTAATGCTCACCATTGCACTGAAGATGTATCAATGAACTGATGTCCCTGTCAGTACTAGAACAACTCTACTAAACGAATGCAGGGTGTTTCTTCTTGCTGTAGTACTCACTCTTAGGCCAGTTACCCCATATCATTCTTAAGCACTTTTCCCTGTCCATCCCAAGTTCCCCTTTGGCTCACACTCACACTGCTTAAGGCACAACCAGCCCTGAACAATATTGCGTTGTTGTGTCATAATAAAGCACACTAAAATACCCTCAAAGAAAACCAAAGACACATACATATATTAATTAATGTGTCAAGATCTGTTTTACCATAAAAAGAGCCAAAAAAAAAGTCTTTCAGATGTTATTTTTTTGCCTTTTTCAGAATTTCTTTATATCGTGCCTGTTTTTATTTTACGAAGGATTTCTGTTTAGTTAAATGAGGGCCATGATTGACATGGCTGCATGTCCATGCAATGTCACTATTGGTCAGACAGTCTAAAATCCCACCTCAACACAGCCTCTTTCTGTGTGAGTAGGTTGGGCTGAAAATCTGATGAGAGGTAATGGTCAATATGACGGACAGATCAGCAATGCTCCAAAGGCCTCCAAGACTTTTTCCAGTTCTTTTTAAAGCCGATGCTTTAAGCTGCGTTCACACCGAACGCAACTTTGCGACCATAATCGCGTTGCCCACTGAAGTTGCATCGCGTGTCCATAAATACCTCATTTTAGTCACTGTCACATCCACTTGAGTTTCACTGTGATCATATCATATAAATCATATGATAGGATGTATTAAGTGGCATTATTCCAACTGTATCCTTTTCACTCACCTACCAACCACAAAACACTGCAGCTGCTGGCCCTGCACCTTCAGACAGGATTTTGCAACACCCTCAGTCAGGACTCTCTGGCACCTTAATGCAATATTCCACAACACCTTCAGCCAGTGTTTACTACACAGCAGATCTTCCATTGTCCCAAAAAAGAAACAAAGGGGGATCAGCAGAGTGCCTTTAGTAGTTCAGAACTGCTGGTAGGCTGTTTGTTGAAACTGTTGGACAAGCTGTTGACAAAATTTGCTGGTTTTGTCCCATCAGCAAATCAGGATTCATCCCCCATATGAGGTCTGCTGCCCCATCTGTGACCCATAATACAAACTCTCTTCTCGTTGCCTCTGTCCCTTTGGCAATTTGAACAATGAGTGTAGAAACACAGCTGTGGTACATGTGAGACAGTCATCGTAGAACAATAGCAGCTGTTAGTGCTAACATACCGTGTGTCATCTGATATGGTGACACTTTTATTGTTGTTCCTTTACTTAACATGATACTGTAGCCAAGAAGAAACTGCAAGGACAACCAAAGCAGTGAAGTCATCCAAGATATCAGAGTCAGCACATCAATGCCTTCCGTCTGACCAAACTCTGTGCCGTGACTTTTTATTTATCAGTGGATGATCTGCAAACTGAGCTATGATCGTATTTCCTAGCAGTAAAATGGGATTCATAAATCATCACTCCAGAAATTGTTGGAGTTGCCCCACAACTTAAGTTATACAAGTGAAATTCAAGAGCTGTGACTTGTGTCTTTAAGCATTCACTGACATGCTCTGTCAAGGGAACAGTTCCCACAGCGATACACTGGACATCCACTCTGTCTAGACCAATTAGTAGGAGATTGTATATTGAAGGGTTATGCAAGTACGAAGACTTTAGGGGGCAAATGGCAGCCAACTGTAGTGTGTCCTTGAAATGTTTTGTATAAAAAATGTTCCTGTATCTAAGTGCTTAAGGGTTAACACTCCTAATTGTATTTTTCCTTTCCCAACTGGACACATGGATGAGGCCAGATTGGGTACTGAAAGGCAATAGTCTTTGCTGAAGGATGAGGAGATTGCATCTTCATCATGGCCAAACTGTTCTTTGTGGCTGCTTATTTTCTAGGATTTTTTGGCCCAGGGGAAAAGTGTTCAGTATAGGATTCCCTCAAAAGTGACATGGCTGCTTTTTGTTCTCACACTGCAGACTCTATCTTGGGAAGGCTGGCAGTAGAGCTGAAACTTTGCCCTGAAATTTGGCCTACTCAGCTGAGGAAGGGCTCAAGCATTTAGGGTGAGCTTATTAAATGGTAACTTTAGTTACATGCCATCTCCATAAATTCCTTTGGGGATAGACCCTGTGATGGTGGCCCTATATCAATGTTTCTCTTGTCCATTTATCTCTGTCTGCCATTTATGAGAACGTTAAATCATCTCTGTTGCATGTCAAGAATGCCCCTGTTGATGATGGGAGATGTTCCAGTGTGAGGTCAGTGAGAGGTCTGTCACATATTATGAAAAGATTTTTCTAGCACAGTGGCAAAGCACAATCAGAGAAATGTGGGCCATGAGCCAAGATATAGCACAACAGGAATTGTATTAATGTAATTAATGTAGTTCACTTCTCGCTAACTTGCTTGTGTTTTAGGATAAAGCTGTATAAACACAAATGGAGATCAACTAAGCATCGACCATTTCTTGGCGTTAACTGCTGACTGGTTGTGTTGAGATACAATAGTGATTGCCTTAATAGTGTTAAATCATCTGACACTAGCATCTGACACTTTTTAAGACTTATGTTAAACAGTAGGAATTGTATAAATGCAATGGAAATATAAAAATGTTAGCTTCTTACACTACTTGCTAGCCTCTTTGTTTTTAAGAGGCTAGCTTTACAAAAGCAGGAATTGTGCAAATAAAGACAGAAATCAGCTCACTTAGCATCCTACATGTATTGCTTAATGATTGTGTCACAGGATACAACAGGAACTTTACAAACATTGAAAAAGTCAAAAACTAGCATCTAGCTCTTATGCTAGCTAACTGTTAGTGATACAGTACAGCAGTTAGAAATCAGATAATTTTAGCATCTGCTATTTCATGCCTTATTGTTGTGTCTGCTGATAAGAACTACAAAAGTGGTCAGAGCTGGTAATGAAAGCATTTCTGATTATTCATTTATTATTTCTTATTATGTATTGTGTATTTCTTGATATTCATACACCATAGCTGCAGCCATGTGGACCAACTTGATAGGTCTCTCAATCAACGAAAAGTTACAATATCTCATATAGTGGCCATTATATCATCAGAATATATAAATGTACAATAATGCTTCACATTTTATCATTAATTTTCATTTAAAAATCCAGTATAATTTATTATAGTACCATCATTTCCATTTGTAATACAAAAAGGTCGCAATGAAAGGGGCAAGTTGATTCTGGTACAGAAAAGACTCTTGGTTCTTTACAACAAAAAGCGACTTCACATTTGTATCTTTATCATAATGAGATAAAAAGAGGTGAAAATATCTGCATATCAAATATCAGCAAAAAAATCCAATATTATGCAGCCCACATAGTTTTTTTTCTATCTAATGTCTTTTTTGAGTTGATCAACCAGGAAGTAGAGAAATTATGAAGAGTTATCCAAATCATTTTGTATATAAGATCAGTAAAACTGTTTTAACAATAGCCTATTTATAATTTTAGCATAATTCTTCAACATCAGAATATAAGAGTGCCATTTTAATGAAGTGAACAGAAACCCAGTGTGGCTGTTACTACCCAAGTGTTCACAGTAAGTTCAAGCACATTACTTCCTGAAGCAAAAAGCTAATTTTACACTGTCAAGTGATTAAAAAGCAGCCATAGCTGGCTGATGGCAAGCTACGCTATTCCAAAGAAAGCAGCTGAGCAAAGTTCAGAGGGAAACCTGAGGAGATAAACTTTTCTTTGGTCATGATTCATCTGGTTTCAAATGACATGCAATACATATCCGTATATAGAGGGGCTGAACTGGCATTTAGCCCAGCTTCATGGGCATTATCAGAGACAGGAGAGCTTTGAAGCATGTGGAGTGAGCTGAAATCTAACATGATCTGAAAAAGATTATCACCTAACTGTAAACATGGGAAAGCAGTAGGAGGCAGGACAAAATATTGCAGAACATTTAAAGTGATGGAGATCTTACTCACCCCCCGCACAAAATGTGAGAGACTTAAACGCTACCTTGGTGGCCTTGCAGAGTGTGTGAATATAAGCTGTTGTAGGAATCATGAGAACATTCTTCCTCATAACACCGTCATCAACTTTAGTCCACGATTGATCTATGTCTTCATTTTTATCCCCAGTTTTTTACTCCAGAGTGGAAACAACCACCCAATGATTTTGCCATCAGTGTGTCTATTAGTAGATATCTGTGTGGGAAGAGCTTATCATACCAGCGCTCTTAAAAGCCATACCCGTGGGGGTGTACAGTGTATGTAGGGGGATTATCATCTCCTGGCCAACTGTGTAATGTTTTGGGGCAATTCTACCAGCGCTGCAGATAAATTTAAGAAACTTACTGCTTGAATCAATACTTAATACACAAATGTCTTTAAGTCATACCTTAATTGATTATTTAGCCCCCTGAGGTTTACATACTCAGTATGGGGGAAATAATGAGTCCTTTGTGACACATTCCCCTGCAAGATCAGTCCAATGGAAGTAATCAAGATAATTTCAATTCCTCCAAAGTTTGGTGATTAAGACTGTGATAATCAACACATTTGATTACTTTTGGTGTTGACTGATAACAGTTTTGATCCTACTTCACTGTGTCAAACCCTGTTTTGACTGCATTTCATGGTGTGAAGTATTAATGTAATAATTCTACAGAATAATCATTCTGTGATCACTGCTGCCTTGTTTTACCCCCTGAGTTAATGCTGACTTATGGGACAGTATAACAGCAGAGAGTTATACTTCCATATGTTAAACCCAACATTTGTTTTTCCTAGCTAAGAAAAACGCTGATGTGGAGGGTAAGGGAAACTGAAGGCACAATGTGGGACTGTTCCTATTTACAGCATGCTAATCTGACTTTTTTGATCTGAAGACGTATGCATCTTATATTTTGTTGATGGTACTTGCTCAGCATTTCATGATCCTCTAAGAATCAGATGTTACTGTTAAAGTGTGCATTGTTCTCTTACTTGCACCTTGAACGCTGTGAGTCTTTGACAAGAGAAGAAAGTGCTGATGTGTGGAGGTCAACAGGTGCACTCACAAGAAGTTTTATACTTAGCATGGTCAGAGCTCATTAGCACATTCTGGACCTTCAGATTGTTAATGATACTTTGTTGAGTGATTATGTATCCTTGGAGCTTTTGCCTGCTTGGATACATGAAGTAACCACATCACTTGCTTGTCCTTGAATGTGTTTTGAGCTGAGAATATTGAGTGTTTAACATGCTAGGTCATTCTGTACCTTGTTACTGAAGACTTACTTTGCGTTTTGATGCACCATCCTTTTTTGGTTAGGTTATGTTGCTGTGTACAGGCTTGATGTTTAGAAGTAAACTATTATGATCAAGGTTGAGGGAATCATACATATTTGTCCCAATTTCTTACAGCTGTAGTTTTTTAATTGGCATGTGAAGTAAGTCTTATAAGTCTTCTGTCAAAAATGCTCAATTAATGTGAACTGCACTAAAAATAAAAAGCATGATGTATATAAAAAAAAATGCTAATTTTATTTTTGTTATCAGTGTTTTATTTTCTATGAAAGCCTCAAGTTGATGCACATCCATATTTTTGTTTTGCTCCATTTTCCCATGACACAGTAGAATTCATTTTGTTTTCTCGTGATCTGGACTTATTTCTGTCATTAACTGGAAATAGAACGTTTGTTTTCCCATGATTATGTTTTGATTTGCACACAATCTTAAGAATACAAACAGAATGTACATATTAACGTGCAAAAAACTTGTCAAATTGGATTTCATGGATGTCTTCTTGGGGCTTTCATGGTTTTAGTCATACTTTCTTGTCTGGCTTTAAGTCCATTTAAATATGTATTACATGTCTTTATACAAACTATAGTATCATGCTGAATGTTTATGTATTTGAAATTCTTGGTACCAGCATCTTGCTGTGTCCTGTAAACATTTGTTTGTTGCTTCCTGTGGATGTTAACAGTGTCATCAAGGTTTTTGTGTTTTCTCACACAAAGCCCTCTAAAAAGCAGCAGAAATAATTTTCTCTTCTTATTTCAGAGGGCGGGTCGACTGAGCTCACTGGGCTCTTCGTCGAGAAGCCTCCAGAGAGCGTGGTTGCTGTTACAGGTCAGAAACTGTGTGGTGGATTAAAGAGTTGTCAAAATAGAAACAGTAGAAGATCATTATGTGTAACCTTATCAGAAATGTTGTTTGAGTTATTTGTTTGTCTGTGAATGGCAGGAACGGATGTCACATTTATTGCCAAGGTTGACTCCACCACCCTGACAAGGAAACCAACCATGAAGTGGCTGAAGGGGAAATGGATGGATCTTGGCAGCAAAGCTGGAAAACACATGCAGTTTAAAGAAACTTACGACAGAAACACCAAGGTGAGTGTTAGACAAATGAGTGGTTTAAAAGAGGTTTCTCAAAGCAATGCTGTGGCAATGCTCCACAGTAACTACATATTTGTACTTGCATACTAACCAGTTACAGAGGAACACTGGTGTCCTGTTTTTTAAGCATAAGAGGTACAAATACAAACAGAGTAGCAACCTCTAGTGTTGAAAACTTAAGCCAAAACAGATGTCCAAAATGTTTTATCTTGGTCACAAACACCCCATGTAAATTTGCTTGTTTTTTAGAACATTTATAAATATGCACGGCATGATTTAACAAACACTTCCATTACAATAAATTGTATTTTTGTGCTCATAATTTGTGGGGAAGGGAGAGCATTTTCTATCACTTATAATTTATACAAAATTAGTAGCATGGCTGATACCAGTAACCTGACACACCAGATGGACCGTTCAAAATATTTCACTAGTTGAGCTGGGAAAGAGCCCATAGAAAGTGTTTGGGGAGGGCTGAGCCTTTCAGAAGCATATGCAGTAGGTGATTGGATGATTGTTTCATCATCAACAGTTATTGCAGGCCAATCAGATAATGTAGTAGGCGGGCGCTACTGTGTTACAGAATGTGAGCCACTCCATAAAACAAACTCGTCAAAACATGTCGAAAGTGGAGTGAAAATATCCTTGCTATAGAGAAATTTGTAGTGTTGTTATTTGTTTTTCATTTAATAAAGAAATGCAGTCAAAATCTAATTAAACAGATTCTGAAGCTATTAGCACCAGGCCATTTTCAAAGGCCCAACTAGGGACAAGAGTTGGAAATTAGCATTTGCTATAAACTCTCCGTGCAGCACATCAGATTCATTCTCAATGATGGAACTATGTTAAACTTCATCGTCCCTATCAAATAAGTAAATTCAAATCAAATCAAATCTCTTCTTATCTCAATAAATATAAGTAACTAATCTCTAAGTGCTCTAAAGAATGTTGACTGGGCCGTGCTGCTTCTTGGCACAGCACAAACTTAGATTAGAGCTTGACAAGATGGATTTACATGATTACAGACAATGAATCAGGCTAGTCCAGCTGTCGTGCAAGGTTATGACACCACAGCAAATTTGTACATTGTAGCTGTTTTTCACAAATATTAAGACCCACCTCAGCTCCATCTCTTTGTCTGTTCATTGACTCTCTATTTTGCTCTATGGACTCAGGAAGACACAACAATGTCAGAGGAAACTAATACTGAACCAATACGAGTGATTTTGACTCAAGTGACGATGACAGTTCTTTTATCGTGCATGCACAGGGTCACCTTTATGAACCAGAGTATACAGAAGAAGACATTTCTCAGAACGAGAATCAGTTAAGTGGAATCAATGTGCACCGATAGAAGAGCACATTGCCCTTTGCTGCATCGTTAAATAGCGCCAAATACAGACTTCCTGGAAGAAAAATAAAGCTCTCTAAAATGTATCGCCCCATTGTACATTTGATCCAAAATAGTTTTGTGGCTTGTTTCTACTTAAAACTCACACAGTCATACTAAATAACTGTACCTGTCAACACTGTACCTTGCTGGCAGTCTGAGCTCATTCTTCTTAAAGGTGCAGAGCTGCAGGGAGCCCTTTCAGCCACTTCACTGACTGTTGTCAAGAACCTCACAAAACCAACCTTCAAAAATACTGAAATACCCCTTTAATTGGCACAAGGTTGGACAAAATCTCTAGTCATTGTGCCCCCTTTCTATGTAAAAACAAATACTCAGAACACAGTTTGACCAATGATTATTAATGTTTGATTGATTCAATTTTTTCATAGACTTTCCTTCAGTGTAAGGATTAAGACAATGGTGCTGTAGAATGTGCAGTGTCTGATAACTAATTAAGAAACTCATCTGTTGAATCATAATGAATATCGCCAATGTCCGGTGGCTACAGCTAAAGCTAGCTTGAGCGACAAGTGAAATGTGTTATACATTCTATTCAGCCTCCCTAGGATAGCTTTTAGGCCAAATTGCAAGTTAATGTTATAACTAACAAGCTTATGTTACAAAATAGCAACATCAACGCTACATTTTGCGTTTGTCGGTATGTTTGCAATGATTGCAATAAAGAATATTATAGCCATTTTAAATTACCAGATCATTACATCTTGTCAGTTTTACATTTTTTTTTCTTACCTTTAAGTATATGTGAGCAGCCTTTGTGATTGTTAATTGGTTAATTTCAATCTAATTCAAAAGGCATTTTTCTTAATCAACCCTTGATTTAGGGATGAAAAGTACTTACAGATCACAATCAAGTAACTTGCAACCAAAGCACATCTTTGATGTTTTTTAGGACTGAAATCAAGGTCACAATGTTACAGTAACATGCTAAAACAACACTTGGCCTTGGTTAAAGTTTGTCAATCAAAAGTAACAGTTGCTATTGGTGCATTCCATTTACCGCAGAACTCAGATGTGAGAAGTGGGAATTATGTCACATTCCTCTTAAACTTGATCCAGTTACAAGCTGGTAAAGTCAGGAAAGTTGAAGATTGTCCAGTTTCTCAATAGGAAATTCCATCCAAAAGGGGCGCTCCCAGTGATGAATTGTTTGTAACTTGTAGGATCTGACTTTCAAGATCGACTGGAACACACCACATATTAGGGGACTTTCTCATTGGTAGAAAGTAAAGCTTTGAAGCCACGCTTTTGCTGTCACCACACTGGTGATATTCTATTCTAAATAATGTGGGGTTTGAAAGGATGCAGTTGCTTCAAAAGACCTATTTTCATGCAATGACTTATCTGAGTCTCATCCTTCCAGAATAATTTAAAGGTAATTGAATCATATTTTCTCCCCTTAGATCTACACTTATGAAATGAAGATCATCAAAGTGGTGGCTGGAGATGCTGGGGGCTACAGGTGTGAGGTGACTGCCAAAGACAAGTGCGACAGCTCCACCTTTGAGATCACTGTTGAGGGTGAGTGAAAACATACTCTGGCCTGCTTACAGATTCCACTCGCGCTGATGTTTTGATCTGATCCAGCGCTAATGTGCATCCTCTGCAACTTCTCCCGTTACAGCTGCGCAGCAGGAGGGGCAGGAGGATATTTTGTCTGCCTTCAAGAGAGCGTAAGCATGAGCATGTCCCTGAAGCCTACGTGCTAATACACCACAGGGAATTTGCATCTGTTGACCATTTATAATCAGCACAGGTTGTCTATGACAGTGTAGTAGATTTAATGTCTAGCAATGACATGAGATATACCAGCTCTTGTTTTCACTGCATGTTTGTCGATAATATCTCTGTTTCTATAAAAACAGGGATGCCGGAGAGGACGAGGGAGATCTGGATTTCAGCGCTCTGCTTAAAGCCACCAAGAAGTAAGAGGAGGAATGAGTTTTAATTTAGACTTTATTGAGTTTCAGTACTTACTTCAATGTGGCTATCAGCACTAAAATGTAAATCACAATGCAATAAAGGTCCAAAGTTTGGTGGACTCAATTTTTATCATTAAAATAATAGTGTCAGAGCATGTTGTTAAGCACCTTAATAATTTAACTCTCTCAAGCCTACCCCATCATTAATAGCAAAAAGGGTCAAATCAAATTTCTTCTAAAATGCAGAAAAACTTCCAGACAATTTAGTGATCAAGTCAGAAGTAGTCTGTACTTTGTCATAGTAAACATCTCACTTATCTAAAACTGTCTGTAGCTAAATTCATGTACTTTTTGATCTATAGCAAGGTCCTTTTTATTGTTATGTTAATACATTTACCTGTCAAAACTACAGCATTCTTTCAAAGTAAAAGGTTTGAAACAGGGTCTAAAGTATGACAAAAGACACTGTTTGTATTGAAATGAACTCTGAGTAAAAAGTGTCATCATGTATAAGATCAAACTGTTTATTTTTTGTCAAGTTTGATGATTCCTGTCATCACCTGACCAGGGTATTAGGACTAAAGGTGTTGCACACAGAACAACATCGTAGGCTCTGAAGTATAAGGATGTTCCATACATTAGTCTGCACTGGTGCGCCTTGAAGCAAGCCTAGGTGTGCCTTTTAAATTTGTACAACCAAAAGTAAAAAAAAATACAAGAAAACAACAACTTAATGATAAATAAACATGAGCTTTAAAAGGGCTTATTTAGTCTTTTTTATTACTCAAAGCAGATTTTACTGCAAGTCACATCCACCCATTAACACACATTTGCTCCCACATTCACTCCCTGATGGTTCAGAGTTACTATGAAAGTTATCCATCAGTATTAGCTAACACATTCATGCCCTTTCATACCCATTTACACACCACTGACACAGCAGTGGGAGCAACTTGGGGTTAAGTGTCTTGCAAAAGGACACACTGACATTTGACAGCCGGAATTGGGCTCCAACCTGCAACCTTCTGACTGCTGCCAGAGCACACAGACGAAGGCACCGACACCCCAATGAAATGTTAGATTATTTGTTTTTCATATTCTATCACGTGTTTGAACAGCCAGACAAACTGCTTCAACACATATGAAGAAGGCTACTTTGTGTGGGTGTCAATAAGGTATGCCTTGAAATGTTGGATTGGTATTAGTTGTGACGTGGGAAATAAGTCTGAAGCCACTGATATACAGTATACAGGCTGGAGCCTGTCCTAGATGTCATTGGGCAAGAGGGAGGGTATACCCCAGACTGTTCTAGTCAATCATAGGGCTGACACATAGCAACACCCAATGACAACATCTCATACTTACAGTCAATTTAGAGTCACAGATTAACCAAATGAGTATGTTTTTGGTGTGTGGGGGAGGGCTTGTGTGCTTGGAGAGAACCCTCACATGCACAAAGAGAACTTACAAACTCCACACAGAGAGACCCTGACCTACATTGGAAACAAGGATCTATTTTCTGTGGGGCAAAAATCAGAAGTTTGCAGGTCCGAGCTCAGCTCTTTCACATGTAGACGTGTCCTTGGGCAAGACACTTAACCCCAAGTTGCTCCCACTGCTGCATCAGTGGCATGTACAGATCCAGCCACTTAAAAGTTCCCCACTTTCCCTGATAGGGTCTTGGCTGGTCCGTTGCAGGTCAGAGGCAGGGCCTGCCTTCCCAGAAAGTTTAAAACTTTAAACTTCAGGTCCTGTTTGTGTGAATTCGTAGCGTCCAGTTTCCTCTCTATTAATTTAGTGATGTAGATGGGCTACCATCTTGCATCTTTCGGAAAACTTCCTTCTCTCATAACAGTGCAGAAGACAAAATAAGCTGAATAAAGAATATTTCATGAGAAGATCACTCAGCTCTTGTTCTAACATTAACTGAGTAACTTACACATAGGAAGCTGCTAATAAGCACTTTGAAGCTGTTCCCTACCTCCATGTCATGGTTTTAAACAACATTGTTGCACATTGTCAATATAAACAAAGAAATGCTTTTTGAAATGAAAAATACCACAATTTTTAATATATAATAAAATCACTGATTCATCTCAATTCCCCATCAAATTTCAAGTCAATCAAGTGAAAACCTTGAATTGTTTGACAGCCTTTTTTTTACTAATCCTTTTTTATTTGACAAACCACAGGAAGAAGAAAGTAAAACAGGAACCTGACATCGATGTGTGGGAGTTGCTAAAAAATGCCCATCCCAGCGAGTACGAGAAAATTGCCTTTGAGTATGGCATTACCGATCTGAGGGGCATGCTGAAACGTCTGAAGAAGATGAAGGCGGAGCCTCCCAAGCACAGCGAGGGTACGTGGGGTCAAAAGGGACCCACAGGGAGAGGAAAAGAAGTAGAGGGGGGCATGTGAAGTATTTCGGAAAGGTATCAGGAGGGGCGATCTTACCTTAGGGGACACGTAACTAAGACCATGTTCAGCATGAAACCATAAAACAGCTGATGTGCTGCTCATTTTTGTTATTTTTCTCCTCTGCACAGCTTTCCTGAAGAAACTTGAATCTTGCTACTCTGTTGAGAAGGGGAAGAAGATTGTACTGAGGTGTGAGGTGGTTGATCCAGACGTCCAGGTCAAATGGTTGAGGAACGGCCAGGAGATAAAATCCTCAGCCAAGTACACACGTCAAAGCACAAGCACACACACCAGTTGCTGTCATCTTAGGCTGCTTTAGTTCAATTTTCGCTATTTAAGACAGTTGCTTCATTAGTAAGCAGTCTCAGGCCTTGCCATCAGAGTGTAGATGGACTTAATGGGGAGTGTTTTAAAAATATCCCTCTAAAATTATCTCAGCCACAAAGTCATACTCTCAAACGATGCTGCCATCAACATGATTTATTTTAAGACAGTCATGGAGACTCCCAGAGGGTTAGGCAAGTTGACCTGCCGGGAAATCTTAGGCATCATGTACAGCATTGCAGATCCACCCCAGGATAAAAAAACACTAACTTCTAAGTTTATAAGTGAGAATGATTTTAGGTGTAGGAGAAAACGTTGATGTAGGGATGTAAAGATTCCTCACAGCACACCTGGTCAGTTATAGGAAAACAGGAAATTTTGAATCAATTTGCCAAAACAGGCATGGCAACACTCATTATTTATCTGGTCCTTGGTTTGTAGTAAAGTACTAGTTTTTGGCTAGCAGCTAAAAAACTATGCAAACAGACAGAAAGAGAAGGTGATTCATTTTAAAGTTTTAAAAGGGACTAGTACAATTGGAAATGTGTTTATGTATATATGTATGTATTGCAATATTACATCCTTGTTTAGATGGAGCCAGCTGTGGATCAGTGGTAGAATCAGTTGTTAGTCATTGAGTAACCACTGGCTAACTTTTAGTAGAGTTGTTCTAATATTGGTTTGGCCAGACAAAAGTCCCCTCAACCTGCTGGTCCAAATGCTTCTCCCAAATCACATGAACTGGCCCGGAGAGCACCAGGACCACCCAATACAACCAAATAAGACTCATGACCCCAGCACCCCTGAAATTAGACCAAATCAAGTTATTAACTAACAAGAAATTTAAGTGAAATACTGACGAGAAGCAACACAAAAATGGAGCAAATTAAAAAAATGTTTGGTCCTACACAGAAAAAAGACCAGCAGATTAACTGACCAATGTAAAAGATCAATCACAGAGAAAAGTCCTGATGAGGTACAGACTCAGTGACCACGGATTAGATATAGAGACAGGACATCACAAAAAGACCTGGCTCCCAGAGGACAGATTCTACCCCTACTGTGACAACCAGCAAGAAGAGACAGAGCTCCACTTCCTTACACACTGCCTTCGATATAAGGGTTGTGAGAGAGGAATACTACCCCCCAAAAATATACACCCAGAGTTTAGATATGAACCTAATACTCAGACAATCCCATATTTACTGGGAGGTATACTAATCTTAGATTATTGTGACCTAATATTTCAAAGTGTGTGCAAACCTGAGGACAACCAATATATGTTTAAATATAACATTTTTTTTTACCTTTCCTATCAGAATGATATCAGTTTTAATCGTAATATTTAACTATTTCCCCTTTATTTAAATATAAATTTATTTCTATTTATTTTCTCCTTTATTTTATTTTTACACTCATGGTAATTAAGGTCCTTGAATTGTTTTTTTTTTTTTTTTAAACTGAGAAATTCCAGTATCCTTGAGCATGACACTTAGCCCCAATTAGCGCTTCAGTCCTGCATTAGTGCCATGGTATTTTGTTAATGTGTAAGACTGAGTATGAATATTATGAGCTCATACTGATGGGCACTTTACATAACAACCTAAACCATAAGTGTGTGAACATGGTGTGAGAGGTTGCGGATGAGTAATGTGACTTGCTTTGAAAGGTTGACTAGAAAAGCTTGAATCCATTCATGTAGATTCATAAAATAGGTCAGTTTACAAACATCCAGTTCTGGAAGGTTCATATTTTATGTAACCTCTCTAATATATCTCTCTTACAACATGTCACCATCATCATATTAGGTCTCCCCCTGCACTTTGTCTGACCTTTAATCTGTCTCTTTAATCTGTCGCATTTAAGGTATGTCATGGAGTCCAGCGGCAATGTCAGAACGCTCACCATCAATAAGGCGTCCCTGGCTGACGATGCTGCGTATGAGTGTGTGGTTGGCGAGGACAAGTGTTTCACAGAGGTGTTTGTCAAAGGTGCATCATCTTCATTTTGACAGTTTATCAAATTATGTAACATGATGGATATACATTCACAATCCTCACAGCTCACACCTTAACACCACTAAATTCTGCTCTGTCCATCCAGAACCACCTGTGACCATCACCAAGCTAATGGATGACTATCACGTGGTGGTTGGAGAGAGAGTGGAGTTCGAGATTGAGGTGTCAGAGGAGGGCGCACACGTCATGTGGTTAGTATATCAGCAGTTTAGATGTAGAGCCTTTTTGTGGTTGTGGGTGGGGCTTTGATGGAGGTAAAACAGTCCAACTGATCTGTTAGCCTTCAGTTGCAGAAGATCCTTCTGGTCTCTATGGAAATGTTTCACTAAAGCTGTGTTTCCACTGAGTGGTCTGGTTTGGTTCAGAACAGTTTGGGTAGTAAACCCTGCTGTTGCTTGTGTTTCAACTGCCAGCTCTGAAACACCTATTATTGGGTACCGTACTGAGACGAAAACTGTTGCCGGACTGCCTTGTGGAATGAAGCTCTTCTTACCAGGACTAAGAGTACTAATTACCCCCTTTTCCGACACACAGATTAACACCAGTTTCAGGCATTCAAATATCAACTTTATCTCATCAAAGTGTGTGCTTTCTCAGTATACATTCTCCCCCTATCCATCTTACACCTGTTGAGTATTCCTGTATGCTAGGTTTAGTAAAATTAAATGAATAGCCTTTTGGCCACAAGCTAAGAGGTTAGCAAAACTCTCAAACTGCTTTCCTCCTTATTTTGTAACAAAAATTGCTATAAAAAGCAACTTTAAAAAATGGTCTAGTTAAATAAAAGTGTAAGGTGATGCTCAGATTAAAATGACAATTTATTTTAAGGCAGAAGTGATTATGTTAATTATAATGTATGTTAACAACAGGAACTGCCTTCTCCATGAGAGACTGTTCTGTCTTTCCATTTTTCTGCTCTAAGTAGTCATAAAAATCAACATGATACCAAATAAAGAGCCATTTGAAAATATCAGATCCTATTGCCAAGTTCATCCAAATTATGAGGATCTCTAGAAATAATCAGAATTATCTGTCCCATGAGTAAGGCAGGAGGAACTTAAAATAAGAAGTAAACGAGCAAGAAAAAACACAAGTGTGGTAGAAAGCTGATAATGGATCTGAGGTCTGTCATCCTACAAATAACAATTCAGAAATTATTTACAGTGTCTTCCACCAGAACAAGTAATCAAGTTTATGGGGGGTTTGGAGATACGTGAAACCACAGAAAAGGGAGGGTGGCATGGGGTTACAGTCAGGCCTCAACTCTAGAGTCATGTGCAAGGTCAGGCAAGGTCAAACGTACAGTACAACTGTCCTCCTATGGTGTACTATGTCACTGATTTGGCCTCTAGCCATCTGTGAGGATGCTGACTTGTTCACTTGCTATTTTAGACCTCTTTCACCAGAAAGGATTAAGTATGAGTGTATTAATTATACATCAAATGAGACAAGAATGTACTAACTTGCTATTTTGCATCTGTTTGGCAGTGGTATCTTTTATGAGCTATTAAGATGAAGACATGGAGCTCTATTGTGCACCAGACATAAAGCGTTTTGGTGTGCAGCACAGATGACTCTCATATTTTCTACCAGGCGCAGCCGTCATTTTTGCACAGGGTGGTTGTGTTATTTCATTAGCAAATGTATGCTACCTCTCTGTGTGCCCAGTAGGGCTGTAACTTTTCCCACAAGTCAAATTCATACAGTTTTTCAACATACACGCTAATTTTTGAAGATATAACAAGAGTAACAAGAGGTCCTATACTGACAAGAACACCCATTCAGAGCACGCTGAGGTTCATGGCACGCGCAAATATATACAAGCCCACTTGGAGAGCTGTGCTTATCTAGCATGCTCTGAGGAGAGTCTCTCTCATGTAGATTTGCATCTCCTTAATGGCACTCCTGTTACTTTTACTTGAGGTACTCAGTTTCTGGAAGCTCCCAGACTGTGCTCCAAGGGCACCTGCCTTCTCTTTAGTCATTATCAGTATATGGACGATCAATTAACGCCGAGCGCATCCTGTTGGATCAAGTGGTTCATGGCTCTAGGTATCCTAATCTCCTGCTGCACTGTATATTTTCAATTCGAATCTACATAAACAGTTTGAGTATGAATTATTACCCCAAAATTAAATTGAATATTCAAATATCAGTGACAGCACCAGTGCCCAGGAGTGTGTTTGACTTTAAATGAGAAGTAGTCACTGGGGGCAATCCTATCTTAAGAACACAGAAACAGACTGATAGATCCACCCGAATCCAGGTCTTGAGTGTTGCAGGAATGAGTCCTAAAACGCCGAAGTGAATTAGCATTTAAGCACCTCTGGTTCTGTTGTCCAAACATTTGTTGGATTTTACAATACATTTTCCAGATAAAAGCCCGAAAATAAGCTCCTTCATGAACACATACATGTGAGATTTGAATGTCTATTATTGCATAAGATGCATCTGTTACCTCCAAGAACGGCCAGACGGTAACAGAGACAACAAAAATGTCTGAGGATCCCCTGTGATAATTTCTGATTGCTTTTTTTAAGCACTTTATTTATAGATATTTTCAATTTACAGAACACAAAACAACACATCAACACCGCCCACCCACTCCCACAAGGCCTACTAGAAAAAAAAAAAAAAAAAAAAAAAAAATAATAATAATAATAATTCTCAATAAACTCTATAAAGGGAGTCCAGGTTTTAATAAATCTGTCTTTGTTACTGTTACGACTGTATTTCAGCTTCACCAGTGGAATTATGGAGAGCACCTCAAAATTCCATAAACGATATCCGCAGCCATGGGCACTGTCTTGATCAGGTCATCTGACTTTGAGGGAATTCTCAAACATGACGTTACATGTCGGAAGTGTGGAAACAGCTTCCAAGTCGAACCCCCATGTTGTAGTTCCCAAATAGCCTTTTATTCTCACCGTTTAAATTTATGCTTGAAAAACTTGAAAATTGAGTTCAGTTGTGAGAATTTTCATGATAAACAAACTATATGAAATTCATGAACTTGTGTTCACCACAGAACTTATTATCAGAAAAATGCACTGAAAAACCAACAGGCTTTTAGTCTAGGAAACCAGCACAATGCTAATTTCTGGGTTGACTGACAAAAATGCGTCATCCCTGCACTACTTTATACTCTCCTACGAATAAGAATTTTATTTTTAAATGCAAATAAAGTTTTTAAGAGGACAGATGGCTGCAAGACTTTGAAGCTATTCTTCATGCACACTCGTCAGCTCTTTTTATACACACAGAAACATTTAGAATCACACACTCTTAAATGTTCTCCCTCCATCAGGGGGTTGGGTTAATGATAGTTTTCATACAGCACGGTGAGTGCCACATATAACTGCCCACAGATAGTAATACAGGCTGGCCGGATCCCTCTACATCCTATTTCTCCTGAACCCACCCTAACTTTGGATGCAGTTTGCCCTTAATAGTAATGAAACCAGTGACCAAGGGATTATGCTAGTTATTGTTGGTGTGTGTATGTGTGCTTTTATTTTAGTGAATGAATAAAATGTTTTGTTTTGTTTTATTGAACATGCATCATTGTTATAAAGTTTAAAATTAACAGCAAATAAAGACGAATACTTTTCCACAGTATTTAACTGTGGAAAATAAAGTGCATACAACAGATAAACAGTTCTGAAGTGACATTTTCATTTTTTCTACTCTTTTGAACAAGGTTTTTTGAGGAGGTAGAGCTTCACAGAGACAAAGATTCAAAATATCGATTCAAAAAGGATGGAAAGAAGCACACGCTGATCATCCCTGAGGCCACACTGGAGGACATTGGAATGTACCATGCTTGGACAAATGGAGGGCATACCAAAGGAGAGCTGGAGGTGGAAGGTACCATAGTTCTGTCTTTTTTAGTTCAGTTTTTAGAGAGTCACTGTCTACTGAAAGTGTTTAGAAATCGACCACCTGCAGAAATGCATCAATTGATATGAGATTAAGGTCTAAAATTACAGCTTTATTTCTTAAAATTGCATTATTCATGTGCATGTCCTCCTAGGCGCACCATAGTAAAGCTACCGTAGCAAGGCAACAAATGTATACTAAACAATAATGTCTATCCTTCACAGTGATGGAAAATAAGGACACCACTGTTCCTTTGAAGGTCAAAACAAGCTTTAATTAAGTCCAATACAGATTGGAGGATAGCTTGAAAGGAATCTACATCTTGTGAAATCAAACTTTTACCATTTCACTTTATTTGATAGATGTTTTCATTTGTTTCATCAATAGCAAGTTATTTTTTCTTTGATAAAACCGGTGTCATAAGTATCTGAAAAATCAGTTTCTTTCAAAATAAGGCAGATTTTAACCCCACCAGGAGGTGAACTACCCCCTAGCTTAAGACATTTTAAATAACTTGTTAATTAATTTGTAAGTAGTTCATACTAGATGACAGTTTTTTGAGAAAATGTCTTACTTGTTAACCTGAACTAAATCACTTACACAATAAAAGTAAGTAAGTTTAAATTCCTAAAACTGGAGATGCTGTTCTATTGAACACAAGCCATTGAACTTCAGTGAGTCATTTTGGGTATTTCATTGAAGTTGCTTTAATCTTGGGTTTAGACCTACTGGTGCTATGTGTGCAGTGCTGTGCTAAGTGAGGAAATTCTTTTAATAGAAGCATATTTGAATAACTACTTAAAGTTATCAGATTTTTTTTAGCAGTGTAAATAAACATAAATAACAAGGGTCAATAAATTATTTATTGATTTTTTTTTTTTAAAGATGGAACATAATAATAAAAAGAATTTATCCAAATTTAGAAATAAATACCATAAACTAGCAGCATATCTTTGGGAGATGCAAACTTTTTTAGAGAAATCATTTAATTGTATTTTCTTAGCTTAGATGCATAACAGGGAAGCAGTTAATTATTTTTTTCTAAATATTTTATTTTAAGCCCATTCAGGATTAAGTCAGTAATAATAGCCAGTAAAAGTAGCCAGCAGCCAGTGCTTGCGGAAGGCCTTGCTATCCATAGTTTAGTTGTTGCTAAAATGATCCTTTTCAGCTTAAAACTGGAATCACAAAGCCCTAAGACTCTGGAACAGGAAAGCTTCTTGGCACTCACATGACACGCAGATGTCTTGTTTGTCAAGATTATCATTACAAATGGATTCTACTTCAATCATTTTTTTACTATTAACATAATCAGTGAACGTACAAAGCTAATGTCAGACTAAAAAGGAACTACACCAAAGTTTACAGACTTCACCATCACCAGCTCAATGCTTACAACTTTTTTTCACTTCTCACTTTTTCCTGTGAAAGACTTTATTCTCAGTTTGACCCAATGAAGTTTGTGCTCATGGCTGTGTCAGAGACAGTCAAAAACGATGGTGTTAAATGTCTCTAAAGTCTTTGTACTCCCAGGCAGCCGTTTGTTAACATGTGCCTAATGTATGCTGTTATGAGTGGGGTGCCTCTGGCTGTATTTTACATTGTAGAAAAGAACATTAAAATCTCTTCAGCATGTGTTTACCACACACCTTATTTCAGGCATCAGAGCTCCTTCAAAAATCCCACAGTGGAACAGAACTTTCCTAAATTCTTACTCATTTTCATTTTCCAGGACTCGGTTTCTGCACTAGATTACACTTTGACCAACTCTTCCTCCGTGATGTTAAATGTCTCCCTCAGAGAAAGAGCTGGAGGTGTTGCAGGACATTGCTGATCTGACAGTCAGGGCCGCGGACCAGGCCATGTTCAAGTGTGAGGTGTCCGACGACAAGGTGACAGGGAAGTGGTACAAAGACGGCGTGGAGGTGTTGCCTAGCGATCGTATCAAAATGAGTCACATTGGAAGGTATGAGGATAAGTGAATGGATTTTAAAATGTTTGTAGGTTATTTGTCGTTACTGAGGATCAAACACATTATGATAATCTTCATTTTTAATTCATGAGGCAGATGTTTCCCCCACATCATCTCCTCTCTGCTGCTTGTTTCAGGTTCCACCGGCTGACTATCGATGATGTGAAGCCGGAGGATGCTGGAGATTACACGTTTGTCCCTGATGGATACGCTCTGTCACTTTCTGCCAAACTCAACTTCTTGGGTAAGAAAGACAGAATGATTACAAGGATGCCATCATTCATACATTAACCATGAGCAGACTGTAATATTGTCAACTCTGTTTTTGTCTCCTAACAGAAATTAAGATCGACTACGTGCCAAGACAAGGTAGGTAGTAACAAATCAGCACAAATAAGTGATAAATGTCCTGCATATTTCAATTTTAAAAGTCACTTGAAAACATTCTTTCTATTCTAAAATGAACCAGATCCTCCCAAGATCCACCTGGACACAACTGGAAACATGGTGTCCCAAAACACCATCATTGTGGTGGCTGGAAACAAGCTGCGTCTGGACGTGGAGATCACGGGAGAGCCAGCACCCACAGTGGTTTGGTCAAAGGGAGAAAAAGTAAGGATCACTTTGCAATGTATCAAATGCTCAATTGATATTTTAATTATTTACAAGCAGTGTTAATTTTGTCAACTAATTATTTTCATCATAGTTTATGTCAACAACCTTGTTTTTCCCCTAGGCTACATTAAAAAAAAACTGTACATTGACAAAAAACTAAAACTAAATTAACTGACATTTTTTGTCAACAAATACAAACTAGACTAAAATGTTTGACAGACTCAATCCAATCAGACCTAATTTCGTTGTGTAGACAGGAGAGGCAAGTTAGGAATCACAGCTACTTTGGTTGTGTGGAAAGGTTGGATGAGTTAAGAGGGACATCCAATCACAACTGCCTTAGCTTAATGGTGGCTGGATACGAGTGTAAAACATGACTTCAGAAATTCAAAGAAACATAAATAATGCCTTACACTTTAAAATTCATATTTCAGTCGGCTAAATTTAAAGTAGATTTCTTCGACTAAAATGTTGTGAAATTTCATCAACTAAAACTAGACTGAAATTAAAACAATTTAGATGACTTATTTGTGACTAAAACTAAAGATATTTTAGGCTAAAGACTAAAACTAAATTAAAAAGTCCTGTCAAAATTAGCACTGTTTACAAGGCCTACTTTTGGGCTTGTAGTGTGTACTGAAATTGCCTCCTGAGCTCAGAGACAGTATCCCATTGTGTCATACTTAAAAGCCCATCATCACATGACCATAGTTAAGGTATTTTCAGTCCGACCAGTCTAAACCCTTTCAAAAGGGTTTTTTAATTTTTACACCATTTATTAGCAAGCCAATGAGAATCAGCATTGAACATTCTGAGAGCCACAAAGCAGGCCAAGACTCAAAATGGAATGGCATGGATTCAGAACATTACACATTCAATTTTATGTGACATTAAGTGTAAATAGTACAAAAGTCTGCTGTTTCAGATAATCTTATATTTTCTGTTCCCTCAGCCAGTCACAGAGACAGAGGGTCGTGTGAGGGTTGAGTCCAGGAAAGACCTGAGCTGCTTCGTCATTGAGGGGGCAGAGAGAGACGATGAGGGAAACTACACCATCTGTGTCACCAATCCTGCTGGAGAGGACAAGGCCGTGCTGTTTGTGAAGGTCGTGGGTAGGTGACGAACCGTGACACCATTTGATCCAACATGTCTCTTTAAATTGAGAGGTCGGGCCAGAAGAGGTGTCCCAGGTCAAGGATAAAATCTGAAGTTCATCCTTTTGTCATCAAGGACCCTCAGTTTTTAAACTGACATCTTTAAAGTATTTTAGACGTGTTTTGAAAAAAATGTACTTGGATGTGAAATCATTTTTTTCTACCTGTTTTTTATTTTTTTGTGAAACTTTATCTAATTTATTTATCTTAACTCTTAAATAGCTTTCTACTCTGTTACTTCAAATGCCTCTTATATATGTCATTGTTACTTCATCCACTTTTCTCTTTTTATCATTTTGGTTTCCAATAGTTTTTTTTTTCTTTTTGTTTATCTAGTCATTATTTCTTTTATTTGTTTTATGTCATTTTCATATTGCCAGATTTCATGTCATTTTTTTAATGGTTTTATTACTTTTTACATGTGCTTACAATTTCTCATATTTCTTTTTTTAAGCCCCATTGCATTTAATTCTTACATCTTATTACTCTGCTTTTTCATGACCTTTGATTGTTTTTCCTCGTTCTTTTAATCTACAAATTCCCTTTCCCATCTGCTTATAGCATTTATTTTCTTTTGTTGTTTTACACCTTAATTCTTCTGTTTTTATTGCTTTAAATTGGTTGAACCTTTTTCATTTTAATTGCTTTACTTTTGACTGAAAAAATGAGTAGAGTTTTATACTCTGTGTCCTTTATTTCTGTGGTTGTTGTCTTTATATTCCTTTTTTGCTTTATTTAACAAATCATCTGTATTTTAAAATAATTTGATTCTATAGGTGGGATTTCTTTTTACTAATTTGAATTTTTTAATTGCCTTTAATTATTTAACCCTGTCCTGCTTTAACTTATGTATTCTTTTATCAATGTATTCTTATTGCCTTAAGTTACTTAAATTTTAGTTATGTTTTTTTTTTTAATCAATTTTGTTCTTATTTATTACAGTTTTGGACAACCTTTGTATTGATTTCATTTATTTACCTCATTTATCCCTTCATTTATTTAAATTGCTTTCATTTATTTTAATTTATTTTTGTTGCTTAATTATTTCTAATTTATGTTGTTATTTATTACTTTATTTCTTGAACTTTTTATTTGCATATATCATATTTCTTTTAATTGTTGTATGTCTTTTATTGCCTTTTTATTCTTTTGTAATAGTTTTAGTTCTTTAAACATTACCTTTATATGATTTATTTATTTGTTGAGAATAATATGATTTTCTTCATTGATGAGATTTTAATTTTGTCATTCTTGTTATTTTTTATTATTACATAATTCATTGGAAACAATTTAATTTTGTTATTGGGTTTATTTTTTAAATCTTTTTATGGTGTAGATTTTTTTTATCATTTGATTTTAGATATTGCTTTATTCTTGAGAACAACTATATGGTTTTTTTTGCTTTAAATTTTTTTTCAATCTTTTTTTGCTTTGATTTACTCTCATTTTTCTTCTATTTTTACATTATTTTCCTATTGTTTTGTCAAATGTCTAATTCTCAATCTTTTACCCTGCATATTCTGTGTTTTTTATTTTATTTTAAAGCTGTTTTTTCTCCACTGTCTGACTAACTTCTTTATTTTTTGTTGTGATGTTTTTTAGACGTGCCCGACCCCCCTGAGAATGTCAAATGCACAGGAGTCGGAGAGGACACTGCCACCATCGTCTGGGAGCCTCCTAAGTTTGATGGCGGTGCTCCTCTTAAAGGTAATGGATGGATTTTGTCCCAGCCTCTTCATATTTAATGTCGTTGACAGTTTGGATGTTGTTTTAATTTAGTTGCTGTCACTCCTCTTCCTCAGGTTACCTCATGGAGAGGAAGAAGAAAGGCTCCTCCAGATGGACGAAGCTCAACTTTGACGTGTATGATTCCACCACATACGAGGCCAAGAGGATGATTGAGGGTGTTCTGTATGAGATGAGGGTGTTCGCCATCAACAGCATCGGCATGTCTCCGCCCAGCCTCAGCTCCAAGCCCTTCATGCCCATTGGTTCGTAAAACATCCATCTTAATTCCTTCTATTTTCTCCCCTTTTGTTCATCACCCATCTTGAGTCACCCAGTGATTCTCTGGAGTGTCCCTCTCTGTCACCCTCAGCCCCAACGAGCGAGCCAACTCGTTTGACGGTGCACGATGTGACAGATAGCACATGCAGCCTGAAGTGGCTCGCCCCTGAGAAGATTGGCGCTGGAGGCCTGGACGGATACGTTATTGAATACTGCAAGGAGGGAGGTGATAAGAAAATTCATACATTCATGGACCATTTAACAACAATTTCAATTAGACTTATAGCTAATGGACGTTTATTTAACAGCTGGACTTAATCGCTTTGGAAACGTCTGTCTCAGGCATGAACTTAATAAGAGAATTAATGTATAAAACAGATCATTTACAGCCACATTCAATGAGTGTAATGAAAGTTTAGAAACATGGCATGTAATTGAAGTCCCACTGGCAGTGATTTACAGCATGTGATTCTCTTTTATCGCAGACACTGAGTGGGTGGTGGCCAACCAGGACCTGTGTGAGAGGCAGGGATTTGTGGTGCGTGGCCTCCCTGTGGGAGAGAAGATCAACTTTAGGGTGGTGGCTGTAAACATTGCCGGGCGCAGTCCTCCTGCGACAATGGCTCAGCCCGTCACCATCCATGAGATCACAGGTGAGTACCTCAGGATCAGACATGAACAGACAGCTGTGCTCATAAACATATTTCACAGATTATGTACAATATCCTAACACAGTGTTTTAGCTGACAGTCATATGGTGCATGCAGTAGGATGTAGGGATGCGCTGTGTTGCATTTTTACCTTACATGTTAATAAATCTGTGGAAGATTTAAAGAACAGTGCTGCCCATATGTTTTTATTAACTGTTCAGGCTGTGTTTGGCTGGATTTTATTTAATCTGAATAAAAAAATTTAAAAAATATGTCTTTAGAGGATCATAGTAGCTCCCTTTACCTCTCCTTTTGAAACAATATGATCCGAGTGGACAAGAGACCACAGGAGGATATTAAAATGAGGTCTGTGCTAATTGACTACTCTAATAATGTCTGATAGGAGAGGGAAGGTGGGATTATAGGCGACAGAGCTTCTACCTGTGATATGCAGAAAACACATGTAGGTGGAGGCTGTATAGCTATGACATCAATCAGAGGGTTTTAAGGGGCAGTTTTGTGAACAGGTAACTCAGAATTGTCAAGAGGTTTTGATGAAAATTTTAAAGAATCTTGGTCATGGTGCAAGAAAAACATAATACCATTCGGATGGTGATTTAAATCCAGATGCAGATCAATATTATTTTTGAGGATTTTTTTACAATGCAGGAAAGGGCAGTTCCCCATCATTTTGCTAATAACTTAATAAGTTCTCAATGGATTTACACAACATTTTCAGAGAATGTAGGTCATGACACAAGAAAGAAGTGATACAATTTTGGTGGTCATCTGATTGCGGATACAGATCCAGGAAGTTTTTCAGGTATTTGTATTTCAAGGTCCCATGTCCTGCAAAACCAATTGTCTTTGCTTTGAATGTTATTGAAGGGGCTCGTGGAGCAGAAGAACATAACACCTTTTGCTAAACTTAGTTCATGCTTAATGTGTCTTTAAAGAAAATGCCTCTTAAAACACCCTTTTTTTTACTTCCTGGGGTTTATGATGTCATAGCTATACAAGCTCCTCCTACATGTTTGTTTTCTGCCAATCACAGGCAGATGCCATGACTGTTCTGAAAGTCCACCTGTGACCCCTCCTGCCTCTTCCCATTAGACATTATTTTTGCAGCCACTCAGTGCAGAGCTCATTACCATAGCCTCCTCATCCACTCAGATCCAAGCATTTGTACAGGGGAGGGAAAAAGAGCTGCGTCTAATCCTCCACAGAAACAAAATATTTCAGTTTTAAATCAGCTTAAATGAGGCTCTAACTTAACAGACACCAAAGCCATGATGTAAACAGTCACACACACCGGGACATGGGGCCTGTAGGGCAGTTTTCCACATTTTTTACAATAACTGGCTGGACAGCATTGGAAATGTCTTGTCTAAATCACGACATCAGTATAATCATGCTTGATACAGTTTAATATGATGTCCTCTTCTGTTTCAGAACATCCAAAAATCCGCCTCCCTCGTGATCTTAGAACAAAGTACATCAGGAAAGTTGGAGAGAAGATTAACCTGGTCATCCCTTTCCAGGTAAGAAACATACTGCTCTATATTTTTGCATAAAGTTATTTGTTTACCAGCACCAAAGTAAAGTATTAAATTATAAATCACTGGGAAGTAAGGTCAACATACAGTAAAGCTACTTTTTCGTGCATGAAAACAAAAACTCAAACATTTCTTTTAACTGTACTTATCATGGAGAGCTGTTTGGGATTTAGGGGTGCTTTAATAGTTAATGCTTTCTATTCCAGTTCAGAGAACCTTTTATAACTATGAATTTGTTGACAGATGTTAGAGAATGATGCAGCAGAGTTTTGTAAAGCCTGTTTTCAGCTCCAGAAGAAGCTATATTACTAAAAAGATGATATCTTTGGATCTGCTGCATGGGTTTTTATATTTCTTTGAACACTTGTCGTTAGTTTAAAAATCTGAGAGGAGTGGTAAATAAGATGAGGTTTTTAAAGAGAAAACCTTTTTGATGAGTCAGTGAGAACCAGTCTGGCAGCTGGCTTTAATCCATTTAGCTGTTTAGTACAACTTTTATCACTCTAATGACAGTTTCAGAAATGAGACATCTTTGTAAGCTGATTTGGACATCTTTCTTCCCTGCACAGTACTTTTCAGCTTTGATTCCTCCATATTTTCTTTATTGCATAATACTGTGCAGATGAACTAAAATTAGTTTTGAAGCCTGTAGCACAGTGGTTGTTGCTTTCTAAAGCGGAGTACACACGTAAAGATTTTCTAACTCGAAGAGATTTTTTATCTGTTAGAGTCCCCACACATGAAGATAAAAAATCAGGCATTGAACAGTTTTGATCGTCCTGTGTGTGGTGTGCTCCGATAATCTCAACACAGCACACCACACACATAACAATTCTGTCCCATCACTGATCTAGTATCTAGTCCTCAAAGACAGAAATCTCGCGTGATCAAACGTGATCTAACAAAAACGAAGAAGAAGAAGCATAGCAACAACCATAAACGTTGACTATGGCAACAACCGGAAAACACAACATGCAACATGGGAGAGGACATACGAGAAGAGGGCATGATGGTGGTTTTTTGACGGAAAATCGGGAACTAAATAAAAGACTTTGGAAAAATCCTGGAGACAGCATGAACACGTGAGCTGGTCCTCCGTTTCTTAGGTCCACCGAACTTAATATTCATGTTTCAGGTTGGCCGTGCTTCTTTATATTTACGCCTGCTTCCTTGTTCCTCAGTCAGCTGACTTCTTAATTGGCTACATTCTGTTTCACGTCACAATTCACAGAGTCATGACTCGGGAGTCGTCGGCTTTCCCCACACACATGAAGATTTTTGGTCGTAAATATTGAAGTAGTTTAATATTTACGATTGTCGGCCCCAACCCGTTTCTGTGCAGATTATTGGGACAAATACTCTCTTAACACACCTCAGACCACAGGATAATCTTATAGGATAATCTTATAAGTCATAAGATAATCAGGCATTTGCCGTCCTTGGTCGGGAAGGGGGAAAGTCGGAACAAAAACAGCCTGATAATTTTTATGTGTGTACCCAGCTTTAGCATTAGTGATCATACTCCACTTATAACAGAGAGACTTTTATTTTACCATCAGTTATTTTTAAAAGGATGTTAATCTCTCACAGATTTGTGTCCTATCAGTCTTTTTTTCTCCTGACAAATGCACCATTATTGTGTCTGACAGGGTAAGCCCCGCCCTGTCGCCACCTGGTACAAGGACGGTCAACCCATCGACCCCAAGATGGTCAACGTCCGTAACTCAAATATCGACAGCATCCTCTTTATTCGCTCGGCGGAGAGGGAGCACTCAGGCAAATACGAGCTGGTGCTGCAGATTGAGAACATGGAGGACAGAGCCTCCATCGACATCAGGATTATCGGTGAGCTCTTCAGGATATTTAGAGTTGGGATCATTCAGTTGAGTAAACAGTACAGTACCCCTGATCAAGGTGGTTTTGATAGACACATTTCTTACCTTTCTATCAGTTGTATTCAGCAAAGAAGGTGGCTGAATCTAAGCTAAATGGACTATTAAAGATCAACAAACTATCAATCACCAGACAATTTCTTTTTTGTTTTGTCTTCAGAAACCCTAACGGCAACCAAATCTTAATAATGTTGTGTTTATCGTGTTTTGATAGGCAACACTTATCTTTCCTTTCTGTTGTCTCAGTTGCTTTGGTTGAAAAAAGTCATGTTTTGGATGCGTCTTGCTCGCCCAATATTATAAGAATACATTGTCTTAGATTTACTTCAACCTAAGTGGTCTCTGAAACTCATTACCAACTCAGCCTATTTGTGAAGCAGCTTACTTTTTGGGACCTTGGTTGAGCCAGCTGTCAGGATTTAAAGACTTCCTTCCAAAACGTCTTTTTCTTAGGGTTTTTGTTAACGAAGAGAAGTTTTTGTAAATGAGTATTTATGATGGAACACCAACTCTTGGTATTTTGGAATAGCTGCCAACACACAAAAGCTAAAGTAAACCAACACAGCCCTTAGTTGTGTTTCACTTCTTGCATGAAAACTCACGCTGTGATATTATAGTAATACCAACCCCTTACCTGGGTTTTCCACATATAGATCTACATGTACAACCACTGGAGCACACAGCTGTATATGAGTCTAGAAAACCCCTGCAGAAGAGAGAGGCAGGCTGAGAATGTGTTTATCTATAAAGGGATGCAGACTAAAACAGCTTTGGGGAAAGATGTACAGAGGTGCTTTTGCTATGTCAAAACCGTCTCTGGTGATTGATCCAAATATTTTTTTGACCAAAGCATGGCTCAGATGTTTAATTTAGATCACAAAGGAATGTGCTAAAAAAGGTGAAATACTGACATGATGTAACTCCTTTATTAGAGCACTGATTCACTCATTCAGATTAGTGATGCACCAATAGCAAAAATCAGAAAGGATGTTGATACTGAAGTCTTGTATAATAATTGAGCCAATACTGATGCAAATTGCTTCTTTTGGCTTGATTCTCAGAAAAATAAAAATATTTTCTCTCATATTTGATCAGATAAACAGATCAGAATTTGTCCAAAAGGCCAGTTTCTCTGCCCAACAAAAATTCATTATTAGACTGATATGACATGACAGGTAAACATCTGAAGATATTTGTTCTTCCCACTCTCACTTGCCAATAACAGATGTTCAAAAAAGGTTTTATTTCAGATGTTACATTTATTGAACTGGCGTTGAACCACTAACTCAGATATTTTTTTGTGGACATTAATAAAAGCTCAACGGCTATATCCCATCAGCCCCTTTTGTTTTTAACACCTCCTGTGTTCAGTTAATGCCTTATATTAAGCCAGAGGATGATACTACAACTGAGCTTTCTAACCCAAATATATGGTTTTGTATCAGCTGGTTTTAAATTTCCACCCATTTTTTCATACAGACATAAGCGAGAGTAATAAGCCCATCTTAAAGGAGAGAGAATAATTAAGCTGACTAAGTTAAAGGCGTCACATTGTCATTGTCAGGAAGAAAATGCTGTACTTTTTAATGGATAAAAATGTAATTTCAGGACTGGCAATTGGTGTTGGTATTTTTAATTGGTTTAAAATGTATATAACTCACACTAAGATGTCAAAGGTGACCAAAAGCAATCACTGTTATGCCAGCATTTTGTTGTTTAACAGCTGATTCAAAGCTAGCCCACGACTGCTGACAGCCAGCTGATTGTCTCCAGCTCCCATTGGCTAATGTACTATTTGAGCTGCCCTATCAATCAATCAATCTTTATTTGTATAGCGCCAATTCATAACAAGTGTTATCTCAAGACACTTTACAATAGAGCACAAGCTCTTCATATTATGGATACACATATATGCATAGATACATACACACATATATATATATATATATATATATATATATATATATATATATATATATATATATATATATATATATATATATATATACACATATAAAATACACATATACATATATATACAAATATATACATCCAACACCCAACATGAATCCATATAGCCAATCATGAATCCCTCCATCATGGTGGCAAGAAAAAACCTTCTGTTAAGCAGCAGGAAATCTTGAATGTGGACCCCAGTCTCATGATGAACAGCAAACCCTAGCTTGACTACTCTTTGCTGCTCCCACTGCAAGCTGCTTTGAACCCTCCTCCACCCCAGCTCCTCCTTCATGGCATTTTCTTATTTAATCAATATGATGCTTGCTCTGAGAGGGTTTTGTTGCTTCTCCCCTGGCCTCATGCTTTCCTTGTAGGAGAGGAGAGCAGAGATGAGTGCTTTGTCTGTTTAAGGGGCAGGGATAAGCCCCCATCAGATACATACCACCAAATTCAAATGTTTGCTATTAAAGCTAAACATAAATAATTGCAATCAGCTAAATTTTAATAACTGCTCTGGTGTCTTTTCTTGATTAAGTGGTCCTGACTGAGTCTAGTTTTGCACTAAAAGATTTTGCACAAATTTTGGATACACTTAATTTATCCAACCCATCCCTTTGCTTTCATTCCTTCCCTGCCTCCACATCTGAGGACAAGAGTTTTAATTACACATCTCCAAGGTGTAGTTTGTGTTTGTTTTCCTTTTAGATAAAGTGGTAATGATTTTTGATGTGAAAAGTCTGTTGGTGTTTGTTCAGTTGTACTCTTGTAAAGACATACCAATATGAGGCCCCTAACAGTCATCTCTAATGGGTGGAGTCTCTTTCTTAGGCCTAGTGGTTGGGAAAGCTAAAGAATCCCCAACAAACTCAGAGATTTGTTTGACTTCACTCTTTTTTATGAGGTCATTCCTCGACTATACACTTATTGCAATATTTGTACTTTATTACTTCAAACCTCATTTACTGAGTTTTATATTCGATCCATTCAGAGAAGCCAGGACCTCCTATAAACGTGAGAGTGACAGACGTGTGGGGATTCAACGCTGCTCTGGAGTGGGATCCCCCGAAAGACGATGGAAACTCTGAGATTACCGGATACACAATTCAGAAGGCAGACATGAAGACTAAAGTGAGAGTTTTTCCACACAGTAAACCTGCATCTTCACAACAATACCGCCACACTGACACATAGTTTATTCAGTGTTTATGCCCCATATGTGACCTTTTGTGTTTTTAATCCCATCACGTCACCCTTTTTCGTCTCTCTCCAGGAATGGTACACTGTCTACGAGCATAACAGACGGACAAACTGCACCGCGTCAGATCTGATCATCGGCAACGAGTATGTTTTCCGCGTCTACAGCGAGAACCTCTGCGGCCTGAGCGAGGACGCAAAGCAAAGCAAGAACACAGCCGTCATTGCCAAGACAGGTGTGACACAGTGTGTTAGTGTTCAGTGGAGAACAATATGTGTGTGTTTGTGGGTTTTTATACTTGTGTTCCACATTTCTGCTCTGATTTATGAGAGGTTGACTGACTTTTTCCTGCCCTTCGTAGGCCTGGAGATCAAACGAAACCCCTACAGAGAGAAGGAGATAACCTGTATCCCTAAGTTCATTCAGCCCCTGGTTGACAGATCCGTCGTGGCTGGTTACAGCACTGCCATCAGCTGTGCCGTCAGGGGCTTCCCCAGGGTAAACATGCATGTAAAAGTAGCCTACAGAGGCTGATTCACTGGAGGAGGCTGATAGTGCCGCTGGTTATGAGGAAATCTAAGTCATACATTTATCTCTTAATGTATGTGGTCACTAGCACAGCAGCACTACCTCTGTATAAATATGGACGGCACCTCATTTCTCCCATATTGTACAAAAGTGCTATTTGCTATTTTGAGGACGCATACACTCGACACAAAGCCAAGCTCAGGGCACAAAGAGGATGGATTATGTGCCTTTATTACACATGGGTGTGTTTTGGGCCTGACCATTGCTTTATTCACTCTTGGGGAGACAAAACACCCTTTAAACCCCTCAAAAATGTTCCCCTCCCACCTCCTGAATTTGATGGTATTTTTGGGGCCCGATGGGAGGCTGTAGGGCGCCTGATGTAGCCCTGGGACCCATAGATGATGATAACTGCTGTAAACCATTTGGCTTCACTCCCAGGCAGCTGTTTCTATGTCCAACTTAATGCAAAGTTGACCACAGTATTAAAAGTCTAACACGCCATGACTTAAAAGACACCCAGGTAGAATTTGATTTATTTTCCAACTCTTGACTTTTTTCAGCCAAAGATTGTCTGGATGAAGAACAAGATGATCATCGGTGATGATCCGAAATACTTGATGCAGAACAACCAGGGAGTGCTCACCCTCAACATTCGCAAGCCCAGCACCTTCGATGGTGGCAAATACTCCTGCATGGCCGTCAACGAGTTGGGCAAGGATGAGGTGGAGTGCCAGCTGAGCGTGAGAGGTAAGAGAGGGAGGGAAGACTGCAAGTGGGAGAAGTTCTTGTAAATTGTTTGAAAGACAAAAACAGTAAGTGAGTGGTCAGATAGTTTTATTACTTTTCTGTAATTGTGTGTACTGAAAAACAATTTCAGTGAAGTTGGGAAATTGTTTAAAACGTAAATAATATCTACTTGTAATGATTTGCAGATGCTTTCTGACCTGTATTCAACTGAATACACTACAAGGACAAGGTTTCAATGTTCAAACTAAAAACTTTTTTAGCCAATATTCTGTCATTTTGAATTAAAGCCTGCAACACACTCCAAAAACGCTGGGACGGGAATGTTCACCACTGTGTTACATCACCTTTCCTTTTAGCAACACTAAGTAAGAGTTTGTGAGCTGAGGACACTAACTGTTAAAGCTTTGTAGGTGAAATTCTTTCCCATTCATGCATGGGTACAACTTCAGTTCCTAAACAGGCAATTGTCTGATTTTGCACTTCGTAATGCGCCACACATTGTCAGTCGAAGACAGATCTGTACTGTAGGCCAGTCTAGTACCTGCTAGGGTTGTCATGATACTAAAATTTCAAACCCGATATCGATACCCAGAAAAACATGCTATACTTGATACCATTTTCAATACTGTTAAAATGACAAATACGTAAAAAGGCATAAAAATGCTTTTATCAACATGAAAATCTCAAAACACTTTCAATCTCAACATGGAACATGCTTTCTCAACAGAACCACGGATGCTAGTTAAATAATCAGAAAATGAAAAATGAAAAAAAAAACAATAAAAAACAAGACATTCACATTGTTTTTACTTAGTGCAAATAAATGATCCAAATATAACACAATTTGACAGTATTTTAAGGTTGTCTCAGATATTTTTCTTTTTGACTTACTGCAGATAATCCAAAAATCTAAAATTAGCAATAGAAAAAATATGCCAACACTTGTCTGAGGTAGTATCGATACCGTGGCAAATAAGTATTGTATCCAGATACGGCGTTTGAGTATCGACACTTTTCGAAGTATTGATACTTTTGACAGCCCTTTGCATTGTCTTGCTAAAGATAAGGAGGGATGTCCTGAAAAAGATGTTGCTTGGATGGCAGCATGTGTTGCTCCAAAACCTTCATGTACTTTTCAGTATTATTGGTGCCTTCATAGATGTTCAAGTTAACCGCGTCATGGGCACTAATACACTCTCATACTACACAGATGCTGACTTTTGAACTCTGCACTGTTAACAATAGTATTTGACCTTTGGCTTTGTATGGTAGAGTTTTTACTTGTACTTGTCGATGTATCGACAAACTGTGTTAACTAAAAATGGTTTTCTGAAGAGTTCCTAAGCCCACTTGGTAATGTCCTTTACAGAGCAATATCAGTTTTTCATGCAGTGGTGCCTGAGGAATCAAAGGTCACAGGCATTCAATTCCACTTCTGTAATTCTCTGAATCTTTTGATGATATTATGGACTGTAGATGATAAAATCCCTTAAATTCCTTGCATTTGTAAGAGCAAATGTGAGGCATTTTGAAACAGTTGGACTATTTGCTCTTGCAGTCATTCACAAAGTGGTGAACCTCACCCCATCCTTTCTTGTGAACTAAACTTTTAAGAGATGCTCCTTTTATTCCCAATCTTGACACTCACCTGTTTTCAGTTAACCTGTTCACCTGTGGAATGTTTCAGACAGGTGTTTTTGAGCATTACCCAATTCTCCCAGTCATTAGTTATCCTTGTCCTGGTTTTTTGGAACATATTTCAGGCATCTAATTCAAAATGAGTGAACATTTGCAAAAAAGAAAAAAAAACAATGAAGTTAATCAGTTTGAACATTAAGTAATGTCTTTGTAGTGTATTAAATTGTACATACATTGAAAGGGACTGACAAATCATTGTGTTCTGTTTTTATTTACTTTTACATGAATATGTCATTGATTGTAACCTGCCTCTACATTTCTGTGTTTCCTGTCCTTCCACAGTTGCAACAGCAGAAGCCAACAAGAAGTGAGAAACCGAACAGCAAAGAATGTGAAATGAAATGAACCAAACAGTGAATATCAGTTTGTAATGCAAACACTGTCATTAGAGTATCCAATAAAAGTTAGTTCTGCCCGCCAATGAAATTTTGGTCACTTTTTATTTTTTTTGTCAAAATATTTGTTTTCATGTACATGCTGTGAATGTTTGAGTCAAACGGGAGCTCACAAACACCTCCTTTACAACCAAATCATCCTCAAAAATATAAAAATACAAGGCACATTACTGTTATTATTAAAGGCTTTTCCGCGATAGTGAAGCCCTTCTGTTTTTGGCACATGTATGATGGTCAGCCCTACACCTCCCTGGAGTAGTGTGCTCTCCTCCTGCGGATCGCCACTGCAATGCTGAACAACAGCGCCACCGCCAGCAGACCCACAGCTACTGCCAGAGCTGTCACGACACCTGCAGGGGGACAACAATCCTGTTTAGGTACATGTGAATGTGGGACATTTGGTTGATTTCCAAAAGCCATGCTATTTTTAAATCAGACAGTCTGTGCAGAGAATCCACACATGCTGCCTGAAACTGAGCAGGGATAAACACATAGAAGTGAAACCACAGTAATCCACACGTGTGTTGATATGCTGCTCAGGAAAAACTGTTTTCACCTGCGCCCGACCATCTTGTCTTGAAGCCACACTCAGCCTCCCAGTCCTCTGATAACACATCCTGCACAAGCTCACTGAACAGGGATAAGGGACAAGGGTTCAAGCCGTTGCATCCTGGGATAGGATTTGGGTAGGGGTCCCGCCGGGAGTCATTTCGGTAATGAAGCTCGATGGAATAGGAGCTGTGGATTTATTACCACAAAAAGACAGTAGTAATAAACATTAATCAAATGATATGCAGTAAAGGTTCACTAAAAGCACATAATTTGCTAAGACAAGAGCATTTGGTGAGTGCCAAACACAGATTATATGAAATATGGATGACAGGGTGGCGTACCAAAGACCTTTTCACAGTGCATTTTCATAAAAACGCCAAAGCAGAGCCCCATTGTCATCATACTTTAATGTCACACATACAAAATACATATTTAATGTAATACACATCTCCCTATGCTGCTTGGTCCACATTGCAGAAAAGTGTACTCAAATTATCTATTGAAAATGTCCTCTTATGACACTGGACTTTTTTTCCTACCATTTTTTCTTTTTTTTTTGCCCAGGCAAAGGCTCGCAACCCACTGACAAAGGGTCCGCGACCCACCAGTCAAGAACCACTAATCTAGAAAGCCTCTTCATCAGGGTCATGACAGTACTCTCTTTTGTTTAACTGTTCAATTGCATTAGGTGTTAATTGGCTATTAGATATCTTTCAGCCAGGGAACACATGAGGGCTAAAGGGCAAAAAGAGACAGTGAGAGTTAATCACTATGTGGAGCTGCAGCACAGGCTTTTATTCTCGCCTCTACAGAAGGCCACATTCACATTCTAAGAAAAAGAGATGGATGTAAGATGTATGTTTTGGACCCTTTGATTATTTATACAGCATCCAGGACATCTCAGAACATCACTTATGGTTTGCTTATATACCATAATATAAGAGTATCCTTCCTCTTACACCACCAGGATGAAATTCTATGGGTATGTAAAAGGTTTTATGTATTTTTGAGTGTTAGAACCAATAATTTTACTATTTAGGAGATGAGGAACAAGACATTTTTCATCATCAAAAAATCTAAATCATAAGCTGACATTGGCTTTTTAATGTCATTAACTAATTGTAGTCACTGTCAGCTGTCACCTTTAGCCAGAGTCTTGAAGCATTTATTCTGTTAGAGGAAATCATGTTCACATCAAATGAACGTAAAGACATATGTCTGGAAGAGAAGAAGTCTGTTCAGTTCTACTGTCTTACAAACACAGGAGGGCTTCTGACAGCATTAATTCACTATTTGCTATCAAGACAGCTATGGACAGATTTCCTTAATATTGAAGGGCAGACAGTGCAGTGATTATGACCAACCCCCCCCCCGTCCAGATCTTGTTGTCTTGATTGTGGGAGGCCTTGGTTTAAATTCAGCTTGTGGCCTCTTTCTCATGTCATTTCTTACTCTCTACTTTCTCTCCAGTCTCATCTAAGCCCAGAAATAAATCTTTAATAGAACTAAAAAGCAAACCACAAATGTAACAGAAACGTGGTGCTGCTAAAGAGTTAACTGCAATTTTTCAACCGAGCTGTGATTTCAGCCTTGTGCCCTAGATAGTGTCATTAAATATGGAGAGATAAGAACGCATGGCGTGAAGATGGCAGGACGTCATTACCCATCATACTCCTGGTAGAACTCAAAGAGCTGACAGGCGGCGTACGGAGGAAGGAGGCCGTTGTAGACGTCCAGAGCCGCCTGGAGGGTGATGAGTGTAGAGTCGTGCTGAAACGAGGGAAACAAACATCACAGCGCTATAACAAACACTGAGGGGTGAGTGGATGTGGAGCTGCCGTTTGGAAGATGGATTCTGAAACATTTTTAACTCACAGCGGAGTACATAATGAATCTGAGAGGGCTCCCTTGCTCGACAACTCTGGAGAAATTCCTCAGGATGGCGTCGAGAAGAACCCCTGGTAAATTAACACATCAGTGTCAACAGTGCAAATGAAATTTCCCAGACACCAACACAATCCTTTTGACCTTATTGAGTGTCTTGCCTTTGCGCTGTAATCATCTTAGTCCCATTAGCTCACATGTGTTAATGTGCTTTCTGAAAACCCAGAGCAGCATAAACAAAGCCTCGGCCAGCAGTCACAACAGTAGATGCTCTTCTCTTTTTTCCTCCCTCTTATATTTCTCTCACAAAATTGCTTTTAAATTAATTGCCTCTAATGTGAGTCCTCACCTCCCGACAGCCGGGCCTTCTCTCTGCGTTTGTGACTGAGGATGCTGTACATGACCTCGAACGATGCCACTCGCTTCAGGGTGTCCAGAACGTCTTGGGTGGCCCAGCGTGGGAGAGTCAAGTTATGGATCCTCTGTGCCAAGAAATTCCATTCATTACACAGCAACACACAAATGTAATCACATTACACAGCATCTAAACGGTAACAATAGGGGTTTAAACGGCTGTGCTTCATCGTTTCTCTTCTCCTGTTTCTATTTTTAGAGCTCGTCTGAAGATAACAGATGCTCAATTTGCAAGTGTGAATGAGCACATTCAACCTGGCCTAGAATCCAGCTAAATCATGATGCTTTAATTATCAACTCAATATGTTGTTCTGCTCATGCCTTACTGTAAATAGAAAGCCTTATTCCAAAAGAGCTGGGACATAGGAAGTATGACTAGAAACAGAATGCAACGATTTTATAAAGATTTTTAACCTCTATTCAGTTAAATACAGCACAAGTAAGGTATCTGATGTACAAACCAATAATGCAAAGAAATATTCACACATTGAATTTGAAGACCATCATATTCCAAAAACAGTTGAGATGGGAGTACAAAAAATGCAGTTGTGGTGCTGTAAAAACACCTGGAACAATTCACAGGTAAGTAGTTAGTTGGTGAAAGGTGATATTACCATGATTGTGTATAAATGAAGCATTCCTGAAAGGCTCAGCTGGGCCCAAGATTTTCCACTTTGTGAAAGACTGAGCTGCCGACAGGAGGACAATATGAACTTTTCCCTTCAGTGAAAAGGATATAGATATATTTTCCATGTACAGCTGATAACATCACGGAACTTTAAGTACTTAGATGGGACAAACCTCTACCAAGACATTCCTGACATTTTTAGCTGAGTTACAGTATTAGGCTTGGAAAATGTGGAAAACTGCCCTTTCCTGTGATTTTGACAAATCCTAAAAAAAAAAAAAAAAAATCCTAGTTCAGATCACAAAGCATGAGGCAGTTTGTTGGTACAAACTGCCAAAATATATCAGAAATGGAGTGAAAATACGCCCTCTGTTGAGAAATGCTTTCAGTGTTGTTATTTGTATTCATTTAATAAGGGAATGTGATCCAGACCTCACAAAACTTCTTCTGAAGCTGTTAGCATCTATGCTAATCTATATGAGCAGTCGCTTCTTGCTTTATCACGCTTGTAGCTCCGCTTCTTCCTGCTTTAAACGGTGCTGCAGATCAAACTCAGTTGTTTTGGACTGGAGCTTTACCAATGGATCTGTCTGATTACAGATAATGAATCAGGCAGATCCATCTGCACTGTCAGGTTAAACCTGTATGGCACATAGAACAGTGCAAAACACTGAAAAACAAATGCTGTTGAACAATTCACACATCAGGATAGAAGAGGAAGGAATTTCCCTTTGGTGCTTCAAAAAGTGTGTTCAGCCCCCGGACTCTTACAAGGTGCAGCCGTGAGAAAAGGTGATGAGTTGTGGTAAACATACTCCTGTCCCAACTGCTTTGGAATTTGTAATAGGCATGAAATTCACAATGTGTGTTTCAGAAAGCAAATTGAAATCTATACGTTGTTTGAACATTATATTACTCTTTTTGCGCTGTTTCAACTGAATCTAGGTTAAAAAAGTACTGTGAATGACTGTATCCTGTTTTGTTAATATTACACGTAACGTCCCAACTCTTTTAAAACTGCCATTGAAATAGGAACCGTTTCCCCACAATTCAGCCAATCCCTTCTCAGATCTCTGCAGATCCTTTACCCATTCTCTGTAACCATTCTGCTCTGTGTGTTTGTGTTATAGCATTCAAAATCAACAGAGTAAATAAATGACAATTACCTGACAGGTCAGAGTGTCGTACACCCTCCATATTTTTTTGCCAACCAGTCTGGAGACAGGGTAGCCTGTGTAGTTTGAGAGTCCCTCTATGAAGTACTGCAAAGAGAATCAAGGCAAAATATGACACTAAGTAAGTGATGAGATAAAACTTTGTTACTTTGTATAAAAACAGTTTCCCTTTCAACATCCATTTCGGTATCTCACACAGCAGCTGTTTAACACTACGCCTGGCAGAAAAAACGTGATGTATGCTCGATAGAGGAGGGATTTCCTCCTACTATAAAAGAGTCATCCGACGTTATTTCTTTAGTCTAAAACCTCTTCTCACTCCTCGAAGCAACCTCTCAGACGGCAGGTATAGCTAATGGACTAGCATCATAGTTCACAGGGTGAGTTAACCACTTGCAACGCTAACTCCACTGCACTGCTATCTAAGGCCAGTAGCTGACTGTCACCAAACAGGGCTGCTGCTGCAGTTAGCCACCATACTAACTGCTTACCACTTTTTGCTAACGGAGCCTTCTTGACACGGAGCCCAACCTTCCCTCACCATGGACAAGGGCAAGCTACCAGCCAAGGCGATGCATACTGCTAATTTTTCTAGAAGTAGTATGACATCTGGGTCAATGTCCTGACAGAACCCATGCACGGGGAGAACATGTAAATTCCACTAAGAAAGGCCCTGACTAACACAGGGTTTGAACCAACAACCTTCTTGCTGCAAGGCACGTGCACTCCCCGCTATGCCACTGTGCCGCTGTATATTTGTTCATGAAATTCATAATTAATTTAACTATAGGTACAGAGCCTCTGCCCTAAGCAGATTATCAGTCTCTCAGAAGAATGTGGTTTGTTTATTGAGTTAGGTAGGGCTGTGCATCTGCACTAGTCTCACAATTTAGTTTCTAATTACTACTAGCAATTACTAAAAGTAGAAGTTGCATATGTCTTTTCTTAAGAATAGACCATATTTATAGATGGTATTTGTGAAATAGGAACTATGATTGTTGTTCTAGCTTATAAGGGTCAGACTAGAAAAAAAGTAACATAAAATCAAAATATTGTACAACCTCCTAACTCACCATTAACTAGAATTGCTCTGAGATCACAAACCTCCACCAAAGCATTTCCAACATTGTCAGATTTGTTATTAGAAAAGATGTGGAAATGTCCTGTCTTGCACTGCTAATGAATCATTAAAAAAAAAAATCCTGGATCCACATCTTGATTCAGATCACCACCAAAATCTTATTGCTTTTCCCTTTTGCCATGGCCAACATTGCCTGCAAATGTTATCAAATCTGTTGAGAACTAATTGAGTTACAAGCAAAATGTGGAAAATTGCCATACCTTTCAATGTTAACAAATCCTTAAAAACTGCCTGGATCTGCATCACCAACAAAATCTAACATCTTCCTTGTGCCATGAGTAGTGATGCCGGTAATGCGTTCCGAAGTTACGAAGTAACGCGATTCTCTAACATGGCCACTTTTTTTAGTAACGAGTAATCTTAACTAGTTACTATTTCCAAATCAGTAATCAGATTAAAGTTACTTATCCAAGTCACTGTGAGTTACTATTTTTGTCGTTTTCCTTAGTAAAAAGATGTATTTGCTCTCTTCTTGCGTCTCGGGGAGTGACGTCACATATGCGACAAGTCACGTTTTCAGTTGGGGGGCAACTCACATGTAATATATACCAAGCAGCCAGCGACATAAACGTAAACAACAATGGAGGGAGGAGAGATATACATCTTTTCTAGCTGGAAATACAGTCAGTATTTTGAGTTTGTGTCAGCTAAAGATGACAATATTAAGGTTCGTTGTACACTCTGTGCTGGCAACTAAGTGTTATCTAGCATATCAATGACCACATTCCCTGAGTTACATCAAAATCCAACAGCATATTAGAACTCCGGTTAACAAACAAACAGTCAAACTGACAAACACTGTCATAAACATAACCTCCTTGGCAGAGGTAATAATAAAAGGCATTTTAAGAAGTATAAAGAGAAGACTTTAAGTTAACGGCCTGTTGGGTATCGAACAATTTCATGTACAAAACGTTACAGACAAGCTCTTCATAATGACTAAAAAGCAGCCAGGATGTTATTAATTAGCATGTTACTAAGCAACTCATTATTGTGTTACAGAACTCTTTTGTGCTTTTTTGGTGAATGACGGTGAAGGTCAGGCCTGCTCGGTTTCACTTTTCTACATTTTCAGTGATTGTTGTGGATAAGGGCACCTGTCGTAAATCCATCCTTAGAAAAGAGAAAAGGCCTCATCGTGGTTCCTCTCTGCGTCTTTCAGGTTGTGTGCCTCCAGCAGAGGGTGTTAAAATTCATCACAGGAGGCCCTGAGCTGATCTCTAACTCCACCTTAATAGGCAACACATGGGACTCAGTTTAATTAAAAGGTTTTCATTGTAATTCTTAATCTAATTCAATCCGAGCGTTAATTAGCGTCTTGGAGAATGTGAGAGAAATTGCACTGTGCAGCTTTTTCGAGGCACCAGAGTCACTGTGCCTGAGAAAAAAAAAATCACTGTGAGGACACAATGTCTACGGCATCACTAACACGTCCACTGGAGGTGCTGATCACATTGGCACCCACAGCTGTGAAGTATATATTTCACTCTGCTGAGAAATGTGCTTTTCACAGGGTTTGTTAATTTATTAACAAGGGCAGGGATAAGCAAAATGAAAGCGCTGAGCCTGACAAAAACAGTATTAATCACTGCAATTATGGTTATATAATGTGATGGAGAATAAGAGTTAGAAGACAAGTTTTCAGTGGTTTACAGGCATATGAATCATAGAGAGGTGATGCTTAGCTGTGGTTAGAGCAGGGATGGGCAAGTGGAGACCTGAGGGGATCATGAGACCTCTTGCTTCACTGGATGAAATCTTCAAGTCAAGGTCAAATATCAGTAAACTGGGAACTTCAAGAAAAATTATATATCATTTTGATCTTTGTTGCCAATTTAACAACATGCACAAAATCAAATTCATTAAAGTGAAAAATACAAATAATTATTTTGTACCATTAATACCTGTTATACAAACCCCAATTCCAATGAAGGTGGGACATTGTTTAGAATGTAAATAAGAACAGAATACACTGATTTGCAAATCCTTTTCACCTATATTGAATTGAATACTCCAAAAAGACAATATATATAATGTACAAACCGATAAACTTCATAATTTTCTTTGCAAATATTCACTATTTTGAATTTAATTGCCTACAACATGTAGGCAATTAAAAAACTAAGATGGGCATGTTTTACATCACCTTTCTATTTAACAACACTCAATAAGCATTTGGGAACTAAGGACACTAATTGTTGAAGCTTTGTTGGTGAAACTCTTTCTCATTCTTACCTGATGTATGATTTCAGTGCTCAACAGTCTGGGGTCTCTGTTGTTGTGTTTTGCGCTTCATCATGTACCACGTATTTTTGGGAGACAGGGCTGGACTGCAGCCAAGTCAGTCTAGTATCTGCACTCTTTTACCACAAAGCCAAGCTGTTGTAACGTGTGCAGGATGTGTCTAGGCATTGTCTTGCTAACATAAGCAGAGATTCCCCTGAAAAAGATGTCGCATGGCAGCGTATGTTGTTCTTAAAGCTGTATGTACAATTCAGCATAAATGGCGCCTTCACAGATGTGCAAGTTACCCATGCCACTGGCACAAACACACCCCATCACCATCACAGATTATGGCTTTGGAACAAATTCTGTATTTATTAACATTTTTTCAGAACTTCCTAACTTCATTGGAATTGGAGTTCATGTTTTCTCTCTTGCAAAAGATCAGTTGATATAATTGGCATAACTGTAGCCTATTTGAAAAAAGAAACGTGAGCTAAACATACAGGAACAATCAGTAAGTACTGCATTACCTCAAACTAGCTTTAAATCTGAGTATAGCTCTTTTAATAAGACATCACTATTTGATCACAATATCAGTTTAAAAATATCAGGGCCCTATCATACACCCAGCATAAAGCCTTTTGTCATGCAGTGCAGATGTCTTTCCTGTTTTCAAGTGACACTTATCTAAATGAGGCTTGGAACACCCACAACCTGGTCTAAAGTCTATCACTCTGTTCACACTTACAGAAAAACCCTGAAATTATTCTGACATTACACATTTTAATTGGGCACAAGCTGCACAACACCAGCGTGTCTTTGTGCGATTTCAAGCAAGGGTGAAAACATCAGAAATGTGCTAAAGCATTTGTCTATGCATAACAGCATTTAAACATTAGAAGTGCCATATTTTTGACATTATTAACCCTGAAATCATGTGCAGGCAGACTTTTCAAAGAAAAATGGTAAATGGACTTGAGCTTTTTTAGCATTCTTCTAATCTTATTTCCGCTCAAAGATCTGTTTTAGGTCTTTGAGTGGAGATTAGATTTCACATGACCATCTTAGTGACCAGAACAACCCACCCCTGAAATGACGCCTTTAAATACCTGGGAATCAGTTAAAGTGCTGTCTTCTCCTGTGGTTTCTCACCTGGTGTGCCTTGAGGAACCTCTGGTAGGTTTGGCTCTCAAAGGTCTCGGACATCAGAGCTCTGAACTTTGGACAGTCTTTGCCCGGAGACCTCAGCAGCTTCAAAAAGGTAAAAGAAAAAAGAGAAAGCAACAACAGAGCATGAGTGGAAATGCTGCGCGTTTACTGCAGCTACTGCAAGTCCTCTGGGCACAATTATATGTTCATTTCACACTTTAAAACAGGAGAGAACTGGGGCACGCCAGGTCCACAGCAGAGGTGGACACAGGCACAGAAACATGAAGCAGTGAGTAAACTTGGAAGGAAAATTTAGTCTGCTGTGCTGTTAGAGAGGAAATATTGATGTGGCTCTGCAGCACACCTTGTCCTGGGCTCTGGGGATAGTGTGCACTGGAATAGGCCGCCACAGTAACTGGGGCATGATGGGAGGCGGGCGTCTAGTTGGGGGAAACAACCCGGCGAGGCAGGCCTGGGCGCTCATCAGAGTGCGGTCATAGTCGGTGCTCCGGACGTATAACTATAAAAGAATAAAGACAACAAGGAGTTAAAGTGTGCACACAGAATGTACAACATTTGAATTATTTAAAAAGGACTCTCTACATTTTTAACTTTCCAGTACAGAAACATAAATTCATAAATTATACTTTCTGGTTTGGTCTATTATTACGACAAAGTTGTGAAAAATATATAAGAAAATGATGCCATTTAAAGTTTTAACACATATTCATATCTAACATAAATAAATGTGCATACACTGAGATTTCGAAGGTCCTTGGTCAACATCTTTCCCCTTTCCCTTTGAATATCTTAGGAAGCTTTTCAGGATTTTTAGGAACTTTAAACAAAAAGTATAAAGGCCAAAGGTCAAGGTCATGGCCATTTATTTGTTCCCCATTTGGGAACTCAATATTTAAAGAAGGCTTTTGGGTGTTTTCTAAATATATTTTATTTTTTGACTTTGTATGCCTTTATTTGAGTGGCAGGACAGTGGGGAGATTTAAAAAGTTGGGGAGAGAGTGTGAAATGACATGGGGTAAAGGAGCCACATACTGTATTTAAAACCAGGCCAGCCTCCGAGGTTTAAGCCAATGACATTTCCAACATATTTGTATTATAAATGAAATCTGAGGAGGGCCCTTTTACTTTCCTTTCAGGGGCCAAGCCAGTTCTGTGTGTGGGTCTGCATATAAATCACATGACCACAAAAACATACCATCGTTCCTTTTGTCCGTTCTTTTAGTGAGGTAAGGTGGTCTTGTGGATTATTTTCTGTTTCCAGCAAAGGAAATGACTCTTCTTGCTAACAGTGTCACACAAGGTGTATTATATTACTTTGGTTGTTGGGGAGCTCTACTGCAAATACTGCCAGAGTATGGTCTGTGTGTGATTTGTAAATTTTCAGAAAATCCTGTTCTAATGAGTAACAATGTTGAGGAAGCTCCGGGACATGTGTGCTAATGAGGCCCATCAGTGTCCATATCTATCACGAAATGAACTTCCAGTGCTACTTTTTTTTTTTTCTTTTTGAAAGTTTCAGTTAACTCTGATGCTTTTAATAGAAAGGATTACATTTGCATCCTTGCACAATCTCTTGTTTCTATTTTCATTCTATTAAAGATGCAAAACAAATGCAGCCACACTGCAGTGTATCATGCGCCGCCTGTGTTTATCTCAAGTCAACTGAGGTATTCCCTTAGCATGGAGAGGAGGGGGGAGTCAGGAGAAGATCCAAATAGATGAGAGAGGGAGGGAGGAGAAAAACGATCCCTCTCACTGTGATCTCTTCTGACATTAGACTGCGCTCGTCTATATCTCTCTGTCACCCGGTGTCAGGTTTTTGCACACAGTAAATCATGCTGATAAGGTTGGATGTTCCTGTGATGCCGAGAATGCCCCCCCTCCTTTTTTTTTGCAGCCCTTTTGTCAAATTAAAATAGACATGGCAGCACGGAGAAAGGTAGGGGACAAGTTGACAGAGAGTTGGGTGACAAATCAGCCATGACAGGTAGTGAGAGGAGTTGTTATTTTCTAGGTAATTGCATTTTGTTTAAAGGAGAGGTGTGAGAGGGCTGACCAATGGAATGGAGAAAGAGAGGGAGATGGAAAGGGTTAAGAAAAAACAGAGTTACCAGCTGTTTTGGGGGTTTCTCCCTTCAGGATTACAACTGCCAGACAGCCAAAGTGCAGTGATAGGTCAAGAAGAGGGGCAGGGTGGTTTTGTGCTAGTGTGATTGGTGGGAATCTTATAGCCCGGATGAAAAGGAGGCCTGAAGACTATAACATTTAAAGTAAAAAATCTGATCAATTCTTTCTTGAGTCAGATTGGGCATTTCTAAATGAATAAAAGTCCTCAAAGCATTCATGAGATACCCCATTCAAGAGCAAGGGGTGATCATAGGGCCTAAAAATGTGACTCTCACCTCCTAAATGTGATTGGTGTATCTTTAAATCAGGGTAGACAGTTGGGGAAATTTAAAAAAAAATAAAACCCTTCAAATCCTTCATGTGAGTGGTGAGAACCAGTTTCTTGGACATTTGTGCAAAATATAAAGAAATACCGGAAAATGTTTACGAGAACCTGCATTTACATCTAGTTATTAACAACAAGTACCATTACCTTTACCTATGACCTTTGGCCTCCAAACTTTATGTAGTTTTACCTTGACTCAAGTATTTACATTTAGCAAAGTTTGATCAAAATCCAGCATAGCATTATGAAGATGTTGCGCTCACAAGCCAAGAATGAACCATGAGGCTCAAACACCTTGTCCAATGAACTGACATACAAAATCAAATGACTGTACCCTTACATATGAAGGGACAGTTCTGAAAAGTTTGGACCAAGTCCCTCAGTGTTCTTGAGATATTTATATAATAAAGCAGAAAAAAACAAGCTCTTTGACCTCTGACCTGTGATCTACAAATATTGAGAAGTGTGTCCCTTACTCATAAACTCTATTTATGCAAAAAAAAAAAAAAAAAAAATCCCATCAAGCATCTTGGGATATGTTCACAACCAAGGTATGACAAATCAGGCTCTCTCACCATGACCTTTGACCTATCATCTCTAAAATCTGCTATATTCATTCATGAATAAATTGAAAAACTTAAAGATAATCTTTCTAAGTGTTTCTATTTATATTGAATTTACAAGCTGTGGATGAATATTAAGGGCGGCATGGTGTTGCTGCAGGTAGGCCCTCTTGCCTTGTACGTTGCTGGTTCAGCTGCTGAAGATGGTCGGGACCTCTCGATACAGAGTTTGCATGTTCTGGTTTCCACAGCACTTAAGGACCACAACTGGTCAATCTGCTATTTCAACTGCAGTGGTTAGGAAGTGGAACTCGTAACCTCCAACATTAGAGCCTCTTGAGGTTTCGCAGTATAAAAACCAAGCTGAAGATGTGATTTGAATCACCTCAATGTTGTTATCACTAATATTTACCTGGTAAATTTATTTATCTTTGATGGCGTACTTTTTATACTAGCCATGTTTTTAGGTAAAAATGCTTTTTTATATGATGCATGTCAATATTTATGGATTTATTTTATGAAGTTCTATTTTCATACAAATCAATGCTTAACATACATACTTTAGCTAACGCTGGTGCAATCATATTTAATCAAGCCCTGCCCCTGTGAAAAATAAACAGTAACGTAAAAAAAAAAAATCCAAAACTGGTGCCTTTAAGTTGCCCTTAAATGTGAGTGTGAGTGAGAATGGTTGCCTGTCTCTATATATCAGCTCTGTGATCTGCTGGCAACTGGTCCAGGGAGTGTCCTGACTTGCCCAGAATCATCTGAGAGTAGCACAAGCCCCCTGAGACCCTGAAAGGGTTAATAGAATATGATAAACAGAATGGCTAAAAGACTTGGCCCTGGACATATGACCTCCAAAACATCATGAGGTCATCACTGATTCATTTGTGCAAAAATATTAAAAGAGAGTTCCTCAAGTGTCCTGGATATATTGCATTTACAAGCAAGAAGTACAATGACCTTTGACTTCTAACCTCCAGAATCTAAACAGTTCACCTTTGGATCAGAGATTATATTTTAGCAGGTTAGAGAAAATCTTATGATGCATTAAGGTATTGCCAAGCAAAGGGGAGAAACATGAGGCTCCATGACTTTAACCATTGACCTATGATCTTAAAAAATAAAAAGTCAGAGTGGACATTTGTGGAAAGTTTTTTAAAAAATCCCTTCATTTTTTAGATATTGCCCACAATAGATAAACTTTAAATGAATACCTTTGACCGATGACCTCCAAAATCCCTTAAATTATTCTTGAGTCTGGTAACATTTGTGTAAAGTTTGAAGAAAATCTTTTCACGCATCCTTTAGATGTTGCACTCAAGAGTAATTGATGCAAAGGAGATCCAGACCTTCCCCTTTTTTCTATGAACTGTAAAACTGAGCAAGTCTATTTTTGAGTCAGAGAGGTCATGCATGTCGAGATGTGATGTTCAAAAGCAAGTGGATTCCATGACCTTGACCTTTGATCTTTGGCATTTAAAATCAATTCAGTTTATCCTTTAGTCAGAGGGGATAGCTGAGCCAATTTTGTGGAATATCCCTTAAAATATACTTTAGAAAATGTCTTAACAAGAATGACCCAGATGGACAGACGGACAAACAGCTGAAAGCATAATGCCTTTGACCTTTGGCTGTTCCCGGCACAGAGACATGAAAACAGAGAAGAGAACAAAGACTTAATCATATCTTCATTATGACTCTGCATTGAGCATGCAGCCCAAGGGCACATTGAACCAACATGCATGCTGCCAACTTCAGTGTACATGAAGCCCAGGAGCAACATTAGCTCACATGTTGAGCTTCAAACAGGCCATGGTGGTGATATCACCAATATGAGTCATGCTCATTAACTTAATGTATGTCGTTACAGCCATTATAGGGCGAAGTTCGCCACACATGAGGCTGATTCCATATGTTGCAGGCCTGACAACATTGTGATGCTCTGAAAGATGGGGGCCCAGAGCAAACATTCATCCATACATTTCATTTTACTTCCTCTTCTGATAAGGAATAAAACATTTTTTTAATTTGCTTTATTTATCATCTTAAGATACCTGTGCAGTTTTCCCAGTACTAACAAGTAGCCCAAAGATAACTAGAAAGCACTGGGAGAGCGCAAACCTCTGCCAAGGTAGCTCACATATTGCTGTTATATCTATGAGTAAGAAGTTTTCTTCAAATATTACATCAACATACATTCAGAAAAAAAGGGTTAACTTGTTTGGTTTTGAAGATCAAGGTTTTGTGCCTCTTGTTCACCCCTTGCTTTAAATTATTGTAGCAAAATTTTTGCACAACTGTCCACTCTGAATCAAAAAAGAAGCAAGTTGATTTTCGGGTAAGTCATCGTTGGAGCTCATGTTCATCACAGGCTTATTACCCCAATACCTGAAGAGTGGCTCAAAGGGATAGTCTGAATTTTTTGAATTTGGGTTATAGCACCTATAAATAGCTGGGCTAGTTTAGGTTCTTAAAGGTGTTTCTTTTCTTCTCCAAAAGGCTTCTTCAGTTTTAAAAGTTGACCAAGGGAAAGGATAACATATGAGCCTTTCTCAACCATTGGCATGATCTGAAAGTCTTTACATTTCAAGCTCTCCCCCAGGCCATAGGTCCCCAACCACTGGGCCATGGACAAATATGGGGTGTAAAGATTGGGCTATATTAAATATTTGATACTGGACTGTAGAGAACTAAAATATTTACTTTCATCACCTTTTTTAACATAACTGAGGTTGAAGGGTGTTCTATTTTTAAAGGATCATCATATACCTGACTGTGTAGCTTGACTGTGCAGACTTTACACACACGCTCTCTGTCCCCGTCATCACTGTAACCAATGAAACTTGCTGCTAAACCTTATGCTCTTTCTGTGAATGCAGTTACAGTATAAATGACTCTGCGTGATGTGTGTAGCAGGAGGACAGTCGAGCACTCAATTTCTTGTTGATGAAGAATTGACTTAGGAGGTTAAAACTGATAGAGACATTTAAATACCAGGCAGGGACTAACGTTCATATTGTCAAGACATCAATGTGTTATCATAGGGAGCCAGTGTTGTAAGAAAGTTAATAAAGAAAACAATAGAAATCTACTTATTCTCGAAAGTTTTGTTTAAGAAAATGTTTGATCTAGTTTTAATTTTGAATGCATGTCCTTGCAGGGCCTCTGTAAAAGTAAACAGACATATTGAATGCATCAACCTCTTTGTTGTTGTAGTCCTCGCTGATGAAGTTTCCATATCGCCTCCTCAGAAACCTGCCCAGCTCAAACTGTTGTTTCATGCCCAGCTGGAAAGAAAATTGCAGCAAGCGTCATTAATTTATGTCGAAGCTGACCTTTAGTTAAACATTTGGCAGATTTAAGGTCATTTTCAACATATTTACATAAAATAACCCTTCTACAAGGCCTCGTAAAGCCAGAAATAATAAATCTATTCACTGTTTGCGGGCTAATTGCCCTGCAGCAGAACAATGTCACAGCAGGATGGTGTTTAATTAAAAGTTTGTGTGAAGTTTTTTCCTCATATAACAACTTAAGTTATTTAGAAAGGGTTTATTTTTAAAGCTGTGCAGGTCGAAAGTAAAACTACTCCTTTTTGAATTCCATAGTTAAAGCTGCGGTAACCCACACCAGAGAGAAAAGATGTTAAATCAAACTGAACTTCAACTGTAACCATCCAGACCTCTCTTTTTTAATCAAATTTTACATTTTTTAATATTTTAGAGAAGTTAGCGAGAACTAAGGTCACTGAAGCAGGAACTTCTTAAGCCCTGCCTCACTATTCTAGTTTGGCCCTGATTAAAATTCAGTCACTGGCAAATTGACACCAGGCATAATCAAATTACTCAAATGTGGGATATATAAATATCAGATGATCTGAAATTTTGATTTTTTTTTTCCCACATCCTTTTAGTAGGTGCATGTGGCAAACCAATAAGTCTTTATCTTTGATCACTGTGTCACTAGTTGGATATTTTCCTTCAACATCAATAAGCGAGCAAAGTATGAGCAAACAAGTTAGCTCCTGCCACACTTAAAGGTAAACCTACCATCTTCATTATGGCACCTTAACAGAAAAAACATTTCTAACATTTAACTATTCAGCTGAATTTTTATTAGCTAACTTACTCTACTGCTAATGCATTTTCTCTCATTTTCTTGATTTTGTGGAATACAAGCATTCAACATATAAAGCTGAATTAACTGTTACAGTGGCTAACTTATAAGACACTGGCCATCTACTATCACTTATAATGTATTTTTTGCATATTTTAGCTAAATGCGATAAGCTAGCATGAGCTGTAGTTTACAATTTCAGCCTGTATAACTAGGCCAAACAAGGTAGTTTTAGTTTCCAGGAATTTATTGAACTTTTCTAGCTAGAATATGCATGTATTTATATATTGTAGGACTGAAAGTTGTATGAACTCAGAAGTGGTAACTGCTAATTTGCTGTTAAGTGAATCTAACTGAGAGTTAAATATGATATCAGGTGAAGAATAATGTCTCATGATTTTACTGATTTTGTGCTTTTAGTCAACACAAATGGCCATGCCAAAAAACAAATGTGTTAATTTTCTTAGCCAGTTAGCTCACAGTAGTGTTCACAAGGTGTTTATGTTTTTCCTTTCAGCTCATGCAAAACTACTTAATTTTATGTAAGCAGAGGAGTTGTTGAGAGATAACAGTTTCCTTAAGGTTAAGCAATCAAACTAATGAGTAAAATATGTGATATATTGTGTAATGAATAAGATCTTCGCTGCTACTGTCCTTAAGTCGTACCAACAGCACAAATAGAAAGGTCATATATGAGCTAACATGACTGCCAGATGATTATTGGCTAATCATTATGGATTATTTTGTGGGGGTTCAAATAGGCATTGTCAGATCAAAATAGAGTGCCAGTGATTTTCATTTTATTTCTTCATGTAACACAGCTTAACTGTTTTGTTAAGTGGCTGATTGCAAGCATCAGCTGACTAAGTATTGAGCCAAGTATAATGTAACCTAAGACATGACCCTCTTGAGAACATAAACAATTGTTTCCTGTTTAACTGCACACAACTCAGCCAAAGAAGCTAACTTTTGCACTCATCTTTACCCAACATACTTTAGCATACTTCTAAGATAATTCAAGTATTTTCTTTTATCTTCTGTGACATAGTTTAGTAGAAATGTTGATTTAAAGCAATCCACTGACACACTTTGCTGTTTTCTGACTAGCTTGGCCAAGATATGTAGTTTAAATAAGTCAATTTCTCACAGATTTATGTGTCTATTAAACTTGGAACACAGAAAAATGACATTTCAACTGCTTTTTTAACTATACACCCTAATCATGATGCCAGATGAAATTAGCAGCAATATGTTAAATTAGCTTTGAGGCCTGGTGCACTCACTTGGAAATTGTATAAAGGAATATAAAAGAAAGATGGATTTCACACAACACCTAATAGCTTTTCACTCTTGCTTGTTTTGTCAGCCATTTCCTTCTAGAAAAGTAATAAAGTAGAGACACAAACACACAAAGTAAAACCTGTACCTCAGTGAGCTGTCCGAAGCCCTGAGCCCACACTTCCTCCCCATGAGGGTCTCTGGGATATGACTCAATCGGCGATCGATCTCCGTGTCGGAACACCTTAAAAGTCAAAACACATTATATCACACGGATTCAGTGGGGAAGCCATGCTGCTGTGAGTGACAGCCATTACACTGCGTACTTTTGGGACAAATATCCAGCCTGACACAGGAGCCAGAAATAGAAGGCTGTGAACTCAGACAGTACAGTGATGTTTGAGACACAGAAGAGCTATTTAGATGATGACATCAAACACAAATGCTGGTGTATTATTAACCAGGGTTGCATGACACAAAGGCTAACTTAACTGGATTATGGGCACATGTGAATCACTCCTATATAACCACAGGATCCCACAAAGTTAAGTCAACCGACCCAGTAATTCATATTTTTCATTACTCACCCCTATCTTCCTTGGACTATGTGAGAACTAGAATAAACTTCATTCCATGAAAACTGATCTAAATCATTGAAATATTTAAAAATAGATAGAAATATAGATATATTACACTGCAAAATTTCAAAAAACAAAGGTGTACTGGAGAAGAACACTATGTTTTACAGTAGGCAACAACAAGAGCAGCTTCTTTTTTTCTTTAAGAGTGATTTATACTCCACAAAAATGTTTGGGAACATTATTTTGGTTGACTATTTCTCCTCTTTAATAATTCCAATTGGTACTGTATTTTATAGTCTTAGAAAACTTGATTAGTGACCAACTTGTAAGGATTGGGCTTTTGCAGAATGAGCAACAAAGCTAAAGTTGTGGGTAGAGCTACAAAAAAAGGGCCAAAAATCTCCTCTTCCCCTTAAAGAAAGCGTATGTTCCCTCAATTAGGCAAAGGTGAGCAGGTGGTCTTCTTGGGGTGTTGTCTTCCTGGGTCACCCACTTCAGGGTCTGTCTGTCGAACTTCGTCTGAAGTTTTGAAATGATACCAGGGCTTTCACCAAATAACGCTGGATACCGGAACACCAGCCTCCAGTCGCAGGGGATGTCAGCACATTTCTTTTGGGTGCTACCCACATGTTTAGCTGTGTTGCTCATTCCACAAAGGCACAATCTTTACATCCTTAAACCTGAATGTCAATCAAGGCCACTTTTGGGATAACTCTTGACAGGACATCCAGCAGGTTTTCTTTAGCCTTCTATGGTTTGTTCTGTCACACCAGTGGCTTAAACATCAGCAAAATGAATCGGCAGAGGGAAAGATGAATTAAGTTGTTCCCAAGATGTAACTTTTAGATGGATGCTACACTACACTGCCAGTCAGAGAATGGCCCAAGTTTAAGGTCAGTCAGGTCAGGTTTATAAGTCAGAGCCTCCCTCATGAAGCATTTAATATGTAAGTGGGATCTAGGACTCTTAAAATAAGTTTTAAGCAATCCTGCCTGCAGGGGAATGTGTATTTTTTTTTTTGACTCACCACCACGTAGCATTGTACATACCACAATTAGCTTGCTTTCCTTCTGACTCACATTAGCGGTTGTCCTTAGTCAGCACGCTCTTCATTGTTGCTTGTTCTGGCTATGAAGGTGCAACATAAATTTGTAGTAAAGTGATGTGTTGGGAAACCTTGTTAAGTCACCTACTCAGTCTCTTATTGCTTCTGGTGTTTGGTGTCTCATGGCGTCAACCACAAGCAGAGTCTATTCCATGTAACCACTTTCTCTCTAGACTGATGCCAGGTAAGGCTAGTAAAGACTGGTAGGTCAAACGTAACCACACACCCAATGTCTGAGGTCAGTTTCTGTTGCTTTACAGCCGAGACTACCTCTAACATCATCTAATGCCGAGATGCTTCATGAATTATTTGTTGGTTGCGATAGTCACTTTGCCAGACTAGATGACCAAAAAGATAGAAAAACCATGCTGTAACTTGCCCGACAAGCATGACAGACTACACGATTAAAACCGACTGCATAAAATGTAATGACGTTGGAAGGAGGGCAGACACTGAAGATGTCAAACAAACATACTGTATTTAGAGTACTATTCTTCAGTTTTTCTTTCCAAATGTCATGATGATGATATGTTAGTTTGATGATAAATGCAAGCAGTCACTTATCGAGGTGCTGAAGTGTCTCTGCTGTTTCTCTACAACATTTCTCTTTCCTCTACAAGACATCTTAAAGGCACGAATGTTGCTTTCAGTGATTGGCAAGTTTTTCCTAGCTCTCAAGGCAATAGCTCTCCCAATGCTGTCTCTGGTCAATTTCTCTGATGTGAAGGAACAAGTGGTAGGAGGCAGGACAAAAATAAAACATGCTAGACGTTCTGTAGTGAAGTTGTCAGGGATCCAAGACTGGTCTTTTGTTGTCACAATAGCATAATATACAAAACAAAACTACAGATTTTTGTGGCCGATGGGTCACAAATCCCTACAACTGTTCGGTTGGGTCAAAATTGTGTATAAATTGTGTAGTCTGACCTCTGCAAAAATATCAATCTCCAAATGTTATCATCACATATGGATGGAAAATAGCATTGTGCTAAATCCAGCAATCTTTGTGAGCTTCCATGATGTTATACTGTCATTATGTGCACTGTCTCATCCAAATTAACAAGGATATTCTGATAGCAGCTGACATGCATAATCAACCAAAGTGATGAATAACATGCCAGCTCAGAAGTTGTCAGTGTGATTTCTGTCATAGTACAATAGATATATGCTCACATCATTTTTCTTTCACCAGCTGGTAAATAAACAAATGTACAAACCAAAAATATTCATAAGGACAAAAAGTAAAAGAGGACTGTTGATCAAAGAGATGGCTCAGTGAATCCACATTTTATTGAGGGAGCTTTGCAAAATTCAAGCCTGAGCAGTACGAAAAGGGTCCATGGATCCGCCATTGTGTTTGTAGACCGCTGTGCTTTAAGTGTACACAGGAGGCGTATTTTTGCATGTTTACTGTCTGAGACTGTAGCCTGCATGAGCAAGGAATCTCTTCTCTCTTTCTCCTCCATTTTCAGGCACGCAAAACACACTTCCATGTAATCAAATAACCAAAATGTAACAAAAGTGTCCTGTTGTACTGTTTTGTAAACAGCCACAAGGAGAGAAAAGCTTGGGGGAAAATAGCACCCTCGTAAGTAACTGCTATTAGCATTAGCACCAAGTAGGAAACTCAGTCATCATTACATTTATATAGACAAACAAATACAACCTATTTAGGGCATTAGCTAACCCTGTGGATAGCAATGATTGGTCAGTTTTTACCATGTGTTCTGTCATGTCTGGTAAACAAATCTTAGACAACATCTAGTTATAGTACTAGCTGTAGAGCTTCAGTTCCCAGAGTGTCCACCTGAGGCTGGATGTAGAAGCACTGGAAGCTGCATACACACTCCATGTTAAAAAGTGATGGTGGCTGTCTGTATTATTTTCAGTTTTTAATTTTAAGGACACAAGTTATGCATAATTAGTCTGTTTAAAGCCAGGCTTACACTTTGCAAATCCAAGCTAACAGTATGTCAATTGAAGAGGTATATCCATTCACACTGTGCAACTGAATTGTTTACTACACACAACCAATGTGCACAACCTATGTGCTCATACTGTGCAATCTAATGGTTGTAAATGACCTCAGTGCTCACACTGCACAAGTAAAATCGAGATGAGACAATATGAAAGTCAGCAAAGTTTGATCCATCACATCAGTGATCACTTTTACAAAGCTCAAATAGGCTACTCACACAGCCTAAAAAAACAAAAAAACATAGTGAGTCTGGAACACACCCATACACGGCAACACCAGCCAACACAGTAAGGCAATAAATGACAACAAACTCCACCATCATCTGAAGCTTCATATATATTTTCTACTTATTCATATATGTCCTGATACAAGGAGAGGACAAAAATACCACGGACATTCTTGCTGTCAGACATCTCAAAAAGAAAATAATAAGACCAGAATATCAAACATGTAAGAAATCCATCCGCCTGGTCGAAAGCTGTTGGTCAGACACAGGTCAGGCTGTAATGTCTCCATGTACATCACAATCGGGTTGAAATCAGCCATGGAGTAGACTTTTAAAAGAGCCACAGTGTCTGCCAGTGACAAACAAGAACATGCAGGTGGAGGCTGTATAGCTATTACATAATAAACACCAGTAATAAAAAAAACGACTCATATGAAGAATCATTTTGTTAAATAGGCATATCACATTTCTCTGTGGACTGAGAGTTTGGTTAAAGGTGTCTCATTCTTCTGATACCTAAACCCCTTCTAACAACATTAAAAGTAAAAGAAAAGATTTTGCTGGAAATGGGACCTTTAAAGTGTTTTCAACCTGATATCACAAATTTAGGTCTTAGTGGCTAACTAATAAACACAGTGACTGTCATGGAAGACACAAGAAAATAACATATTTTGACCTTGGCGTACGGCATAGTACAGATGAATTGTAAACTTAGAATATTAAAGAAAACAGACAGGTTAGTATGTACTAAAATACATACTTTTACATGAAATATACCAATATTACATGGGTTTAGGTCACAGTTGAAGGAGATAAGTAAATCCTCAAACATAGTCCTGTAAAATAGCTAAATATTTGCACTATTCACTAAAATCCTCAAAGTGTCTGTTTCCATCACAGCCCTATGGTGCAAAAAGAAAGATATGCAAAGAGGTTTATGAACAAAGCCACAGTGTCTGAGGAAGATACGCTGGAAACTGTTGGAGTTTGGGCTCAGAGTAATCCTTTGTGACATAAAATGTGTAAATATAGTAATGCTCAGTGAGCAGAAAAATACAGAGTAATCAGCAACAATGTACAGTAATGTCACTCTCTGGAGATCTGAGGGGACGTCAGGATGAGGCTCAAGCTCTGGCGTTGGACAAATACACCCTGTCAGTGATGTACCAACATCTTAGCATGCGATTACACTTACCCGACAGACAGATTTTTATCGAGAAACACAGCAAAATGGTCAAAGGTCATTGTGTGCACAGGAAGGAAAAATAAGACATTGTATACTCACAGCTACGACAAACTTGAGCTCACGACACTCTAACAAGCAGACACAACAGAAGAGGAGTAAGCACGTCAGACTTTTCTCACACTTCCCCATCTTCTTGACTGAATGATCTCTACCTCTTCTGAGATTTTTCCTACAACATAAAAGAAAACCAGGAGAGGAAATGAAGGTTATGAGGGAGCTGTGGGTAATAAAACTACAGAAGCCCTGATGGGACATGTATTGAGATATTTTATAATGCCTTCAATCTGGTGATGGCCGAGATTACTTTGAACGATTTTCTTCAGGCTTGACATAAATGTTCACACATACTTAAGGATAAACTTGTTAAAATTTAGAAGTCATCAGTCAAGGTCAAATTTCACGTTTAACCCTCACTTTTGAGCCCAGTGGTTTAAAATGCTTGAGGAAGACTTTGCTTAGGTCTCCTCTTACTTAAGGATAAACTGCTTTGATTTAGGAGGTCAATCTTCAAGGTCATTTAGCCTCATGCTTCTGAAGTGATATTTCTTGCTTTGAGGGGTCTTCTCACCATGCAGCTACAGTACATCTTCTCTGACTGAAAGATGACCTGCTAAGATTAGAGGTCATTGGGAAAGGTCAGTGCCAGTGCCAGTCCCTTCCTTATTAAGAAACATCTGAAGTACACTTTCTGTTAAACTTTGCATCCACCTTTTTCTCTGACATAGGGGTGAACTGCTTAGATTTTGGTGGTCTTAGTCGACTGGTCAAAGAAATTAGGCTATGGCTGTTTTTAAAACCTCACATTACACCAGCAGTACACATTGGTTTCACCAAAAACGTAGTACACTGTATGTGAAAATCTTCAAAAACTGAAGAATGACAAAAACACCCACAGGTCACACTACTTAGGAAAAATTAGCAGTACCAGTCTGCCTCACAAACAGTTACCCACAGTGCAAAGTGCCAACAGGTCAGGGGTCAAAATGGCAGACAGCCAGCCTCAGCAATCTTAGCATTAGCTTTGATTTCTTGCATTTATATAGCAATAAAGCAAATTAGATTCAGTAAGGTTATTTTTTGTCGTAACATGAACATTATCCAATTCTTATGTGTATGTTTAGTGGTGAAACTCATGAAAAACCAAATAAATCACTAGTTAAACTTCTTTAATTCCTTTAATGGACATTATTTTGCGGCACTAGCCATTCGCTAAGCTACAGTGTGCTTTTATCTTCATGACCAGAAACAGAAGCATAAGGGAAAATGAGACTACAGGTGGAAGTAATGGGCTTTATACAATTGTAACCACGCATTAGAATTACAAAAATAGCCATTTGGCAGTCATACTACTTACTACTGCCAAATACAATCCGTAGTATGCAGTGTGTATATATATATATATCTATATTTGGATTCCTATCTTTCCTTGTTTGTATTATTTCTGTATATAACTCTACACTCAGCCATTTTTTTGACCCCAAAATGTACTTTCTCTGTCTGTCAACTGTACACCCCACGGAGGCATAAAGGCTCCAGGCAGTAACCCTGGTTTTACTTTGTATTTCACAATTTTTGGTTGTTTTCCTTGGATACAGACTCATTAATGTTCTCCTTAAAGAAGAATCTCTGGTTTTCATATGATAATGTGATACTTTCATTATATCTTAATGAGGTAATAAAAACTATAAGTGCTCCAAGAGCAGAAACCTCTACCGACACAAAACTGCAATGTAAACAAATCCTTTAAAAAAAATCTTTGATCTGCATCCATTTTCAGATCACAATTAAATTTTAAACAATTCTTTGTTGTGTCATGACCAGTGGTGGAAAAAGTACTCAACTCCACTCAACTCTACTTGAGTAGAGAATAGATACTGCTGGTCAAATATTACTAGGGGTGTCCCGATACAACTTTTTTTACCTCCGATACGATACCGATATTGCAGCTTTGACCATTGGCCGATACCGATATCGATCCGATCCGATATCAGCAGGAATCATACATACTTTTATTACTTATTTTGTAGTATGGACTGTAAGAAAAGGATTGATCAAGTGAGATTACTCAAACAGAGAACAGTAGTCAACAATAGTAGGTATAAGAAACTGACCCATTTGTTACTAACCAATGGGTTGAATAAAATTTTACCTTAAACATGAGAATATACTACAATTAAATAAAATAAATATAAAATAAATTAGAAGACCCTGAAAAGTAACCTCAATAAATCCAATTAAAACAAAAACATATATTTTTAAATCGCAAAATAACTACTTTTTTTTTAACTTAAACATAAACAAATTCTACAACTGAATTAAATAAATAAAAAATAAGTTAGAATGTACTGCTTGTATCGGAGAGCTAATATCGGAGATTTTAGACGCATGCCGATATAATCCGATATTTGTTTTTCGCTGATATCGGACCGATATCCGATAGCAATATCGGATCGGGACACCCCTAAATATTACTCCAATACAAGTGAAAGTTGTTCAGTCAAATTTTTACTTCAGTTAAAGTATTGGAGTACCTGCTTTTGAAAATACTTAAGTATTAAAGTACATTTTCGTTTTAATGTCAATGCATTAGTGTATTGTTGCCAGAATGAATTTACAGAACCTAATGACTGAAACAACCTACTGAATGCACTGACCTGCTTATAGAACCTGTAGAATAAAAAGCTTGTATAGTATGTTACAAAAGCCTATAGAAATGCCTATTAAAACACAATTGAATCAACAAAAGGACAACCATTGTGTAACATCCCCCAACCCCAACCCACCCCAAAACACCATGTTAGAGTTCTGACACAGTTCTGGCAATATATGTGTACATTAGCAACTACTTTTGGTTTAAGAATGTCTCTTAGCTGACCAAAATACATGCCATACCTGTATCTCGCTATGGCATCACCACAAATCACATGCAGAAGAGAAAAGAAATTTCATCCGCTGTCTTCAGAGCTATACTTAAAAGTAACAAGTAACAAGACCCTTCATAGAAATGTAGTGGAGTTAAAAGTACAATATTTGTCTTTCAAATGTAATGGAGTAAAAGTCATAAGTGTCCACCCCTGGCCATGACCAACATTCCTTGTAAATTTCATCAAAATCCTTTGAGGACTTTTTGAGTTATCTTACACAAAGGCAGACGGATCGACAAACAAATTCTGGTGAAAACAGAAGCTTCTTGGCGGGGGTAATTACGTCCTTATGGTAAATCAAGCACTTTTATCCTGAGATGATGACATTAAAAAGCCAGTATCTCAAGAAAACAACTTCACTTAGTTCTTAAAGAGGGAAAAATAAGTCACATAAAGTATAGGGCCACATGCTGTCTTTGGGCTGCACAGGAAACATAATTACTATAGGCTGTAAGCGTATGAGAATTAAATTTTCAAATATTTTGTCTGGATTTTCTGAAGTACTAAACCACTCTTGTCTCATATCTGTGTCTACTAGATTAAAACAGGAAAAATGCATGTGCCTAAAGACTATACCTACCACAAAATACATTATTGTTGATTTAGCAGATAGCATGTGGAAAAAATGAAACTCGCACTTACCTTAAATGTGTTTGGACATGTTCTCCATTTACTCAAACTGTATGCTGACAGAAGAAGCAGACTGTGCATGAGCTCTCCTTGTAACTTGAGGAAAAATTAAATAAAGATGAGATAAAACTGTCATCAGAAAAAGCATAGGATGATATAACTTCTGTGTTTGGATCCAAAAGGCTGGCACAGTTTGTCTTCAAACTTTATCACAGGGTTGGGGATCAGTCCTGCACTCTCGCTTTGAACTACCCACCATCCCATCATCCGCCTTTAGGCTCTGACATGGGTCTAAGACACTCTGACATGGCTGTGTAAATTCTGCATGCAAAATAATTCTGCACAGAGGGATGAGGTTGGAGCCCAGACACCAAACTCAAGCAATGTTCTGCTACTGCGATAAATGTTTTAAACAAACGAAACAGATGTGGATCATCAGACTGGGATACTTTCATAAACCTGTCAATATTTGCTCCATTGAGGGGTAAATTATGTTGGCATCAATCTAGTGTTTTTTTTTCATCTAAGTAATCATCAGTTAAGATAAAGGATAAAAAAGTTGTCACAATAAAGAAAACGTGGAGGGCTAAATGTTGTGATTTTGGCGATTTTAAGTTATTATAACTATCTAAGTTAGAGTTTTGAGCAACAAGGCCCCTTTGTAGAGTGCATAAAATGAATATGGCCCTCTTTGACAAATTGATTTTGTGGTTTAATAATAGGATGTTCATCCCAGACCAAGTTAACATTGGTCCTGAGGTCCCCAGCACATCAATCAATCAATCAGCCTTTTATTTGTCTAACATTTTTCATATCAAAAACAATGTAGCACAAAGTGCTGTACATGGATAAAAACAAAAAATGAGCATGCAAGACAAACATAAATACAGTCAATTAGAACAAACAAACCCATATTGAAAAACTAGGGGTGTTAATCCAAAATAACTGCAACCTTGACACCATCTCCTAATGACCAACCAGATATCTCTGCCATGTTATACTTCATCAGTGTAATAACAGATGCTTTCTTATGTTTGTCTAAGACAAAAATGTATTCAGAGCAAATGTACGGATGCAAAAATAGAGCACATGAGCCAAACAAAAAAAGATGTGCAAAAATAACTGTAACGTAAATAAATGGTCTTACCTCAGCACTCTTGCTCGCTCATTTTTCTCTCTCTAAGTTGCAGGCAGTTGAAGCTGACCTGTGTGCATCCCAAATCTGCAGCTGTCCTCAGATTGACATTAAGTACATGCTGCAGTCAAAGAAGGAGTGCTTTTATAGCCCTCCTACCTGACCTTGTGTCTCTCTCTCTCCCCCGGGGATTTCTGGTCCCAATCTACTTCACCCTCGACTGGAGCCCAAATCACTCCGCTGTCTGCGCCAGTTCCCCCCGCTGTGCACTGACATGGCATCACCACCCCCCTCCCTCCAAGTTTGGCCGACATTTTTGAGTCTGAACTTAAAAACACACATTTGTCCCCTTTAGTGTGGACGACTGCACTTGAAAGCCGCAGTAGTGCAGTCTTTAAGCTTTTCAGCAATAATACCACAAAAGAAAGGGGTTAAGTCTCACCCACCTGGCTTCACAAATTGAACTCCTACGTCTGTAAACACACTCGTACGCACTTACACACCGGGCCCAGGGCCACAAACACTCATTATAACTTGCTATGTCATCTGCCGTGGGTTTGGACCCAAAATTACAGGGCCTGCAGTGTTTTCCCTGACTCGACACACATGTAAGTATCTGTTAGTATCAAAGCAGCTTTATGGGATACAATGGGATTAGTGAGTGTGAAGATGTGGAGCTATACGGCGCTGAGATCATGGTTGATAAGTGTGAGATAGAATCTTCTGTTCTGTGTAATACATGAGGATGTAATTCACAGAGACAATCTGTCACTGCAACATAAATGTTCTAATCATTATGTTCATTACATGTGGAGCAAGCTGAGGAAATAATCCTCTTACTACAATGCTAACTAACTGTACTCTGTACCACATATTGCTGCAGTACACTAATTTCCATGTTCTCTTTGCTGCGTAAACATCTAACATCACCCAGAAACTATTAACAACATGTCATTAAAATGCATAATTGGAGCTGGTGACTTGTTGCTTTATTGTAATCAACCTGATAACTGTACTTTACTTTGAGTCAATTCTAAAAACATGTAAATGCTCACTTTTGTACCAAACCTATGAGTCATATTTGGTCAAAACTACAATTAAAGTACTTGAGAGGGATGTTTTTTCAACCTTTATGGGACAAATAAATTTTAAAACAGAAAAGCTGGAAATATACTTTCAGCTTGTCCCTGCATTTTTGTTAATATGGTGCATTCCAGCTGATCTTGGAAGTCGGATTCTTTGAATTGCATGTCACTGGGAATGCCTCTTTTGGTTGGAGTTTCTTGCTTGGAGGACGAATGATCTCCAGGTGCCCAAACTTACCAGCTAGTATCTGGATCGCGATCAAGTGGGATGTCACATCCAGTAATTCCCACTTACTGTCTCAGAGTTCTGAGGGAAGTAGAATGCACCAATATGCTTACATGTATGTGACACGTGTTACTGGAGAATACTGCTGGGGGGGCGTAAAATGTAACTACCGGTTGTTGTAGAAGAAAACCGCAAACATGCTGATAGTTTGGAGAGAAAAGGTAACAAAATAAACGAAAATAATCAATATCATTATCAAATATGCATTGTATAATATAATGATGTAGTAATTGAATATTTTTGCACTCTGTTTCTACAATATTTTCCTCAGTGAACTGTCAAAATGGTCTCAGTGCTATGGTCTGATGAGTGACTGTGTTAACAGACTAACGATACTGATATACAGATACAGCCACTTTTTCCCTTTCCAGCCAGATGCCTGCCCAATGCATGTCAAGTTCCAGCCATCTTCAAGCCCCTGGGAGTCCCTCCTGCCTCTCTGGGGGTTAACCATTAACACGCCCAATCATGCAATTTCAGGGTGTCCACAGGAGAGGGCTTTTCCTTTCACAAGAACACATCCAGTGGGCTTCAACCTTTGCCCTTATGGTGCATATCTGTTTGATCATAGAGACCAGAACAACCAAATTGCAAATTAGATATGTCAGCTGGAATGCCCCTTTGGTTGGAATTTCTACTTCTGGGGGTCAGATGATCTTCAGGTTTCCCAACTTTACAGAGTTTCGAGGTATATGGAACACAGCACCATCAGAGTAGCATTAGTACTAACCAGTCACTACGTGTTTGTCATGTCATTGCAGTGGGCAGGTCCCAGCAAAGTTCAGTCATAGACCAGTCAAGACTCAGTCAAGAAAATAGAGGGGGTGTACTCTCCCATCATTCACTATTAAGAGTTTTATAAATATGACCATGTCAAAAATAGCAATCAGTAGTTTACTTGTGAGAAAATACAGACAAAAAACAAAGCTTACATAAACATGGACAGTCAATCATGGCTTCAACAGAGTCACCAATTTAAATGGTCACCTGTTGAATATATAAATCAAACTTATTACCTTTTTTCCCAGCTTTTTAAACAGTATACATGTGTGATAGGTGAGATCAAGAGACATGTTTGTGTCTGTACAGACTTGCACACTTTTTTGTTATCAATGATTGTGGTCTTGATTTATCAGCTTATCTTTAAAACTTTCTGTTATGGTTGTTTCTGCTGCTTTGATCACTCCGCCATATCTTCTCTGCCCCTACACTGATCCCACCAATAATGTGTCAACTCGTGTCTGCGTTGCCTTTATTCTGGATGACATGCACACTCGATGTTCTAAATCAATGAAAGGGACTTGGGACTAGCTTATGGGTGAATCCCAATTGTACCCCTTAGCCCTTCCCCTTCATCTTACCCCTCGTCTACCCCTTCCCCTTAGCCTTCTGTTTTAAGGGCCAAGGGGAAGGGGTGAAAACATGCTCCTGACAAACGAGATGCCACTCGATTCCCACTACATCATCACCCAGAGCCGCTAGCTGGCTGTGTCGTAGGTAGATGCCACAATAGCCGTACCTACAGCTTTGAAAGCTAGCTTGTTATAGGGAGAAATCTTAAAATACGACCAACAATTCAAAACATGATTAATATTTACTTGATGATTTAATAATTACTTATAATTATGCACTTCCTTCGATCTCCGCTCTGCCTTCTTGTCAGCGGGCGCGGTGTATTATGGGAAATTCTCATACCCCTTCCTTTCAAGTGAGGTCCCAGTCTGTCTTTGTTTCAAGGACTGTGTTGCCCTTCATCTTAGCCCTTCCCCTTAGCCCTACAGAGAATTGGGACACCCCTTCACTCGACGTGAACGCGCATAACCGAGGGCTAAGGGGTAAGACAAGGGCTAAGGGGTACAATTGCGACGAACCCTAAAGCTCTGCTGAATTTATTTTTCAAGATTGAAATTAAAAATGATACATTTGTATAACTTATAAACCCAATACAGAGCATCCCTATGAAGACGGTTTATTTTTATGGATATTATTAAAACTTGAAACAGTTGCAGCAGGGTAGGTGCCAAAATGGCTTTGTTTACATCTCCAAAAGCAACTGCATGATTAGTGAGTTGAAAGACAACAGGGCTGTTTTTTTATTTTTATACTTTCCAATTTTTTGGACCTTTTTGCCTTCATTGATAATGGAGAGAGGTAGTGGCTATAATTGGTGGAAATATGACAAATGGCCTACATAGGTCCACTGAACAAGGCAGAAGCCTGTGGTGCAAGAATAAGTCTAACAAATGTGGAAGTGAGTCACATTTAGCACTTCCTGGCTTCAAAGGGAACATGTTCATGGGGCAGTAATAATAAAATTAATTTCATACAGCCCAATTTTATATTTTTAAGCATTGTTGTGTGTTTAAAGGAACGGTTTCTTACTATCTGCTAATAAGGACTACAAAAATGGCTGGGTCCCCAATGCAAGTACTTCTGATTGTTTATAATCAATAACTCAAACACCAGCGCCACAACCATGAGGATCAATTTGATCAATAATAGATATAGTTCTGTTAAAAAAGGTATTGCATCACATTTGTAACATAGAAACATGTTAATTTGAGTAATTATTAAAAAGGTTTTATTCATTTTATCCAAGTGTAAAACATGACTTCATTCATAAAAAATGCCTTACACTTTGTACTTTATTTTTATGACTAAATTTACAGTAGATTTTGTCAACTAAAATGTTGTGAAATTTCATCAACTAAAACTAGACTAACATCAAAACAATTTAGATGACTAAATTATGACTAACACAAAATTAAAAAGTGCTGTCAAATTAGCTCTGTATATCTGCTTAATTAATAAAAAGTGAGCTACATGTCATGTTGCAGAAATTTAGCTTACTTATTTTTACCAGCGTGCAGCTTTAGTATGTTGAAGCTGATTTTTTTCACAAGTAACTTAGCTTTACTACATTTTACAAGAATCTCACCCTTCACTGGGAAGCATTCAGTGTCAATAGTGAAGTAAAGTTTAACAGCCTGAAAGTACAGTCGAGTATTTATACCTAAACACTTTCGCCCACTGTGCAGATCTCTCTCTACCCATCTGTTTGACTCTTTTCTCTTTATCCCACAACAGTGCACAGCAATCCCTCCACTATATGACACACACATAAACCAACGCTCACACACACACACGTACGAACATGTGTGGTACTGTAGCTGGTACAGGTTGGCTTACCATACACCTGTGCAAATGGGTCAGTGAGTCCACCTGCACTGATCTGCACAACAACACACACATCCTCAAGGGTCTGAGCGGAGGAAGAAAGGAGTTTTACCATATGAGGCCAGACACACACACATATACTGTACACATACACACAAACAAGTGCACATTAGCTGCAGAAAAACAGTTGATACACACCAGTTCACTGAAGGGTCACTAAACACGCATGCAGAGACTCAGATCTCTGCATCCGTCTCTCTCTTTCGCTGTCAATCACACACATCAAACACACACAAACATGCACACACAAATGCACACAGATGCATGCTGTCCGTCCTCTTCCCTCCTTCTCTCTCAAGTGGCTGTAGCGTTCTTTTTTTTTGTCTTTGTTGAAATAATTGCAGTGATTTTCAAGACCGTCACCATAGCAACGCCGAGGTTGATGCATGTTGACAGAATCTGTTGCACAGGGCGCCCGATGGAACTGAAAATGGGAGATAAGAGGTGGGAGGCGAGGTGATGCATGGATGTGTGTTTACATGCCCGCACATGCATGTTTATATGACAACAATGTGATGATGTGGGTGAGGTTGGACAGGTTGGGGAGGGATGGGGGTGAAAATGAAGTTAATGGTGGTGGTTCATCAAACCATATAACGAATGAAAAAAATCATCTGAGAAAAGTCCTGACAAAGTTCAGACTCAGTGGCCACAGATTAGCTATGGAGCTGGGTCATCACAAAAAGAGCTGGCTCCCAGATGATGTCAGACTCTGCCCTGTATGTGACAACCAGTAAGAAGAGACAGTGCTCCACTTCTCACTTAGTGACTTAAATATCATACCATAAGAGACAAATACCATCCCCCAAATAACACACAAAAAAAGTCTGAGTTTGAATATACGGATGCAGCCACTTCAATCACCCCACCAGGCAAAAGCCAGCCGAGTTCCAGCCAGTTACTTGCCAATTACCAGCCAAAGAGGGTCTAAACACGGTTTTGTTTTTTTGGTTTGTTTTTTTCTCCTAATTTTTGTACTTTGTGGAATTTTCATTTACAAATCCTGGGAAATAAGTAGTAAGGGTTACATGAATATCATGTCATCATGGGGATCTCAATAGAGCCATGAGGGTGGGCAGGTCCTAGCACTTTCCAGTCAAATATGTCACAGTGCCTGAGGACCTGAAGACTAACAGTGCAACCTAAAAAGAAAAATGCACAGAATATCTTTAAATTTTATTTTCTATTATATTATTTGAGATTTTCAAATATACCTAAATAAAATCTCTTTTATTTTTATTTAGTTTTCTTACCATAATTATCATAATACTACTACTTAAGATCATTTTTGACTGTTCTCTCTTTTATCTTCTCGCCACATCCTGCCCCATATGTTGAATGAATGTATCTTGCAATGATGCTCTGCAACAAAGGTCATCAACATTCTACAGAGAAGAAGATTTGTTGTAAAAGCAATACCAAGCTCAGTGGCTTCTGCAGCATGAATGCAACACTGTATTCTGCCATTGTTTCTAATGTTGTCAGGGTTAGCACATGCAATTTAAGGAAGAGATGGGGCTATGAGATAATCTTTCCTGAAAATGTGCTTCTTTGTTGTACACACGGACACACAAGGGCGGTGTTTTGAGTTTTTTCCACTCTGGAACTCAGTTTCAAAAATGTGCGTTTTCAGGCTCCCAAAACGCCATGAGGACCATGAGGATATATTCATGAGGGAGTTATCCATGACGACATATTAACTCCCATATGACAAGAAAAATTTGTGGACACACCTTAACTTCGTCCCATGGTGACCATAGACAGGTTTTGGAAACACGTTGTCACAAAAATGAGCTGGCTCACAGAGTAGGACAAACTCTGCTCCTGCTGTGACACCCAACAGGTAGAGACAGAACTCCATTTCCTCATGTCCTGCCCTTTATTCTAAACACTTCTTTTTATTTATATGTTCCGTTTTGTTTATAAAAAGTGGTGGCAATAAAGGCCCTTCAACATTCATTCCAACGGAGCTCTTTTGCATTGAACAGAACTGAATTGATGGTGGTGGTGGTGCTTCGTCAATCCATATGATGAATGGAGATGAGCAGAGTGGGACATCTTAGCCTGATAGAACAAGGCCTGAGATCAGGAGTGAACAGTTATGAGTGTATTGTGAAGCAGAGGAGAGAGAGCGGGAGAGAGAGGAGAGCGGGGGTGCTATTTTAGTCCGGGCGTTGTCATGGAAACTGCAGCCTCACTACAAATGGAGACATCCAGAACACATGGATTGTCAAACAAATGGCGCGCGTAGGGCCTCAGCGCGAAGCTGCACGCCGCGGCTGTGCGACACGTTGCCATCTCAGTTGAACCCACCTACCCACCCACACTGTCACCCCCACCACCCTCCTCTGTATATTCTTCATCACTGAATTTAAATAGGAGAAGGAGGGGGTGGGGGAGAGGGGACAAAGGCTCAGAGTCAGCGGCTAAGTGACAGCCAGCGGTGTCCATTCAGGTGGCGAGTGCCCGCCACTTTCTCTCCATCCTTTAATTAACAGTCTTTTCCACACTTTCTCCTCTCCTTCCTCCTCCTCCTCCTCCTCCTCTACTCTTGTCTCTTCTTCTGTCTCCCCCTTCACTCTCTGTCTGCCTCTATCTCTCTCCTCTCTCCATCGCACTGGCGCTGTGAAGGACGGAGGTATTCCCACATTTCTCCGTTGCTATAGCAACACCGCAGCAAGAACAGGAAAGAGAGGACGCAGGCAGGCAGGGAGGAGGAGGAGGAGGAGGAGGATGGAGAAATGGTGGTGGTAGAAGGGAGCTGTTGGGGGAGAGAGAGAGAAAGAGAAGGAGGGAGGAAGGGATGTGTGAACAAAGCTAATGCTAATGTTAGTGGCAGAAGCAGCCAAGTGTTGGTGAATTCCCCTCTCGCCACATCACGCTGGGTGCAGACTCACATGCACATTTGCATAATTGCCAGGAATCTATTTGCTCCGGATGCTGCCATGGTCACCGATACCTTCCCGAAAATGACACATGCTAGCTGTTAGCCGTGCAGCACCTTTTAAAAAAAATTCTTCTGTTGAACCTCAGCTGTTTTTGTAGCATCTTTTCAGATTCTAACTCCACACTCCCACCTGGTTTATCTGTCTTTAGTGGGTGGCTGGGGGCTGAGCTGCAGCATGCTTATTTCCCAATGATTAAATCAATGCAATCCAATGCAGGTCAAATGACCCGCTATAGATAAGAAGATGTGGAGTGCACACACAGAAGCTAGGGCTCTTTCATGTCGATGTCATCATCCCATTTAATCAGCACAGAAAGCAATCTCATTATCTCCCCATATGTATCGTTATAGGCGTCAGAACAAAGCAGCGTTGCATCAATTTCCCAACATGTAAAGATTTGTGGCCTGCTGAGGAAACAAGCACCCGCAATCCTCCATGTTCTTTTGTGCATGTGTTTATTTGTTTGACATGTTCAAAACTCGATAGATTCAAATTAACCAGGACAGAAATTAATATTCTTCATACATGTACGAGTGCTTAAGCTGTTTGGGACGTGGCGTTGTCTTTCGCTGCATGTCAACAGTCTTGCTGTCCTCTCCTCTTAATCAATAACTCATCTCTAAACGTCAATATTGTTATCCCCCACAGGACAAAAATGTCCTTTAGGACAAAAGGAGAATTAACAAAATAGGAGAAATGGGATTGGAGTAATAGAAAGCTGAGTTTCTTTATTGTCATTTTGTTTTTTGATCTGGCTCACTCTTTCTCCATGTTAGTCTGTCTGTTAACCTGAAATACTCCATATCCAGGTCAAGCAAACGTAAAAGACAATAACGATAAACTTTTTCTTTTTGCAAATATTCACACATTTTGAATTTGATGCCTGCAACATGTTCCAGAAAAGCTGGGACAGGTCATGTTTACCACTGTGTTACATCACCTTTCCTTTTAACAACATTCAGTAAGCGCCTGGGAACTAAGGATGTTAATTGTTGAATTTTTGTTGGTGGAATTCTTTCCCGTTCTTGCTTGATGATGACTTCAGGTGCTCAACAGTCTGGGGTGTCAATTTCTGTACATTGCACTTTACAATGCACCACACAGTTTCAATGAGAGATAGGACTGGACTGCAGGAAGGCCAGTGCAGTACCCGCACTCTTTTACTATGAAGCAATGACATTGTAACAATGCTGGTATTGTCTTTCTAAAATAAGCAGGGATGTCTCTGAAAATGTGGCTTGAATGGCAGCATATGTTGCTCAAAAACCTGTATGTACCTTTCAGCATTCATGGTGTCTCCACAGATGTGCAAGTTACCCATGCCATGGGCACTAAAACACCCTCATACCATGATAGATGCTTTTGAACTTTGCGCTGATAAAAGTCTGAATGGTCCTTTTCAACTTTAGCCTGAAGAACATGATGTCCGTGATTCCCAAAAACAATTGAAATGTGGACTTTTTCAGACCACAGAGTGATGTTGGTTTTTACTGTACTGCTGTCCGAGGGATTAAAGGTCATTGACATTCAGTGTTGGCTTTGGGCCTTGCCGCATAAATGCAGAGATGTCTCTGCTTTCTCTGAAACTTTTGATGATATTATGAGTGGTAAATTACAAAATCCCTAAATACCTGTTTTCAATCAACCTGTGGAAAGTTCCCACCAGGTGCTTTTTGAGCATTCTGAAGAAAATGTAGACAGAGCTGTACATAAACCCAGAAAACAAAAAAAAAGTCAAGCCCAAAAGTACGTCATCAAGTTTGTGCACAGAGTCGGTTGGGCATTTCTGATAAAAAAAAAAGATGTAAAATAGACTGAAAAGATGTTATAAAAGCACTACAAAGGTTATCTTTTATGGATATGAATAAAGTGTGCCTTGAGATGTTGGCTTGGTATTCGGGGAGGCTAGGGCAGGAATAGTCTGAAAACCACTGGCTTGACCTTACCAGGCTTAGGCATGCAGTCTAATTAACTGTCAATTTTAGGGCTTTAATGTCATCCTTTAATATCTCTGTCCTACTTCTAAAGTCAATTTGCAAGGCTTCTTGCTAGACCAAATAAGAACAATAAATTTACCATAAAAAAACAAAAAGAAAAGGTCTGGATGGATGCTAAGCATGTTGCTTTGGTGGATAGAATAGATAAAACCCTGTTTTAAATCCTTAGGCTAAGCTAACTGGTTTCAAGTATTTGCTTTTTGTGAGCTAGGCTGCTGATGTGGGATTGGTGTAATGGTTTAACACTGCAAGTCAATAAATGCTTAACTGGGGTAAAATGTGCTTCATTTTAGTTTTAGAGTTTCTGTTATTTGACCTACTGTTTTATTATGTTAAAATGATGAAATTTTCCTTTATAAAATAAGTGTTAAAGCAGACTAGGTGATCACAGTAAAGCAGCAGCGAGGTAAGTAAAAGCCACTACATAATTCAGAGAGCCATAAAAAGCAAAACCATAACCACAACATTAACCCCGCCTAAGTAAAAACATTCCCTCTATCTGCTGTTATAGTAAATCAATACTCAAGTAAGTGTAATAATCTAATAACATCAGCACACAGCTTCAAAGTGTGTCTGTGTGTGGGAGTGAAGGCACTGGGGAACAATTTGCTCTATACCTTCTCCAGTAATTACACAAGAAGAGTCGGTTCACGATGTTAGCCGGGAACAAAATATTCATTAGAAAGAAATTACATCAAGTATCAGTTTACACCAAAGACATTAAGTGTACTCATTTAGAGAAGATGTTTAGTGTAAAAAAGTATGTTGTTAAGGTTTGTGATGTTATTGAATTTAAAAAGATATTATTATGATCTCAGCATGTAAAACCTTATCACAGATTTTTACCTTGAATTTGAATTAACATCAGTTTTGTTATTCCCACCCATTAAAGCAAACTTTCCTTATTGCTCCAAAATCAGGAACATAACATAAATGTTTGATATAGTCTAAATAAAAAAGAGTCATTTTTAAGTGTTGTATCAGCGGATAAGTATTAAAGTGTTGGCTCCTCCTGTGTTTACTCAATACATGCTGCAATGTAAATGCTAAGGGTTAAGAGGAATTATAAGTTAATCTGTTATGTAAGAAAAAAAACTGATGAAAATCAAAACAAACAGTTTTTTGACTGAAAGCACTTCATTTCATATTTTTATTAGTTATACAGAATTAACACATTAATAATTGAAACTATTGACCCAGACAGTGAAAGAGTTTGAATCGTTTTATATTTAAACAAAAACTTGTTGCCTTTTTATGTAAGAATTGGGGCATTTTATTAAAAAAAGGCAACCCGTTATGTAACAATAAGTAAAACAAATAATTATTTTGATGACTTTAATGTAAGCTATGTAAACTTGATATAAGTTCTTTGAAAATAACCATTGGATCTTACTAACACTTTTAACAAAGGTCGCTATATTTTCACATTATAAATCATTAAACTTTAACAGAAAAATGTGATTTATTTTATAAACCAATGCAATAAAACAGTCATTCAATGTGCAAGCTTAGATTTTCAAACAGTTAGTTCTTTCACCAATATCTACAACCAAGCTCAAATTAAGTCAAATTGTTTTTTATATTGTTAATATATCAGATACTCTATATGATAAAAGACACCATGTACACTTAAAGTATTTACTTGTGATACAGTTTGTTCATTTATATCAACAAAAATAAAATGAAATTATTAAAACCAATAAACCTTGTGAACAGATTTTTCATCAGGAATACAATGCATAAGTATTCTTTGACCGACTTAAACTTTACCAGCATTAACTAAACCAGCTCAAGCTTTACTTTCTGACTTTGAATTCTGAAACTTAAGCAATAAGAACTTAACTAAGTCCTCAAAAATAATACTAGGCCTTTAAAACTGGAATTATCTCAACCAATGAGATGTGTGTATTTTCCCATTTAAAACTTGCACCTGTAATGGGAAACTGTAATTTGTCTTGTGATATTACTAAAGACAAAAACCTCTGTCATTTAAACTAAAAATTCACACTGCAAACCCCCACTCCTGTATCTGTAACCACTGTGAATTACAGGAATTTAAAAGCAAGCTATCTTTTGCAATGTTCTTTTATCAGGTGCATAAATACATTTGTATATCAAAACAACACGTGCTTACCATATAGCCACACAGGTAGCATGCTAATTAAAACGTTTCCTACATTTTGTAGAGTCGATCACTAAAACAAAAATAAAACTGTCTGAAATTAATCAAAATAAAAAATATCACACAGCTGCTTCATTTGAATCTGCAGCATTCATTTTTTTTTTTACATAATTTATTACATTTAAGACACCAAAGAAATTCTGGTAACCCCTGTTTTTACCAAATTGACCAACATACAGCAAATTAAATAGGTAAAATCATGCTTGTACTAGTTTTATGACCTTTAGCTTTATCATGTCTTTTATGCATAGTAGAGTACTTCTATGCCTGATATGGCTAAAACTGATCATACTGTATGAACTGAAATAAAGGCTAAATATGATCCTTCAACACTTCACCTCAGGCCTGGCTGCAACACAGACACAAGGCATTTCCATTAAATTATTTTACTGTTTCCCTCTCCTGAGCAGCACGTCCTGGCACATCAATCTTGCAGTCTTGTCCATGAAGGCCTTTTCCCGTGCGTCTGTCTGGGACCTGCTGAGAACGATGCAGTCACACGAGGCTGAGCCCATGCCTGTACATACATTGCCTCTTACATACCTCTGTAGTAGCACACACAAAAGCACTTTAGTGGTGTTTAGCTGAAAGGGAAACAAACAGTGGTGTTTTCTTCCGGGTGACATGTCATGTTGCTCAGGTTGAGTGTTTTATCCCCAGAAGAGGTGAAGAGCTGTCTGGTTCTCCTGAGTACTCAGAATGTGCACCAGATACATGTCAACATATAGATCCTCTCTATAGCATGTTAGTGCATCCCCCCTCCGCCCCTTCTCTCTTTGGATTATTAATTGATGTCTTTCGTGAGAAAAGGAAACAGTATTCCCGGGTCAAAGCTTCCCATGTTTGATGATACTGGGTAAAAAAAGAGAGAGAGGGAGAATCTAAATATAGATGGAAACAAAGCAAAGTGTGCTCAGTACAGTATGAGAAATAAGCCCTCTGAGAACAGCGGCTTATAATTCAGCAGCATAGTTTCATGTAATAACAGTCAAAAAGCGAACCTTTAAACAAAAGCCTTTCTGTTTGTCTTTTATCCCTTAAAACAAATTCAGTCCAACTGGGTCATCGTTTTCCTCTCTCTCTGCAACACTTTAGATTCTGCGTCCGAGCTGAGGCTGCTAACAGCTCTGTGTGATCCTTTCTTATACAAACTAACCAAAATAGGCCACAGGGTTTGTACTTTTTGTTTTATGCCTCCGGTGTTTTAAGGATATCTGTTCACATTTATGTTGTGCCGAATGTCCTTCTGGGCCATTTGATATCACTATTATACTCAAGGATGAACTGTCTGTATTTTGTAGGTCAAAGGTCAGAGATCAAAGTCACTGTGCCTCATGTTTAACCCTCGCTTATGACCTCAATGTCTCAAGAATGCTTTTAGGATTTTCCTTTAAACTTGACATGAATGTCAACTCTGACTTGACATAAAGTGTTTAGATTTTGGTGGATATTTGTCAGAGGTCAGTGTCATGGAGTCTCATGTTCATCCTTTGTTTGTGTACGTGATATCTCAAGAACACTTCAAGGGACTTTTCTTTAGACTCTGCAAAAATGTACATTTTTGACTCAAAGAAATACTGATTAGATGTGGACATTATTAGTCAGAGGTCAAGGATACTCATGTTTTTAATCTAAAGGCCTTTTTAAATCTGAAAGACCTTTATTTATTCTTAGAACTCAAGGATGGACTAATTTTTAATTAAAGAATCTGGAACTTTGGATTTCATGTTTACCTTTTATTGTTAAAAAGATACCCTAAGAAATTTAAAGATATTATTCAATATATTGCCCAAAAGATCCTCTCTGACTAATGGATGAACTAGTTACTGTAGATTTTTAAGTTCAAGGTCAAAGGTCTTAGTCATGTTATCTTATGTATTTCCTACACTTGTGAACGTGATATCTCAAAATTCTCTGAGATTCCAAGTTAGAAACAAATGTCAATTTGACTAAAATGTGTACTTTCAGATTTGGTAAGTCAGATGTTAAGGTCATGGGGCCTCATGTTTATCTTTTGTCTGTGACTGTAACTTCTAAGCTGTGCTGCAAGAGCACAAACCTCTGCCAAGGCATTTCTGTCATCGTTAGCCAAGTTAGTATCATGTGGAAAACTGCCCTAAAATGAATATTAACAAACTGTTTAAAACATTAAGGGATCTGCAACTATTTTTGAAGCACCACCAGAATGTATTGACTTCCCACTTGTGCCATGACCAACATTCTCCAAAATGTTATCAAACATGTAGAGAACTTTTTGAGTTATTAGCAAAAATGTGGAAACTAAATGCCACTCCTCCTAAGTCCGCATTTGAATTCAGATCACCACCAAATCAAATTATTTCTCCACTGTGCCATAACCACCATTCCCTGAAAATGTAATCAAAATCTGTTCATTAAAAAACAAACAAAGAAACGAATGGACAAATCGCAGTGTAAACATAACCTCCCTGGTGGAGGTAAAAATGCTGTAAGAGACATTTGTCTTTTGTTAGTTGTCCACTCTGACTCAAGGATAAACTGAATTTTAAAGGTCTTAGGTCAGTGCTAAAGGCATCATTACCTCATGTTCATCCCTGGCTTGTAAATGCAATATTTGAAAATATGCTTAAGGGGAAATTTATACAGACATTGCACAAACATTTACTTTGACCAAATGACAAAAATTGGTAAAATGTAATGGTCTCAAAGTCTCGAGTCCATCCTTTGCTTGTGAAGACAATACCTCAAAAATGCCACAAGGGACTGTACATCAGACCCTGCATAAATGTCCACGCTGGTTCAAGGATGTATTGTTTGAAGTCAAAGGTTCATAGGTCAAGGTCTTTAAGTCTCTGTTACTCCTTAAACTTTGCACAAATGTCCACTTGGATTTAAGGATAAACTAATAAAATTTTCAAGGTCAAAGGTCAAGGCCATTAAAACGCTTGCTCATCGCTTGTTAGTGAATGCATTAGTACAAGATGGCTTTAAGAGATATTCTTAAAATATTGCACAAATGTCTACTCTGACTCTGGGATGAGTTGGTCATATTTTGAATGCCCTGGGTCAAGGTTCAAAGTCTTTAAGTGTCATGTTCATCTCCATCTTATTATGTGATATCTGAAATATGCCTTACTATGCTTTCTCAAAAATTTGCACAACTTCTCAGTCTTGCTCAAAGATTAACTTTTTAGATTTTAGGAGATCATAAGTCAAAGGTCAAGGAGCCTTTGTGCATGTGATATTTACCTCCACCAAGGATGTTATGATTTCGCCATTGGCCATTGGCATTTGCCTGTTAGTCTGTCGGTGTGTGAGCAAGACTCCTCAAATGGTTTTTAACAGATTTTGATTAAATTTGCAGGGAATGTTGGTCATGGCACAAGGAAAAAGTGATTAGCTTTTGGTGTCGATCTGAGTATGGGTACAGATCCAGGAATCTATTTAAGGATTTGTTCATTTGCAAGATGGGGTGGTTTTTGTTCATAACTCAAAATGTTCTCCACGGATTTTGATGACATTTTCAAGGAGTATTGGTCACCGCAAAAGAGAGGGGTGAAGACATTTTACTGGTGATTTAAATCAAGATGCAGCAGCTTTTAAGGGATTTGCTACCTCTGTGCAATACGGCAGTTCTCTACATTTTCATTAATAAAACTCAGAAAACTTGGATCACTCCTAGTTTATAGTTTGAGGAGTTAAAGAAACACATATTGGGCTTTGGACTTCGTACAACCTTTGAGCCTTATATTCATCCTCTCCTTTGTTTGTGATGTATCTGTGGGGGAGGTAGTTATGCCCCACGTTTATCCATTGCTCATAAAGTTATTAAATTAAATCCCACTACAGCAAAAACCCACCCTGCTCTTTTGTTTTGACACATTACTTTCATTGTCCGATGGTAGTATACTTTGTGGAAGTATAAAAGCACCAAGCACTAGCTCCTGTTAAACCTGCTGCTTGTGTTAATCACACGTGTTGCAGTCTTAAAAGTGTGAAGATATATTTGTGTTTTCTCCTCAAATCAGCGGCGATGCGGCCCACAGACTCTGACACCTCTGGCTCACAGTGGAGTTTATGTTGTGTCAGGTTCCCCACAGACTCCGCAGCCTGTCTGTCTGTCTGTCTGTCTGTCTGTCTGTAGGCCAGGGGAGCCGGGGGAATCCCTGGAGAAACACACAGGAGGTTATCGAATTTGAAAGGAAGACAAGCACAAGAGGGAGAAAACGAGCAGAGGACGGTGCAGAGGGAGAGGGTTTCTAGAAAATGACTGCAGCAAAAGCAGAAAATGATGCATGGCACAAGGAGAGTGCTCTATTTTACAAACAGGAACCTCTGTTTTATATGCCCCGTGTAGTTTGGGGAATTTATGTTGGGAGGAATACCTTCCTTGGATAAAGCTGGCATTAAAAAATTCTACCTTCTAATTCAATATAACCCTCCTCCATCACTCATGCAAAAAATATATTTGCATTAGAGAATTTCTCTTTCATCTTCCGTGCATATCAATGCTTTCTTTTCTGCAGCACACACACTCTTTTCTCTTTGCTTAACATCCCTCCTCTTCATATACACCTCTCAAACATAGCAGGAAGACGGCAAATTCAACTCTTTCATATATGTTTGCTCAAGCTGAGAACCCACATATATTAATAATCTGCTGGAAAATTAGTAACCTCAAGCTAATGCAGAGCATTTGCCTCAATATTTCCACTACTTCTGATGCAGTTTCAACGATGCACCCATGCTATCTTTTCTATTCCTATGCATGGGCCTTTAACATCATATGCACAAAATCTCATTGGGGGCGACTGAGGCTCTCAAGAGACCAGAACACGAGCCAAGCACAATTAAATTCAAGAAAAATACTTTGCATAGTGCCCCCAAAGACATTTCAAATACAATCTGTCTGCTGTAAGACCACAAACATTTTATCTAAACATATAATTCAAATTCGCTGTCATGGTTCGTAGCTGATGCATTTGTTATTACATGAATCCCTCGAGGTTGTTGACGCGTAATGTGGGCTTCGACTCTGCAGTGAATATCTGATAGAGTCTGTACATTTTTACCTCACCTCAGGGATTGAATAAGTTAAGGAAAATAACTCATACAGATGCAGTGAGAGGAATTAAACCTGTCCCATCTAGTTCTTTTTTGAAAATAGGCCATATATATAATAATGTTACGATGAGGCCTTAAAAACATGTAGTTTTATTATCTGGATTTGCAACATATCTTCTCATTACATGTAAAAATGAGTCCAAAAATCCCCTTCCCTTTATGTATTGCCAGATCTGCAAATCTACAACATATGCTTAGTTTAGAAAATAGCAGTGCCAGTAAATGTCCAATTATGCTAATGCAACGTGATGGTCCATTTGATTTATTAAGGCAGTTGCCATGCTGTAGTGATTACAGCACGTAATAGTGTTGTGTTGAATTTGTTAGATTAATTTGTCTTTACTTCCACAGCCACCACTCTTAATCAGTTACTCAACTAATTTGTTATTATGGTTTCAATCAGCAGGACTAATAGAGGAGTAAAAAAAAAATAGTACTGGCAAATTACAGTACCACCTCAAGCATCATAATGCAATTTTAGGTGTTTTTATTATACTTAAGGCTCCTGTGAAGAGTTTTTACTGGTTATGAAACTAACTGAAATTTACATCAGTGCCCCCTTACAGGCTACAAAACATAGTGAACCATAAGAAGGTTGGTTGTTTCTGTGCAGGTATTTCTAACTGTCTAGATCCATACTACAGAAGGTTGGTGTCAGACTTTATTAACAGCAAAGGTTCACATTAAAGAGGTCATATTTTGGCTTAAATCAGGTTAATGTATTCATTTTTTGTTGACTGCTACATAGCATGTTCACCATCACTAATGTTCAAAAACCCCTCTGGTTTTGTAAATACAGAGAATCCCTGATAGTGCTGTATTCTCTCTCTGTCCAGCACACTCTGTTGGAGCTCCTGCCCCTTCCCCAAATGGACCAAGTCCACTCTGATTGGTTTTCTGGTCTTCTCTGTGGTGACTGTTCAACACCCATGGTCTACAATGAAGCTGCCACCATAAGCCAATGGATGATCAACTGACGACGATGCAATAATAGGACATCACAATAGTCAGTCCATTCATGGACGGGGGTGGAGGGCGTTTTAGGCAGATGCTAGTGCAGCAAAGAAGAGTAGAAGGAGGTCTATGGAGAGGTCTTATGCCTCAAACTTTTTATTTTGTTCATAAAAATGCCCTATCACGCAGGGAAACCATGTCAAAAACACTAAAGGGCATATGAAATCAAAACATGCAAGAAGTTGAACATTTGAGAGAGAACAAGGAGATTTTGTTTCAACAAACATGGCTTAGAAATGTACACGACAAATTCAGGATGTACTGCTTTTTCAAAGGGGATGCTAACATTGAAACCATGCCAAAAAGTTCCCTGCAAGAGCTTTAAATGATACATAAATGAAGACATTTTTAATCCTAGATAAGAAAACTTCAGAAGAAATATATTCAGATAATTTTAATATTAAAAATGCGATAAACTAAAGGTTTCTTAAAAGTTTCTCATTGGAACTTTAAATGAAGCCAGTCTGCCATTCTAAACTGTAACTATCAAACTTTTAAACTTTTTTTTAAATAATTATGTTAACCTAGATTATTTCAGCTGTTTGATAGGCTGTTTTTAAGAGACAACAATAAAAAAAAATCACAAGTTTAAAAAAACGTGGTGGGGTCGGCATCAGACTTGCATTCTAACACAAAAGAGTCAAATTGAGGTATTGAAAGGAAATTCAGGATGAGATTTTCTTGCCAATAAACATGTTTTTAACATGTTCATAATAAACTCAGTAAGGACCTTGTGCACAGGGGGCTCCAAGAATCCGACTAAAACAATAATTCCTCACGAGCGCTTTAAAGAAATCCAGTTCTTTTACTAAAGATGTTGAATCTTCAGGACATGAATAAACATGATTGTGAAGATATAATTTTGATATTCTAAAATAGTTCAGCTGTGACTGTTTTTAAGAGGCAGAAAACTTAAAAATAAAAGGCAGTTATTTTTTAAATTGTGGTAGGGTATGTCATAAACTTTGTGTTTGTTCACCACAACAAAGGTTCACATTGAGTTACTCGTAAAAAAAAAAATTCAAGGGGAAATTCTTTTATAAGCAAATATGACTCAGATGTATGTGACAAATTTAGAGCAGCTTTATGTTGGGATAGTTTGTCCATTTTGCCGTAGATTTAAAAGCTTTAAGAATTAAGTTAAAATATTTTTAACACTGGTTGCCTGTGTGGCAGAGAGGTAGCAACTGTGCACATACTGTATATCGAGGCTCTCGGCATTTGGTCAGCCCAAATTCAGATCCAGCCTGAGGCCGTGTCCTCCCCTACTCTCTCTCCCTTCTTCCCAGACTATCAACCATCTCTCCATGAGAAATATACGTCAAACATGTCAAATAAATAAACAAATAAATATCTTCATGTGTATATATATTTATATATATATTTATATATATGTGTGTGTGTGTGTGACTGTGTGTGTATAAAAGATTAAAGCTGATGTCTCTTCTTTAAAAACGTTCTTAAAACCGTCAGATGTTATTATCACAGCATTGTATCTGACAGGACAGCTTACCTTTAAAAGACCAGAGGGTCAGCTGTCGTCTTGTCTCAGATATAATCATCCATTTCATTTTAGACTTTTGCTTCAAACAAACCAAGAAAAATCATCTTAAAGCTGCAGAATCACCCTGAACGCATTACATGATTGACCAAAAAGGTAAAAACCATCGTCCTATTTACAGACAAACCACCCACGTTGTTCAAACCTCTGTTCCAAAAGAGCTGGGATGTTATGAAAGAGTAAATGATAACACAATACAGTTATCTGTGAAGACCTGTCAACCAGTTTTCAACCACAGCACAAAGCCAAAATATCTTAAGTTTACAAAGTTAAGATGACTTTTAACTTTTAACAGAGGAATTAATAGGTAACAGGTGAAAGTGCCATAATAATTCATACAAGGAGGAATCCTGAAGGGCTAAGGTATTCACAATCAACAATGTCATAAGTTTCCCAATTGCTTGAGAAGTTGAACCAAACAGTCCAACAATTTAACTTTTCTGAACTTGAAATTTCAAGGAGTTCATGAATTTTACCACCCACTGTCCATAAAATCATCAAGGATTCAAATAATCTAAAGAAAATCTACAAGAAAGGGCCAAGACTGCAAACCGACAGTGGCTGCCCGTGACCTCTGATCTCTCAGGAAGAACTGAATCAAAATCCAGCATCACTGTGTTATGGAAATCATGAAAACATCAGAGAATGACTGCCAGAAAACACAGTTCATTTCTGAGTGTACAAATGTAAGTAAAGAGTTTTTATGCAAAGCCATATATTCACAACTTCAAGAAAAGCTATAGTCCGACAGGCTCACTTTTCAGACCCAAAAGGACACAAATTGTTATTAATGTAAGGTCCAAAAGCCTGCAACTGGGATGCTGCAGGGGTTTATTAACCCTCAAAGACCCTAAAGCTTAGGCTAGACAAAACCACAATCAAATGTGAAAAGGCTTGTTCATCACTAATCTGAGTGTGATTTTTAAAGAGTTCTGTGAGATTTGATTTCTGCTTTGATTTATTTTTGTTTTGTCACATGGTTAAACAAAATTTTATATATTAATTTTAAAACATTACAGCATAAGTATTCAGATAGCCTAAACTGAAATGTAAAATGATCTCTTAGACTTCATTGTTGCTAAAAGGGTTGATGCTTTACATGCAATATTTCAAGAAATCCAGATGGAATGAAAAATAGCAGAAAACTGCAGTTTCAAGGGGTTAATGCCTATGGTATGGGTTTCTTGACCATCAGTCAGCGCACCATTACTACTGAGAGATACATACAGGTTTTGGAGCAATATACAGTATTCTGCCTTCCAGGTGATTTTTTTTAAGGATGCCCCATCATATTTCAGTAAGACAACACCACTCCACAGTCTGCCGAGTTACAACAGCCTATTTGTATGCTTTGAAAATCAAACGAACAAATATAAGAAATGAAAACATGGCTGTTGAGCAACTTACATTATGGAAGTGTGTCAAAGAATTTCAATTGCAACTATAAGTTCGCTGATAGCACAAATTTCTGCTAAGGTATTTCTGAAATTGTTTGCTGAGCTATTAAAAATCTGGAAAACTGCCCTATCATGCAGTGTTAACTAAACATTTAAAAAAAAAAAAAAAAAGACTGGATTTGCATCTGTATTTGGATCACCACCAAAATCCTTTCACTTATATCTTGTGCCATGACCAACATTTTCTGAAAATGTCATCACAATTTTGGAGTTATCGTGCTGAGATGGAAAGACAGACAGACAGACATTCAGATGGACAAACAAACAAACAAACAGACTACAACACTTCCTCAGCAGAGGTTATAATTCAACATTTTGTCCTCCTGTCATAGTTTTGCATAAAGCAAAAGTGGTGAAACACAGCGGTAAATATGCTCCTGTCCCAGCTTTTTGAAATGTGTCGCTGCCATCAAACTCAGAATATTTCCAAGAAACCACAAAGTTTATCACTTTTGAGTTCTGCTACCCCTGTACCTAGTGGTAAATGAAATATGTAGATGGATATAATGAAAATGATTTAGAAATCAATTCAATGTGCTTTTTTTTTTTTTTTTTTAGCTTACATTTTACACATTGTCCCAACTCTTTTGGTATTGGGTTTTAATTCAGGGAGGAAAAGTCAGCCTCTAAGCACATATTGATTTCCCTCCTGAATCCTATGATCTTCATTTAAATATACAGACCTCCTTTTAAAGTGTGTTAAATCTTCTATGAACAACAACAGCCTCCAAAGCATCAACAAATCCTCCTCTGCACTCCTTCCAAGTGTTGACAATGACTGGGACACCTTTGCATGTTGAGTGTTTTTGATCTCCTGAGGAATGAGAAGAACTTTTCAGTGCTGATTAGTCAAGTCACCGTCACAATGAAGCTGTTCAGGTGAGGAGATTTGTACCACGGTGAACATGCAGGAATATTTCCCCCCCTCAACGCTTTGCACATGAGAAGGTATCTCATATGCTCTTTGAAATCTGACAGCAGAGCCACTGAATGTAGCACATCAAGGGAGCGGCCATATGCTGTGTCTTTAGCCTTCATTTATATTCTATTTGTGTCTCTGCGGGGCCACGACTGAACCCTGAACACCTGATTTGTCCACAGAGTTGCATAATGTTTACATTTATTATGGTTTTTGATTAAGTCACAGAAAAAAGATAAAGCTTAAAGATACTGGCTCCACTTTAAAAAAGTGAGAAAGGTTTTTAGTTACAAATATTTTATCAACATCCGTGGAGAACTTACTGAGCTGGCAAAAACGTGGAAAATGTCTCTATTTCACAATATTAACAAACCCTTAAAAAAATCTTGGCTCTGCATTTGGTTTTAGATCAGTAACAACATTTAATCTCCTCTCCCCTCTGTTATGACCAACATTCCCTTAAAGGGTCCCTGAAATCCTTAAAGAACTCACTGAGTTCTTAATGAAAATGTGGAAAACTGCACTAGTTCACAATATTTACAAATCCTTAAAAAAGTTCCTGGATCTGTATCTAGATTCAAATCTACCCTAAAATCTAATCACATCTTCCTTACGTCATGACCAACATATTCCCAGTAAATGTCATTAAAATTCTTTCATACATTTTTAATCATCCTGTTAACAAACAAAAAAACAACCTAGCTAAGAAACACTGGAAAAAAACACTAGCTCGTTGAAAGAGGTAATTAGGTCAGGGCACCAAGTACAGTATAATTTGTTGTTGGACAACATTTGATTAAATGAAAAATGTAAAAACAGATCTGCTTTTTGTTTGATGTTTTAAACTCGTAGCATGTAAAATCCACCACCAGAGGACCCTCAACTAAAACAATCACAAAAGTAGAGATTGGCATCCTGTCAGCTCTGCCCTGCTACCCTTCTTACTTCTTGTTTTAAATGTAGGACTGTATTCAATAAAAACTGTTCCCTGTGAAACAGTGAACATGAATTCTGCACATTAAGGGAGAAAAGCTGTAGAAAGTTGACTGCCTGGTTCATGCTCTCGACAACTCACAATCATGCTGGGATTGCTCACATGGTGATCCTGGAAGTTCACATTAATCAGCTATATCCCTCATCATTTAAAATTAATCTGCAAAACAGAAACATTGGTGTACTATTTAATAAAGATAGAGTGGCATCTTCGTGGAATAGTCATGAATTGTAAACAAAAAGATAACTTTAGCTGTTCAGCAAAAGCAGTGTTAATAGTCTCAACCTGTTGGTGAATTTTACTGGATTTCACTGTTTTTGATTACTCTGTCCTCCTAATCATAAAACTTCACCATAATTTACGCACATTTCCGTCGCTATATATCTACTTATGGCAGTTACCTGATGCTTTTTCCAGCCATCAGTCTGCACCATGAAATAATGCTTCCATTTAACTCAGAATTCAGAAGGCTGCAGTGTATAACACTCAAAACATGTTATTAACTTATCATATAGTATAATATTTAGCTTAGTGTGAACATTACACTTTTCTAGTTAAGATGAATGTCCTCATGGTGCAATCAAACAAATACACAACCTTAGTTAGGATTAGTGCAGACTTTATACCAGAGCTAAAGTTAGAACTTACACATAGCTGGTGCAACAGGCTCGTCCTGTCTGGGAAGCGTCTAGTTTGGCTTCCCTGTTATAACGATTGGAGGTATTTGTCATGTGGGAGCTTGCACATTAAGGCATGCAGCCAGAGAATAATGGTTGTCCATCAGGAGTAAGCAGCACAAAACATGGATGAGCTGCAGTAACACAACAGCAGGAGTGAGAAGCAGGGCCTGCTCTCTCATGGAGCAGTCTTTAATGTAACATCCAATGTTTCCAAGGCAACAGTTAACATGCTGTTCCTGTTACAGTGGCTTCGTCATTGGAACTGCCAGAATAAGATACTTCCTGTTTCAAATACAGAATTTAAGAATTTCTGTGGCTTTGAAAAGTCGAAAACACTGAATGTTCTTCGCTAAAAACTACATACTAAAATATAATGGTTATCTCTGTAGATACTTTAGACATTTCAGTTTCCTATTCTCAAAGAAAAATGTTTTTATTTATAATTATTATTTTTTATTTGATTAAGGGTTACAATAAATAGATAGATAGATAGATAGATAGATAGATAGATAGAAGTGTATTAAATTCCAGTGATACTTTTGTTTGTGTTATCACTTAAAAAAATGATCTGAATTGGTGACAATTGTTGTTGTACTAATAGTACTTGTAGTAGAGTAGCAGTAAGAAGAGTAGTAATAGTAAGGCTGGGCAATTAGAGTGAAATATCAAATCACTGCATTTTTTGTTTCTTTTTTTGCTTTTTTTTTTCATTCTTTCTTCTTGTAGTTTCAGTACTAGGTCCTGGAAGAACAAACTCAAAATGACTATCACATTATGTCAGTGCATTAAGGTAAAAGAAAATATGTAGTTGTTGTGTCTACTTTTTCAGTGTCTTATGGTTGACTGTCTAGTATTAGGTAGTTGTAAATCTAATACTACTAACAACAGTAATGGTAGTTATAATAATAATTTGTGGGGTTGGTAGTAGAAGAAGTGTTTATTATTACCGGTAGTATGCTATCTATCTATCTATCTATCTATCTATCTATCTATCTATCTGGTTTGCTTGGCTTTTATTTTGAAAACTATCATTTTGCATCCTTGTCATATTAATGTCTCTTTTAAATTCTATATTTATTAGTCTACTGTCAAAACAAAGTATATAAACACCATTTAACGTTTATTTTGACTTGTTCCTTTTCTCCATTTTTGTTTTCATGTTTTTTTCTTTTTTGTGAGTGTGTTTTGATTTATTTTGTCTTGAACTAAAACAAGGAAGCTTAAACTACAGCTCAATAATATATTTTTACTACCTTTACTTTCTATCTATTATGCCTTTGTTTGAAATGATAAAATGAAAATATGATCAGTGCCTGCAATCTTTTTCAATCAAATTTGGGTCAACACTTAATAATTCTTAGGTACCTTGATGGAAACATAAATACTACAAAATCAGTATAAACCATGGCTCAATGTGTTTCTCTTTAAACAGAATCAATGTGGTCTGTATTGATACAGCCAGTGTTCCTCTCATGTATTAACCTCTGTGACAGCACAATCTGGGTGAGTTTTCTGTGACATCATCACTCATGTTATCATCAACATTATTTCTCTCCCTGTGTTCCCTTTACCTAAAATAAGTCTGGGTTCAAAGCTGATAAGAGGAACCATCATCACTCACATAGAACAGCCCCTATACCGTATTTATGCAACACAGGAAAAACAATTTCAAAATCCTTGCAGAGCTGCAGCACAGATGAAAACCTGATATAATGTTGCTGATAATGCTGTGTCTGTTGCTGTTATTTGGAATAACTAGCTGAGGGACGAGTTTGGCTGCAACAAACATTTGAAGGGTCAAACCTCAGATATAAAACTCTGTTATCCAGGGGCACGCTCTGACTTTTTTGAGCACTAACTGGGGCACTGACTTATTTAAAGGTGGAACTTTTAAATAAAACACAAAAATGGCAAAACTTTGCTTGGTTGCTTAATCTTCAGGAACACAAAACTACAACATTTTCAAGGACACCAAACTGAATGTATGAAGTTTCAACAATTGGGGTGTTGATTTGGCTGACTGGTCAGTAACCAGGCCTATAAATGCTTCAGTGGGCTGAGGTTCATTTCCTGCTTGAGACCCCTTTGCTGAGTGTCCTCCCCTGCACTTTCTCACCCTCTTTCACAAGCCACCCACTTTCTCTCTCCACTAAAAGATATAAAGGCTTAAAAATGCCTAAAATATTTGAAATAATATTTTCTTTCATAAGCTCAAAATTGACAAGCTCTTACACTTTCTCCAAAAATACATTCACTGGCAACGTTCTGCACTGAAACGTTGTTTCTAAATTTTGTATTTCAAATATCAACAAATTGGAAAATACTGAATTTATTGCAAGAAATTGGCAGTGTAATTACCTCCGCCAAGGAGGTTATGTTTTTGCCGGCGTTTATCTGTCTGTCTGTCTGTTTGTCTGTTTGTTTGTGTTCAAAATAACTTGAAAAGTCCTGAACAGATTTGGATGAAATTTTCAGGAATTGTCGGAAATGGGATATGGAAGAACTGATTAAATTTTGGGGGTCATCCGGATCACCGTCTGGATCCAGGAATTTTTTAAAGGATTCTTTAACATTGCCAGATAGGACCATTTTTGCCAAAGTGGACCGAAGCTGCTTGGCGGAGGTCTGCGCTCTCTGAGTGCTTTTCTAGTTGTTGTCTTGTTCCTTTAAAAATCTTGTATCATAAAAAGTCTTTGTCTACATAAAAACAATCTCTGAGTCAACTGTTCATGTATGAAAGTTTATATTACATTTATTTACAAACATTATTTCAGGTCATTTAAAAAGTCTCATTGTTTGTATTTTAACTTGAACCATGTATTTTGGTAAATGATTTTTTGGGAAAAGCTACATGTGTTAGTTTTGGCACTTAAGCAAACTTGTTAAATAACGAAGATCTTGCATTTTGTAGCGTCGCCCTCCAACTGTGCTGATAACATTAATGTGGCCCTCTAGGTGACCATAGTTACCTATACCCGCTCTAAACACACACTAGAACAGGACAGGCATCTGGTGGTTGAACAGAACAAAAAAAAAATCTGCCATGAAGCATTTTAGTCTGAACGGACACAACACCATTTACAAAGGCAAAATGCATTATAACATGAAAAATGGAAATAGTTCTATTATAATCTATTGATAGTTTTTTTCCTTTACAAGAAATTTGCTGATTTGATTTGCTGTAATGATTTCTGTACAGATCTTTTATACAGCATGACTAAGTGATATTAAAATGGTATAATAACTTTACCACCTCTGTTACTTCCAAAGAAAGGCCAGTGCCGAAATGTGTTGAAGTGTGTTTTTATTTAATCTCTATTTAAATAACATGCCAATGTAATGAAGGCATATTTTTCATGACTTTATGAATTTGGAGAAAAAGGTCAATCTCATGAACTCCACTAACCAGACAAAGTGTATTTGTTCATTGTACTTAAATGTACCTTTAAAGGGCTTTAATGTCATGTTAGACTCATGAAATTTCATTTTTGAACCTAAGAGTATAAGTGTTAGCATCATAAATTCAGATGAAAGCTATATGTTCATGCTTTTTGTTCAGTCACTGGCATTTTAATGTCTCATTTAAAGTGTCCTTTGGTTTGTAACATGTTGACCCTCTGGTAATGAGAATAACATGGATGTGGCCCTAATGTAAGCCAGAGTTGCCCATTCCTGCGCTAGACTTACTCAACTAGAATAATACCAGGACCCTACACAACCTTCCTAAAGAAATACTGGACCAAAAATTTTGGTTCTTCATAATAAATGATGGTTAGTTTTTTCTATTACCTCATTATCATGGGGAACCAGTTTTGTAGTTTCAAGAATTGGGAATAGGTGAAATTTTCAAAAACAACCACAGTTCATTCTTACAGAGGAACAGTAAGAAATAAAATGTATGCATTTATGTCTGCTTTAGGCTTCCATACATCACACAATCAATGTAAATAAAAAACCATCAGACACACCTGCATGAGCCTCCAAAACAGGTCCATGATCTAATCTTTGGTCCCAAACACTTGGGAATCACTGCCCTGGATTATTCAGTCAGACCACAAGACCACTCTTTTGTCATCTGTAGTAATACTTTCAGAGGAGAGCTTCTACAGACACAAGACCTATGACTCAAACCTAAATTTAGATGGGACAACAAGAGTGGCAGGATCAACAGTCCAAACAGCAAAGTATAATTTACTGCTGGAGCACATCTAAGAGGGAAGAAATGTTAAATTGGAAATTGCACATTTTTGGGGGGAGCTACTTTTAGCTGTGCTACGTATTCCACGACGGTGACTGTTTGGGCTTTCCCATTATATAAAACACAATACCAAATGTTGTTATTAAAGGGGGGAAATATTCAACTGTAATAATGTTTCCAAACTTCCTTATTATAGACAACCAACATATTAAACTTTTAAACAGTGGACAAAAGTAAAGAAACTTCTTTGACAATAGATGAAGCTGCTTGTTGCAACAAAACAAAAAATAGTTCATTCAAACTGCAAAGGTTGATGGTTCTTAACTAGTGGATGGGACCTTAATGTGAGTGGCAGAGCTGTTTTAAGTGATCTGCAAACCTTGCCCAGAAAGGAAACACTCCCTGAGCAAGGAGTCTAGTTGGATTAAAGTCAGCTTCAGTGAAAGGCATGTCTATGCTCCTAAAGTAAACACTGGAGCACAGCACAGGAAAGCTGAAACAAACTGGACAACCAAGAACTGCATGGTCGAAGTAGGGCTGAACCAGGGGGTCTATAGGCCACTTTTCCTCTGTACAGAGATGGTTGTGGGTCCTAAGGCTAAACCAGGTGAGAATCACTGGTTTAAGATTTTGGGGTTGCACCTGGGTAACCAAGTAAATGTCAATGGGGGCCAATGACACCCCTGGCCACACCTTTAGACATGCCCCTGCTGTTATCCATAGAGGTACCTAATTGAAAGGAATATTATCTCATTTGATTCTATACAACTCTGGCATTAAAGAAAATGTAAAACAGCAAAGCATAGTTAGGAAAAAGTGCATTTGTTAATAACATGATCTACTTCTTCGAGGTTCTGTTGAGCATAAATAGGAGGGTGACTAAAGCCTGTGTGAAGATGTTTACACCACAGATGGCCCCTATTATCACCAAGATGAGTAACAGCTTAACCATAAACCATACATTCAATCCAGGTCTAGGCAACAGACCTGCATCACGTCTCACTCTTTACCCATGTGGTTGCCATATTGACCAGCCACAACCCAATATATGATTGATTTATTTCACACGTAATGATACATGGCTAGACAACTGTACACATTATATCAAACTAACAAAAATAAAGAAATACATAGTTGAAACGCAAGAAGCGTAAATGGCATTTAACATATGAAAGTTACACTGTAAAAATGTGGATCTTACAATTGTCATACAACCAGACATTATTATTATTAATATACTGTACATTTCCTTTCATTCCAATCATCCTAAGACGGATGTTTAATCCCTTCTTGAATGCTGCTGCAGGTAGATGTCTATTCATCCTTATGACAGCATTTTATGGCATGATTATGGTAACCATGAGCAAGGAGGTCATATCAAATATCTGTCTAAAAGCAAATATCTGGCTACTGATCTGATTCAAATAACACATGGTCAACACTTTATTTCACCCATACAGGCCTTTGCATTGGATCACCCTTCCAGTGTTTGCGGAACATTTGTTTTACCATTTATTTGATGCTGGCGTTTAAGTATCAGAATTGTTGATTCAAATACCAAGTAGCTGGCTTTTACAAAATACATAATACACTCTCAGAACACAAAAGTCTGTAATGATTATTACTGAAGCAACAGAAAAAGTTTGTCAAACAGAGATCTGCATTTACTGCTCTACAACCTAAATGGACTTCATGTCACAAAGCCAATTCAAAGATTCACAATGAGTGTTGCAATTGAGCCCTTATGTTTCTGAGAAGTAGCCAAACTTAAAACATGTATCAGAACCAACTGCCGCCAAAGCCGCCCCCTGATTATTCACAAAGAAACAAACTATACCAGCTTATACATCCACCCCAAAATATCTCTGCATCGGAGTCTGCAATGATACATATTTAAATGAAAATATATTTATATAATTTGTGGATTTTTCACAGTAGTTTGTACTGCACTGTACCTTTTTGTCCATCTATTTATGCCTACATAATTGTCACCATGAGGGAGTCTGTTGAGTCACTCCAGAGAGAGTGTGGCTTGTTTGTTTTGTGTGGAAGAAAATGTCTCTTGGATTTTGTTCCATAATATCTCCGATCATCAGTGTGGTGAGTGCTGTGCATGTCTTTTCCGTCTCTGCTGGCCAACAACGTTTTTTGGGGATTGATTACTCTGAAAGGCTAGTTTTCCCTATGAGAACACAGCTTGTAGAAACTGCAAAAAACATTGGCTTTGGCACAGATTTACATTGTAGCAATGTCCATTCCTTGATCTCCATGGCCGTGATCAAACACAAGTGGCCCATTGTGGTAATCCTTGGCTCAGTGCACTGTCACGGATAAGTCTATGTGTTTGTGTATCGCCGTGTCAGTCTATCCTCTCTCCTGGTGTAATGTCAATGCACTCCAGTGTCTAATCGTTCAGCGCAAAAAAGCCAACATCAATCCCCTCTCTGTCTCCGACTCTTGCTCACTCCCTCTCTTTACGCTTGCTTTTTCTCTCTAAATCTGAGTCTCTTGGACATTTTCCTTTGAGTTCCCCTTAAAGAGAAGTGGCTCCATTTGAGGGTTCTGGTTCTGGCCCATGAAACCCTTAATCGATCCGTGCAAACCCATTGTAGGCATGGGCAGGGACATCGGCAGCGGTGGGGACATAGAGCTAGGATTGGTGTTGCCATTGCCTGATGAGGAGAGCAAAGTGGATGTGTTGATTGGCACAGACGTGCAGGAGATGGGGATGTCCTGGCCTTGCATGCCCTTATTGAGCATCCCTCCTGGCCCCATTCCCTCAGGGCCAATGCTCAGACCCATCACGTTGTTGTTGAAATGATGGGTCTTGTAGTAATGGTTGAGAGTATCCGTGCGACCAATGTTGGGCAAGTTGACAATCTCCGGGTGATGTATCCTCAGGGTACCTTCGCCACCGGTGCCAGAATTCATTGTTGAACCTCCTGAGATGCCGCTTCCAGCCCCGGCGCCAATCTCGTCTTCTACATTGACAATCTCGATCGCTCTGGCAGGGCCGTGGTGCTTGTGAAGCTGGTGCTGCTTGCGGAGCTTATAGAAGACAACCAGCATCACAGCCGCCATGAATGTAATCGCCACAAAACAGCCAATGATGATCTTGGTGGTTTTCATCACATCATCCAGGCCTGGGATGTTGGTTACCTCCATTATTGACACAGTCACTGTATTTTCATTGGCTCTGTTGGCTCGTGGGGACAGTGGGGACAGAGAGGAGAGAGAGGGAGATATAGTGATGCCAGGTTGGCTCTCTAACACCCCTCTCTGGACAGTAGGATTAGGGAACTCTATGAAGGTCTCATTAATATACTGTCTCGCAGAGTTCTCCTCTTCTCCTCTCACTGTCTCAACTGTTTCCACAGTGACGGTGGTGAAATAGCTGTAGCTGTTGCTGGGGTCTGAAGCGGAAACGTTGAGAACAGCGGAGGCAGTGGTGTTTCCGGCAGAGTTGGTAACCATGCAGGTGTACTGCCCGGTGTCTTGCACGGTGACATTGGTGAAGTTGAGCGTGCCATCATGAAGAACTGAGATCCTCACTCTGTATGATCCATGAGTCATGAGAGTGCCATTTGGAGTGAACCAATTCACTGAGGTCATCGAGGTCCCGGTGCGGCATTTGAGTTCGGCAGCCATGCCCTCAGTGACATTCAGGTCAGTGGGTGGCTCAACAATCACTGGGGCATAACAGGTAAAGTGACTCTGGTCTAGCTCCCCGATGTACTTCCCTTTTAGACCCGGGGGCGCATGGCAGCGAGCACAACATGTGGTGTTGCTGGGTACTGTTTCCTTCAGCCACCAGCTGAGCCACAGCACGTCGCAGTTGCACACCCAAGGGTTGTGATTGAGATGCACCCTCTCCAGCTGGTGTAAAGGCGTAAAGAGGTCATGGGGGAGGGAGTGCAGGGAATTGTGGGAAAGGTTGAGCTCCTCCAAGATTTTGAGGTCGTCAAAAGCATTGCGCTCAATGACCGACACCCTGGAGTGCATCAGCCATAGCTTGCGGAGCGACACAAGGCCCTGGAAGGATCCAGGCCTCACTATCCCTAGCTGGTTCCCTGACAGCTCCAACTCCTCCAGCCGCACTAGAGGGGTGAGATTAGGGATGTCCTTCAAGCCACACATGCCAAGATTCAAAAAGCGCAAATTGACAAGGCCCTCGAAGGCAGCCTCGGAGATGAAATCCAGCTTCTTGAGTTCCCCGAGGTCGAGACGGCGTAAAGAGGGGACGCGATGAAAGGCAAACGCCGGCAGTGTCTCGATGGGGTTGTTCCGTAGCCATAGTTCCCTTAGCTTGCTGAGGTACTCAAAGGCTTGCGAGGGCACCACTGTGAGACGGTTGTCAAAAAGCTCCAGTGTGTTGAGGTTGGGAAGGCCATTGAAAGCTCCCACCTCGATTTGCCGGATGTGGTTCTTGGAGAGCTGGAGGATTTCCAGATGCCGCAGGTGTTTAAAAGTGTCAGACTTGATCACCTGGTGAGGAAACAAAAAAGGAGGCATTAGAATTTGTACTTCATCAAAGTGGATGGCTGTTTGAACATAAATCTGTACTAAGGCTATACAGTATATCATTTTGACATCCCAATGTCTCAATATACCTCACACCACTTGTGTGCCAAAACATAATTTTTTTGTTTCCTTGACTATCTATGACTGGGATGGGCAACTGGCGGCCTGAGGGCCACTTGTGTCCCTCCATCTCATTCAGTACAGCCCATCAGTCAATTGTAAAAGTCCAAAAATTCATTTCAACATGCAAAATGGGGAATGTTTTAAAAAGAGCCTTTAAAACAGGTTTTGCTTTATTCCATATAGAAAATAAGCAGATTTAAACTTCAGATTTGCACTCAATGATTTCTGTAAAGGTCTCTTATGAAATGTTATCAATGCACTTTGGAACAAAAGTAAGTCAAATAAACTTTAGCAACCACCAGTAGCCATTTTTTTCCCCATGCTGTCTTGGTCATGGCTACTTTTATTAACAGAAATGTCCCTTATCAATGAGTCCTACTGATACATTCATTATATAATAAATAAAAGACAAAAAAGACCTCATATATTGGTAAAATGCATTGTGAAACTACTTTTAATCGTCTTTAATTTTATGTGAAGCTTATTGAATCTAGCATTGCTGTTTGGTTTTAGTCCTGACAATATATTAAAAAAGTTCTATTAAAAGAAGGATATTTATTGTTTTGTTAGATTGCAGGTATTTTGATTGTCTTATTGACAAAACACTTGAATTTATAACAATTGTGCTATCAGAATCAGAAGCTCTCCATAGAGATACAGTGCAGAATTAGTCTTTTTCAGTTTTTTTGTGATTTCATCATCACCTCATTTCTGATTACTGCCTTTTTAGCCTCCTTTTCATCTTTATTGTTCTTTCCATTTAGCTCTATCTTAAGCACCTTCCTCTGTTGTTTGCTTACATAATACTGCCCTTAATTAAATTGATTTTAACTCCCATTATAATTAATTTTATGCTGCATTGCTTCACTTTATGATTATTGTTTTCTTTGCTTGTCTTATAGTGTACTTTTAATCCTTTTATTGGTGTATTTCCTCTTTATATTTGTAGTTCTATTTGTTCTGAATTTTGACCTAATTTTATAGCTTTTTCATTTCTTTTGTTTTTTTTGTCTTGCTGTTTTTGTTGCTCATTGCCACAATTTTGTTTTATTTTTCTCTTGTTTGCTTCTCCTTTATATTGCCTTTTCTTTTTCTTATTGCTTTAATTTTTTTTACAATTTTATTTATCTTTGTCATGCTGGTTCTCTCGACTAAAAGTTCATGGGGTTTTTCACTGCATTTTGATTATTGCTGATAATTAGTTCTGTGGCAAACAAAAAATATAAACATATATTAACATACCACTCCACATTTAATGATTTTTAAGCTTAAACATAATCAGCAGGAGTGAAATGCTATTATTAAGCTTTGATGAAACTATATCATGGCAGTTCAACACAGAGGCAACTACAATATTTCCGAAATATTTATTGTGACTTCTTGTTCAAGAATGCCCTCTTAATCCAATGACTTGATCAAGTTGGTGCCCATGGCTGTCGCAAAGTGCATGAATTTTTGTTTGTTAAAAAACGATCAGAAATGCTTGTAAAAGGCCATTGTTGTAGTCCTTGTTAGCAGTTTGTTAGCAACCATCTGTTTAAACATACAAAATATAACATGAAAAAGCAGACAATATCAGATGCATTTCATGATTTAAGATTAAATACTATTTTGTTTACGTGTGTTCTTCATTAATTTTATTTCAGGCATTCAAAACCGGTATTCTAAATCTCATATACTTCCTGCTTGGGGAACCAGGAAGAGCCGAGTGCCTTCTGCATTTTTGGACTCATTCCTGCATCACTCTGTTGACCCTTTGTAAGATCTCTGATTGATCCCCCTCTCTTTGCATCAGCTGAAATATTACATTTACTTTGTTTCTTTGGCATCGTTAAAAGGTGTGCCTGGGCTGTCTGTGAGAGTGACTAAAGATATTTGCATCATAATCCTGCCATATTTTTACCTTTTTCCTGAACTGAAGGTTAATTAAGAAAAAGGGCCTATTAGATTTAACTCTGTGAGTTGCTACACTGACAATTCAGCCATTAATAATAATATAAAGTATAAGTACTGAAAGATGTTATAAGGTAAGAGGTAATACTTTTTGTAATAAGTTAAATGTGGGATTTTTCTGGTAGTGTTATTAACTACTTTACTGCAAACTTAATAACATAATATTACTAGTTACAGAATGTTACAACATTCAGGTCTTTTCTGGAAGATCAGCTATCTGGTTGCTGGGGGACAACCAACAGTAGCTAACATCACTGAATTATTGGCTTTATTGTATGCCTGGCACAAAGTGTTTTGGAGTGAAGAGCGGGGGTCTTTCCTAACTTATGCATGACAAGGGTGTCATTTATACACCAAGCACTTATGCTTTCCACAAGCAAATAATTGTGCACTCCCATTTGCATCCAGGGGTGTGTTTGTCTGAAAATGAGGAAAGTGGAAGTGAGTATGTTCCAAACTTAAGGACGCAGAAAGTACCTCTGCTGTAAACGTCCCTATCACTCACTCAACTCTTTGTTGAAATATTCAGTTTTAAGTTGACAACGGGACCAAGAGCTGAGCTCCTATGTGCAGCATTTCTGTGTGCTCTAGCACAGGTAATACCACCAGAATTAAAGATTTTCTCTCAGCACAGAACTATATTTATAATATTTGTATACATACTAATGAATCTTACCAGGAAATTGCTTACAGAAAAAAATACAGTCTGTCCAGTGTGTTTTATGCGCGGGATAGAGAAAAGAACCAAGGATTCCTGTGGGGGAAATGCTTAAAGCCCACAGTTATCTGATGTACAGTAAACGGGTCAATCATAAACATATAGAAGTCTGATCCTGTTGGATATTAACTGGGGACTTTATTAATTAAAGAGGTTTCAATTTAAGTAGAAGTGTCTAACTCGTATTTTGAATTGTTTCTTATGCTCTGGATGCTTCAGTGAACAATAGGACTTTAATCTGAGCATTAACATATATCTTGCAGTGTTTGAGTTGTTCGAGTGTAGTGGCGCAATAAAAGGAGAGGAATTAAATAATCCATCATAAACTCTGACCATACAGTTAAGTGGCAGTGTAAATAGCAAAACACCAATGGCACTGCACACACTGATTTAAAGGGAACAAGAGCAGAAATTCTGATTGGTTTGATCTATGTTCCTCCCAAAACATTCATGTATTACCAAGGCACATGATCCATCCTCTTTGTGCCCTGCACATGGCTTTGCAATAAGACTGTACGTCTTTAAAACAGCAAAATAAAGACTGACACGCACCAACCACTGTGGGTCATGTGCTTTAGACAACACGCTTCATGCCATCAAAATATTCTGAAGCACTTCACTGTATCTTTGTCTTTATTCTTTTCCTGAGGACATGCTGATAAACAAATAAGGTCAAAGTGAGGGGTATTTTCACTTGTTTTTAATGGTAAGAAGCCTAATGACAAAGGAGTTTGTCTAATTTATCCTTTAAAATGCATCATTTTGAATTCCACTTAAAAAATCCAATTCAAAAAAAGTTTTGAAATGTTATTTTGGTTGATTATTCCTCCTCTGAAAAAACCCCAGTTATAATTGTATTTTACCTCATTGGAAAGCTGAAGGATTGTGCATTTGTGTTGAATGAGCAACATAGTTAAACATGTGGGTAGCAAAATAAAGTGCTAAAATCCCCTCTTCCCTGAAAATCCACTTTACAGTTTGTGTTTGACTTTCCCAGTCTCACTGAACTTGGTCCTGAGCTTAGAAACGAAACCAGGGCTGCCACCAAATAATGCTGCCGCTCTGCAGACTGGTACACCAGCTTCCAGTTGCAGGGAATTTGGGCATTTTGTGGGGGCACTACCCACACGTTTAGCTGTGTTGCTCGTTCCAAAAACGCACAGTCCTTACAAGAAGTACCTTGTTGTAAAGATGACTAATAAGAATTTCCAATAAAATTAAATACATTACCATTTGGTGTTATTAAAGGGGAGAAATCCTTAACTGAAATAATGTTTCCAAGTTTCTTTTGAGGAGTATATATCGCTGGTGGAAAATATATATAATTCAGCTCTGATCCAAACTTACCTGAATTGTATTCTCTTGTAGATTGAGGTATCTTGTGTTCTCTGAAATACTGTCTGGGACTTGATCTAAGCTCTTCCTCGTGCAGATGACACGGCTTGCCTGATTGGAGCAGGTACAGAGGGTGGGGCAGGCGGGTGCCGCCTCTGTCAGCTGAGGTCCATGGTTGTGAAACCACAACAAGAGCTGGACCAGCCAGAGGAGGGGGGAAGGGGCACAAGGGCTGGTCACCATGACAAGACGCATGGCAACTGAGTCATGACCCACCCCTACTGCTGATGATGTTGACAGGTCACCTCCAAACAGGGGGATTTATGTGCTTTTCTTGATCTTCATAGTGCTCGCTCTTGTTCTGTTTTTCTCCCTCTGTCACTTAAAAAATTTAGAGGAAAATAAAATCCTATTCTGATGACTCAATTTATCATTAATAGGCCCTTATTTTACTTTGCTCATGCTTCACTGTGATAAGACACCTTGTTCTTTGCAAAACGTCATTTAAGGGAACCCAGTGTTTTTGCTCCCATGACAATTACTCAAACAGAAATCAAATTTGGGGGAGGGGGGGTTTCCTCTTGAGTGTGTTGTCTCTGCAGAGGTTACTCCTTCTCACTGTAGAAAGAAAAAAGAGGGAGAGAGAGAAAAGGAGGTCACATAAGTGCACGGTGCTGTAGCTTTGAGATATTAGCCTAGCATATGCATGCATGTGTTCCCAGGACTGAATATAAATCTTAAAATATTACAATGTCCTGTCTCCAGCATGACATGCTCTCAGGCCCTTTTTTTCTAAAGAGGTGGCTCTCAAATTGTGGCCTCTAGTCTCACTGGTGAGTCAGCTGCCATTTTCTTCATAGGTTTAACTTAACATCTGGGTCATGGTCTGAAATGGCCACAAAAAGCTCAAACCTCAAGCCTGGACACAAGTGCTGCAACAAACCTCAAAGGATGATAGTCCCTTAAACCAACATGCGCACTGATATAATTCTAGTCAGATATTTATTTGTGGTATTAACAGAATTTTCAAGGTTGTTTGGATGCAATGACAAACACTGGAAGGACTTATTTGGACCTGAGGTTAATGCAGGGATTCATGCAATCCATCATCAGGCACAGCAGTAATTTGGCAATTAAGATATGAAGAAATGATTATTGACTCCTGAAATTTTTACTGCAGTGCTAATGCTGTGTGTAATGAGCAAGAGACAAGAGGCTGCTGTGGATCAGTGAAGGAGAGAGGGGTTTTCTCTATAACAAAGGAAGACCCTTATCCAAGTATCTCTGTGTTTGGGATGCACATTATTGGACCTTTGCTTTAATATACATCTTAATAGTTACAAATCATTTCGGCCAACACTAATATATACATGTACTCAGTGAAAGAACACAAACTCTGCGACACATGAACTGATCTGTCCCTCTTATTGTGACTACTTAAGTCAGAAACTGTTGTACAACAAAGAAAACAAGATTTTTTTTATATGATAACTTACACAGTATTGTGGGTGTTCAGTGTAAAGGAATGACTGGATTTTGTTTATATTCAATATGCTGATATTAACAACTTTTCCCCTATACCAATATCATAATATAAAAATAATAATAACAATAATATTACAACAATTTATTTGATGGTGCCTTTCAAGACACTCAAGACCACCATACCAAATAAAAACACATTAAAACAAGCAACAGTGCAACATACAAACCAAACAGTACAACAAACAATACATTAGGTGAAATGAAGTTAAAAATTAAAAATAGATAAAAAATATAATCAGTGCAAAAGAGCTAGTGGGATACACCAATCTGAACAGATCAGTTTTGAGTCAATCATACCAATACATACACACTAAGCCTGCTCCATTGTGGCAAAAATCTTAATCACAATTATCTTAACAGATATTGAAATCACAATAACGTAACGCGATCACTCACTGATTTTACAACACACACCACATTCTTTTATTAAACTTATATGCTTATGACAGTCTCATTTTTTTAACATTAAAGTTTGGGCAATACATAGAAACATACTTGAAAAGCATATCAAAATAATGCCAATGATAAAAAATGGAAAATGCATTAAAAAGTTGAACATGTCATCTGGCACAGTAATCTTATAATCTCAATCATTAAGTTTTCATTATTGTGGGAGGCAAAATTGTAATCTTGATTAAAATTTTATTAATTTCTCAGCTCTAGTACAAACCTTATTTTTCACTAAAAAGGCAATCATGTCATACAATGCAGTCCAAAATTAACATCAGTTTTAAATGCTGTCATTGATAAAGTCTAGAAAGAATAAGCCTCATATACGTTCTTATTAGCGTGGATTACTTCACATTTTTAGAACTGAATCTAAGACTTTTTGTGTATTTGTACCAGTTTTTGGATGTGAACTCAAAGTCTTAGGGACTTTTTTTGAACGTTCTGCATGAAGGCTTGTGTGTTTTTTTTTTCAATGTTGCTAACTTTGCTTGAACTTATGTTTTATTCTGTTGTGATCTTTGAATGTGCAGGTTACATTTGCCATAAATGCTGCTGTAATTGCCTTATACAAAATATATGAAGCATTACAAATGTTGGCTTGATAAAGTGTCTTTACATCTCAAAGTTCAACCCAAAATTATGACCTCTATGACTTTAAGGATCCACATGAGCCCTGTATTATAACTCCTTTGAAGGTGGTATGCTGTTAGTGTGTTATCAGTGTTTTAAGACTGTTAGATCTTTAGGGCCAAAATAAAGAGGGAATTTGTTAGAACCTCACAAATTAAAACTAAAATTAATACTCGAGAATAACAAGATGCCTCATCCCTTAATAAATCCACATTCAACAGAGAGAAAATGATAAGAACGGATTTACAATCTAGGCATCCATAAATGTATTGCTAACCTGAATTATATATTTTTAGCTTGATTGATTGATTGATTCATTTTCAGAATTAAATAACAGTTTTGTAGGTTGACTTCTTATTCACAAACTGGAAACTTTTTACTCCTTTACATGTAAACTCTGGTCCAAGGTGTCTCTACATTAAGATCATGACCTTTTTTTAGCTATTATCTGACATTACCAACATCATGTTCAAACATCATGCATTACTAATAATAAGGTGAAGCATTATAGCAGGCTTTCGCATTCTGCCAATGTAAATCTCAGAAGAAATGTTGATATTTGATATTAACAGTTGTAAACTTTTTCTGCGGCTAATATTGGGCTAATAACATTCTGCATCATTATAAGCACAATGTATTTGGGGCATTATGGTACATTTGTGCCTTCTGCCATTATACCACCCAATCAATGTGATACATAAAGCCAACATATAGCCAGTGTATCTGCTGTAAATATCATTAAACATTTGGATATCTATCAACACAACTCATCAGCATTGGAAGCAGTTTTTCTGCCAATATGCTGTGCTGATAATATTGTGTATCCCTTGTCTGCAATATTATTTTAAAAAAACTTTAGACTTACGCCTCTGCAGTAATTTTAATTCAATACAGACGGGTAACTTACTGAACTTTATCTGGGGATACAGAATAATAATAATTTTGAGCCTCTCTAATGATAAGGTGAAGCTTTACAGTTCCCTCTTACACTCTGCCGATGCTACACAGAATATATGGGGATACATTTAGCAAATATGCATGACCAAGATATGAGATATGAGCTATAAATATTGGCAGACATTGTCATGACTATCAACCCTTTAAGCCACTGATCATCGACAAAAGCTTTCCATCCAGCCACCTGAGCACAATGATACAGAAGAGAGATTTAGATTTTAGAGACTGAACTTTTTTAGACCTGTGAAAAAAAGTAAAAATCTGAGGTCAAAGTAAAAACTATGATAAGAACCTTGAAAAAAAATGAAAAAATACAAGATTAAAAGCAGTTTCTTTCTCATACTTCTGACTTTAATCTCAGAATTCTTACATTTCTCTCACTTTATTATTATTATCAACTTACATTACTGTCAGACTTTACTTTTTGGACAAACAGTGCTGTCATGTTTTTATTCATATTGTAAATATTGTAAATGTTGATAGTGTAAATTCCTTGGCCTTATTTATAGTCTCACATCCGCTTAATTTATTTATTTTTCCTTCATAAGTAAGTTGATACTGCTTAAAGTTTCTTCATGTTGCAACCTGCCTACTTAATTTTTCTTTTCAATTGTCATTTCATTTTATTTATTTACATTTATGCTCTTATCTGTTGTAATGTCTTTATTTGATATTTCCTACTGCTATACTGTGTATAAGAGCAACTGAAACAATCTGATTTCCCCTTGGGGATTGATAAAGTATTTCTGATGGTGATATGATTCTGATCATTGCAAATTCATAATCTGGCATATGACGAGAAAAAAAATGTCCCATGTACAAATGCAAGATGCTCATTATTTCACAACTAACACCTTAATTTGAAAAAGAGAAACAAACACAGCACATATAGCTTTTCTTAAAATAAACGTAACCATCAATATGTAAGTTAAAATGCAGATGGTAAGACTTTATAACGTGAGATAACAAATTCAAGCCCATTGATATAATTTTTTTTAGTTTAATCAACAAAATACTGTGCTTACATTTTTTTTTCAAATTTATTTTACTTCCATTTTTTTTTATAAATGCATGTAAAGATGCTTATTATTGTTGTCGGATAGAAACTTCTTATCTCCAAAGCTGTTATTTTTCAGGTATTAAAAAAACACCCCACTAATGAATGAAATCTACGAAAACAAATGAAAGTCATGAAAAATGGAGGTAAGAGGTTTGAGCTCGGCAGTTAAAATATGCAGAAGAAGAAACAAGACATCAGTTATCCAGCTGAATCCTTGCAAATTACTGAATATTCCAATAACCAAAGATTATTACAGATTTTTTTTATTCTTAATATTTTCATGTCAGATTTTTTTCTCTGTGTTTACAATTTATTGATTTTTGAAATGAACTTGTGGGCCTCATTGACTGAGATGGAGGGCTACATCTGACCCCCAGGCCGAGTTTTGCCCATCCCTGACCTATACTGACTTTGTGCAGATGATATTATGCATCCCTAGCATATGGGCGTCTAGAAAAGTAATGTTGACACCTCTGCTCTCACTTTATTGATAAGTATGTAAGAGTAAAGGGAAGACAAGGAACGTTCTGTACAGGAATGGGAATTAAGAACCAGTTCTTTCTACTTTGTTTGGACTTTTTTCACCACAGCTCTCTTAATGCCTTTTGTGTAGATTCATGTGCCTTGCAAGAACAATGATGTCATGCTCTCACACGAGGCAGTCAGTTTAAAAGACAACAAAGATGTCAGGGAAGTAATCATTGCAGACAGGAGACAAAGCGGTTTTCCTAATCTTACACAAAATGACGCGAACAGCCGAAGGTGCCAAAACGAGGACTGTGTGGTTTTGAGACAACACCTGCAACATGCTGAAAGATCTGTCAACACAGCATGGCATAGATAACAGCAGTGCTCTATATTTGACATTTTTGACACAAAAACCTCCGCTGACCTACTTTTATCCTCACAGAAATCTAACAGAATTGATGACAGATCAAATTCAGAAATGTTTTCAGAAGAAGAATTGAGAAAGGTTTGGTATCCATTTCCATCTCTACTGCTAAATAATTGTGGTCTATTTACAAAAATCCAACTAATATGAATATGACTTCGTAAAAACTGACAACAAGACAGTGAGCATCAGAAAATCACAGATCAATGTGACTTTTTAAATACATAAATCATTCCTTGTGCCTTTGGTTAAGAGCATATCAAATTCTTGAGACAGAAAAGGCTGTAAACATCAGAAGACTCCCTAATTTTAGCAAAGTCTGGGCTGCTTCCCTCACACGGACAGGCCCAAAAATAAAGTGCTCATTGTTTTCTCAAGCATGTAACGCTCCACGCTATGACTCCAGCAGTCACAAGCCTGTTATGACCGTTGGGTATTAATAAGAAGATCTTTGTTTATGTCACTTATTACATGACCACTGTGAAGTTACATCATTACCGGGTTGCATTTTATCTACATATTTCACCGTCTGTTTTGTAGGGAAAAAAAGAGAGGCTCCATGGCAGTCCAAAGCATCTCCTCTCCTATGCAGCGACGATGCATGCGCTCCTAGAAACACGGTTGCTGTGGCAACCTGCTCACTCACCATCTTGTGTTTTTACTGTCCAGTGCCCTCTTCCACATTACTATTTAGCTAAGCCTGATCAACGCTTGCTGGTAAAACATTTAAAAAGCAGCACCTTTGTTGCTGAAGCAGACATGTATTTTACTTTTGATCCAAAGGTTCACTCCATCTACTTTTATCTTTCACAGCAATATTTGGCATTCAATGTGGCAACAGTGGGATCAAATTTTCCACGAATCTCCACATGTACAATGTTGATGATTGGTTCAGTGTCAGCCTTCATGACAAACATAGCTCTATGAACTCTTACAGCAGCTATTAAGAAAAATCATAAGGGAGTGAGTGCTAAAAATAGTCTTTTCAGATGCCACACATCCAACAGAATCCCTCTCTTATACCTCACTTTAACACATATTCACAAATCTGTACCTGACAATGCTCAAACTGCAGCAGTGAAACAACAACACCGTACCCTTCTCCAATAACAGAATGCAGTTTGATGCTGGGCCTAAATGTGAGTGTATGCGGCCTCTTTGCAGCACTTCTGATCATTCTGTTCTCCACACTGCTGTCCATCCCTCACAACCCCGATCCCGCTGGTAATTATACAAATTTTTAATAATGAATTTAACAACAAAAAATACAGCAAAAAAAAAAAGCTCCACTGTGTCTCACTCAGACACCAGAATAGTATCTGATGTGCTGTGATGGTTTGATAGTTACGATGAAATGATTCACTGAAGCATCAAAACACAACATCATTAATATTCAGCTGGTCAAAGAATTGATCATTCCAGTGCACTCGAAAACAGAGCCTCTTATTTATGCAGTGTTTCAAATGCTGGAACTTCATTAAAAACACTCGAGGGGGGGCTTGGTGCTTTATTCTTTTCTTTTCTCCGTTTTCTTTTAATTCTCCTGCCACAATACAACAATTTTCAATGCACAAATAGTCTGGGCAAAAGGATGCTAATGCGAGGAATCAGCAACTGCACTCAGCAATGATGAATTAAAATGTAGTCTAGGAGAACAAAAAACAGATTCATGATTCAAACACAAGCATTGTTTGTCCTTTTTTAAGTAAATAAATTTAAAGCAAAGATGGGAGTTTAATATCCCAAGAATAAGTTGATTTTCAGAATCAGCAGATCTGAACATTTCTGCTGATATTCAAACACATTTCTGGCCTCATATATTGACCATACCTATTGTTTAACTGATCTTGTATGAAAGTACCATCACCTCACCATTGACACGATGTTAGTATCTGCAGATAGCTTTAAAAGTTAACTATTGAAATCAATAGATATAATACATCTTAAATGAGAACATATAAGCTGTAAATTTTGGGCATGTGTAATGCATAAATCATCGGCTATATCATCTGGAAGGACATACAAATAAATCAGATCACTGAAGATTATTCTTTTCTGGTCCTTTTCATTTAATATTTGGCTTTTGGTTTTTGTATTGAAGTGCTTTCTTTTATCAATAACAGAAAAAAACATTGAAAACGATAATGACATTTATTGTTAAAGATACATTCTTCTTGTAATGATGTGCCCTGTTCTTGGCATAATATTGTCAGGTAATTGCTGAAAAAGCTGATTTTCTGTAAACATTTCTGTCTTTATTTACAGCCAAGTTACTGATCATATGTATCCCAAAAATCACCTGCAATATCTGTGGAATATATAAAAGAACAATAATACTTCTCCTATAGAGTCAGTGTGAACAAGCATCTGCTTGTGATTATTTATAGTACTACAGACATATCATTAGATGATCAATATCTGTAGATATTAAAAAAATCAGCTCATTTTTACAGTCAGTGTTAGCCATGCATATTGACCAAATACAACCCATAAATCAGTCCATATGTAGGTAAATTGTACAAATGCACTATTATGCTTAACTTCATTAGGAAAATATTAGAAATATATTTTATTCCAAATTATTTACAATGTTATCTGCACAATATCACATATGGCAGATAAAAAGTTGTTAATCATTCATCAAATTTCAACTAGCATTAACTGCAAATATATTGGCCATACATGTCAGCAATATGTTTCACATATATTGGCTTTTTATATTTGTAAAACTGTAATGTGAAGCTTCCCTTATAGGGTAACTTTTGAAAATACATATATTGCTTATAGTGATGCACAATGATGCTGGAATGTTATTGGTGTCAGCAGACTCTGGCATTAAAAGTTAATTATTGCCATCAGCAGATATGAACATTTTAACAGCTAATATTTAGGCCATGCATATCGGTTATAATATAGTCTGAATGACGCCTCCCCTTTTAAGGTTCTTGTAAAAAAAAAAAAAAATATATATATATATATATATATATACACATTGCTCATAATGATTTACAGTGTAACTAGTATGATGTTGATGTTCGCTTTTAATAACTTAAAACGAAACTGAATAATATTAGCCAATATGAAAACCTCTGCAGATATTTACAGCCTATGTGTTGGTCTTTTGTCACATTTGTGCAACAGAATGCACAAATGTGACAAAGTGCTTCACCTTGTAAGGTCACTGTTACAAACACATTCAATCACAATGATGTACGATGTTATTGGCATGATATCAGTATTAAAAGAATTTGATTATTGTAAAGACAGATATCAATTTTTGGTGATACATTGGCTCTGGGCATTGGGCAGATGTATTTGCACAATTGGCTGATATGTCTGCAAAATGTAGAAAAGTACCATGATGTTATTGGCATGATGGTGGTTTCATGCATATAACTGCCTCAAAAACTGATTATCACTGTCAGCAGGTATGAAAATGTGTACTGCTATTTACAGCTGATATATTTACTATACATGTCGGCCATATGTATCACATCTATTGCCTTTACTTTGGGTTGGATATACAAGTGTACAATCATGCTTCACCTGTTGAGATGTTTAAAATACATTTTTACAGACTTTACAGAGTTATTAATATGATATTGGTACCATGCCATTAAAACTCTGACTCATTTTTACAGCTGAGATAATGGCCATACATATCAGCCATCATATAGCAGCTGTAACATTGTTTATGATATTATATTGAATGAACCATAATGCTTCACTTTATGAGTTATTATGAGTTATTAGTTTGATTTTCATCACATTCATTTAAAAAAAAAAGCACTTATAAATCACGGTTGAGTCAGTGTTTTTTCTCTCTTTACCTGCCTAAGAGTGTATGTTAGCGTCTTTGTTTGTGAACAGGATAACTCAAAATATGATGGATGGATTCAAATGAAACTTTAGGGAAATGTTGGTTATGGTAAATGGATGAGGACTTGATTTTGGTGATGATCCAAATCAGGATGTGTATCCAGCAATTTTGTTAAGGATTTCCTAACACTGCGAGATGGGGCAGTTTTCCACACTTTTGCTAAGAATTCCATAAGTTCTCAACAGATGCTGATGACATTTTCAGGGAATATTGATCATGGCACAAGGGAATGATCCAAATCCAGCTGTGGAACCAGGATTTTTTTTCCAAGGAGCAGTCTTACTTAGCAGTCCAAGTAAGGGCTGTTTTTCTCATTTTTAAAAATAACTCACTTGACAATGTTGGAAATGCGTTAGTGGAGGTTTGTGCTCTTGAGAATTTCTAGTTTATTTAAAATGTGATTTTGGAACAAATCAGCAGTCACAAGAAGAGGAATGGGTCAGTTCCAGTGTAGGATAGACTTTATGGTCTGTGCAATAAGTGTGTTGGTTTTGTTAGCAAGCTAGGAAAAAACGATATTCTGCATCCCTATCGCAGACATACATTTAATGGACTGTTCTGCATTTTCTTTGCTTGTGGAGGGAAATGTCTCCAAGGATAGATGGTAGAAAACAATCTATGTAAAACACCACACAGGCTCAAATTGTATTAAAGGAGAGACCTTGAATTTTCCAGCAGGACGCCTGTTGCCTTGACCTCCCATCTTCAAGTTCTTCCCCATGTGAGGGCACAAGAATAACACCGTACGCCGACGATGCTCTATTATTTCTACAATATTACCCATTGACTCATTCCTTTCTCCAGTGGTCTTCACTCTCATCTCTTTTGTTTTTTCCACCTCCATGACAAGCTTCAAACACCACCTTTATTGTTTGTTCCTTCTATCCAATTTCACTCACAGGTATTTCTCTTCGCCGTTTTTCCATGTCAGGAGCAGATTGCAACCATGTAGATATTGATTATTCGATCAGGCCTGAGAAAGCGCTCAGTCGTGAAAAGACAAATTAGCTGCAAGCTGCTGACCAATTGGTACAAACCAATCACATCATCGTCAGCGCCTGATTGTATCAATTCCTTTTCTCCAGGACACAGTCATTAAGGTTTATGAAGACGTAAAGTCCAAAAATCAAGGAGTTTGTTTGAGGATGTTTCTTCTATGAGGCCCAATTAGACTTCATGTATTTACACATGAACACAAAGCAGCACAGGTGCAGCAGGGCCAACATCATCCGCTGTAACTATGACAACACTAGATTGGTTCAGGACGTGGGAATCAGGGATGGATTGGACGCATTTCATGGGTTTTGTAACATCTTGTGCTGAAAGATTCACACAAAAAAAGCACCTTCATGGCAAACATCTCCCCCACTTTCACCCCTTATTTCTTCACATATTAAACCATTATTCTGCTTTTGTCTCCTGCAGCCTCAGCCGCTAATCTGCAATCTGCCCTCATCATATAGCCTCCAGCATAATATCGCCTACAATTCAACAGAATGGCCTTATTCATCTATGCAGCTGCGCTCACTACGGCGCACCTTCTCGGGAGCGCAATTGAAATTCTGAATAGGCCTAATTCTGCACATGCTGCATTACAAAATGGCTTGCATCCATTCTCTCTCTCTCTCTCTCTCTCTCTCTTTCTCTCTCTCTCTTTGGGGTAATGACAACATGACTGCACCCAAAAAATCATCCATATAGGATTTGTATTTTGCAGAAAAGACCTTGTGTGAGACGTATACCCTTACGTAAGGAGGTTATTAAGATGTATTCGCAAGGACTATCAGTGCCTCGGTCGTCAGACATCGACGCTTAGGGTATCCATCGCTGATATGAATTATTTACGTGATCTATCATGCATCCATACAACCTTTGCACGTTTATTTCCCCTTCAGATGTTTGCCACCCAAGGAAGGATGAGTGCATTCATGCGGATTAGGTAACAAATGCAATAATTACGCCGGCCATTTCAGTACCTGTAAATTCATCCAACACACACGTACCTTAATGCTGGAGCGGCTGCAGCGTGATCTCGATGTTTTTTCTCGTCCTCCCCTTCGTCCCTTTTTCCTCCAGATCCACCAGCCTTCGTCCTTTCACCCCCTCTTAAATTGATCCTCTTGTATCCACGGCTCTTCTCCTTCTCCTTCTTGTAGGCTATTCCGCAGCGCCAACGCAACACAGGGGGCTACAGCGATGGCAGGTTGAAGATGCACACAATCCACACATACACGCACGTAAAAGGAAGGAGGAGGGGGGTCGGTGGGATGTAAAAAAAAAAAAAAAGGAAATAACAGGGATCAGATTAAGGGGTCGTTGGAGAGAATGATGTTAGTATTATCACGTTAAAGAGCGAGGTCTGGGACGAGAGCATCCATGCGCCTTTTCATCATCCTTGGAGAGGAGCGCAGGCAGCAGAACGCGACGGCGCCCGGTGGGCAGAGCGTTTTGCGTCCAGCATAAGCGACTCTTTACGCACTTTCCGTATGTTTCAGCCTGAATCCCACTAACACAGGAAGAGAAGATGTTAAGGAGCGAGTTATTATGGATGTACCTGCGTACTTTAGAGAAATAAAACTTACAAAATATAGAGCGTAATGCTGAGTTATTTTTTTTATTTGTTTTATTTTGAAAGTTTAGATCACATTTAATACCAAAGGTTGTATGCATGGGGGGAGTATGAAGTCATATCATTAATGTGACTCAGCAGTAGAAATTAATATTCACATCTTTAAAATTTATGACTAAACATAAAAAGATTTCTTCTTTGACTGTGTTTTACTTTGAAAGTTTTAATATTAAATTTCATACCATGGACTGTATGCATACAACAAGTTTGAAACCATATTATTAATGTGACTCAGCAGAAGAATGAGTTCTTAAACCTATGAGATTTTCAACGAAACATAAAAATATTTATTCTTTGATTGCGTTTTACTTTGAAAGGGTTTAATATTAGATACCATACCATAGGCTATATGCATGTAAGGAGTATGAGGTCATAATCGTAATGTGACTCAGCAGTAGGAATTGATATTTAAAAACTAAAAACACCAGACATTAAGAATACAGCCTCAAATGTGTTTTACTTTGAAAGGCTTGACATCAGATTTAATACCATTGGGCTTTATGCATGTAACGAGTATGAACTGAAGTGACATTATTCATTAAACTCAGCCTGCCAAACTGAAGTCTAACTATTTAAAGATCACAGGTGACACGGTTTCTTATTTAATTCTCATTTTATTTTGAAATGCTTTAAATTTAGATATCACGAAATAGGTTGTTTGCATATTATTCTGGTTTGCGTTATAATAAACTGTTTTTATGCCAGTTTTTAACAACATAAACTCTATGCTTGTAGCAAGTATAAAGTAATAATATCAATATGCCTTTATTATGATATAAATCTATAAAACTTACAGCTTAGTACAACAAGCATTTTATTTATTTATTTATTTATTTTGTTTGTTTTATTATGAAACATTGGTATTTGACTGAATATGTCATAAATAGAATATTATATATGTAATGTTTACACAAAGAAATAAAATAAATAAGAAACAGTGAGCTTAATATTTCACATAAACAAAAAACTGCTGAATTTTCAAAAGACACTTACACTAATGTATGCCATTGACTCAGCAGGAGTGATTGATTATTAAAACTCTCAAAATATTGCAAGTATGAACTTGTTGGGGGACCCAGCCAATGACCACATGCAGATATTGTATGTATGAAGTATGAAGTCATTTATTGATATAACTTGCTCGGGAGAAGCAAAATTTAATCCTTAAAACTTACTGCTAAATATAAAACAGTTTATTATTTTTGTTTATTTTGGTTTAATTTGACACTCAACACCAGACCTATGTATGTTATTTGCTATTGATTTAAACTCTGCTACCACATGCTCAAAACTCTGAACATTTCTTGAATTTAACAAAATGCATGTGTTAAAGCAAGCAGAGGGGTTTTTCACCCAGAACTTACACTAAAAATTTCCTGTTACATTTGCTCTTCAGATCATGCTTTTGACATGATTTGACCCTTTGGATAAAGTAATTGGGGAACCGCCCCGTAGACTGTATGTATGTAAGCTCTGGTCCAATTATTTGCCCCTCGGATGCACAAGAGATTAAACCCCTCACTGTCTCATAAGTGGGTCAAACATGAACCTTCTTAGAATCAGTGTGTTCATGTGTAATATTTGCAATACAGGGATGAAACTTACATTTTTGGATTAATTAAGGATCCCAGAAAATAAATACATCCTGGATAATAAATACATCTATTTTTGACAAATAATCAGGGTTGAAATGTGGTGAACATTTCAGCAAATAATGAGTATGTATCTGTATCATCCCCCACTGTTATAGATATGCATCCTGCCACTGATGCCCCTCTTCAAAATGGCCTCAGCCTAGAAACTCATGTCACCTTAAAAGAAGCTTTCACATGTTTATTTGTATCCATGGTGTCAGTAAATTACAATAAGCTTAAGCAGTGGATCCCATTTGAACTAAGAAGAGTCAAGGAAAATTAATTTTTGTTAACATTAATTCTGAAAGGGTTATTTTAGGTTTAACACTGGAGAGTGTTGAGTATAAAAATATACTACTGCTTATAAACCATTCATATGAACAGTATATCTGAAAATCCTCTGAATTTACTTGGATAAGATGGGAGTGTGAACACAAACACCAGGGTTTTTTTACCCAGACATTACCTCTAAATTCCCCTGCTGCCTTCAAGTGTTCTTACCCTCGCCCACTCTCCATGCCAAACAGACAAATGACACATCAAATTGACTAAGATTTAATGCGTTAAAACCCACAACAAAACATTACAAGAGCATTTTTGTTTTTTGTTTTTTTAAAAAAAGTTTCATAATAGATTTGACATTATATTATTATATATGCATGTAATAAGTAAATCCATATTCCTGATCAAAATTCATTCTAACATAAACAAAACCTGCAAGTGTGGTTGAACTAGTTTTACTTAAGACCTTAATCACCTCCTTAACCCTAATTATTTTTGCTTATCCTATGTTTTCATTTGAGTATTTTTCTGGGAAGGTATCAAGGCAATTTTATGAATATTTTCAGGGATGCATATGTAAAAAAGACCTAAGCAAGTCAGGTCTATTTTTAGGTAAGCTGCCCTAACAGTTCTAACCTATTCTTAGGGTTGTATGTGTAAAAAAGCGGACGTGAAAAAGCAGGATTAATTGATCAACAAACCCTAATTCAAAGGAAGCTGGAAACATTCTGTAGAACGTGAAGTAAAACAAATACGTTTCAACCTATTTTCAATTGAATACACTACAAAGACGAGATGTTTAATGTTCAGACTGATAAAGCCCATTTGAGAGCCCATGGCATGGGTAACTTGCACATCTGTGGAGAAGCCATTAATGTCATCTAAACGACAACTTTTCATCCTTCCTTATTTCAGCAAGACAATGACAAGACACATTCTGCAAATGTTTCAAAAGTGTGGCTTTAAAGTAAAAGAGCATGGGTACTAGACTGGCCTGCCTGCAGTCCAGACCCGTCTGCCATGAAAATGTGTGGCAGATTATGAAGCGCAAAAAATGACAACAGAGTCCCCAGACTGTTGAGCAATTGAAGTCATACATCAAGCAAGAATGAGAAAGAATTATACCTACGAATCTTTAACAATTAGCGTCCCCAAACACTTATGAAGTGTGGAAAAATAATGTGCCACATGATAATCATGCCCCTGTCCCAACTTTCTTGGAACATGTTAAAGGCATCATATTCAAAATGAGTGAATACTTGCAGAAAAACAATGAAGTTGATCAGTTTTCACATTAAATATCTTGTCTTTGTAGTGTAATTAATTGAAAATAGATTGAAAAGATTTGCACATCACTGCAAATCTATTTATGTTTTGCAAGATGTCCCAACTTCATTTGAACTGGTGCTTGCATGGACCTTCATTTCTCATCATATCTGTATGATTATTTTTACTTGTTTTTTCATCCCTTATTCACCTTTTTAAAATTCTCTTTATATTTGGCACTGATGTGATTTTGTCTTTCTCTGATTTTTTTTTGTCTCATTTCAGTCCTATTTGCATCTTTTCTCTTGTTATGACTTTCATTGGTCTAAGTCCTTATTGTATAATTGCTAAATTATATGATTACCAATTTGTATCCTGACTGTCTTTGGAAGTATGCCCGTCATCACAATCATTCTCTGCTTTTTCCTTAGTATTGTTGATTCACTGTATTTGGATTTTGTTCTTGCCTTTTGGTCTTTGGTCATCTTGTTTCTGATCTGATTATTTATGTTAAATTTATTATTCTCTGCCCTTAACTGTCAAAGTACTTTGTAAACATCTGTTTTAAAAGGTGCTAATAAATACATCTACTTTTATTATTATTATCATTATCAATACTCATAGCTAAACATACAGTAACACGTGTTATTCTTTTGGTGTATTTTATTTTCACTGGCTTTATTTCAGATCTTACACCATGGGCTGTATGCATGTAACGAGTATGAGGTCATATCATTAATATGACTCAGCGGAAGGATTTGAGTCACTGTGTTCCTTTTAATTCACTGCATTTTCAGCCATTTTTTTGCTCTGTTTACCACTGTGCAACTAACACCTGCCTCTATTTAACCAACAGGCCCAAACATCTGCAGTAAGACGTCTTTCTGCTCCACTAGCTGAGCCTTAAATAAGTTTGCAGGCTTACTAGTGTCCATATTCATAATGGATGTACAGCGCCAGCACGTGCATTTTAGTAATGACCAGCTAGGATTAAATCAAGCACACTAATGAGGTCTGTTTTCTGCAGTCTTCGCATATGAACACTTTTTTACCCTGCAGCAGGTCTTGGAGGTTGGTTTGAGGCTACATCAGGTCAGAATAATTTTCAATTTTAAGAATAAATGTTTTGCAGCTCTGTACAAAAATATTCTTAAAGCAGAAAATGTGCATTTGTTTTAAGGCAGCAGAATAAATTGGAATTTTATGGTTGTCATAACATAAGCTTTCACAATAAATACTTAGTAGAAATCAGTATTTATTGCAGAAAATGAGAAAATTCGTTGTGTGCAAACAAGTAAGTCTTTGTAGCAGCTGAGGCAGGCTTTAACTTCGTCTTTTGCACCAGAATGTCATTTATTCTGTTAGCAACAGAAGCAGTGTTGTAACAACCTCCAAAATGCACAACGGCAGCATAGTATTTAAGTAATTTAAAGTACAACAAGTAAAGAGGCCCAAAAGTTCTAGACCAGCAGGAGTTGCCCTTTATTAGATTTCTTGAGATCAGACTTACAAACTTTACTATTGCCATTGAAGACTTACATGTTTTCTTCTTAGTCAGACCGAACCAGTCAATGCATTTTGTGCATGCTCTACAGAAGTGCTTCAACTGATACCCCAGGGGCCACATCAGGCCTAAAGCATCCCCCATAACAACTGGGATTGAAACCATTTTATCAGGAATGACTTCATGTTTGACCTGTTTTCCATGAATCCATCAGTAAACTTTTATTAGCCAACATGCAACCAGGAGAACAAGTATATTGTAGTCAAACCTATGGAAAACATGACAGCCCCAGACAGGAGTAGCTTGGAAACTACCCTATGTGGCTAGGAGCAGTACCGGTTATAGAGACTGATCTTACTGTTGAAGGAATAGAAAGAATCTAAATGCTAAATGACCTCTGCCAAGGTAGCTCAAATATTGCAGTTAAGGCTATAAGCAATAGTTCCATGATTAAGTTACCATCATAGTATGATTCCCTGACCCTGAAAACCCACACCTAGCACTAAGAATTATTTCTAAGTTGGGCATTCCCAACATGTCCTGAAAATTTCAGCATAATCCGTCCAGTATTTTTTGCGTAATCTTGCTAACGAACAAACAAATAAACAGACAAACATAATCTTCTTGGTGGAGGTAACTGTAGTAAACACAAATGAATGATCCTGTTTCTTGTAATTACACAAAGAAATCTATGAGCTTTCCCTCTTCAATCCAATAATTTTTGTTTCTGGTAAAAGATGAAAAAGTAAACAGTAGCTCAGCTAATTAAAATTAACATCCATTACTGTACATAAACAAGTCTAACGAGTTATTTATTTGGTTTTTCACGATTTTCGCCACTGAACACTCACAAATTAATTTTGTGCCATTCATGCAACAATTCCAAACATGTACATTTACTGAGTTTGATTCACTTTATTTTTATATAATTTTAGTGAAAACAGTGCTAAGGCTAATATTGCTAAGGTTGGCTGTTAGCTATTTCAACCCCTGACCCACTGAAGCTTTGCAATGTAGGTGACAGTACACGATGTAGACTGGTTCGATGCATACTTCTGTTTCTTCCTGAAGTAGTATGACATACAGGTATTTTTGATATACTGCAGATTTCACAAATGTTTGCTTACTACATACTACATTCTGGCAAAATCAGTACATACTGCTTAGTATGTGGTTTCAAAAATGGCCTTTGACCTCATGTCCACCTGGTCTAAAGGATGACCTAATTTGATTTTAGAGGTGATAGGTCAAATGTCAAAGTCTTGTTGATTTATGGTCATCCTTGACATGTTATCACAATATCTTAAGAACAGTTGAAAGGATTTACATCAAACTTTGCACTGAAGTCAACTCCAGGAAAAGAATAAACTGATTGGATTTTCTTAAAACCTTGTACAAATGTCCAGCAAGACCAAGGCATGACCTAAGAAGATTTTTAAAGTCATGGGTCACAGGTCGAAGTCATGAAGTCCCTTTGTCTTCATTTGCTTTCAGACGTGATATTTTCTAAACACAAAACATCCAGTTTGTGTTTAGAACTGTCTGATGCAAATTTAAAGATCATGGGTCAAGGGGTCAAGCTCATAAGTCTCATCACATTCTTTGCTTGTGTGCACAATTGTGTTAATGTGAAGTCAAAAGAAAAATCAGGGGGATTGTTTTCATATGTACATAGATGTCCACCATAGCATACGGTCATTAAATAATGAGACTGTGCTTATGAGGATGAAACCACATGGTTCACTGTCATACTGAGTGTTATATATCAAAGGTTGTGTTTTCAAGCACACAATCTGTAAGTTTACAATAAGTGAGATCTTTAGTTCACAGCTAGATACTGACTGAAGTTCACATGTTTTTGCTAAGGAATCAAAAAATGAGTACCTTAACATGCATGTGTGTTTGAATGTCATAACGATTTTGTGGAGGCAGAGAGGATGTTCAAGACACTGAAAATCCTGGGCACCCATGCACATAAAAAACTTCTGAAAACATTCAACAAATTGAACAGATTGTTGGAAATCATTGATGACTCAGAGCAAGAATGATAACAGAAATGGTCTCCATCCATAAAGAGACAGTGAGCTAAAGGTGTCACTTATTGTAAACTTACATCAATTGTGTTTGAATACATAACCTTTAATATATTACATTCAGTGTGACTGTGAACCACATAGTTTTACAGTCTCATTCTTCAATAGCCATACCTTGTATAACTAATCTAATAGGATTAACACAGAGTTCAAACCACTTTTAGCTACTTTTTCAATGCATGTAAAAAGTATTTACTGATTATTTAAGTACGTTTTATTCATATTTCTATATCATATTTTAAAAATGAATTTAGCAATACAAATATATATAGGAGTTTACAGACAAAGTAACTGCACATTATAGCACAATTGAGAATATTTCTGTTTTCAGTGTTTTCATGACTTTCATGACTTTTTATTTCCTGTTAAGTAGCAATTTTGGAGATAGGAGGTTTGTGTAACCTGACAAACAAGATGTAGATCATTATATTTCAGTAGCAGGCGCTACTGCCATTTTTTAAATTAAACTCTCTGCAAAACATGTCAAAGTGGAGCAAAAATATCCTTTCTGTAGAGAAGTTTGTAGAATTGTTAATTTTTTTTTCATTTAATAAAGAAATATGCCACTTTGGGCCACTAACAATTGTAGATTGGAGTGTGTCAAGATGGATCTGTCTGGTTACAGACAATGAATCAGGTTGATCCATCTGCACTGCAAGGTTAAGGTGTGTGCCCAACAGTGACACAAAAACTAGCGAGCCACATTTAGGGACTGGGGGGGCTGCATGTGCCCCCCCCCCCCCCCCCCCCTTTCTTTTTTAGTTTACAGCAGCTTTATTATGTATAAGAGTGACTGTAAAGATCAGATTTTCTCTGGGGATTGATAAAGTACTTCTTATTCTGATAAAAATGCACTTTCAAAATAATCAAAACATCATTGATAGTATTAAATCTTTATTGCCAATATTTGCACTATTACTTTATTTTATTGCGGTAAACTATAAGAGGAAGAATTCATATTGCTGTGTGACTTTTTCCTTTCTTTTCCACCCATTTTGGTTTCAGTCTGCACGCACGTCCCACAGTTAAACAGGCTTTTTGCAGATGCAGACAGGTGCACTTTCTAATTAGTAAATTGAAATGAAAGTCAGCAAGTTATTAGCCAATAAAGCAGGCTTAAGTCAGTAAAGAGATGCCTGTCTCTCGCTCTAAGTGGCCTCCCTGTATTGATCTCTGTCATGTGTGTGTCCACATGCATCTAAAGCCCCACTCTCTTTCTTCTCATTATCTCCTTCACAAGGTTGCCGCCGTTTATTTTATCTGTAAAAATGTGCAGAAGAGGAAGAAGAAGAAAGAGCAGCCTTTTGCAGCTTCATCCAAGGAGTAGGTAAAAATAAATCTCAGTACATCTTTTGCTGTGTCTCAGCTCACACTAAAGGTCAGAGGACAGAGAAGGCCAGTTATGCTTCAGAAAGACCCCAGAGGTATATACACTCTCTCTCCTCCTCTCCATCCTTCTCGCTCGCTAGCCCCCTCCCTCCCTGTGAATGCCGTAGTGAGCATTGTTCACGACCACTAGCTTTTGCTGAAAGCCGCACAGCAATGAGGTCTCTGTGCCTTTTTGCCTCTCTCTCTTCCTCTCCCCTCCCCCTATCTACCTCTCTCTCCTCCTTCCCTCCCTCTCTCTCTCTCCCTCTATTAAATTTCCAGTCACACAGTGGTGCAGAGGATATTCCTCCTTTCCCCTCGTTCTCCCCTCTTTCCCCTCGTTCCCTATCACTCATGCTGAAATCTTAGCCCACATCCAGTCTCTCGCCGCGACCCTGGCTGCCTCTATTTTTTTTTACTGCTTCTATGTGCATCTTTTTTTACCTCTCCAGCCCCCGCGCCATTTCAAATGATTCTACACCACCCATGCCAAACCTCTCCTTCCTCCCTTCCTCCATCCTTCCCCCCTTTATGTCCTCACTGTGTCATTGCACATTGAATCTGATATCCCCCTTATGCATCTATGCTACGCTTGTGTGTGTGCTGGCACCCTTGAGCGTATTTGTGTGTGTGTGGGAGTGATAGAGCGAAGGGGAGGGCGAGGGAGAGGGACATGCATTTGTGCACAGTAAATGAACAAACACTCATCGCTGTATTGCTTGTGTCATCAGTACAGGAAGGCTCTTGGAGTAGAAAATACAGCGAGGACGTTTTCCAATACTACCCCCTCCACATAAACTCCCTAATGCTGCGTTCAGGAGCCACAGGGAGGTGGAGGAGGAGGAGGAAGGGGAGGGCGAGGAGGATTTGGCAGCAACATGCTAGTGCCAAGACATATGTGGCATGCTGATAGCACCAGAGAGGTGCAGCTCACACTGTGAGGAAGCTTTGAAGGGGTGCTGATACGCATCCATCACTCATGAGGGTCTCAGGGTTTTAGCTGTGGGCCGTGAAAAGTGGGTGGTGGCAGGCCTGCCCACAGAAATGACTGGGCCCCTGAAAGGACTGGTTAACGGGCCCTCCACAGATGTCTCTTAATAATATTAAATTATAAAGGTGGGAAATGTTAGTTTGCTTTGCAATTGATTTGTACACCCATGTATAGGCTATAGTCTTAAAAATGGCTGGCAGGTTTTAAATGTGGCCTGTGGCTCCTTTACACCATGTTATTCCTCTCTCTCTCTCTCTCTCTCTCTCTCTCTCTCTCTCTTTTTCTCTCTCTCCAACTTTCAGCTCTAACTTCTGTCCTGTCACTCAAATTAAGGCTATATGCAATAATGTGGAAAACTACTTTATTTCACAATGTGGAAAAATCCTTCAAAAATGACTGGATCTGGTTTTGGCATTGGATCACCCCCAAAATCCAATCAGTTCTCTCTTGTATCATGACAAACATTTCCTTAAAATTCATCAGTCTGTTGGGAACTTTATGAGCTATTAGCAAAAATGTAGAGTTGCCCTATCTTGCACTGTTAACAAATCCTTGAAAAAATTCCTGGATACTTACCCAGATTTGGATCAAACCAAAATCTAACTATATCCCTCTTGTTTTATGGCCAAATTCTGAACACACTGAAAATATCATCAAAACCAGTTTGGAAACTGTTGAGTTTCTAGTGCACTATTTCACGATGTTAACAAATCTTTGAAAAATTCCTGGATCCACACCTGGATTTTGATCACAGTCAAGAATCTAATGATTAATAATTTCTGTGTGCTCTAATCAACATTCACTGACAATGTCATCAAAATCCATTGAGAATTTATTGGTTTATTAAATACGGAAAACTGTCCTGTCTCGCAATGTTAACAAATCCTAATGAAAATCCACATCCTGATTCAGATCTCCAACAAAATGTAATCAGTTGTCTCTTATTCCATGAACAGCATTCCATGAAAATGTCATCAAAATCCATCTAGAACTTAGCATGCCATTAGCAAAAATGAGGAAAATGCCCTAAATTGCAATGCTAACAAATTCTTTTAAAAAATTCCTGGATCTGCATCCAGATTGGGGTCAACACCTAAACCTAGTCACTTCTTTCTTGTGCTATAACCAAGGTTCCATGAAAATGTTATCAATATCCTTGAAGAAGTCTGGAAAGTAGTGTCAAATATGTGACAAATCCTGGAAGCGCATATGGATTTGGATCACCACCAAAATTTAATCAGTTGTCTCTTTTGCCATGAGCAACATGGCAAAAGAGACAACAAATGTCATCCAAATACATTGAGAATTTGTGTCATTGGCAAAAATGTAGAAAACTGCCCTATATTGCACTGCAAACACAAAAATTCCAAGAAGCCCATCCGAATTTGGATCACTACCACAATGTAATCACTTTTCTCTTTACCATGACCAAAATTTCCTGAAAATTTCATCCAAATTAAATCAACATGTAAATGTTGAATCAACTGCATTCGCGCAGGGAACAATCACTCCTGGGCAGTAGGCCAACAAAAAGCTAAAGTTGCAGGTCTTAGCATGGCTGAAAACACCAAACATTATTGTGCTACAGTACTGTTAAATCCAATGGTCCCATTCAGTACATTAAAATCACAAAAATAAGGATTGCTTTATTTCAGGCAGAGGGGTTTTACACTCTGAAACAGGTTATGAGAAATAAAATTGTTTTCCTCAGCTATAATAAGACATGGTGAGAATTTAGATCTTAAATTTTAGGAAACAATGATCTACATTAAGGCTGGGCCATGTCCTTACTAACCGTCATGGGCCCCTAACTGACTCTGGGCCCCAGATAGCTCCCATTTACCCCCCATTTTGGGCGGCCCTGGGTGATGGGGTAATTTCTCACCATTCAAAGAGAAAACTTGGAGTTTTTGATTTGGCCGAGGAGCATGAGTGATCCGTTTAAACGCCCCAAGTGACCAATCAGGAATGTGAACAAAGGGATGTATTTTAAGGTTATTTTTAGAAAATGTAAAAAAAAAAATTGGATTGGTCCTCATTGCCATCTGTGCGAAAGAATGAGAGAGATACAAGCGAGAGTTTCGTGTTATTCGTGGTGACATCCCTGTGTGTGTCTGAGAGTGAGTGTGTGTGTGTGTGAGAACGAGAGAAAAAGAGACGGAGAGAAAAATCCTAGTGTCACAGTATCTTAGCAACTGCCTCCATCTCCTTGGAGACAAGCGCTGACATCATTTCCTGTCTGTGAGAACTCACTTTTGGTTTGTACACAGTGAGTGTGTGTGCGTGTGAGGGCATGTGTGTATGGTTGAGTGTTGTTTGTGTGTTGGAGTGCATCCACGTTCATATGCAGATGTGAGGCTGCAGTGAGTGCTCTCATGCAAACAGAATGGGTTTGGAGTTTTGTGTTTGGGTCAGGGTGCGTTCAAGAATGACACCATACTTTGAAGTCCATATAATTCATGCGATAAAACATGAATTCTGGTCACAAAGGCTGTTTATATGTTTTATTTATGTTAATTTAGCAGATCAAGGCCCCGCTTAAAACAGCTGATTTGTATATAATTAGTCATAGATTTAACTTTAAAAAGGTCTTATAGCCATTTTTTGAACTCAAGTAACTATAGAATTTGGTTTTTCTGTTGTCATAATGTGAATAATGTGGAATATTTATGTCATTTATCTCTACTATCACAGCCACTGTGGATTTGCACAACAAAGTTGTTAGTAATGGCTAACAGAATAGTCTGAGGCTTTTAAAGGCCCATCAAACTGCCTCAATGATTCAGTGCAGTTAAATTATTGGCTTTTACTGCCACCCTGTGACAAAATCAGGATAATGAAACCATGACGATACTTTCCCCAACTCTTCAAAGCTTGTAGGACTTCAAAATGGTTATCGGACGGATTGAAAATTACACAGAATCACTATTATAACCTACAAAATCAAGTAAAAGTATTTTTGACAGGATGGTCCACGGCCCAAAGCAGGAATGAGTCCAAAAAAGGCGCAAGTGAGTTAGCATTTAGCACGTCCTCTTCCAAAAGTATACGGGAATAAGAATACCGGTTTCTGAAAAATGCCTGAATATGTTTTGTGTTGAACACAGGCTCACAAGATTTTAATGTTTAATCTTGTTTTTTTAACAAAATGCTGAAATCGCCCATTTTCGAATTGTAAAGTGTGTGGACAGTTGCCAACAAATTGCTAATAAGTATGACCCTACTGCAAACATTTGTAAAAATTTTTTAATTAATAGTTCGTACACTAGGGATGTATGAAGGACCAACTTGATTAGGCCATTGGATTACAAGTAAATTCTTAAACAAGAGGTCACAACACACTCTCAGGCTATTGTTTTACCTCTCTTTAAAGCTACTCAGCCTTGTTGGCTAGCTGCTAGTATTAGCTTCTAATTTTGCATATGGACATCAAATAGTTTTAACAACATTTTTCATTTTAAATAATCTAACGTACTTGCTTGACTGTCTAAAGCCTCACCCAAAAAAGATTGTCTTACATAGAAACATCCTGACCACAGACCAGGAGTGATCAAAGATAGGACAATTTTAAGGGCCCATGACTGACAGGGCCCTAGAAATATTTTAAAATGAATTTTTCCACTTAAATTTTTAACTTATCCCCTTTAGCAAAAACTTTTATCACACCATGGTGTTAAATTCACCCATTTTTCTGCTTTTTTTTAGATTCCATTGCAAAAATGTTCATCATTTAGGTTGCTAATGAATTGCTAAAAGATTTTATAAAACCTGCGAAATGCTTTAAGGCCAGAAAAGTTCTCACACAGCAGCTTAGTTATTAATTGTTTAAGTAAGTTACAGTAGGTTTAAACTGCTTTCGTAAGCTATTTTGTTGTCTTCAAATGGAAGTTAAATAGCTGTAATAATTTTTTCAGTTTTTTTGTAAATAAGTTAAGTGGTCTTTTTTTAAGAGACATTAATGGACAGTTTATGCCTTTACTGGTCAAAGAAAGAAAGTGGACTTTGTTTGAAACAGGGAAGAAGAGCGTGGAATTGAAATTTGGACAGGGTCACAGGCTCGACCCAAAGGCATATTGTCCATTATGAGAACAAGAGCCTCTGTGCATGGGGCGCAGACATAACTGCTGGGAAATATCTCCATAGAGGTGTCTTTTCACACAAAATTGTCTATTTATTATGTATTTTTACATAACGGAGGTGCTCTTAAAGCAACTGAAGAGTTGGTTTAGCATGTGTTGGTAGGGCCCTCATTTGCTATCTTTTCTTGAGGCCTAACATGTCTGGTGGCACCTCTGCCACAGACATATGGAAATGCGTGAGTCGAGCTTGGTGGCACTTGTTCAAAGTGTTTTCACCAACATTCAGAAACTTTTGCCACAGAGAGATGGCTCCAAACAGCATACATTAAATGTAATGGTTTTGTTTTTCAGAGGCACTGAGCAGGGACAAAAACACAGGGAGACTGATGAAATGCTTTAAGTTTAAAAAAAGATAGCATTATGTTAATGCCTACTAAAACACTTTACAATTGCAACCCTGGAGCAAAAATTAAACAAAATTCTTGGAGTCAAAAACAAAATTTAGAAGCAACTTATTCCACAGCAGGTAATGCTTTACGGGGAAATTTCAGCAAAGAATTAAAAGCTACCAGATCTCATCCGGTTTTTAAAGTAACACGTTACAATCTGCTTGGGCACATTAGCGTCATGTTTATAAAGTGCTTAAGATACAAAACAGCTAATAAAAAAACCTTACCTTGCTAAAAATGTGGGTCAGTGGCATACATTAAAAAGTGGAGCACTCTGCTGGTTTTGGCAGATTGTTCTGGCTCATGTGAGTTAACAACGTCAGCAACAAAAAAGGCCAGACAGTTATAGAAATCAGCATGAAATTTGAAGCAGCATAAGAGGAAAATCAATGTCTTTTGTCATGCCAGAATGGTGCTTCAATTCCTTAGCAAAGTATTAGCTGATTAAAGAATCCTGAGAACTGATAAGAAACGAAATATGGATGCTAATGACAAGCCTAACTGTAGAATTAGCATCCTGATGTTTGCCAAAAGTGTGACTCTTCAACTTTGTTTACTCCTTGGTACAGTGGTTCAAGAAGAAACTGCACCACTGACAAGGGACGGTAATTTCAAGCATTTTTCCCAAGCTACTGGCCACTCATGAAATAACTCTTGTATAACCCCCTCTTAGTCACAGAGCCTTATTACCTACATTAACCCTCAAAAACACTATATGATGATAAATGGCCATTATAAAACACAGAGAATGGCAACTACTCTAACATGTGAACTTTCATGATGTACTGTTAACAACAGACTGAAATGATGTTGAAAAAATAGAGTAAATGGTCTACATGATTTACACAGATCCTCATTATGAAACACTGTTGTCCTAAATGTGTTGCATTAACCCTTTTAAACCCCATGCCTCAATTTTGTTGTTTTGGCTGCTAATATAAACCGCAAATGGACCACTGTTTACATCCTAGCTTGTTAGCCTGATGCTTTCAAGTGATGGAAACTGCCATTAGGGGCTAAGAGCAATCTGAAAGAGCTAATTTAAACTTCAGAGGCAATCTCCTCGAAACATCAAGTGAAACATATCATTACTTTAAGGTGTTGAGTAAAAGAAATTGCTTCTTAAGAGTCACATGACCTGATGTGTTTGACCACTAATGATGTCTTCAGTGTCTACTAAGCAAGAATCTGATTTAAAGAGGTCATATTTTGTCTTACATCAGGCTCATAAATTCATTTTTGAATCACTAATGTTAAAAAAACATCTAGTTTTCACATACATAGTACCCCTGATGGTGCTGAATTCTCTATTGCTGTGTCCCGGTGGTGCTTCCACTGTCAAATGAGGAGAGAAGGTAACCAAATAACTGACCTGTGCCATCCTACTTTGTCTAAAGAGTGGAGCTTAAAGCTCTTGTCTGTTGATTTTGAACTATTTATTTATTTATAATTCAATGACAGTTTACACACAGCATCTAGATGCTCTACAGCAATGGTTATCAACTGGCAGCCCTGGGGCCACATCAGGCCCCCCACAGATTTCCATCTGGCCCCCAGACTATGATTAAACTCAGAAATGGAAGGGGGACATATGTTGTGGCTTTAAGGGTATCTTTTTGTTGTTATATACACACAATTATTAATGTAAACCCCAAACCAATTCTGATTTAAACAATTTGATCTAGAATTACTTTTTTATGTGTTTAAAGAGACTGCATTATGCTTTTATGAGTTATATGCCCTCTGGTGTGTTTAATGGCTCCTCCACATGATTGAGCACCTCTGTGAACAAGACATCAAATTTGCAGTATTAAGACCTCTCCCTCTCCCCCTCTTTACTGTGCCAGTAGCTGCATAAAACATATTGTTTTGGCTTCCCCAAATGCACCTACACACTAAAAACAGCTGGGTTATTTCATTTACTCAGCCGCAGGGTTGTGAAATGTTTTACCCATTATGGGTTATTTATACTGGATTTGAGTTATTTTTGCGCCACTCATGTGCTGAGTAAAAATCCATCAACCCAACATACATCAGTTTACTCAGCACCTGGGTTGTTTGTGCTTCAAAGGTCATCACGTTGACCGATGTGCTCCACCATGAATCCACACACCGCGCCCGTTTACAACAGAGTTTCCAGTCAGTTTCTATGCATCGAGCGCCTACACATATTCCCAGCAGAGAGGTATTTCACAAAACCTAGATAGGGGATTAAGCCAGGATTTTCCAGTTATGCTTGATGAATGTAGCTGTGATTTGGTTTCACTAAAGAGGAAGCACATAAGTTACCTTGGTTACCCTTGGTTTTGCGCCTTCACATCTAGTGAAAGGGTATCCCAATTCTCCGTAAGATTAAGGCGAAGGGCTACACAGCCCCTTGAAACAAAGACAAACCAGAACCTCACTTGTAAGAAATGGGTATGAGAACTTACCCATAATAAACCGCGGCTGCTGACAAGATGACAGAGTCGAGACCAAAGGAAGCACATAAAAAAGTAAGAAATTAAGCAAAATTATTGTTTTTCATGGTAATGATACTCATGTTTTTATTAGATATTCAATCCTTTGCTACGCAACGTAAGTTTACCCTTAATGCAAGACAGCATCTTGGAAGTACATAAATTGTCGCATTTGTGCACAACACAACTAGTGGGCAACACTGATATTTGGGTGGAGTGTGTAACAACTGTATGTAGTTGAAACCACTCAGAATTGAAATTAATTTCCCCAGTATCTGAGTAGAGTATATAGTAAATATATGTAGTTGAAACTGAAACAACCCAGAACAGAAATTGATTTGACCCAGCATTTGGGTAGAGTATTAAACAAACATACGTGGACTGAATTCACCCAGATTTGCAGTTAATTTGAACCAGAATTTGTGTAAATTATTTAACTCATCTGATGGGTTAAAATGGACCAACCCATCTTGATGGGTCAAATTAACTTTTGTTGGCTGATGTTATAATAAACCAGCAGGTTGATGTGTAGACCTGTAAACCAATCAGAGCAGGCTGGGTCCACATGGGGAGGGGAGCCTTAAAGAGACAGGAGCTCAAACAGAGTATCGCAGACAGGCTGAGATTACAGCACTATCAGGGGTACTCTGTATATGAAAAACTACACTTTTTTTCAACATTAGTGATTGTCAACATACAGTCTTTTTGTCAGCCATAATTAAACCAGGAGAACTGGTCAAACCCAGTGATGGAAACCATGACAGCCCCAGACAGAGAAAGCCAAACAATATCAATATCAATAGCTGTATGTGTATGAACTGATCTCACTTTTCAAGGTGAAGAAATACATAGCTTACAATCTGGAAAAAACAAAAATACTTAACTGATAAAATATTATTTGGATCAAATTATTTAAATCATTTCACTTAGAAAGATCTGTAGGCTGTTGTACCCTCTCTGCATAAGTTCTATCTTAAGTTCTGGTGTAAAGTCCACACCAAACCCTGCATTGAAACTAGTTAGGTTCTAACTTGTGTCTTAGTTCGGTTGCACCAGAGACCCAACGTCCACCTTAAGTATTAGAGCTTAACAGTCAAAGTAAGCAAAATATTGTCACAGATATGGCATTATGGCATTTGTCTGACCAGTAAAAAGCATTTTTTGATTTACACAGAGCTGCCTCAGTAACCCAAGGCAAATGAAATACTCTATATCTCAGTACAGACGAACAGCAGGAAATGGGCAGCTGCTGCTACTCATCGATACTAAGCAACAAAAATGTATGCAAATGTGCGGGCACAAGGAAAGTGCGGGCAAGAAGGTTGTCATATATATTTCTGAGGGACGTTATCTGTCACAGAGAACACAGAACCAACACTAAACAGCATCTAAGACCCTCTGCTACACAGCAAAATATGACTTGACAAATTAACACAATCAAAGTTAGCATTAGCACTTAAGTTTCTATAATGGTCCACAAAACAAAATGTTGTTTTCACTCTTTTTTTGAGAGTTGGTGCATTAACTCTCATCAAGTGTAACTACTGACACTTTTTGGAGTTAAAATTTAAAACTCTGAAACTTGAGAGCGACTTTTGATCAACACTTCTATGTATTGCTAGAGATGTACGCTCTCATTGTAAACTTTTAACTATTTAAGTCTTAACTCTCTGCATAGTGTAAACATTGCTGTATTTTTTCCATATATTAATGGAGAAATTTAGCTGAAATATGGGTTAAATGTTTGGTTGGAGCACATTAAAATAACATTTGCACTGCAGTTTTCAAGATGTAGGCATGTGGCGTTTGCTGAAACTCAAATGGGGGGCGAGTAGATTGACCGAGTCTATATGTGTCACTTACAGGTTCAGAGTGAAAGGTTCAGAGTTAAAGATCCTACAGTGACACCTATGGATTTAACTTATTGAAACATAGTTTTACACTTGTTTTTGACACCAGCTCTTTTTCAACCTATAGTACATTTTCATGGATTTGACTCCATCCAGAGTATAATCAACTTCGGCCCTTTGCCAACACCAAAAATTTAAACTCTTCTCAATTTGCTGTGTACTCCTCATCCTCAAAGTGATTTCACCTTTAAAAATAATCTATGGTAAACATACAGTGTTTCACTGAGAACTGTACACCAGCTGGAAGGTAGGTATAAAATTTTAAGCCATTACCTAAAGCTATGTTGAAACTGTCTGAGGTGGTGCAACACCTCAAACACAAGCAGATGGTTGAAGCAATAGCAGGTCTCCACAAAATCTATTATAAAATTGGCCTCTGTACAAATGTAGTTGATGACCCCTGTCCTGCGATGACCCTGGATATTCTGCAATGATTTTCACAAACACACAAACCAACTTATGATTTTTAAGTTTTTATTCTTGAATTTGTAGACTATCTTTGTAAATACATACATTAAAACACCAAGGCAAACAAAAATCACATCTACTGATTCTGAATTGTGTTAAATAACTACACTTAGCCCATTCAAGCCAAAGACAGCCACATCTGCACCCATGACAACTGAAAAATTTTGATCAGCTGCAGCACATAAATATGAATGGTGCTGAGTAATGCACTGATTTTGGAGTTCATGGTCCAAATTTGTTTTTATTATCATTTCCAGCAGATGGCCCCACATTCTCATTTTATAACCTCAGCAAAAAAAAAATCTCCCAATAATCAACAGGAGATTTGAAGCAAGGGTTCTCTACCACAGCACAGAAATTAAAATGCACCAAAAAAAAGATATAATACAATGGTATCTTTACAAAGTAGTAAATACAACAGTTAAATAAAGTAGGAACAAGTTAGTTGTAGCTCTGTTTACAGTGTTACATTAATGATTCTTTATGCTTAATAATGTAAGGTCAATTTAAACTAAAACAAATCAGAGGAATCCCACTTCATGTGATGTGCATCTCTACTTCTTGGTTTGATTTACTTGTCTTCATTCATTCTTTTTTCTTCTTCTTTGCTCTCTGTTTGAAAAATGGCAGTTTGTTTCCTGAAAGCCTGAGCTGCAAGACAAGAAAAGTGTGAGTGTCCAGTTCGTGGACACAACTAACACACAAACAAACACAATAACTGCATGTGGGAGGTGACAACGTTTTATATTCCCAAGTAAAGACCATGACAAAAATGTTCAGAGTTACTTAAGATGCAGTTTCTTTTGTATACGAGGTATAGCACTGAAATAAAAGGTCATTCTTACATGAAACCCAAATGCTTCTATTGACACAAATCACAATTAGGTTTTTTTTTCTGCAGCATTAATTCCACATCATCAAATGTTGTTTAAGAACTTTGACTCAAATGTAACACTGAACTTAGGTTTATAACTTTGTTTGCACTTGTAAGTAAAAAATCAGTGTTTCCTGTAAAAGCCCGTGAATCTATATCCAAAATTATCCAGAGAAAACTGTCTTTCAATAACAATAAATGATCCAAGATGAAAGCTAAGCAACAAAGCGTTATATTATGGCAATCACAAGGTGTGCGACTGTCACACTGCAGGATGTGCAATGCCATTCACGTGATTTGAAACATGTCATGATGCCTCCTCATTTTTTCTTTGACTTATCTTTTGACAAAAGTCTGTATGCTGACTAAAAACTGACTGCTTCATGTAGAGAAGGGATGCACAATATTGGATTTTTGCCAATATCAGATATGCTGATATTTTTAAATTCATTATTGCTGATACCAAAACTGAAATTTCTGGTCAAGAGCACAAGCTCTGTACTTAACAAAAATGGACTTGTTTCTTTCAGTGTTACAGTATATTTTTGCGAGGAACAGGTATAAAACAAGAAAAACAGCATTTAACTCTTGCAAAAATGAAACCCTTGATTTTGAAATGTACCCATGCTGAATGAGAAGGTGCATCAGTATTTTACATTTGTGTAATTTGCTGATACTCCAGCCGGTATATGGACAACATGTGTGGCAGATATATAAGCTGTAAATATCTGCGAAAATTTCAATATCGGCTGATGCTGAAACTTAACTTTTTAGGCTGATTCCGGCTGATACCGATATCAAACCGATAATATTGTGCATCCCTTATGTAGAGTCTATGCATACAAAAACAAAAAAAAATGCTGAAAACAATGCTGTTGCCTTCACAGTAACACCAGTGTGATTGTTCAGACAGTGACTGTGTGGTCTGGGGAACAATGGTCAAATTCCAAGTTATCTAAGCTAAGCAAAAAAGTAAGGAAGTTACTGTTTGGTATATTATTTCTTTATTCTAACAATGGTTCTTGGCAATAAATCTTATACTGTCAGTCAGGACTGTCAGCACCTGGTAGCATGACCTGCTATGCTCACAGGAGCAGACACCAACTGACTTGGTCAGAGTTAGGTGTCAGAGAGGTCACTGTCAAGTCTCAGGATGACCTACGTCATGCATCAAACATGATTTTTCTTTCTATATCGTTTTTTTTCTGATGCCTTTATTTCTGGCTCCTGTTTCTCCAAGTCCTTTTTGTCTGATGACTGTCCTTTAGTTCTGTCACTGATTTTATTTTGATTCCTTTGTTTCTGAGTCCTTTTCAGAAAAGAAGATAAATATTTTTTTTCAGACTCTTTATTCACTGTTACCTTGCTTTTTGACTCCTTTGTTGTCTGGCTCCCTTTTGCTCAATGACTTTCTTTCAGACTCTTTATAGCTTATGTATTTGCAAAGACAATTCATTTATCTGGCTCAATTTTCAAATAATGCACAACTACTCAGAGAGAAAAACATACAGCACCATTATTTTTGCTATTAGCGTTTCGCCCTGTCTTTAAAATATCATGTATTTCCACCATAGCAATATTTGACAACCACTGATTTACAACCATTTAACTATAATGTTGTTGTACTTTAACACTGAATAATATTATGAATGACATTTTGTACCATGCCTCTCTTGCTGGGTAGCCTCTTACCTGATTGCAGACCTCCTTTACTGCCTTTTTGTTTTGCTTGCACTTCAGAAAGCCACTCCTCTCATGAAAGAGACAGTCAACCTGGAGCTCAATGGCGTCATGTCTGTATGTATGGGGATTTGGTAGTATGTATTTTTCATTAAAAGTGTGATGCATGGCCACCAGAATCACTTTCTTGTATCCCTTTTCTGTAACAATAACACAAACATAGATCAGATTTACAGTTTAAAGACAAAAACATATTAAAATTGCAGATGCACAGTCGGGGTTTTTGCATGTTTACCTGAGGTGCTGGATAAGGCTGTTGAAATATCAGTCTCAAAGCGGCTGACGATGGGACAAAAGATGATAATGTGATCACTTTTGTCGTGGGACTCAACCTCTTTTGCACCTTTTTTTTTAACTTTTTTAAGAAATTTGAGATGGCTGTTGAAAGTCTCTCCAGTGGCCTCTGCAAAAATGCGTACCATTTTTCTAAAAGACAAAAAAGGAAACAAAAACACAATCAATTTAAACATAAAAGTCATTCAGGGTGGATTTCTAAGAAAACAGAAGAGAAAACAAGAAAACACACATGTAGGTGGAGGCTGTATACCTATGACATCAAAAACCCAGGAAGTAAACAACTGTGTTTTAAGGAGCATTTACTTTGAAGAGGCATCAAGCATTTCTCTGTGAACTGAAAGTTAGCAGAAGGTGACATGTTCCTCTTCTGCCAAAGACCATTCTAACAACATTAAAAGCAACGAATACTGGAATACTGAATACAGGACATGGGACATGACAAATGAGAAGCTTCCTTGGTCAGTCTATCCACAGCAAATTAATAAAATTAAAACTACCAGAGTTGATATTAATACTTCTGAAGTATCTATATGGCTCCACGCCACTGAGAGATGGTTTGACTCTTCTTAGAGAGTTGGTGCATTTACACTAATGATGTTTAACTATTGACTCTTGTTGGAGTTAAAATGTAACACTTTGTAACACTTTACAGTGTGACTTGTGATCATCAGAAATGTACTCTCATACAGTAACTTTGTTATTAGTTAATTGTAACTTCCAAATAAACAATGCAGGGTGGAAATACTGCTGTAAGTAACTATTCTTTATTTAATGGGAATTTTTTTGATGTGATAAAATACTGTGTTTGGTTACAACACATTTGTTTTAAAACATATGCAGGCCTACTATAATATTCTAAAATACTCTCTTAAACATATAACTATATGAAGTGATGCCATCTCATATTTCTTTACTTTCTCTATTGAGACTAAATGTTAAGGGATTCGACTCCAACCAGAGTACAAACAGCTCTGCAATCACATCAATTTTACTAACACCAAAGTTTCAACTCACAGTGGCTCCACATCAAATACATATCATCATGTACCCGAGTTAATGGCAGGCGACGTTGCTTTTGCTTTTGATAGGCTTTTTTTTTTATTCTGGTGATAAAAGTTACCAGAGTTTTTTCTAAATAAGTTCGTGAATGCAGGACTTTAACTCGATATAATATTCAATACAGCCAGTCAGACTGGTTTCGTTCGTCAGATTCATGAACAATAACTTGAGTTATTAACCGATCAACACGGCCTCAGCTCAGTTTGAGCTCCTCAACTTCATTTTCTATCTTTAAAACAAGTCAGAGCTTTTCAGATTTATAGTAAACTTACCTTTATGTCAAACTTTTGATCGTCTTGTGAACCACTGTGCCGTGTCGTGAAAGGTTTTCAAGAAATGACTCCAAACAACTTTCACTTTCACATTTGGTAATTTTTACTTTGCCGCATTTTTGTTGTAATGCCATGTTTTGACCGGCAGGCGTCAGTGTAATGACACTATTGGGCATTCATGTGTCTGCAGAGGAAGATAAAATTGCTAATAATTTCCCACAGTGTAGTTCCATACATTTCACAAATAAGTAGAAAACAAAAGTCGTCCATATTTTTAAATCAAAGCTTTACTTACTGGTATGTCAGGGGAAGGCTGCCTTTGCATGCTGTGAGAGCGGTTTTCTGTTTTTCAAGGTATAACACATTTACAGTCTTATTTAATTTGATTTGTAAATGCTGTACACTGAAGGTTTTATAACTGTCTAAATCCATGGTTATGACACTTAGCAGTGCTGGGCAAGCAGACCTAACGATGAAAAGTGTAAATAATTATTATTAATTACAGGGTTCATTACAATCAGGCAACATTAATCTGAAAAGATATGTCTGACAGTGGAAATGTGCACACTGACATCATGATAATCCCTGAGAACAGACCTGACACAGTTACATTGTCAGTGTAGGTGAGCCAGTAATGACTAAGTTATTCATCATAGTAAAATGAAAATCACAAGAAGTTTGTTAATTAATCAATTAATCAATTAATTTTCTTTTAATTACTACTAGAAGTGTGAATGCAAAAGGAAAGCGTAATTTAAGGATAGAGGTGAACAGAGCTCACAGAGTTTGATAGCTATTTTAATTACAACACAGCACTGTTACTGTTAAGATGATTTGATTTTGATTTTTAATTGAAAAAGTTTTCTTCTACATTTTAGCCTTTTTAAGTCATTGTTGTTTTCTATTTTATTTTTGTCTTAATTTCTTTGTTTTTTTTTCTTGTGTGGTTTTTATTGATTGATTTATTGTTTTATTCTGATGTATTTTTTTTCTCTATATATTCTAAGGTACTGTGTGAGGCAATTGTCTTGCCTTCTTTTTGACATGTACAATTTATATAAACTTCCTTTGCCCTAAAACTTAACTCCTTAAATAGTTTAAAATAGTTTTTTAAAAAATGGCGTAAAAATATCCAATTACTGTCGAGTTTCTGAATTCTGAGATACAACTCTGAGATGCTGAAAGTACTGCTCACTTTTCATTCATCATGCCAATGGTTACCAAAAGGGTTTGTGATCCAAGATACCTAAGGAGGGTTGTGAGATGCCATTCATAAAAAAGTAATATTAAATTCAGTATTAATAATAATAACAATAATAGTAATTAGGATTTCAAATTATATATTTTCCACATTTTTGCAGAAATATGTTCACAAAATGAGTTCACTGTTACATAAAACATTGTAGTCGTGTGGAATGCGTGATTAAATGAAAATATTATATTAAAACCTAAAAACGTTACTTTCTTATATGCTTTAGCTATCTTCAGGGCTGAAAGGCTCATTCTCACTGTTGTTTTGGAGGTTACAAGTTAAAATGTTTGGGGTCCTCTGCTCTATGCCTGGATCACTCTAACCAGTCCCTGCACACACAGATAATAACTGTGTAGCAGCCAACCCAAAGAAAAAAGGTAATTAAGTACTTATAATTATGCAGTTACTTTGATGAGTAACTGCAATATCATATAACATACATACATATTAAGAGTAACTAGGGTTTGCACAAAAGTGGCATTAGGCAAAGTTAAGCAATGCCCTTGGGCCTTGAGGCTGAACCAAAGTGTACATCAAATGTGAGGTAAACTTTACCTATTTGGGGTGACAGTAGTTCTGTCTATCGAGATATAAAAAAGGAGTCAGAGGATTACTGGATACATTCTCAGCTGGTCTAAGCCGGGACACTGGCCTGGCAGCTGTCTTAGCATCACAGAGGTATTACTGAGCAAGGCTCAAGCTTCTTCATGGGAGTTAATTTTTGTTGCAGCGAGGGTTTGGTATCCCCCTTGCCTGTTTCTCCTTCACTGTCAACATTGTGGAGGCTGAATGTGGGGCCGAGTACAATTCCATTTGCTCTGTCTCTGTAGGTAGTTATCAGAAGCATTACATTGGTGAGAAGGGAGCACACAGAGCCAGGACGGGAGCAAAGCACTGTGAGTCTGTGTGTCTGCCTGTGTGCTGTGTGACACTACTTATGTCCCTACAGAATTAATTTAAATGTCTTGAGTTGTTGCGATGGCAGAGCTTCACTGAAGTGCTTTTGCATAAATGTGCTGGGCATTTACCAGTTCTTGACATGTTACTTTCACAAGACAAAAAGAGTGAAATGATGTTTACTCCTGTCACAGCACATGTGATGATACCTCTGTAATGTCCTAATCTGAATGTTGAGTGGTATGATTGAACAACTCACTGAGGAGAGAACACAAAGAAGGTTCATTATGTTTGGCCCTGGCAGTAAATGAATGCTTCCTAAATGAATCACTGAAATCTGTGTTTTGGTTTGACAGGATGTGTTGATATCACATAAGTATTAGATTTCAGCACCCATCCCTAGTTGCTGCAGCCCCTCTCTCTAACCTCTCTGTAAGTGCATGTCCATCTGACCTTGCTGACAGGTACATGCATTTAAGCATATGTGTCTGTAACATGTTTAATAAGCAGATATGAGCTGTAGTCCCCCATAATTGTTAATTATGCCTTACTAATCTTCTGCAAGGCCACTGAAAACTCCCCCTCATCTTCATATCAAGCAAATTATACTAAGAGCGAAATAGCAATACTATAACCTTAAAATCTTAATTTGTGTGATGATATGAAATACACTTTTAGACAATGATCTGTGGCAAAAGACTGGACTTTACATCTATAGAATGTAACATTGACTTTCGCTTTTCATTACACCTCACCTCAAGAAATTTCAAATCTCTAATTTCATGCAGGATATAATATTAAAGGGTTAGTTTGAGTTTTTGAAGTGGGGTTGCTGGAGGCTCATGGCAGTAGTAAATATGATTGCATAAGGGAACTTAGCAGGTTCATAGCAACACTTAAGTGCTGTTAGTTGTAGGTACAAGAGGACATCTTTATGAACTGGGGTACACAGAGGAAAAACTTTTGCAAACTGAATGACAGGTAGAAAGAGGAATGGAGAATGGAGGAGAAGGACGGATCAGAAGTTACCTGATGGTGCAGATGCATGGACTGTGAGCTCACGTCCACAAACTCGGAGGTACATTGCTGTCATGAGTGGGACTTAGTGACACAGCTTCTCCTGCAGCTTTCAGCAGAGCTCTGTAACTTCAGTAAGCCTTTTAAACTTCTCTTGTGTGTTGTAACGTAAAATAGGCACTACAAACACAACGCATTGTCACCATATTTAAAACAACAAGCCAAATTAAACAGTTTATATTGGTTTGTGATCCAGTGACCACTACCTGACCCCGCAGCACTCTGGCCTGATCTAATGAGAGGAGCTGCTGGTGGAAGGATACGTACCCCTTCATTGAATCACAAAATAGCTTTAAACACAGGGGCTTTGTCGAGGAAAGTTAAACACTGTAAAGAATCTTACTGAATCGTATTGTTGAGCCAACACAGTTTTTTGAGTGGTTTTAATATATGAGTGGTTTTATGACAGCTATTGGTGGCTACCATCAGCCTCTGGATACTTTGTGTGATAAAATTTCTCCTTATGATGTCATAAGGGGATACGTCACCCCCTGTTGAAAAGACACTCCTTGACACTGTGCCCTAAAACTGAACACTAGGTGCAAAAGCATCACCGACAAAATCAGACAAATTAAATAGAGTTCCCTGACTACCTACAAGAACTTAGCGCTTTGCGAATGATGATGTTTTTGCTTCCACATCCCATCTCTATTTCCCTCTTCATCTCTCGCATATACTCAGACAAGGAGCAAAGAAGAAAAGAGTTTTGAAGAGGTGCTAGTGATATTTTGTTGGATTTCATTGACTTTTCTAACTCAGCAAAGCTTGTTCATTGATTAAAAATAGAGTTAGCAGAGTGTTGATGTTATAGTAAGTGAAATGTTTAACTTTCACTTTCAACACCAGGGAGAAATTTTACCCAATCCCAATCTCTACCCTAAAGCCTAAACACTAAGGCTACACCAACTTAAGTTACGTCCAGTGTGAGCAAGTGAGATTACACATCCCCTAGAAAAATAATTATGTGGGGAGGAGCTCAGTGAGTGTTTATTTGTTTCTTTCATTAAAATATGTTTTATTTTCAAACACAACATCAAAAGTTAAAATCATGAATATTGATGCTTTGTAAGTATTTGACAAGAAAATACAAGGAACCCTTAACCCTCTAGGTGTGCTCTTTGGGATTGAGCCTTTGTTTGTTTTACAGAGGGCTGTGTATCGATGAGCCTTTGAGTCAACTACGCATCAATACAAATCACTACACCCCGGTTTCTCCATTTGTGCAGTAAAAGCACTTGATGTTCTGTTTAAAAGGGCAAACGGGGCATAGAATTATTCTTAATGGATGCTGTGTTGACAGCAGGCATGTCATGCAACTACTGACGCAGGTCTTCAGTTAGGACACTGTGTGGGCCGGATGCTTGTTCAGCCCTAAAAGGCAGCTTCAGAGGATGAAATCTGTCAATGTATATCTGTTAACATTAGAGCACAGCACTGAAAATCAGCTTCTTGAAAGGGGCATTGCCAGACACAGCTAAAGAGGATTTACCCTAAGACAATCTGTTTTGAGCAGGGTGGAAACAGAAGGGTTTATGAACATGCTAAAATTAAATGTCTAATTGGATTTTAAGGCAAGAATCTTCAAAAAATCTTTCCTGGGGACATCTGGATCAGTATAAACTATCTGACAATATGGGAACTTTAAGACAAAACTTGCCTCAAGACGTGTCAAACGAATGAGATGGAGAGACCTTGAGTTATATTGATTCTTGAACATGAAGTAATGAACCAGTAATGCTGACTCAAATTTGCATTTTTGTGGCTTAATTTATTAAAAAGAAATGCTTAAAATATTGTATTCTCTGTGTATGAAGAAGGGCCTCATTTTGCTCTTTTTTTGGGGGGCATCTTAGTGACCAAAACTGCCCCTGATCACCCTAGTGTAAGCAACTTAAAGCACATTTGACCTTTTAGATTGTTAGAGATATAAAAGCTATTTACTTCACTATTTGCAATCACAAGTAATTTTGCTTCTGACTCGTCTTTTTCAGGCAACAGTCACCATAACACTGTTTTAATTGACAAGCAACCATCACTGCGGCTGCATTTTCTCACCAAACAAAACACTTCTGTGTGCGCTCTGTTTGACAAGAGGGTGTGAACTGTATCCGTGGGAGTGATTCTTCATCTGTCTGTAATGTAACGTTGCCTGGTTATCATTTGTTTCTGAGACTGATCAGAGTTGGGAAGAGCTGACGGCCTACTTCAGCTCCCTCTGACAAATGATCTATTCTGCTGATGGAATGGTCAGATGGTAAACAGGGGTCTTTTTTAGACATGTCTAGGGGGGGATATTGGGTGAAAACACGCTCAGTTTACCATAAAACCTCCATCATGTCCCGTCACATGTGGAGTCCCTGGAGTCCTTAGAAATGGAAAATCATCATTTTGTTCAAGCTTATGTTAAAACCAGCTTCCTCTCTTCAGAATGTATTATTTTTTTCACCAGTTATCTCAGCAAGAAAGCTAAACCTTGATATCTCTGTAGTAGCAGCAACCAAAGGCAGAAGCATTCTGTTTTGGGCGTTTTCATCAATCAATTCATTGTCAGTTCATCTAGGCCATTCATGTCAATATCAAGAGAGCTCTGAGGCAGAGGTTCCTGACCACTGTGCCAAGGACCAAGGATAACAGGACAGTAGAGAAACAGTCATTAATTAAATTACACTTTTTGAATTCTGATGTTTTATTTTGAAAGGATGACTGGATCCATATCCAGTGATGACCATGCAGACTTTATTCAAAGTGTCACTGCTGTAATGAACGAAAAAAAGTACGACCTGAGGCAGTAAACCTTATGCTTATGCACTCTTCCACTTGTGCTCTGGATGTAGATGAAAATGTATTTGACTCTGCACAATATTTGAATACACAAGAGCACTCAACTTCCTGAGTTCAGAACTAATACAATACCCATTAGTAATAAATAGAAATATCAGATCGGACTGATGACCGGTGATAAACACACTCTAAGGATCATATTCACATCATTTTTTTACAGCATTTTCCTCCACGCTCAGAGGGGGTAGCAGTCGGTCTTGTTGCTGAGTGAAAAGGTGACTTTGATCTGACTGCATCCCCAAATGTTCTTGTCAAGTGGCTGATGAAATCCAAGTGAGTCCTGCTCTGTGGTGCTTTCTTGAAGCTTAGCAAAAATGTCTGCACGGAATAACGGATAAACTCAACAGAATTTAGAGGTCAAAGGTCAAGGTCTTGAAACCACATGTTTATCCTGTACTTGTAAATATGTCATGAAGCCTTGAAAAGACTTCATAAATAGAGTATTTTGCACAAATATCAACTCCACAGACTGCAGAAGAATTAAATGAAATTATGCGACGTCAGCAAGTTGATTATTATAGGAGCTTTTGGGATGCTGTGGGTCCCCTGTAATGGACACTGCCATACTGCACGTCATCTCAACTGAGCTGTAAGTTGACCTACTCACAGATGTAGAGGTCATGTTAAGTTTGGACTTAAGGCCATCTGACCAGTAGTGACTCTGCATGGATGTACATCCGTGTCAATCATTTCTAAAAGTGGAAATCCTTGATAGAAAAATTAAAAATTAAAAACATTCACCTCAAGTCCAGTGAGAACACACAGATGTAGTACATATTTAGACCAAAGCCTTTTTTTTTTTTTTTTTTAACCAGGATGATTATTTCAGTTGTAAAAAATGTTTGTTCCCCACACACAATAAGACCTTTAAGGGTTCCTGCAGCCAGCCTCAAGTGGACACTCAAGGAACTACAGTTTTTGGCACCTTCATATGAGCCCCCTTTTTCAGCTCTAGAGGTTGCTGCCAGATCAAGTCTATCTCAAGAATACAGTGCTGTGGTTTTTGAAGGTCAAAGGTCAAGGTCAAGGTCATTAAGCCTCATGGTTTCTCTTTTAATTAATTTATTGGGTTGAACTTTGCACAGAAATCCTTTCTTACTGAAGAACAGACTAACTAGATTTTGGAAGTTACAGGTCATGGGGCCTTTTAGTCATCCTTGACTTACTTACTTGTCCTTTACTACTGACGTTACAGAATGCAAAATCTCGGGGAGGCTCTAAGCTTTTTTCTTTAAAGTTGGACAAATGTGTCATTTGAATAGTGGAGAAACATGTTAGATATCCAAGGTCATAGGTTAAGATCACTGGGACTCATGACCCTTACTTTGCATGTCAATGCATTACCTTCAGGTATTTTATTTAGACTTTGTATAACTATCCACGCTGATTCAATGATAACCTGATTAGACTTTAGACATCATAGGTCAAGGGCCAAGGTCATGGTGCATCATGCTCATTTCTTGCCCATGGACATACTCGCCAAGACCATGACCCATGTGTTTACGGCCAGCATTTTAAAGTTAAATAGTAACTGAGCCTCATATTCATCCCATGCTTTTTGACTAGACATCTAGAAAAAAAAGAATGATTCTGAAGTAACCTGGTTTGATTTAAGAAGCCAGAGGTCAAAGGCCAGGGTCATGGAGCCTTATGCTCATCCTTTGCGTGTATTTTGAATGCTCTGTGGGATTTTCTGTAAAGTTTGCCTGAAGGTGCACTCAGAGTCACGGATAAATGAATTAAATTTTTGAGGTCAAAGTCACTTTGCGTCATGATCATCCGCTATTACTTCCACCAAGGGGGTTGTTTTCTGCTGGCATTTGTTTGATAGTTTAACCGGATAACTAAAAAACTTTATTAACAAAATCTGGTTAAGTTTTCAGGATAGGTAAGAAATCAACCAAGTACTAATCGATTAGGTTTTGGTGGTGATCCAAGTCCAGATGTGGATCCAATAGTTTTAGTTTTAGAATCTCATGTCATTTTTTTTGACCCATCACTGAACTCTAACTGTCCAGTGCTCATATACCTCATGGGGGCACAAAACTACCAGGCGGAAGTTTAAATTTTATCTACCAGATGAAATATTTCCAGACTTTCATCTCTTACAACAAAGATGTCCTACCCTGCCCTTCAGGCCTTTTTCTCAGAATAAAAACAGCATTGAAATGAATAGTTCCACGTTGTATTCTGTCATAGCACATCAGGTTAAACTAGCTGACACTCCATACAAGATAAAACAAGACATATGTTGTGTAAATTAAACCAAGGGTAAACTGATTTGTTGTAGCAGCATCCCTGATAAAAGGCAGCCGCACACTCAGCAGAGGTGATTATAACATTTAATCACTGATACACCATCGCCGACCATGCAGGCTCCTGGCCTAGAGGTTTGATTTACCCGCCCTCTTCCTTGGGAAAAATCTCATTCAGTAGACGGATTGCTGAGCGGGCCTCTCCGACCAGCAACCTATAAATCATTCTTTAATCAGGGGCCTCTGAGATTGGGCGCAGACACCCGCGGGAGCACCAGCACTCTGTGACACCTCCACTCCTCCCCGTGCGTCTCTTTAGTCCTGGGAGTTTTTATCCTCCTTTTTTTTTTACATCCTCGGGCTTGTCTGCATTTGTATCAGTCATCAGGAAGAGTAAGAGGGATGAGACGCCTCAGGATGGCACCCTGCTCACACACAGACCGACACTTCCTGTGCTTAAAGGGAGGAAGTCAAAATAGAGGGTGAGATTAGGGATTTGACGCTGCAGGGGTCCAACCATACAGTCTGTGATTTGCATTGATTTAAGCAAAAAGTACTCTTGAGTTTCATTTCAGAATACAAATAAGGGGTCTGTTTGAGTTGCCATAATTTTTAGTGAAATGTGGTTTTTAATCTTGAACTACATGCTTATTATCATGGGGGAGCATTAACCTGACACACCAGATGAACCATTCAATCTGTTTCACTAGTCCAACTGGACAAGAGCCCACAGAAAGTGTTTGAAAATGGGCAGAACCTTTCAAAAGCATTTTTGACAGGTGACTGGACGATCGTTCTGTCAATCGAAAACAAACTCTCGCCAAAACATGTTGGAAGTGAAGCAGTAATATGCTCGCTAAAGAGAAGTTTGTGGTGCTGTTATTTGTTTTTCATTTAATAAAGGCATGCGGTCCAGATCTGAAAAAAACTGCTACTGAAGCTGTATGCTAATCTACATCGCTGATCTCATGTTTGTAGCTCCTGCCTCTTCCTTCCCTTCCTGCTTTGGGCTGTGCACAATTGTTGTAGATTGAAGCTTGGCAAGATGGATCTGCTTGATTACAGATGTGAATCAGGTGATCCATCTTCACTGCAACTTTAGGAAAACATCAGATTTGTGAAAGTAATTGTAGGTTCTTAATTATATTACTAAAATTATAACTACTGTTGTTATATTATTGTGTAATATTTGTTAGATGATAATAAAAGTAGAGCAGAGCCACTGTATAGCTTGCACTCAATGCATATCATAGAGATCTAGACCAGCTAGACGCTTTCTCCTGGGATTTGAACAGTAAATCAAAAGAAGACAGGCTAAGTCTTAACTATGTGTGCTTTCTACTGACTTTCATCAGGGTATGTCTGACAGTAAACCCACCTTTTATGGCTATATAAGTGTTAACTTTTTGGTTATTATTCAACTAATCATATAATGAATGTTGAAGCAATATAAATCACTACAAACATTGCTTCTGTTACTATTGATACAACCGTAAATATCTATATTTTGCTGCAGGGAGTGTCCTGCAGCAAAATATAGTAATTGATAAGTAATCTAAACTACATCTCGCTATTTATCTCCACACATTTACACTGTGTTCTTGCCACAAAAGTGAGTGTTCATCATCCAAATTGGTCTACATAGGCTTATAATATAAGCCAGAAACTTAAATTAAGTAGATTAAAACGTCACAATAATGTCGTCAAAGTGAAAAATTGTGAGCTCAAAGGTCAAAGTAATGAGATGAAAATGTCATAATTATGGCACAAGAGGATATAATGAGAAGTCTTAATTATGAGTCTTAAAGTCTTATAAAATACAATGTTGAATTTTTGTACTAAATAGTCAATTGTAATGGTAAGTACAAATTATTATGTCAATGGTTAAACTTATAACACAAAGACGTTGTATAGGTTATAATCAAGGATGCACAATATTGTTTTTGCTAAAATCCATTATGCTAATATTTCCAAATGCTTGATCGCTGATTCCAATACCAATGCTGATATTTTTCATCAAGCACAAAGTCTTTACTTTACAAAAAATTGATTTGTTGCTTTCAATAGGAATTTTTTGTTTAAGGCACAAATGTAAAACAAGAAAACAACCATTTCCCTCTTGAAAAAGTGAAACTCTTGATTTAAAAGACCTATGCAATGATAATAAGGTGAATGAATATGGTACATTTTTGTATTTTACTGATATTACTGCCAATATGTGGGATATATATGGCCAATATGTATGGCTGATATATCAGCTGTAAATATCAGCAAAAATTTCAACATTGACCGACTGTACAGATAATATTGTGCATCTCCAGTTAGTGTTAGTTAATGTAGTTAATAATTATTGGGTTAAAATAAAGGCTAGGGAATAAAATATTTCAAATTTAGGATTAAAATATATCAAATTAATATTCATTAGACTAAACGTAAAGTGCAATTCATGAGAAATTTGATTAACATTTATGTGCAAAAGTCAAAATGATGAGATGAAACGATTTATTTGAAATATTTAAAGCTGTAATCATAGGAGTGAAATTCTAAACTTTGGGATAAAAAAAATGCAACCTAAACTATCCTTATTATGAGCTAAAGTGCCAATTATGCAATTAAAGGTGACATTATGAGAGTAAAAGTCAAAGTCATGGGATTAAAAAAGTGATTATGAGTTCAAATGTTAATATTCTGACATAAAAATAACAAGTTAAAATAAAAGCCAAAAGGAAATAATTAACAGTGAAATTTATGAGGTGAATAGCCAAATTCATGCAGCCTGCAGCTCTTCTTTTTATCCTTTTATTGATTGTGTTTGTTGGCTGTCCAAAATATGGTATCCTGGCATGTGAAGGGATGACATATTTTTAAAGGCCAAGGCAGCAGTTCACATCAGGCTGGTTTTCTCAACTCAAAGCCTAAGGTATTTTTTTACTATGCTGCTGACTTACTGCTGATAATAAGGTCTGTGATGAAAAATATTGATTAACCTTCCTCATATAGTTTTTTGTGATAATATCGATAAGCAAATGTAACTTTCAGGTTTTTTAAGCTTCAACATATAATCGGCAAAGGTAAAAAGCAAATATTAAGCTAGTATAGAACTGCAACATGGTGGTTGCAGTTAGAAGCAGTTACAATATTTCCATCAGTTAACATCCTGGTGTAAACTTTTGTGTGAGCGTTTCCTCCAAATCCAACAACCTTATCAAGTTGGTCCTCATGCTGCAGCTATGGTGTATGAAATGTAATCATTAAAAAAGATCTGTGGAATTGTTTGCAGTTTTTGTTTTGTGGACCCACTGTCATAAATTTGAAACTGGGGACTTTTTAATCCCATATTTTGGATGAAAAAATGTATCGTTGATGTTATGAGACCTTGATTTTGACCCATGGAGAAAATAACAACTTCCTGTTTTTATATTGGCCAATCAAATGCCCCAATGTCTTCTTCTCTTGTTCTCTTGACAGCAGTGTCCAATTAGGAGCAGCAAAAGATCAACAGCAGACAAAAAAGTTATTTGTCAGTTTCTCCTCCATCCCTCAATCATCTGTAGCGCTTATCCCTCTCGGGGTCACGGGGACTGGAGCTTATCCCGGCTGACATTGGGCGAGGGGTGGGACCAGCTGTCACTGATGCAAGATCACATAAAGAGACAGACAACCGGTCATGCTCCCACTCATACCTACTGGCAATTTAGAGGTCCCAGGGAGAACCCATGCATGTACAGGGAGAACATGCAAACTCCACACAGAAAGGCCCAGACTGACACAGGAATCAAACCAGAAACCGTCTTGCTGTAAGGCACATGCACTACCTGCAGCGCCACCGTGCTGCCCTAAGTCAGTACCCAACAGAAACTAAAAGAAAGTGTTATTAATGTGATGTGGCTCTTTGTACTATCTGGGACAAAAATTGCATCCAAGAGTAGCACAAATTACTAAATGATACAAAAGACGTCTCAAGAAATAAGCAAAAATTAGGGCTGTCAAATTATTAAAATTTTTAATCAGATTAATCACAGGGTTGCTGTTGATTAATTTTGATTAATCACAATTAAATATCATTTATTTTTAATCTATATTAAGGGTGGTTTGTTGCAAGCTGGATGACGGGTTAGCCAAAGTGCAAGATCCCCAACTGATGCATGCTTGGCGTTGATGTGGTACTTTAAGCTAGAAGTGCTTCAGTGAAAAGAAAACTCCTTCTGCAGAGTGTGCATGTACCAGTTAATGGGTCGACTGTTCTGTCTTGCATTTTTTTGTACTGAGATTTCCCACCGAGAATCAGGGCCACTGTGCTGTTTAACATCTTCCAGTTCAAGTTGGATGTTTCTGCCAGATAAACTGCCCATTTGTGCATGTGCGACAGCATGTGCGACAGCATGCACGACAGCAAGCGCTACAATAAGTCTACAGGGACAAACTGACTGAAACCCATCACCAGAGACATTTAAGGGATTTTGAGTCATTCTGCACTGCAGATGGGTTAACTGCATTAAAATGTTTTAATCAGATTAGACATTATGATGGATTAATCCACGTTAACATGTTAATTTTGGCAGCCCTAGTAAATATATTAAAGAGTTTATGCTGTAGAGTTTATGCTGTAAGTGTCTTTGCATACTTTAATTTTGTTCTCTTAATGGCAGAAGTTTGTCAGAAACAGATTTAGATGTGAAAAGGTTCATTCATCACTGTTCTAATGGTGATTTGTAAAAAAAAAAAAAAAAAAAAAATCTGTAAGATTTACATTTCTTTTTAATTTTTACCTCCGCCAAGGAGGCTATGATTTTGTATGTTTGTCTGCGTATGTTTGTCTGTTTGTTGCATTGTTTGTTTGTTCGCAAGTTTTCACAAAAACTACTGGACAGATTTTTGCTGAAGTTTTCAGGAGATGTTGGTAATGGCCCAACTTAAAAATGGTTAGATTTTGGTGGTGATCCAGATGACAGCCATTAGCAAATGATTGTTTTTGCTCAGTGACTGTCTAACTAATAATGATTTAAGCATGATTCTGAGTGCTAGGTGTGGGTTTTTAGGGTCAAGGAATCACATTATGATGAAACTACTGCTTATAGATTTAACAGCAAAATGGGAGCTACCTTGGAGAAGGTTTGCCCACTTCAAGTGCTTTCTAGTTTGTTTGTCTTTGTACAACTTTTAATGCATCAATCTGACATCATTACAGTGAAAATATTTTAGCCCTGGTTGTCCTAAAAAAGATGTCTTGAACATGATTCTCTCAAGTTCTAGATGCATTATTTCAACAAAAATGCAGGTGGACTGAAAATGGCCAAAAAAATTACCTTTATTGTCAAGGGTTAATGTACCAGCTATCTAAAAAGAGTTAAATCAACTCTCGGTGACACTGTAGAAGTGTTAATTTTAACTCTGATAGTGTTAATTTGACTGACATGATTTTGCAGTGTACAAAACCAACATGGGGCTGTAACTTGCAAATAATTAATACATTGATGGTTGTTATATTTGAAGAATATTTCCTCTTTCGACTGTCGAAAAGTCTGATGTCAAACAATATACTCGGATACTTTTTCTTATTATAAGCTGTTGTGACGTCACCGTGTTGGATTTTTCCCTCAGCCGGCTCAGAAGCTGTCAGACCGCGCGCTTCCCCCTGCTCTTCTCTCGTGCGCAGTGACCATGGAGGGGTCCGGGAGTTTTTCCGGAGGATTTCGCTCTCAAACTGAAACTGAACGGACAGAAATCTGCTTCTTGGCTCGTTTTTCGTTTTACTTTTCAGCTTCGGACGCGGGAGACAGTTTTAATGGGCTAAAACAATCATAAACAGGACCAAAGCAATTAGAAAACCATGCACTGTTCATTTCCATGGAGAGATGGCATGCGTGCTCCTCTTCACTCGACTTCTTCCCTTCTCCCACCGCCTCACAAGAACATCCGTGTGCTTGCTGTCTCTCTTTCTCTCATATTTGTGCTACTGCGCTCTGTTTCCAGCCGACACCATCATGCAAGCGCCAGGTGATCCGACGCCGAGCTGTTTGCGCGTCCTGGATCACGGAGCCAGAAGACGTATCCAGAAGTCCCTGTCCTGCGTCCTGCAGCCGAGCGGCGGGGACGCATCCCGGCTGAGGAGCGACCAAAGACCCTCCATGAACCTGCACAACGACACGCCCAGCCCCCCGATGAGTAATTTAAAGTTTGGGAATAAAAAGTTACCCAACGCGATCATAGTTGGAGTGAAAAAGGGAGGCACGAGAGCGGTTTTAGAGTTTATAAGGATTCACCCCGACGTGCGCGCGGCTGGCACCGAGACGCACTTCTTTGACAGGAACTATGACAGAGGCCTGGAGTGGTACAGGTGAGAGGGACACCTGCACAGGTGCATATCTAGTGGTCTGATAATCCCATGTTCATGTTGCAGGATTGTTGTAAGTCCATGTGTAATATTTTAAACGTACGTGTGTATGTCAGGGGAGACCAGGGGTGGTTGTGACACTGGTTGGTGGCCTTGTTGCTATTACAGCCAAATCATAGGGTACTGTTTAATGTTTTTGTTTTTTATTTATTTATTTATTTATTTTTTGTCATGATGTCATTGCTCAAAACAATGTATGATTCAGCACAAAACTCTGAGTGTGGGAGACATTTTCTGTTTCCTGTGGATCTGAGTGACTTTTTAGCCAGGCGCTGTTTTGTGTTGAAAGCCCCCAAATGAGCTGTTGTTTTGCTTTCCAATATTACCAAGAAATGGAAGATGTTAGCTTCAATTTGAGCACAGTCAGGGCCACACAAGTAAAAAACAGAAGTGGACCTCAGAAATATTCAGTACGGGCCCTTTCCCAATGTGAATTAGTTGTGTAAACCATGCTCTGGATTAAAAGTGCTAGTGCCACCTTTGTTTAAAACTTACCTCCTTTGGCTGGTTTTGATAACATCTTATTGGTGGATCCTATTAGTGCTATCCTAAAATTGTATAATGATAATATCATAGAAAAAGGCCAGTAGAATTTTAAGGAAAAGGGATTTATGTTATGAAACAGGCCACATTTCACTGGAGAGCCATAAATAAATGCAAAATTTGGTTATAACAGCTTAAACTTAGGATAGACCATTTTTTAACCTTTTGGGCCACCCTATGAAGCTGGACCCCAGAAAGCTTCCACCTTTCCCCCCCTTATGAAAGGTCTTAACCCTTTAAAGCCTGAAAACACAAATTATAGCCAGAAAAAATTTTATTTTTTTGGAGATGAAATGTTTATTTCACTTTCTACTTAAATTAAAAAAAAAAAAAAAAATCCATAAAATTTAACATTAATATTTTTTGTATCTCATTTGAAACATTAGGCGTTTTTGACAACTGATAGTCTACTTGAGGACATTTTTTATCATTTATCTGATTGTATTCAGATGTTGTTTTTAGTAATTTGTAGATCATATTGACTAGATAGAGGTATCATGAAAGTATTTATCAAATATGATACAACAGGCTTTAAGGGGTTAAGTGCATTTCCAGTTTGCTAGCTAAATCCATGTGGTAGCTATAGCATAAAGCTTTCTTAAAGATGTCCGGGAGGGTTGATTGTCACAGTGGTCTGGGGGCTGGTTATCAGGCATGTATCCAATCCAGATAAAGCACCAGAGGACAAATCAAACTTCTATCGGACGAACACATTATACAGTGTTAGTAAGGATTATAAAATGTATTTTTTCTCAAAATGATTGACTACTGGGACAACTTATCACTCATTGCTACGATAACTAAAATAAATGAAAACGAGTCTCATTCACTGCAAGACCTTAAAGCAGCACTAAGTAAGATTCCGGCTTTCTAGCTCTCTAGGGGCCTCTATGGTCGTTGAGTGTAACTGCGCAGTTACAAAAACAGAGCGCCTCACACCAACGTGCATTTGTTGACATACAGAGGGAGGAGAAGCGAGTCGACAGGACGTCCCAAGAGAAAAATAAAGCATGTGGACTGATAAGGTACAGTCTGATCATGTTATTTGGTTTGTAGTTTTTTAGTGTGGAAGTGTTCCTACCATGCACATCGAAGTTATATAGTGCCAGTGAAGGTGATACAGACCCCTTCAGACTATGACAGAGGTGTCATTCAACCTGTTGTAAGGTGATGTACCATCACAATGATTCTAGAAATATTGTATTAGGGTAGAAAAACTACATAGTGTTGGTTTAAGCTTCCCTCTAAAGCATTGATTATTGTAGGATGTACTGTTCATAACTTTTGCCCATGCGTGTAAAAAAAAAAGTGTGACAACCAGCCCTTGTCTTTTTTATTTTGTGGAACATCAATTATTTTTCATTATTGTAACCCTAAATACATTTCAGTCTGCAATGAATGAAAGCTTCAGGCTACTTTGAATCATTGGTATGGATAGTCTGCTGCTGTGGACCTGCATAGCTTCAGCAACCACAACTGCAGATATTTTGCCTTTCCTTTATCCCCATTTCATTATCATTACGGTTTCTGATAACAACTTCAGGATGATCAGCCAATTGTATGGTCTGGGCATCTATAAAAGTATCACTATCATGAATGTTCAATCTAGTCGCTACGTTGCTCCACCTCTCTATCGTTCTACATCTCTCTCGAAATGAATGAATAAATAGATAAATCCATTTAAATGGTGTGGAGGAGAATGGTGTTGACCTACTCTTTTGTAAAGTGTTGAAATAATATTTGTTGTGATTGGTGCCATACAAATAAAGATCGATTGACTGATCAATTTATTTTAAACAACAGCTCCTACTGGTCTCTTTCAGGGTCATACTTATTTTTAAGTTTCCGCTGATAATCTGTATGATATGTAGTTTTGCAGAAACACTTTTTCCCCCCTATTTTTAATATTTTGAAATTTGACCTCAATCTGCTATACTAGGTTTTACATTAGAGCTATAACGTTCTGTGTGATTAAATTGTTTACATTTTACTCATTAAGGCCAGAAATAGACACATTTAGACCCACTTTTATCTGATATAAAACATGTCCTATTATATGCAGACCAGGCTTCAAATGTTTAGTTTTTATCATTTCCAGCAGATGGCTCCACTTTCATCTCTCAGTACCTGGAGCTAAGAAACACAATGCTCTTGGTCAAGATAGAGGCTTTATGCAGGGAATTCATCCTCATGCTGTCAAAGCACAAAAAGTACTGAAATCAGTTTCGCTGATAATTATCTACTCATTCCAGTCTGTTTTCGTTAGAAAAAAAAATATATATAGTCCCTCTAGTGTTTTGTGTTTTAGAAATGATCATTTTCAGGTGTTTTTTTTCCATATAATTTCTAGGGGAAATAAATATAGGTAAATATAGATACAACAGTATATTGAAATATTTTGTAGCACAGTGCTATATCGACATTTTACAATAATATATATTTTTTTTAATTTGGTAATTTTGGTTGTATTTATTATTTTTGTCAACGGGACAGGGTATCAGCTTATCCACAATGCAGGGTCCAAGCTTTTAATAAAAACACTGATTAAAATCTTTATTTCCATGCATATAATATTATGAGTTGATAATTCAATGAAGAGTTTTTTAACAAATGGACTATCTAATAAAAAAAAAAAAATCATGGTATATTGTCTGA